>VBSM01002616.1:17880901-17892061 GCA_008086735.1 Cheirogaleus medius | reverse complement strand
AAAAAAAAAAAACATGTTACAATATTGTGTTGTTATTTGAGATGCTAAGGATTGACATTGAAGGTTTGTCAGGTGGTATCATGTTGATGGGTCTCAGAAGACAGTACTCTAAAATGAAGGCCTCAGAAGCCAAAGTTCTCTGACCTTGCCTAGTCCTCTTGCCCCTCCGTCCCATTCATCCCTGGGGCTAGCCGTAGAAATCGAAATCCCTATTCCCCAAGGTGTGTCAAAAAAGCCAGAACTTTTTCCAGAAAACCAGCCATAAAACCTAAAATTATTCCATATAAAAACTGGCCATAAAGTAATTATGTGACTTACTTTGTTTGACTGTAAACCCCCATTTCAGAAAGGGTGCCGCCCCACACCCAGAGGAAGGAATGCACACTCAGGCCCAACAAGCTAGACAGAAAGGCCTTGTTGGGTTCCCCACTCAGCCTGTGAGCTGATATTAGATCACACCCTTTTTGTTCAATCATGTTTCTACACAGCTGTCCATACTTTGTTGAACCTAACCATAAAAATGGACAATTTCCCCTGTATCTTTGAGTTTTCCTCCAGTATAACTGAATACAATAGTCTTGGCTTTTCTTGGTATTTCTAAATTATTTAATATGGTCAGGAAACTCCTCATGCTGTTGCTAAGAGTTATTTGTTCCCCTACTCAATGTACTAGATTTCTCATTCACATTCCTCTATAATGTATCATATACTCATGACACACTCTTGCTGTGTTACATCTTACTGTGTCTGATTAATTCAAGTATGCTTGTTATCAGGTTTAACTTCCAAGTTATCTAAATGAGCTTCCCATAAAAAACAAACAAAAAAATTTTTTAAAAATCGTCCTACACAAGGTTTTTCTTTGCCTTTTGAGTAACTGGCCTAAAAGAAACAAAGATTTTATGCTTTACCGAGATAATCCCTGCGTTGTCTTTATTAGGTTTTTAACTAACTAGAAAAACTAAACTTTAGAAGGTTTAAGATTTTTACACCCACATAACTTTCTGTATTGTCTTTAAAGTCTTTTGATGACTAACACTCTTGGTTAAATAAATGACCATATTTTACAGTAACTTGTGATTCTGTTTTGAACAAATGTTTTTTTTTTTTGAGACAGAGTCTCACTCTGTTGCCCAGGCTAGAGTGCTGTGGCATCAGCCTAGCTCACAGCAACCTCGAACTCCTGGGCTCAAGCAATCCTCCTGCCTCAGCCTCCAGAGTAGCTGGGACTATAGGCACACGCCACCACGCCCAGCTAATTTTTTCTATTTTTAGTTGTTTGGCTAATTTCTTTCTATTTATAGTAGAAATGGGTCTCGCTCTTGCTCAGGCTGGTCTCGAACTCCTGAGCTCAAGCAATCCTCCTGCCTCGGCCTCCCAAAGTGCTAGGATTACAGGCGCGAGCCACCACGCCCGGCCAACAAATGTTTTAAAACTTTAATATTTGACAAACTTTCCAAAAACAAAATTCTAAATTCATTCCTTTTAACCTCAAACTAGTTTTTTAATAATAGAGCCACTAAAAGTCCAAGGGAGACATTTTAGGCTTATTTGGTATGTTAAAACCATACAGAAAACATTGTCAAATATGAAATTTTTTAATTTATTTTTTATTTTATTTTATTTATTTATTTATTCATTTTTGAGACAGAGTCTCAACTTGTCACCTGGGCTAGAGTGCCGTGGCGTCAGCCTAGCTCACAGCAACCTCAAACTCCTGGGCTCAAGCGATCCTTCTGCCTCAGCCTCCCAAGTAGCTGGAACTACAGGCATGTACCACCATGCCCAGCTAATTTTTTCTATATATTTTTAGCTGGCCAATTAATTTCTTTCTATTTTTAGGAGAGACAGAGTCTCGCTCTTGCTCAGGCTGGTTTCGAACTCCTCACCTTGAGTGATCCTCCCGCCTCGGCCTCCCAGAGTGCTAGGATTACACGTGTGAGCCACCGCACCTGGCCCCAAACACAAAAATTTCTGTTCATGTCTTCTGTCCACTTTTTAATGGGTTTGTTCATTTTTTCTTGTTGATTTGTTTGAGTACTTTGTAGATTCTAGATATTAGCCCTTTATCGGATGCATAGTTTGCAAATATTTTCTCCCATTCTGTAGGTTGTCTATTTACTCTGTTGATTATTTCCTTTGCTGTGCAGAACCTTTTTGATTTAATCAAGTCCCATTTATTTATTTTTGTTATGGCTGTATTTGCCTTTGGGGTCTTAGTCATAACTTCTTTGCCTAGACTGATGTCTAGAAGGGTTTTTTTCTTCTTCCTCTTCTTCCTCCTCTTCCTCCTCTTCCTCTTCTTCTTCGACATAGTCTTGCTCTGTTGCCCAGGCTAGAGTGCCCTGGCGTCATCATAGCTCATAGCAACCTCAATCTCCTGGGTTCTGATTGGGGCAGGACAAAGGCAATATATGTAACCTGAACATTTGTACCCCAGTAATATGCTGAAAAAACCAAAAAAAACCTCCTGGGCTTGACCGATCCTCCTGCCTCAGCCTCCCAGAGTGCTAGGATTACAGGCGTGAGCCACCGCGCCCCAGTCTAAAAGAGTTTTTCCTGTGTTTTCTTCTAGAATTTTTCTGGTTTCATGCCTTATATTTAAGTCTTTTATCCATCTTGAAAAAAAGTAGAGAAATAGACTAAAGAACAGAATAGAGAACCCAGAAATAAAATCATCTACCTACAACCAACTGATCTTCAACAAAGCTGACAACAACATATACTGGGGAAAGGAAGCCCTAATCAATAAATGGTGCTGGGAAAAGTGGACAGCCATATGCAGAAGAATGAAACAGGATCCTTATCTTTTGTCACATACAAAAATTAATTCAAGAGTTTGGGTTCTTTTCTGTTGACAGAACATAGGTTTTCAATCCATGTTAGCTTGACTCACCACCCTCCCTGTTTGTCCCCTGCCTTTCCTAAAGCCTTCCTCCCTGCAGCGTTTCCACCCCTCAGCAGCGAGGACCACCCTTGGGGAACCTGTGTTCACCCCTCTTTGTTACATTTCCCTTGTGAGAGCTGAAGCCCTTATGTTTCCATACATGAAATAACCTCCATGCAGGACAGGACCGTGTCTCGTGCATCCTGTGTCCTCTGCAGCAGCTGCCAGGCCCACAGGAGATGAGAAAGAGCTCTGGCTCAGAAGGGTTGAGGGTAACCAGAAGGAGGTGGCAGTTAGGCCTACAAAGAGGAACCTGCAGGATAGTAATAAGGAGATAACATGGAAAAACCTGCCACCATGCAAAACAGAAGCTTGCAAATGCAATTGCTAGGGAACTAGCCATGCAAAGGGAGCCCTGCCTACTGACCCCGCTTCCTTATCCCAACTCTCAACCCAGGCTCCGTTCCCTGCCAGAGATGGCGGTGGTGGTAGTGACAGTGGGAGTGATAGTGGTAATGATGGCTTTCATTTACTGGGTTCCTATTAAGTGTCTAAGTGTCAGATTCTTACATATACTATTTATAATCCTAAAATAATCCATGCAGAAGCTAACATTATCCCCATTTTACAGATTAGGAAACTAAAGTTGAAGGTCCTTCAGTTTGTGTGACAGTCAGGAATTGAACCCGAGTCTAGGGTAATTCCAAAGCCTGAGCATTCTCTTTTCGATTACTCTGTTTTAAGAGTCAGTGTCCAACTATTTCCATTAAGAGAGGCAATAATATCAACAAGTCAAAAGAAATTATCCAAAACATTTTTCTTATTTTATTTAGCAATCCAAAAGATATATATTACATTTATTCATTCAATTAATATCTGTTGAGCATCTAAATGACCTCTCCTACATTAGGGATTCTGACAGGCTTGGGGGACTTCTCTCTACCAAAATGGAAAGCCCCACGAGGGCAGGGACCTTGGCTACCTTGCTGACTGCCAGATCCATCCACAGCATTAGAAAAGCACCTCGCAGGCTCTCCACCAACATGTGGTGAACAAATTCACAAATGAGTGACCCAGCCGGCCTGCCTCATCATGTGTGTGTATGTCTGTAAGAGTGAAAATGAGACAGAGAGAGAGAAAAACAGGGACAGACAGAGCACCGTTCAGTAAAAGGGAAGACCTGCTAGCTATTACCCACAAATCCCTCCTCATTCCCTGATCTCTAAGGGCTAAGATAACCTCAGACAGGGTCACAATGACCCATTCATAGGTCTTAGAGAAAACCTGCTGACCTGAATGGTGGCAATGGGCTGGACCAGACCCAGCCCAGAGCACTTTAGCCTCAGGGATTTGTTAGCCAAGCTCCATGGCAACAGGATTCATTGTGTGTTTATACATTCCCAACGGAACTCCAGGCAGAGGAGAGTATTCCCCAAGGCCACACTGCACCCTCTCTCTCCTTCCTTGCCTCCTCGAGTCTCCTGTGTGACCATCCAGGGACACTAAGAGAAGCTTGAGCAGCAAAAACAGCTGCAGGACATGGGAAGCAGAGGACAGAAAGCCCCAACCAGGGAGAGAGCTGTTTCCCTCTCAGACCAGTGCTTCTTGCTCACAAGTGTGCAGCTGCAGAAATCAAACTCCCTAGGCTTCTTCCTAGACGTCTGGGTCTATGGGCTCCCACATCCAGCTACAAGAACCCTCCAACCCCAGGCCCCCATGGCCTGACCCTGTCCCACTCGGGCCAGCTCCTGCACAAACTCTCCCCACCTATGCAGTTCATGGGGCGAGGAACCTTCCTCTCTCTCGGTCTCTCCAGCCTGGCTCTACCCCAAGCACCTCCTTCAGGAAGCCCTTCCAGACAGACTTTTCCTCCCAGGCTTCTCCCTCCAGCCCTCGAGCCTGGAGCCTGCAGTTGTGCTTCCCAGCCCTGACCTGCTCTCCCGGAGCTGGGCATGGGTCCAGGTACCCGCAGTGGCCTAGGAGTTCTCTTAAGGAGGTAACCACAGCGTTTAATCCTTAGGGAAATGAGTGTTATTTGCATTTTAGAGCTGAGGAAACTGAGCCTTAGGGTTAAAAGTAGTTTGTGCTACAGTAGTTGCAAATGGGAGAGCCAGAACTGGACCCTGTCTGCCTCCAAAGTCAAGTCTCCCCTCCCAATCTTACACCTCCTTGTCTCCCGGTCACTTGGAGACAGCACCATATGCCAGGCACTCCCTGCGCCATAGGTTTTTATAACCCCATTTAATCCTTACAATTAAACCCCTAACGAAAGTACAAATAGCCTCATTTTACAGAGGAAGATACGAAAGCTCAGAAACTTTCTGTACATTTCCTAAGGTCACATAGCGCGTAAGTGCCAGGGTCAAAATTCAACCCAGATTTTCTGGCTCCAAAATCCAGAATTAAGTTTCCCACTCCCCTGGGTCTAGCTAGAGACAGGCTGAGAAATGCAGGAGACAGGAAGGCAGATTCTCTAGCCAGCATGCAAGCTTTGACTCCACCAGCCAGAACCTCTGATAAAGGCCAATGCCTTCCAGGAGGCCTGTGGAAGCTTCCCCACTGATCTGGGGAGGCTCAGGAGGCCAGGACAGCTGAGTTCAGGCTCAGGACCAGGCTGCAGCTCTGCACCCTTCCCGCTCTGTCTGTGAGCTGGCACACACCCTCGGTCCTCCTGCTCCTGCAAACGCCTTCCACCACTTCCAAAGTGCTCCCGGATTTGTGATTAAAATCAAAATATTCTGAGATTCAAGACTATTATTAAATGAAATTAAGGTACATTTTCATTTTGAGAATTGTTTTAAACAATTCCTGGAACAATGTGGGGGTAGCAGGAAAACCTAAATTTGGTGATCAAATAACCTGTGTTCTAGTCTCAATTCAGTCTCTAAATTGCTATGTGACAATGGACAAGTCACTTCTCTCTGAGCTACAGTTGCCTCATCTGTATAATGAAGAGGCAGGACCATTTATTCCTAAAATTATTTTTCATTATTAATTTTGGGGGGAAATTATGGAAATCATTTTTGTTAATCACATTTCAATTAATTTTCTTTTTAGAACTTTGGATTGCCCAAAGTGATTGCGACATAGTGGGGAAAGTTTTAAACTCGAAGTCATACTCAATTTGGGCTCTCAGGCTTTGTTCTGTCATATGTAAAACAGATTATATGATGATAAAGTTTGTGAAAGACCTCCCTTCGTACAGGACTCTGCTGTGATGGAAGACTATGCACTCTTCTCTAAGAATTCACCCTTCTTTCTGTCTTTAGTCTCCTCTCCTCCGCTAAAGGCCTCGGGGGTGAAGCACATGCCCAGCTCTCCTCTGTAGTCTGCAGTAACAGCCAGTGACCATACCACCTTCTTCTCCTCTACTAAGCACCGAAAGGGAGCAAAAGGATAGACTAAAGGAAGGACTTACAAATCCAAAGAGTAGTAGGAGCAGAAATGAGTGGCCAGGGAAGGAGAGGGTGCTCCTCTGAAAAAGGAACTGTGCTGGGTCTCCTCTCACTGAGACTTAGATGGGTCAGCCCTGCCCTGAAGCCTCAACAGAGCAAGGCAGGAATGACCTCCAGGGGGAGGAAGGGCTGAACAGGTTTCTGAAAATTCAGACAGTCTGCCATTCCTGCAGAAGACTAAGACAGGGTCAGGTGGGGGAGGTATGTATGTATGTATGCACGATCTCACAGAGTGAGACTGTCCAGGGCCATAATCCTTATCTCCCACTTCTGCAAAGCCAGAAGCTACCTCTGGGTTCCCAGGAACTCAGGCTGAGTCAGAGCTGGGGGTTGGGGGCGATTGTGGGTCCTGGAAGCATACCTGAGTCACTCCAGGGTGTGTGGTCCATCCAGAAATGAGGTGGGGGCAAAGGGCGTCTCCTTGACAGATGTGGGGGCTGATGGATTAAGATGATTGATCTGCACAAAGGCTAAAAGGCCTCAAATTCCTACCAGCCAGCCCCAGGCCAGAAATTTCCCCTCCCAGGAAAGTTAGGCCCCAGGGCTAGGCAATACAGTCACCACAATTACCCCTCTATTATGAGCTCTCCGGTTTAGGTTCAGTTCTTTTTTTTTTTTTTTTTTTTCTTTTTGAGACAGAGTCTCACTCTGTTGCCCAGGCTAGAGTGCCATGGCATCAGCCTAGCTCACAGCAACCTCCAACTCCTGGGCTCAAGCAATCCTTCTGCCTCAGCCTCCCGAGTAGCTGGGACTACAGGCACATGCCACTATGCCCGGCTAATTTTTTCTATATATTTTAGTTGGCCAATTAATTTGTTTCTATTTTTAGTGGAGACGGGGTCTGGCTCTTGCTCAGGCTGGTTTCGAACTCCTGACCTTGAGCGATCCACCCGCCTCGGCCTCCCAGAGTGCTAGGATTACAGGTATGAGCCCCCTCCGCCTGGCCTACACTCAGTTCTTAATGGGGCCTAATAGTTTCTTTCTCTCTCTCTTCCACCAGTAAATGCCTCTCTAGCTTTAACAACTGCAGTTGAATCAGCCTCTGTCTTGGAGGACAGGAGCTGGAGCCAGCAAACAAAGGGCCCCAGGTGCTAGTTCCAGTGCTGTCTTGGCTCCCCCTCAACTCCATCACCCTGAACTATGCCCCGGGTGGGGAGGAAGGAGGAGAAAGGAGGCAGTGTTCTCTCCTTCTCTGTGTCCCTGAGAAATTCTCCACCTCCCTGTGAAGCTCCCTCCACCTCTTTGCAGGCAGATGAGACCTGTCCTGGAGACGTGCTGCAGAGTGCAGAGGGGTGACATCACTGCCTGCCCTGAGCCTCCTGGACACGTACACACTCTCCCTCTGCGCCCCCCACCGTCCCCCGAGCTCCAAGATCTCCTGTGCCCAGCCACATTGATCTTCTACAAACACTGCTTTGATCCTGTCGCTCCCCAGCTCAGAGCTTCCCCTTCATTGCAGAATAAAGGTCAAATTCCTCATCGGGTGGTGAAAGTTTAGCCTTTCCTACCTGGCACTAGCTGCCCTCCCCACCCCACCCCCAGGGATGTGCCCTCCCCTCCTGAAGCACCTCCTTGCCACCTGCACCTGCTGAAACTTTACCCTGCCTGCAGGCCTGGCTTCAGCACACCCCATTCATTCCGCAAACATTTACTGAATGAAATCACGCACCAGGCACCTCCCCACAAAGCCTGCCCCAGTCACCTCTGCCGGAAGTGGCCGCTCCCACAGAGACCCCAAGAACAGGCCTTTGTTACACCCCAGGGTTGGGTTCCACTTGCCTGTGGGCATGTCCTATCTCCCCTCCCCTATTGTAAACCTGATCCACAGTCATTTTACATGCAATGAACATCAACTATTAATGAGGACTTCTTCCCTATTTGTCCCATTTAATCTTCACAATGACCTTGGAAATTCAGTATTACTATCCTTATTTACAGATGAGGAAGTAACTTGTCCAGCACGTGGTAGTCAGGCTCACAGCAGAGGCCTGGATTCTAAGTCTAGGGCCCTCATGCCAGCACCAAGACACCTCCTTCAAAAGCAGGCCCATGTCTTACACGTGTTTCCCTCGGCACCCAGCACAGGAACCTGTTGGACTCACTAAATGAATGAATGATTCTATGCTTCGATTCTATCCAGATGTGTCCTCTGCTCTGCTCTGACCTGTATGTCCTCTTCCCCACACTCCTTTCTTCCTGTCTTCTCTGATCCCTGCCTGGACCTCAGGGATCCAGAAGACAAGGGAGGAAAGATACTGGGATTGTTCTCCTGGGCCTCAAAACAGAAAACAGTCCAGAGTGGTAAATCAAGACTGGAGGCTCCTTTCCCCTCCCACCACTCAGTCAGATAGACCCACGGGAGTTCTAGCCCTTCTCCCCACCACTCCCCAACTCTAGCAGGACATAGGAGGGGCATGAGGGAGTAGCGGGGCAGGCCAGAGAACACTGAGAGGCAGAAAGGGGCCTAAATTCCCAGGTGGAATTCCCAGTGGTGGCTCACTCCTGTAATCCTAGCACTCTGGGAGGCCGAGGCCGGCGGATCTCTCAAGGTCAGAAGTTCAAAACCAGCCGGAGCAAGAGTGAGACCCCATCTCTACTAAAAATAAAAATAAATTAATTGGCCAACTAAAAATATATAGGAAAAAAATTAGCTGGGCATGGTGGTGCATGCCTGTAGTCCCAGCTACTCGGGAGGCTGAGGCAGGAGGATCGCTTGAGCCCAGGAGTTTGAGGTTGCTGTGAGCCAGGCTGATGCCACGGCTCTCTAGACTGGGCAACAGAGTGAGACTCTGTCTCAAAAAAAAGAAAGAAAGAGGCCTAAATTCAGTGATTCACCACCATTAGGCCTCCCTGGGGGGTGAAGTGGGGGCCTGGAGGCTTCAAATTCCAGCCCATCCCTAGGGAAACACTCAGGTGTCAGGAAGCTAGATGGGAAGAGGAAGAGGAGGAAGAGCTCTGTTTATCCCCAAATAAGAGGTGGCCATGGCAATAAGGAGGCCAGAGCCAGCAACACTGGGAGTAAAGGTCCTGGCCGGGGGCGGAGTCATGAGTGCCCGACCCAAGGGCCCTGCTGCCAGCCTGCCAACTGGGCCTGCTGCCCACACCATGCCAGCCAGGCCTTCTCTGACCGAGCACCCTCTTGTGGGCAGAGCCAGACCTGAGAGCTGGGGAGGAGTAGTCCTGCGGGAGCAACCACCCATTTTACAGATACACATGTTCTCAGCCCCTTCCAACCCCTTCCAAGTGGCTTCTCAGCTGAGACCAGAGACAGACAGACAGACAATAAACAGGGGAAGCGCCCTGTGCTGGGGGAAAGAAGGCATGGAGAACTGAGCCAGCTACTAGGAAGGGGGTAGATTGGGGGTATCAGTCATGGAAGGCTTCCTGGAGGAGGGTGTCCCAGGCTAGTGAAGCTTCAAAGCAGAAGAGCGTGTCTCTTCGGCTGGTGTGAGAGACCAGAGCAATAGGGTTGGTGGCACAGATGACATCATCACTCCTTCCCTTCTGCTGGTCACCAGAATCATAAACTCTTGGGGGGCCGGGCACAATGGCTCACGCCTATAATCCTAGCACTCTGGGAGGCTGAGGCAGGAGGATCGCTTAAGCTAAGGAGTTCGAGACAAGCCTGAGCAAGAGCAAGACCCATCTTTACTAAAAATACAAAAAAATTACCTGGGCAACTGAAAATAGAAAAAATTAGCTGGGCATGGTGATGCACACCTGTAGTTCTAGCTACTTAGGAGGCTGAGGCAGGAGGATCACCTGAGCCCAGGAGTTTGAGGTTGCTGTGAGCTAGGCTGATGCTATGGCACTCTAGCCCAGGCAACAGAGTGAGACTGAGTCTCGAAAAAAATAAAAATAAAAATAAACTCTTGGGGTACCAAGGGGTACCAAGGGGTCCCCATTGCCACCATTGCCATCTTTAACAATGCCCCCCACCCATTATGCATATCCATTCTCACCCTTACCTCCTTCTTGGAGATGGAAAGGGCACTCCCTCTGCCCAGGGCCGGGCCTGCCACCTGTGCTCTGAACTCCACCCCCAGAGCCTGTTCCATGATGTGTCCTGCTCCTCTCACCCTCGTCCCAGCCTGGATTTTTCCCCTCTACCTATAGCCATGCTCAAGTCACTTCCTCCCTTAAAAAAAGAAAGGACACTAGCACTCTGGGAGGCCAAGGCCGGCAGATCGCTCAAGGTCAGGAGTTGGAGACCAACCTGAGCAAGAGTGAGAGACTGTCTCTACTTAAAATAGAAAGAAATTAATTGGCCAACTAAAAATATATAGAAAAAACTAGCCGGGCATGGTGGCGCATGCCTGTAGTCCCAGCTACTCGGGAGGCTGAGGCAGGAGGATCGCTTGAGCCCAGGAGTTTGAGGTTGCTGTGAGCTAGGCTGACACCATGGCACTCTAGCCCGAGCAACAGAGTGAGATTCTGTCAAAAAAGAAAAGAAAAGAAAAGAAAAGAAAAGAAAAGAAAAGAAAAGAAAAGAGGGAAGGGAGGGAGGCAATCATCCTTGACCCCTGTCCCCCACCCACTACAGCTCTCTCCTGCCTCTGCAGCTAAACTTCCCAAAAGAAGAAACCAAACTTAGTCTCAATTTTCACCTGCTCCTACCCACCCGACCCTGGCCACCATCCATGGAAATAACTGAACCCACCAATAACCAACTAACAGCCACATTTGGTGGACTCTTTTCAAGTCTTCTCTTCCCTATCTCCCTGCAATATTGGACACCACTGACCGCTCCCTCTTTCTTGAAAGACCATTTCCTTGGCCTCCTGACATCTCCTTCTGCATTTCTTTTTTTTTTTTTTT
>VBSM01002616.1:17859738-17878058 GCA_008086735.1 Cheirogaleus medius | reverse complement strand
AAAAAAAAAAAAACAAGAAAACAAGAAAAGCCTTGAAATAAAAATCCAAGCTTACAAGTTAAGATACTGGAAAAAGAAGAGAAATTAAAATGAAAGCAAGAAAAAGGAAGGAAATAATAACATACAAGCAGAAATCAATGACCCTAAACACAGAAAGCAATAGAGAAAAGCAACAAAACCAAAAGCTGGTTCTTTGAAAAGGTTAATATTGATAAATCTCAAGCCAGATTTACAAGGAGGGAGGACACAAACTACCAATATCAGCAATGAAAGAGGGATTATTATTACAGATCTTAAAGATATTTAAGGGATAATACACTTATGAACAACTTGCTGTCTATAAATTCGACAACTTAGATGAAATGGACAAATTCCTTAAAAGACATAAACTAACAAAATGCATGCAAAAAAATTATATAACCTGAATAGTTCTATACCTATTAAAGAAACTGAATTATTAGTTCAAAGTCTTCCCACAAAGAAAATTCCATACCAGATTGCTACACTGGTGAATTCTACCAAACATTTAAGGAAGAAATAATGCCAATCTTACAAAAATCCTTCCAGAAAATAATAGAAGAGGAGGAAATTGTTCCCAACTTCTTTTATAAGGCCAGCATTACCCTGACACAAATGCCAGATGAAAACAATACAAGTAATCCATAAAACAATATCCTCCATGAATATTGACATAAAAATTCTTACCAAAATATTTTTTTTAGAAACAAGTTCTCCCTCTGTCTCCCATGCTAGAGTGCAATAGCACGATCATAGCTCACTATAACCTCTGGAACTTTCTGGGCTAGGACTATAGGCCCATTACACTTAGCTAATTTTTAAATTTATTTTTAATTTTTATTTTTTTATTTTTTATGTTGCCCAGGCTGGTCTTGAACTCCTGATCTCAATCGATCCTCCTGCCTAGGCCTCCCAAAGCGCTGGGATTATAGGCTTGAGCCATGGCACCCAGCCCTTACCAAGATATTAACAAATTTAATCTAGCAATAAGTAAGAAAGATAATGCATCATAATCAAATGAGGTTTCTCCCAGGATTGCCAGGTTGGTTCAACATTTTAAAAGAACTGATGAAATTCATTTTATTAATAAAATAAACAAGAAAAATCATATATCTATCTCAATAGATGCAGAAAAACCATTTGACAAAATTCAACATCCATTTATGCTTAAAAACTCTCAGAAAACTATCTCTCTTCACAGATGAAATGATTATCTATGTAGAAAGTCCCAAAGAACTACCTACATAAAAGCTACTAGAATTAATAAGAGGATTTAGCAAGATTGCAGGATAAATGATATACAAAAATAAATTATATTTCTATATACTAGCAATGAATAATTGGAAATTGAAATTGAAAAAGCAGTATTCTTTTTTTTTTTTTTTGAGACAGGGTCTTGCTCTATCACACTCTCCTTGGAGTGCCGTGGTGTCATCACAGCTCACTGTAACTTCCAACTCTTGGGTTCAGGGGATCCTCCCGCCTCAGCCTCTCAAAGTGCTAGGATTACAGGCCTGAGCCACCATGCGCGGTCTATACTTGCTTTTCTAGCTGTTCACAGGATGGTTCCCCCAGATACTGCTGGCAGATCTGCCAAGTCTGGGCCAGGGAGACACAACCAAGCAAGTGACTGCATGGTCCGGAGGCAGGTTCTTGGCCACTCCACTCTAAGTGGAATGGCTAAGACTCAGTCCTAGCCACCATTGCTCAGAGCCCAGGTGAAAACAGAAGAAATCAGCTGGGCATGGTGGGTAAGGCTTTGCCAGAGGAGGCTGGAGTAGGGACCAGGGAGCTGAGGGGGCTCCTAGGAAGGTCAGGTTCCCGAGAATCCTCTGAGCTTCAGCACCTGGAGATTCCTGGGCAGCCATGTGCCCCTTGGCATTGACTCTTCCTTTATCCCTGGAGAATAATCCATTGGGTACAAACCCAACTCAAGCAGTGATACTAAAAATGTCAAGACACTCTTTGACCCTCTCACTCCTGGGGGAGAAGGCCTGGCCCAACCCCTCAGAACCCCTCCCCGACTCCACACTGGACAGGCAGCCAGGGCCTCCACATGGGGCAGGGGTATCCCCCGAGAGATTCCAGAAGACTGGGCCCTGCATCCAACCCAGCTGCAACCTCCCTCAGCCCCCTGCCTCCACAGCTGCCTTTGAAGCCTGAACCTTTGCCCTACCTCCCTTCTCTCCTCAGTCTACACAACTGCACATTCTGGTGCCTCAAACTTCTCCTAGCACCCCCTTAACTAATTACTTAAACCTAAATTATTTATGGAGCTCCCCTACATGCCAGATGCAAGGCAGTCTGTCCCAGACTCCTTGTCCTTTGAGTTCCACCCCATCTCTCCCTGTGTCTCCACAGTTCTGCCCCAACTCAGTAGCATTTGGGTTCCTCCTGCGGGAGGCCCCTGGCTTGCAGGCTGGCCCTCCACTGAGAGTAGCCTAGGGGAGCCCAGGGGAGCCCCCCAGGTATCCCCTCGTGCCCTATCTCCCTCCAGCCCTCCCCACCACACAGATCTCTCACTTTCTGAAACACACAGGAGTCACTCTCAAATTTGAGTAGTCAGCCTCTCCCCATTTTGCTGTGGACACCCCACATCCTCACACATCGTTTGCTCCCTTCTCCAGGCTGGACAAGAAATTTCCAGCCTAAATGTTAAAGCAGAGGCTGAAGTATTCCAGGTTCTCAAAATCCTCTCTAATCCTCTTATCTCCCCAATCTAGTTTCCCCAGAGCCACCAGCCCCAGTCCCCCAAGGGAGAATGCAGAGGGGCGGGCAGAGCTGACCCACCCCTATCAGGGTCATCTCAGTTTACTCTTTTAGTTAAACCTGCCTCGCAGGTTCCCACTCCCCTACAAACAGGATTCTGGAATGCAAGGCAGATTGGGGGAGGAGAACCATTTCCCCTCCTTCCGGACCCTCCAGGGAGGCTCATTACTCTACTTGTCTTTGTTCTGGGAGAGGCTCACCAGGGTCCCTCCGGCTCCACCCTCCCTGGGGGCTGGCCTGACAATCACCCCATGCCCCTCTCCACCTTACCTCCCACCCACCCCAGAGCCCCAGTGCTGGGAATCTGGGGGCCGAAACTCCTTCTTCGAACCCCTCTCCTCTCCTCTCCTCTCCGAGAGGCTGTCAGTCAGAGTGAACAGGCCCTGACCACAGAGGAATCTGAAAGTAGAGGCAAGGGGCAGACTGGTGCTGAAAGCCCAAGGTTGGTATTTGACCCAATGCTGCAAGAGGTCAGGAATGTGGCCATCGACGGCTGTAAGAGATAAGGCCCAGCTGCTAGCTCTCTCTGCCAGCCGCTGCCTGACTGCACCTCCACAGGCCCCAGAAGGTTCTGAGCTGTTAGGGTGGGGCAGGAATCAGAGGAGGATCTAGGAAGGAACTTGGATAAGAATTCCAGGATCTGGGTCTGATTGCTTATAGAATTCAAAGTCCTGTAGGTGTCTTTAGAATGACTCCCTATTTCTGCCCTCCTGGGTGTGTTAGAGCCTTAATCTGCAGTAATTAATTATTATTGTTCAGTAAATGAATGATAGTTCACATTCACAGCCACTGCCATCCAAGGAGATACACCGGACAGGCTTTATCATTCTCCCTGTAGAAGTAAAGAAACCGAAGTTCATAGTTAAGTGATTTCCCCAAGGGCACACAGCTAGCAAAATGTCCAAGCTGGCTGACTTGCAGCTCAGCAATAACAGCAAAAGGCAGCATGCTGCATGTTGAATCCATATACTTTATTGTACAATTCTGCACAACATGACAATTCTGGAACCCAGTGGGAGACAGTGAAGGTGAAAGCAGGAGAAACCTCTTTGGCTGGCTGGCACCGCCAGCCTCCCATGCAAAACCAGTGGGCATTTGTGTGTATGTCGTTTTGCCTCCCAGGCTTCAGCAGGCCCTGTCCTTCCCTGGCCAGCTCCCACTGAGTACGTGGGGTTTTCCCCACCTTAAGGTGGCAGGGTCTGAACCATCTAGAGTCAAGCTCTGCATATGAGCTGTGCCTCTAGCTGGCTGGTCCACTGGCCAGGCTACTCCCAGGCTCCCTCCTCTCCCAGGTCCACCCTTCTATCTGCCCTCTCCTTAGTCCAGCTGGCAGCTCGATATGAATCAATAGGTCCATTCCAGAGCAAAGAGCACACCCTGGCCTGTAACACCAGGCCCTTCCAGAAAAATGAGCTGCTGGTGCTTGAAGGCCCCACACCTCAGGGCTTCCCCCAGTTCCTTCAGCAAGGCGTGGTCATTCAGCTTGGAGTGGAGGAGGGAGAAGGGGAGCTTCCCTACCTCCATCCTTCTCACCCATATTCTTTTTTTTTTTTTTTTTTTGAGACAGAGTCTCACTCTGTTGCCCGGGCTAGAGCGCCATGGCATCAGCCTAGCTCACAGCAACCTCAAACTCCTGGGCTCAAGCAATCCTCCTGCCTCTGCCTCCTGAGTAGCTGGGACTACAGGCATGTGCCACCATGCCCGGCTAATTTTTTCTATGTATTTTTAATTGGCCAATTAATTTCTTTCTATTTTTAGTAGAGACGGGATCTCGCTCTTGCTCAGGCTCTTGCTCAGGCTGGTTTCGAACTCCTGACCTTGAGCAATCTTCCCACCTTGGCCTCCCAGAGTGCTAGGATTACAGGCCTGAGCCACAGTGCAAGGCCCTCATCCATATTCTAACAAGAGCTTCCAGGAGGGGGAAGCCCCCTAAGGACAGGCTGGGATCCCAGGCCAAGTGAAGAGGGGCTGGGAAAGGAGGAGCCTGGGGAGACGTCTTAGTAGAGACCTGCAGCCAGAGCTGAGTCTCAGCTAGAAAGCTTCAGAGCAAGCTTGTGTCCTCTCAGGCCCCCTGCTGTGTGGGGCACAGTACCATCTCCAGGAGGGATTTTGGCCTCTTTTGTTCACTGCAGTTCTCCTAGTTCTTAGAACCGAGCCTGGTGCACAGTAGGTGCCCAATTACTATTTGTGGAATTGTAAGTGCTCTGGAAGTTTCTGTTCACACAAGGATGTAGGCAAGGCTTATATACAGGTATGAAGACTGAGGATGTGTCCCCTGTCCAAATCACAGAGTGTGATCCTCTGAGGCCAAGGCTCCTGGGAGTGATTTGGGGGGAGGGGAAGGAGGCAGGAGGGGGTTCAGAGACTGGGTTTGTTTTCAGGAGTCTGAACCTATTTGGTGAGTGAATGTGCCTGTGTGTATTGGAGCATCCCCATCTGTATGACTCATGCCACCGAACACAGTAAGGGGGAGTGTTTGGGAACCAAGTGCAGTGGGGAGGAAGTGTGTAAACCAGGAGACTGGAGGCTCAGGATTGAGGTTCTCTTCTCCAGCTTTCCACTTTTTTCCCCCAGGACTCCTAGGGCTCCGGGACTCCCGCCGCCCAAGATCCTCTCTGCAGGTGGGGAACTTGGGCTGAGGTTGGGGACAGCTACAGAGACTCGCACCCCACTCTACCTGCCCACCACCAGGACCCCCAAACTTCCAACCTGCCAGCACCTCCTCTACCTGGGGCAGGGGTTATAATAACTTCATTTCCTGCCCGAAACCACTGCCTCAGGGGCCAAAAACACCTGCTGCCCTTGTCTGCCATGGTTAGTCACCCGCCTCCGGCAGGTGGGGGTGGCCTTGGGAGGGCTGTGCGGAGGGCGCGGGGCAGGCAGGGAAGGCGGGAAGCGAGGGCGCGCGCTCGCGCTGCGGTCCACCTGCGGCTCGGGAGGCGGGGCCTCCCTTGGCGATATAAGATAAGTAGCGCACCGCCCCCCTGCCCTACGGACCTTGAATCCTGTCGCTTTCCTACACGGACAGCATGAGCTTCACCACTCGCTCCACCACCTTCTCCACCAACTACCGGTCCCTGGGCTCCGTCCAGGCGCCCAGCCGTAGCGTCCGTCCCGCCAGCAGCGCGGCCAGCGTCTATGCAGGCGCCGGGGGCTCGGGCTCCCGGATCTCCGTGTCCCGCTCCACCAGCGTCCGGAGCGGCTGGGGGTCCGGGGGCCTGGCCGCGGGGATGGCCGGGGGTCTGGCAGGAATGGGGGGCATCCAGACCGAGAAGGAGACCATGCAAGAGCTAAACGACCGCCTGGCCTCCTACCTGGACAGAGTGAGGAGCCTGGAGATCGATAATCGGAAGCTGGAAAGCAAAATCCGTGAACACCTGGAGAAGAAGGGGCCCCAGGTCAGAGACTGGGCGCATTACTTCAAAATCATCGAGGACCTGAGGGCTCAGGTAAGGGGCATGGAGGGAGAAGCCCCAACTTCCAGCCATGTTTGACCCTCCAGTTGTACACTCCCTTACCTCTTCCTCCCCAGGATAGGAACTTTATCAGGGCGGGGTGAACTGGCTCCTCCCCCCGCTTTCTACGTCCACCCCCACCCCCCACTCCCGGGGAGGGGGTAGGAATACCCTGCATTTTCACCCACACTCCTGGCCACAGGGACCCCAAGCCTGGGAGGGCTCTTCTCCAAGAGATAGTGGGAAGGGGACAGGGAGCAGAGCTTTGCAGAGGAAGTGGACAGCATGGAGGGAGGTGAGGAAAGGCCATAAGGAGGACCCAGACACTGGCTTCTGGTCGAGTGGGGACAGAGGGTTAAGCGGATGTGGTTAAGGCTGAGTCATCTAAGAGTAAACAGGAGGCCTACCTGTGGGAGGGGCCAATCCAGGGGGTGGGGGCCCACAGCAGGTGCAGGTGTACTAGGAAAAATTGCCAGGAGAGGGCCAGGGAGAGGACTTGTTAGTAGCCGCTCACTTCCCAGCAGGCCAGGCCACCAGCCTGCCGAGGCCCCGCAGCAGTGGCAGAGCGCTGGGATTTGGGAATCCAGGAAAGGAGGGAACAGTTGTGGGGTGAGGGGGACACAGGTAGAAAGGGATAGGTGTACAAGGAGAGCCTCTGGCTATTCCTGGGACCAGGAAGGTTTCACTGAGACACGTAACCTCTTCCACACTCAGCCCACTTATCACTGACTTTCCATTCATGGATTAAACTCTCTAACAATCCCCCCAGATCTTTGCAAATTCTGTGGACAATGCCCGCATCGTCCTGCAAATTGACAATGCCCGTCTTGCTGCTGATGACTTTAGAGTCAAGTAAGTCTGGGGGCTGGGGAGTTGAGGCCCGGGAGGAGCCAAGAATGGTCTGCTCCCCAGGCTGAGTCAGATAGGGGCTCAGGAGAATGGGATCTTGTTCAGGCGTGGGTAGAGTTGGGTAGATGAGAGTTAGAGTCCATCATTTTATTCATTTAATTATTCACTCTTGTAACCCAGTTTAAGAATACTGCCACCCAAGTGCCAAGAATGGTGCTCAGGGGATTACTATCTGATTGCTGACTCAAGTCACTAGTTTACAGTGGGCACAGGGCTGCTCTGAGGGGGTAGCATGGGTTGAGAAGGTTCTGGATAGGGGCTCCTCTGATCTCCTCTACTCCCATAGGTATGAGACAGAGCTGGCCATGCGGCAGTCTGTGGAGAGCGACATCCATGGGCTCCGCAAGGTCATTGATGACACCAATATCACTCGGCTGCAGCTGGAGACAGAGATCGAGGCTCTCAAGGAGGAGCTGGTCTTCATGAAGAAGAACCAGGAGGAGGTAAGCAGGGGCCACTGGCCAGGCACAAGGGGGCCAAGTCTGGGTGTGGGAATGGATGCGGCAGGCCACTTGCAAATAGCCTTGCAAGGAAGTTTAGAGCTACTGGCCTGGGCTCCTCTTAATCAGACTGTTCTGATGAAGATCATATGCAGTGGGCCACATACACTCTGTGGCTCCCCTGAATTACAGTGCGGTGAGGTCAAGATGATAAGGGCAGAGAAGGAGGTGAGGACAAAGGTGGAAGCAGCTAGCACTAGGAGCTGGGGGCAGTGGGGAACGGGAGCAGGTGGAGCTGGCAGAGCTGCCTAGAACAAGGTATAAGGAGCAGGTTTGTGGATGAGGCCAGATGGAGGGACAAGGTGAAGTGAAGAGAGAGAAACTACCTGTGAGAGGCAGGCACCAGCAGTGAGTGGGTGGCATTTCTATCTATCTGGAATAGAAAGCCCAGAGCTGCCATTGCCCAGAGTACAAGCCAAGAATTTCCACTTATCTCTTCTCCAGCTGATCCTGTAGGCCTCCTAGAAGAGGCAAGCACAGATGAAGGGCCTTGTTAGAGCTCTGACCCTGAGCCCTCCTCACTTTTGCCCCTGTCTCTTTTAGGAAGTAAAAGGCCTACAAGCCCAAATTGCCAGCTCTGGGTTGACCGTGGAGGTAGATGCCCCCAAATCCCAGGACCTCAGCAAGATCATGGCGGACATCCGGGCCCAGTATGACGAGCTGGCTCGGAAGAACCGAGAAGAGCTGGACAAGTACTGGTCCCAGCAGGTGCACAAGGGGAAGGGATGGTTGCCAGGATGTGGGAGGGAGGCAAGTGGGGAAGGAGGGGCCTGATGGACCATACCCACCCTGCAGATTGAGGAGAGAACCACAGTGGTCACCTCGCAGTCTGCCGAGGTCGGAGCTGCCGAGATGACGCTCACAGAGCTGAGACGTACAGTCCAGTCCTTGGAGATCGAGCTGGACTCCATGAGAAATGTGGTAAGCACCCTCACGTCACCTGCCCCAGCTCCTCTGGACCCCTGACCTCTGTCGGGTGGCCTCAGGCACAACCCTATCTCAGCCCAAATCCTAGCCCTTCCATCATGAGTTCCTTTAGCCCAGAAAGAGTTGTTTACCACTGCTCCTACCCTTACCTTAGTACTTAGCACACAGGAGCTGCTCAAAAAAGTCACAGTGTCAGGAGATGGGCATTCCTGGGACTCTGGACTCACCCCAACCTTCCTCCCTGTGCCCCTGCAGAAGGCCAACTTAGAGAACAGCCTGAGGGAGGTGGAGGCCCGCTACGCCATGCAGATGGAGCAGCTCAACGGGGTCCTGCTGCACCTGGAGTCAGAGCTGGCACAGACCCGGGCAGAGGGCCAGCGCCAGGCCCAGGAGTACGAGGCCCTGCTGAACATCAAGGTCAAGCTGGAGGCTGAGATAGCCACCTACCGCCGCCTGCTGGAAGACGGGGAAGACTTCAAGTGAGTGGGGCTCTCCTGCCCACCCATGCTGGGGTCCAAGATCACTTCTCCTTAAAGCTTGAGCTTGCCAAATCCCCCATGTGTTGCTGTTCATTCACATCCCCTGAGCACTGGGCCACCACTCTATGGGTGCCCCTATGTCTTCAAAGGGGTAACAGTTCCAGAGGTTCCCTCCCATGAGAAGAGAATGAACTAAGTATTGCCCCTAGCTGTACTTAGGGTACAAATGAAGTTTGGCCTTTTTGGGGAGGAAATGGTTGAGAGGAATTTGGAGGTAAAGGTAGAGGCCAGGGCCGGGCGCGGTGGCTCACGCCTGTAATCCTAGCTCTCTGGGAGGCCGAGGCGGGCGGATCGCTCAAGTTCAGGAGTTCGAAACCAGCCTGAGCAAGAGCGAGACCCCGTCTCTACTATAAAATAGAAAGGAATTAATTGGCCAACTAAAAATATATAGAAAAAAATGAGCCGGGCATGGTGGCGCATGCCTGTAGTCCCAGCTACTCGGGAGGCTGAGGCAGGAGGATTGCTCGAGCCCAGGAGTTGGAGGTTGCTGTGAGCGAGGCTGATGCCACGGCACTCTAGCCCGGGCGACAGAGTGAGACTCTGTCTCAAAAAAAAAAAAAAAAAGGTAGAGGCTAGGAGGCTTTTTGCCTCCATCCACTCTTGTCTCCCTTCTGTTCTGTGGGGCTGTTTGTAACTGGGGCTTGGTCTTCTGTTACAGTCTTGGTGATGCCCTGGACAGCAGCAACTCTATGCAAACCATCCAGAAGACCACCACCCGCAGGATAGTGGACGGCAAAGTGGTGTCTGAGACCAACGACACCAAAGTTCTGAGGCATTGAGGCAGTAGGAGCAGGGTGTCCTTTATACCAATAAAAAGTTGACAGGTCATTGAACATCAGTTGTGTCTTCTTTGGCTGTTTTCATACTTGTGTGCACATGCCCTGACCCAACAGTCCCATCTCTGATCAGGCAAAAGTCACCTCTGACCCTGGGGTTTCATATGGGTGGGGGAGTGGAAGGTGAGTGGGTTCTTGGAAACACCTCAAAGAAAGAGGAGGGAGCAGTAGATTGGACAGGCCACAGGCAATGGGGGAAACTACAGTGGAATTATAGAATCCTTACCTTGAAGAGACCTGGTGACCATAAGGCCCCTGCCCAGCCAGGGCTCAGCAGCAGAAATCTGGGCCACAGGAGGAAGTGGGGCCCAGCAGAGAGGGCGGAGCACACAGCTGGCCTCCCCTGCCCCGCCGCTCTGCATCCTGGCCCTCTGCCTAGGGCTCCCACCCACACTTCCCCCAAACCTATGGTCCCATATGCTCTGCTCATTCATACAGTGGGGATATGAATTTTAGAGCGCTGGAGGTCTGGCTGGATTGGGATAAATGTGATCATTGATAAGGGAAGAGTCACCCTAGTGGTTCCCTTCTAGGAAAGGGGTGCCCCTGAGCGAGCATCCATATGGGTAAGAATAGGCATCTTGAAGCTAACCGAAAGGACATCATTCTGTGCTTTGGATTAGAACTGTGTCATCTAGCAGTGCAAACAATGGCTGCCTAAAACTGATCATATGCTTTGATTGGGAGGATAATTTATCTTTTTTAACTTAAAAAAAAAAGGATAAAAGTACCATGCACAAAATCCACCCCCCCAGGGATATAAAATTTGATTATAAATTAAATATATTTATTCATATAATTAATTTTTTATTTATATAATTTTATATAAAATTGCTTCACTCTCCACTCCACAAAGGTAATCTTGTTAAATACTTTTCAAAATTAAATGAGTACAAACATATTTCATTTTGTTTTAAATATTTAGGATTATACTGTTCGGCACCTTGGTTTCTTAAACTCTGCTTGCTTCATTTAACAATATAACTTGAAACCTTTCTGAATCAGTATGCATAGACCTACCTCATTTGTTTGAACAGCTGCCTACTGTTTGGAGTACAAATTTACTTAACCCATGCCTTCTAGTGACATAGGTCTTGGTCTCCATTAGTTTTTGTTTTTGCGAAAATGCTGCAATTAATATCCACATGTATATTTCACTGTGAGAGCATATCTATAGGATAAATTCCTAGAAATGGTATGCAGAGCTACCATATGGACACATTTATGAAGTACCTACTTTATGGTATGCACTGAGTGTATGTGGTGAACAAAACAGGTATTGCTCCTACCTCGTGAAGCTCACAGCCTGATGGCCAAAGGTATGTGCGTTTTTATGCATTCTTTCAACAAATACTTACTGAGTACCTACTATGTACCAGCCACTCTACCAGACATCAGTGAGCAAAACAGACACAATCCCTGTCACCCTGGGACTTAGGTTGTGGTGACAGGAAACATAATAGATAAGCAAATTATATAGCATGTTAGAAGGTGACAAGTGTTACAGGTGCTGATGTATCATAGCAGGCAACGGGTTTTGACAGTGGGGAGAGTCAGGAAAGTGCCAAGGTGACAGTATGATGATCCTGTGATAATGAGTAATGAATCTTTGACTGAAACGGAAAACAGTTTTTACCTAAGAAATGCAGTATGTTTATTCTGCAAACTCTGAAAATATGGATATCCTCGGCGGAAAAGAACTAAAGACAGCACAGCCTTTTCTCCCAGAGAGGACCAGGGAAAAACGCCAGGACAGGCAGCCCGGGGGGGTGGGGAGGGGAGTGGGGGGTGGACAGGGTGGAAGTCTTCACTAATGTGGGGCCCTGAGAGAAGAGGGGTCAGGAGAGACGGAATGAGCAGAGCAAGGTCTGAGCGTGAGGTACACAAGAGGTTACCTGGGAGCTTCTGCAGGCAGGGTCCCCTGCTGTCTGGGTTCCTGGGTTCCTCTACCTGCAGGAGAGCATCCCACCTGAGAGCAAGGGGCTCTGGTGAGGTGTTTCTCACCCCTTTTAAACCCACCTTTCAGAAGAAACACAGCAATCACCTGCCCTACTTTTCCTTTCTCTCTTCAGCCCGCACTCTGTGCTCTCCGATCTTTGCAGGGGTCTGCAGGAAATACACCCTTGGGGAAGATGGTTGAGTTTACTTTATGAGCTTTGTTTTCTTGCCCCCTCCCTTCCCACCATTTTGCAAATATGTAAGTATAATATTGATGGTGCTTTCTCAAACTTCACAGGTGACCCCAAGGTTCTGATGAGCCTCCCTGAAGGGCCATGCCGCCCTGGCTGGCAATCACTGTAACTTAGGAGGAACCCAGCTTTCTTGGGTCCCTGAAAAGGAGAGGCAGATGGCTCAGCTGCCAGGGACGGTATGGGAGGCAGACAGGCTCTAGAATAAACTGGCCCCAGCCCACATCATAGTATGTTACCTGTCTAAAGGTAAAACAGAAAGTCCCTGGCAGAGCCTGAGCATTACTTGCAGCTAAGTCAAGCTGATCGGAGTAACCCAAGACAATGCACCTGATATGATTATCCCTTCTATTAGACAATGTCTCACAGTTCCCAGGGCGCTTACGCATTTGATCCTCATTACAATCCTGTGAGGTATGCAAGGCAGTGGGTATTATTGGCTCTGGATCAGAGTGGTGGACATTGAGGTCCACAGGGATCATGTGACTTGTCTGAGGTCACAGAGCTGGAAGCTCAAAGCAGGAAACCACGTCTCCAGGTTCCTAGTCCCAAGCTCTTTCCTCCATGTGTTCTAACGTAACTGCACAGGCTGCACGTTAGAATCACCTGGGGAGTCTTGCGAACGGTGCTAAGGCCGAGGTCCCAGCCCAGAGATTCTGATACAGTTGTTCTGGGGTGGGGGCCCAGGACTCTGGGCAAATGTTTGAAAAGCTCCCCAGGTGATTCCAATAGGCAGCCACAGTCAAGGGCCAGACCGAGGGGCAGCATTATGGCATTCCTTCCCGATGCAGGTCACCACGGCTGTGCCTGTTTCAAACAGCGCACTGCTGGAAAAGCCCAAGGCCTCTGGAACAATCCTCCTCACTCTCCAACATGGGGAGGTGACTGTCTGAGGGCAGCCCAATTTGTCCCCCAAGCACCAATGGAAAAAATTAGCAATCCCCTTTATAATATGGAGTCATCTGTCCCATATTATATCTGTCCCATTTTATCCACCCTCTGTCTTAGTGCAAACCAGCCCAGATGATAATTATTTTTTTTCTGAGACAAGAGTCTCACTCTGTTGCCTGGGCTAGAGTGCAATGGTGTCAGCCTAGCTCACAGCAACCTCAAACACCTGGGCTCAAGCGATCCTCTTGCCTCAGCCTCCAAAGTAGCTGGGAATATAGGCATGTGCCACCACAGCAAGCTAATTTTTTCTATTTTCAGTTGCCCAGCTAATGTTTTCTATTTTTAGTAGAGACAGGGTCTCAGTCTTGCTCAGGCTGGTCTCGAGCTCCTGAGCTCAAGCAATCTTCACGCCTCAGCCTCCCAGAGTGCTAGGATTACAGGCGTGAGCCATCATGCCCAGCCCAGATGATAAAATTAATAAGTGGTTCTGGAAGGTACAGATGGCATATAGTGCCATTTAAGCAAAAAAACAAACAAACAAAAATTCATATGTATATATCCTTGTACATACAAAAATCTCTGGAAGGATACTCAAGAAACTGGAATTAATGACTGCCTCTGGCATAAGGGGAAACAAGGATGGAAGGAGGCTTACTTTGTGTATCCTTTTGTACCTTTTGAATCATTTACTACCGATACAAATACAAAAAGGGTGGGGCTGTTAACTGTTTTAATGGGTACAGGAACCTACAGCCTTCCAGACAAGGAAATGTTACAAATGTCTTTGTTTCTGTCCCACCCCATTCATTCAATCAGCCATTCAACAAATATTTATTGAGCATCCACTAAGTGTCAAGAACTATTCTAGGTCCAGGGGACACCAGTGGTGGACAAAACAAACAAAAAATCCCTGCCCTTGTGGAGCTTATATTCTACCAGATAGAGACAGACAATAAGTGATAAATGTAATAAGTTATATAGGCCGGATGCAGTGGCTCACGCCTGTAATCCTAACACTCTAGGAGGCTGAGGCGGGCCGATCGCTCAAGGTCAGGAGTTCAAAACCAGCCTGAGCAAGAGCGAGACCTCATCTCTACTAAAGATAGAAAGAAATTAATTGGCCAACTAAAATACATATAGAAAAAAACTAGCCGGGCATTGTGGTACATGCCTGTAGTCCCAGCTATTCGGGAGGCTGAAGCAGAAGGATTGCTTGAGCCCAGGAGTTTGAGGTTGCTGTGAGCTAGGCTGATGCCACGGCACTCTAATCTAGCTCGGGCAACAGAGTGAGACTGTCTCAAAAAATAAATAAATAAATAAAATAAGTTATATAGATGTTCGAAAGGGTAAGAGTTATGGAAAGAAACTGACATGAGGACTGAGGAGTTGCGGGGGTCTATATTAGTTATCTATCACTGCTCTCAGGAATTACCACAAACTTAGTGGTTTAAAACAACACACTTTTGTTATCTTACATTTTAGGATATCAGAAGTTCTATCGAGGTGTCTATAAAGTTATGTTGCTTCTAGAGGTTCTAGAGGGGGATTGGTTTCCTTGCCTTTTCCAGCTTCGAGAGGCCACCTGCATTCCTTGGCTCTTGGTTCCACCTGCCATCTTCAAAACTGACATCATAACATCTTTAAATCAGTCTCCACTTCTCTACGTCTGCATCCATTGTCCTCATTCCTCCCTCTCTGACTCTGACCCTCCTGCCTCCTTCTCATAAGGATCCTTTTGATTACACTGGATTCACCCAGGAAATCCAGGATAATATCTCCATCTCAAAATCATTAATTTACATGGCCAAGTCCCTTTTGCCATGTAAGGTAAAATATTCACAGGTTCTGGGGATTAGGATATGGACACCTTGGGGGGGGACCATTATTCAGCCTCCCATAGGAAGGGAGGGGCATGTTGCAATTTTAAGCAGGGCAGTCTGGGTAGGAGGCGGCATTTGAGTTAAGACTGAAGGAGGCAAAGGAGTTGGCCCGGCATATCTGGGGGAGCGGCAGTGAGGAGGAGGCCTGCCAGAGGTGGATAAGTAGCATCTCTCAGCCCCTGACCCTCACACTTAGCTTTCTCCTTTTATGGGCCTTTAGGTCCCCTTGGGGCTCACAGGACACTGGGAAAGGATAGACCACCAACCGACATCACCCCAAAGCTCTCTCCTTATCCCTCCTACACTCTGCTACTGGAGCCCCCCAGAGGCCACCAGTCCGAGTCCAACAGCCTCCTCTGTCTCCTCATCTTCCCCAACCTCTGTGGCCCTTGACCCTGAAGCCTTCTGCTCTTGGAGTCTGCACCACTGCACTCCCCAGTCCTCTACCTGCTATACTTCCTGCAACATGGGCCCTGCAGCCTTTCCTCTTTCTGGACCATCTTATTTTCATTCCCTGACCCCATGGTTACCTGTGAGCTGATACCTCAATGTTTACCTCCAGCCCTGGTCTCTCTTCAGCTTCAGAACCATATTTTCCAACTGCCTTCGTTTCATTTGGTCATGTAACACTGTGGTCCCCAAGGTCCACGGCCTGTTAGGGACTGGGCCACAGAGTTCTGCCGACACAAGTCCTCCCCTCTCCCAACAAGTCCCCCTCAACTCCCCAGCCCCCCACACCCTTCCCATGGAAAAAAATTGTCTTCCATGACACTTAGAAAGGAGATGCTGCACAGCCGGAGGTGAGCGGTAGGGGAGCCAGCCAAGCTTCATGTATATTTACGGCTGCTCCCCTCCCTACTGCTTGCATCACCACCTGAGCTCTCCCCACCCCACCCCTGCCCACTGAAATATTGTCTTCCATGAAACCCGTTCCTAGTGCTAAAAAGGTTAGGGACTGCTGAGTAGCACACTTAGCTATTTATGTTTCCTCCCCCATGAGACTGTAAATGCCTTGAAGACAGGTACCCTGTATTATTCATCTTTGTGCCATCCTGGATTGATTCTACAACAAGAGACATTACAATCATAATAACCAACATTTACTGAGCACTTTCTATGTGTCAGGCACTGCACTAAGCACTTCACATACACTAATTCACTTAATCCCAGCAACAACCCTGAGATGGGTAATCTAATAATCCTCATTTTACAGGTGAGGAAACTGAGGCTCAGAGAGGTAAACTACATTTCTTAAGGTCTCACAGCTAAATAGCAACGCCAGAATTCAAACCCAGGTATTTTGGCTGCAAATTCCAAAGGCAGTAGATGAGATGGACTGGCACTCAGTTCCAACCCAAATTTGTGCCTTTCTGCTTCAGAGAACAAAGCCAAAAAGTACATTTCCCAGGTGTCCTTATAGCTAGGGTGTAAATTATGTTCCACTAATTAGATGCAGATGGATGCTATTTGGAAGGTGGAAGTGAGGTGAAGACCTTTCCCTGCCGCTTGCAAGCCTGGCTTGGTTGTTGTTCCTGCTGGCAAGCCTGGTCATGGGGTTGCTAGATTTTTCTGGAGCAGTGTCCAGTGTCCAGGCATTTGCTTTGTGAGTACTGAGAGACAGTTGCACCAGGAGAGGCAGTAGTGGCTGCCTCATCCATGGATCCTAGCTGCAATAGTGTATTCATGGGCTCAATCTGCTTCCTGATTCCCCCCCTTGCTAGAGTGGTTTATGTCTAGAATCCAGAATTCAAGGAAGGGATCTGGGAGTGGCTATCTGACTTGACTGGGTTTGAAGGCAGCCAGGGTCCCAGTTATCACACGCAATGGCAAAACCAGTAACTTAATTTACCACCTGGGGTTACCTGGAACCACTAGCCTATTGAAGATAAGGCTTTGGCAGACTACACAGCCATTGAGATCAAACCCTATGGTGGGAAAAAGGAAATCAAAGGCTCTGGTATGGTCTGGCTGCTTTCACTGCACTGGTGAGCTTAAAGGAAAAAAAATGGCAACCTCAACTTTTAAATTCTTGGCTCAAGAAAACCAGGGTGCTTCTAAGACTTCCTAAATGAATGTCTCAACTCCTACAGCCATGGGGCTGAGGTAGCTGAAGCCCGACACTATAGGTTTTTGAATTACATGATAAGTTGAAATCACAACCTTGCCAGGTCATATGTGAAATCCCAAGGCACGACTGAGGAGAAGTATACTAAGAATGGGGATAGGGGATTTTGGATATATTTGAGGATCCTGAATGACCAGATCCCACTAGATCTCACTGGCTAGCAGAGGCAACCCATTCTTCTCTGTCTAATGAGGCCAGTCCTGTCTTGCTTAGAGACTCTGAATGGCCTCACCTGAGGTAATGAATGTGCAGTGGGTGACTCAGATGTGTAACTAGGACAAATACAAAATCTAACCCTAGGGGAGAAGACTCACAAACTAAAAGAATTGGAAAATTTTGCTAGTTTATATAGACATACATGTGGGGAATATATGTGGGGCTGGATTCTAAGGGTGCTAAATTAGAGAGGAAGGAACATAGGTTTAGATTGAGCTGAATTTATTTACAGTATATGGGTTCAGAGATTCGGAACTCAGTGTGCTGGCTCAGCCAGCTGGGAATGATTTTTATCTCTTTCCTTAGTTGATTGGCTAAAACTTGGACTCAGTAACAGCTTACAATAAATGAAGCTGAGATACCAGAAATTCTATTGTATAACGCAGAGGAAAGAATCCAAAGACTTAGGGAAGGAAGAATTTTGGAGCAGATTTGTTATGTACAATCCACTTACTCACCCCTAAATAATTCCCCAAGAGGGCCTAGAGGATACTCCCTTCACTGAGGCATTGAGAAATATACTGATGAGAGAAGAAGCACAGCATTCTTAAAAAGTGCTATACTGGTTTATCTCTGCATGCTCAGGAATGAAGATGGAAAGACTACCATAGAAATGGGCTTCCTGGTTTCAATAGCAATGATAGGATCGATCCCAGCATGACTGAGGCCAGGTAGGTATGATTACCTTAAAAGGCAACAGGGTCAGAGTAGTAATCAGAATGGTCTGACCCACAGGAATCTTTGGCAGTAATTACATGATCATACAGTTCTAGTTCTGAAATAAGTAGGCAGTCTATTAAAGTCACCTTTTTTCCTCTCTTAAAAATGAGACTCCTGGCTAGGCACAGTGGCTCATGCTTGTAATCTTAGCACTTTGGGAAGCTGAGGTGGGGGTAGGCGGGGTGGGGGGAGAGCACTTGAGGCCAGGAGTTCAAGACCAGCCTGAGTAAGCGCAAGGCCCCGTCTTCACAAAAAATAGAAAAATTAGCCGGGCATGGTGGCGCTCCCCTGCAGTCCTAGCTACTCAGGAAGCTGAGGCAGGAGAATCACTTGAGCCCAGGAGTTG
>VBSM01002616.1:17766435-17836701 GCA_008086735.1 Cheirogaleus medius | reverse complement strand
CTAGCCCAGGCAAGAGAGTGAGACTCTGTCTCAAAATAAATAAATAAAAATAAAGTGTAACTTACAAAAAGTACATAAATCATAAGTGTACAATCTGATAGTTTTGCTATACACCCCTGTAACCACCACTCACATCAAGATACAAAGTAATCCTTTGTAAAAACTTATATCAAGTCATGACATTCCTCTGCTTAAAATCATTCCATGCTTTCCCAACCTACTTGAAGTAAAATCCAAGCACCTCCTAAACCTGGGTTACAAAGCCTCACATGATCCAACCCCTTCCTATCTCTCAAACTTCACTTTGTACCACTCTTCCTCCTCCCACACCCTTCACTTTGTACCACTCTTCCTCCTCCCACACGGTACTCCCAGCAACCCACCTTTAAATTCCTCAACTTGCAAAGATGTTCCAGCCCTGGAGCCTTTGCTCCAGCTGTGCATCCTGTCTTCTCCTAAACCTCTTTGGAAAACATTCCAAGGGCTGCTGGCTGCTTATAATTTAGATCCCAGTCTAAATGTCACTTCCTCAGAGGCCGTCTTTGATCAGACAATCTAAAGTTGCACCCAATCACCTTTTATTGTATCACCCTGTTTTAGTTATCTGCTGACTATTTCTAATATTTATTCGTTGTTGTCCTTCCCTCATTGAAATATAATCTCCTTTGGGGCAACTTTGTTTTGTGTTGTACCCACAAGTGTCTATAGCAGTGCCTGGCACAGCATTAGTACTCAACAAAAGTCTTCATTTAAATGAGTGAAATGGAGCATTAGCTAGATAGCCCTTGGCTCTGAAATCATAAGGGCCTGAGTTTGACTAAACCTAGTCAGTAAATTAGAGCACTGAATTAGGTAAAAGCCCATGGCAATTAAGTGTTCAATATGCTACCCTCTTGTTCTTTCTGAACACGCCCAATTAAAACCATTCATACACAGCATGCCAGGTTTACTCTGTCTTTACAAAAAAGTTTTTTTTTCTCCCTTTTGCAACACAGGTGATTCAAAAAGAAACTAAGGTCGGGCGCGGTGACTCACGCCTATAATCCTAGCACTTTGGGAGGCCGAGGCGAGAGCACGGTTTGAGGCCAGAAGTTAGAGACCAGCCTGAGCAAAAGCGAGACCCCCAGTCTCTACAAAAAAACACAAAAATAAGCCTGGCGTAGTGGTGCTCGCCAGTAGTCCCAGGTACTCGGGAGGCTGAAGCAGGAGGATGGTTGATGTGATCTACGATGATGCCAATGCACTCAAGCCCGGGCGACAGAGCAAGACCCTGTCTCCAAAATAAAACAAAACACAAAAAAACCGAAATTCAGAATCCTCCCTTTCTCAGCCCACCTCGATTCCAAGCGAGAGAAGTGGGACCAACAAACAAACTCACTTCCCGCTTCCCCCACCAACAGGAAGTCTACGCATCACGAGACCCCGCCCCAGTCACGGCCCGCGTCCGCGCGGGGCCGTACGTAAAGCGCGAGGAGTTTCGCGACAGCCCAGGCCCCACCCCTTTGGCCACATGTCGCACAGGTCTTCCCGTCGTACGCCGCGCCACCTCCCCGCGCTGCTTTACGAACCTAGAGCAGCGCCGCCCCGCCTCCTGTCTCCTTCCTCACCTCCCCGCCCCCTCCCAGTATCGCGTCTCCTAGTCCGACGCGCCCGCTATAATCACGTGATTGCTTCATCCGGGTCCTTTGCGTTCTCTCTCCCTCTCCCAACATGGCGGCCTCAGGTGAGCGAGCGGCTAAGCGCGGCCAAGGAGCGGGCGCCGAAACCACCCTCCGAGCCTGATCCACTGATTCCCTGGAGTCAGGGAGCGGGCAGCATCGGTCCCCTTCCGACTTGGGGACTGCGGCAGGCTGGTGGTGTGGCCATGTTAGGTTATCGTCTCGGGATGTTTGGGGGGAGGGGAAGGACACCTTCCCCTCCCCCTCACACCCTTTTCACCCCGTATGCGCGAGGTTGGAGTAGATAGTAATGGTGGACTCTGGCTTGAATTGGAGTGAAGAAGAAGCGCAGAAAGACCTGCGGGAGGCGCGAGGCCTTTTCTTTCATAGACCTGAAGCACTGTGCCCGCGTGGAGAAAGGAAGGAGGCAGTTGGCGCGCGGACGAGTGCACATTAAGGTCTCCGAGGCGCGAGGCCGTTGCGGACAGGAGTGGGGGCAGGGGAATAAAGGGGGGGGCAGTTAGAACGCGAGCGCGTGTCGGTGGAGGGGCGGGGGAAGGCAGCGGTGCGCGTGCGCTGTAGGAGAGACCAGGGTAGTGGAGTCGGGTGTGCCTTAAAAGCATGCGCTAGAACCCAGTGGAAAGGTTTTTAGCGCTTGTGTTGGGCGCTCTTTTATGTCCTTTTACTTTTTATGCTCTTCCCTTTTTAGAGTGTGACCTGGGCTATGTACTCTTTCATGATACAAGTGTTAAGTTTGAAGATTGGAACTACTAGACTTAGATGGGGGTGGGGAGCCCAATGTGGAGCGTACACGTGTTGGAGAAGAAGCCGGAGTGGACACCCAGACATCCCTCTTGGCCTTTCTTTTCCTATTCAGTGAACACTTTTTACTTAGAGCAAACTATGTGCTAAGTTCCCTGCTCTTATGGAACTTCTATTGGTTGAATTTTGATGGCTTCAATGGTAGGGTTCAGCTCCCCCCCCCCCACCGCGAGATAACAGTACAACCACTAGGAGTTGCTATTAAAATAATACTCAAAAGTGGCTGGAGTTTGTTTATTTTTTAGACTTGTTTGGAGGGGAATATTAGTGCCATGCAAGTCTACTTGCATTTGTAATGGACATATAAGAGCAGTGGTGAGCTGTGTAACATCTTGTAGCGTTGATTTTACTTTTTAGGATATAGTTTCTTTTTTCTGACATGACCTTGCATTCTGCAAAACATTTTTTGAACTTCTACCTCTGGACGCTCCTGTCACACCCCAGGAATTCATCTCTATCATTACAAGGAAACATAGGGTTATGGTTGTCTTTGAAACATGTTGAGGGAATTGAGGTGCATTTGAACATCTTTCACTGGTGTAGTATTTGACAGTTGATGAAGCACTTTTGTGTATGTTGTCTTATTTGTTTCTGTGAGGTAATGTAGGGAGATGGTGGTATTTCTCAGCTGAGGAAAATTATTTAAGGTCACAGTGCTTGCAGGTGGCAGAGCAAGGTGAAAATCTTTGAGATCCTGACTCTTCTCCTTTACCAACTTGGAAGTACCAAGGTGTCATCCTCAGTTTGGGATGCTGCCCAAAAGCATCTGAAGTTTACAGAAATGTTCATATTTTTTCTCCTGTAGGCAAGCACATTCTTATATATATTTTAAGCTAATCATTGCGTGAAGTACTTATTTTGCCTGGATTTGCCACCTTGACAATTTAGTGAAAAGTCTATATTTCTTTTCTCTTTAGCTTTTGTGGAATTTTTAGACGTAGAAGACACGGTAGCAATCCATGTTCTTCCTTTTACGGAGTTGAGTGAAATCCAGACTGGTTAAACCAATTTGCTCAGTGACGTCCCCGTCTCTTGTTCTTCTATATTTACTCTACCCCCTTGATGAAAACCCTTATCTCCTTTAATTCAGTTCAGTAACTCTTTTTAGCTGGTGCTCATATCTGAGCACAAGGTTGGTTACATCTTACAGTGTGCCCTTGAGGAATTTGGAATTTATCAAATTTCTTCCCCCTGTTTGAATCTTTTCTGATTGTATTGACTCTGTTCAGTAACCAGTATTCCCAGATGTTGGAAATAGGCCTTATGTTTTCTTGGTGAAAATACATGATACTACTTCACAGGCCTTTTACTGTCAAATTAGATAAAAAAAATTCTTTGCAGCAATACTAGTTTGTAATGTGACCCAATATTGACCTTCAAGAACTGAAAATGTGTCAGAACTGATTGGAATGAGGATAATTGGAATTCCCAAGAAATTTGATTGAGCCAGGGCGCTTAATTCATTGGTTCACTTGTTAAAAAAAATACTCTTTAAAAATAAGAGGTTTTTATTTTTCTTAAATTTTAATTGTGACTATTTTAGTAAACTTGCTACAAGCCAGTTACCTCTTGAGTCCCAGTTTCCTCATGTGTGACGTGGTCATAGTGTTAATATTGTCTGCTCTCCCCTTACAGGGAATCACATGTGGTTGATACAGGTTAACATTTAAAATGCTTTAAAATTGGAAATAGTGTATGTAAGCTTGTAAATAGGCCTTCATTTGTGTAACACATTCAAATGCCATCATGTTGACATCTTACTACTTTTACAGGGAGCAGATGGTGTCCAGTGGTGGTTTTTAGTTAGACCCTCATAGTTAAGAAATGCTTTCAAGGGTTGCCATCATATGTTGTCACGAATTACCTATATTCAAATCTCATCTTACACCATGTATTTGTTATTCTGGGAGAGAGATACCCAGATTCAGAATGCAGGACTAAAATTCCTTATGAAAGTTGAAATACAAAGAGTACTGTCAATTAAAGTAAAACAGTGTTTCTAAGTAATGTCATTGAAAAAATAGATATGTTCATTTATATAAATATAGATACTTTTAATAACAACTTTGAGCTCTAATTCACAAGCCATGTATATGTATATAGTTTGAGATAGAATACTCTGCTACTTTTTATTTGTCTCAAAACATCACAGAATTCTTTTTTCATGATGATGGGGGAAAGAATGGACTTGAGTATGGTATTTTGTTTTAAATGCTTATTTGTAAGTATGCGCGTGTACATTTAAGAGTATGTAGGCCAGGCGCGGTGGCTCACGCCTGTAATCCTAGCTCTCTGGGAGGCCGAGGCGGGTGGATCGCTCGAGGTCAGGAGTTCGAAACCAGCCTGAGCAAGAGCGAGACCCCGTCTCTACTATAAATACAAAGCAATTAATTGGCCAACTAAAAATATATAGAAAAAATGAGACGGGCATGGTGGCGCATGCCTGTAGTCCCAGCTACTCGGGAGGCTGAGGCAGGAGGATTGCTCGAGCCCAGGAGTTTGAGGTTGCTGTGAGCGAGGCTGACACCACGGCACTCACCCTAGCCCGGGCAACAGAGTAAGACTCTGTCTCAAAAAAAAAAAAAAGAATATGTACACAGAAGTCAGTTTCTTAGATTTGTAATAGCTATTGTTAAGGTTCTAATGGTGGGAAAGTGCCCAAAGCAAGAAGTATAGCTGAATTTTTATAGCTCCTCTCTTACTGAGAGGTTCTAACCAGTTTGTGTAATGGTTAACATGGTGTGCTTTGGGCGCTTACTTTGTTTTATTATGTAAATGGTCAAATTGAGTGTACCTGGAGGGGTAAGGAAAAGGCCGAATGGCATTGATTTTCATATTGTGTCAAGATGAAGTTACTGAACACAGGGGTTAAGATGATGGAGCTTATTTATTAGTCCTGACTTAATCTTTACTGTGCTGAACTTACATAGATAATACCCAACTTAAATGATTTAGGATTTTTTTGTTGTTTTGTTTTGTTTTTTGAGACAGATTCTCACTCTTGCCCGGGCTAGAGTGCCATGGTGTCAGCCTAGCTCACAGCAACCTCAAAATCCTGGTCTCAAGCGATCCTCCTGCCTCAGCCTCCCAAGTAGCTGGGACTACAGGCACGCCACCATGCCCAGCTAATTTTTTCTATATATTTTTAGTTGTCCAATTAATTTCTTTATTTTTAGTAGAGACGGGGTCTCGCTCTTGCTCAGGCTGGTTTTGAACTCCTGACCTTGAGCGATCCGCCAGCCTCAGCCTCCCACAGTGCTAGAATTACAAGTGTGAGCCACTGCCCCCTTTAGGATTTTTGACTTTACAATGAGTTTATTGGGCTATTAAATGCATTTTCAACCTAAGATTTTTCTACTTACAATGGCTTTATCATGATGTAGCCCCATAGTCAAGGCGCATCTATATAGTGTGGTAAAGGTGAAGCCTCTGACTTTATAATAATGTACGAAATGTCTTTTCATGGCTAGGCTCTGACAGTGATATAATTAATCTAATTCTAGGCACTCTGTTATTTGGGTAGGTTGATTTTTAATAAGATTTATTCAGATATATACTATAAAATTTTCCCTTTTAAAGTGTAGGACTTGGTGACTTGTAGTATATTCACAGAGATGTTCAACCATCGGCACTAACTTCAGAGTATTTTCATCACCCCCCAAAAAACAGCTTACCCATTAATAATCACTTCCCCTTCCTCCCAGCCACTATAATCTGTTTCCATGGCGTTGCCTATTTCAAACATTTTATATAAATTGTATCATATAACACCATGGTCTTTTATGACAGCTTCTTTCACTCAACATATGTTTTCAGAGTTCATCCATATTGTAGGATGTATCAGTACTTGTTCATTTTGATTGTCAAATGATACTCCATTATAAGAATAAACTACATTTCATTTATCCATTTCAGTTTATGGGCATTGGATTGTTTCCCCCTTTTTGGCTATTGTGAATAATGCTGCTATGAACATTCCTGTACAAGTTTTTGTACTTCTCTTGACTTTTTTAGTTCATTTACTAAAACATTCAGAAGAGTTGATAACCCCATAAAATAAGTGGAACTTAGGTTGGCAATATCTAAAATTAAGAAACTTAATTTTTGCCAAATCCTCATCTAAACATTAAATGCTATGGGAATTTCCCTTCCCAGATGAGGAATATTCATTTAAGGAAGATGCAGAAATAGGGCTGCATTTTACAAGTAAGCTTTATTGCTTATAGTACTATAAGACATCCTCTGTTTGGAAATAAAGAACTAGCTGCCAGTCTATAGATGTTATCATTTCCAATATCTGTCATCTGGTGCTTTTATTACTAATAAAGTAGAGTAATAACAGGAAAACATTCTGAGGAGGAAAATAGAGGAAGCATATTTTATACCTGTCGCAGCCTGATAACTGAAAATTCAGTTTATTGCAGTCACTTTTCTGCTAGTATACTTTATATTGGACTAACATTTTTTCTTTATTTGTCCTTTTATTTATTGAATGTAAACATTACTTAAGGCAGTGGTTTTCAACTGAGGAGCAATTTTATCCTCCCAAAACTCTCCACCCCAGGGACATTTGGCAATGTCTGGAGGCATTTTTGGTTGTCACAATGAGAGGGAGGTGGGGGGATTGCTACTGGCATCTAATAAGTAGAAGTCAGAGATACTGCTGAACATCCTACAATACATGCGACAGTCCCCCATGACAAGAAATTACCCAAGCTAAAATGTCAATAGTGCTGAAATAGAGAAACCCTGACTCAAGAATTAAGCTAATTAGTTGTATTTATTGTTATATCTATTATAACAAATCCTGTTTATTAAGAAGACCACAAATGTATTGTCTCTTGTTTAAGGACTTGTAGACTTAAAGAAAAGTTGAAAAGATGCTTACTTTTTAAGATCTTTTATTTAACCTATATGAATATGTAAAGAGCTTGCAGTATGTGGTTCCCCCCTTAGTCATCTCCTTCTTCTGTATAAATAATTGGGATACATTTTGTTAGGTGATTGATTTGTTAACTTTTTAACCAATTCATATATGATTTAGAGAAAATTAAAGAATTGAACCACTTCAATCATTGTGGCAAGAGATTGATAAACCTGGAGCATTAGACAGTGCTTTACTTATAAAGCAGAGGGAATGTTGTTGAAACCCTAACCTTGTAATGGGCCTAGGTATTGGAAGAGCAAAGGGCATGGAAGATTCAGACAACATCTTCTCTCAGTTATTGGAATGAAATAGAGTGGAACAAAACAGTGGCACCCACTTTAGATTTATTGATTTTTCTTTTCAAGGGCTAGTTCCTTTAAACCTGCTTATATTGTGACTGATTCAATGCTGCTGCTAGATTTAAATGTTAACAATCTTGTGAAGGAACTTTAGCCTGTTTTTGGAGACTCATCCAGCAGTGATTTCTCAACTAGATGGTTGTTGAGAAGGTAACAGAGAGGAAGGGGAGGTGTATGATTTGAAAAGACATTCAAAAATTAACAGTGCTTTAATATTTTTTTATATATATATTTTTATTTCAGCATATTATGGGGGTACAAATATTACAGTTATGTATATTGCCCATGCTCCCCTCCCCCCTCGAGGCAGAGCCTCAAGCATGACCATCCCCCAAACGTTGCACATCTCACTCATTATGTTTGTATATACCCATCCCTACTGCTTTAATATTTTTTAGACATCTTTAATTTGTTTTGAAATTTCAAATGAGATTAAAGAAGAGTGAGACTTTTGTTTGTCAAAAGTGTCAAGGGGTAAGAGTTGAAAAACCCTGATCTACAAAGTTGATTTAAGCCAAATCAGACCAAAGGGCAGGTTAATTCCAGATTGTACTGTTTTGTTATGAGATATGTACGTAGAATAAGGAGGAAAGGGCTACACATTCTTATATTCTTATGTTGAACTTGACCTCATTGTACCCACCACCAGTCAGTTCTATTTTTATTCCCCCAGTGGCAAGACAGGTTAATAATTGGATATTAGCCGATGATACTAGATTAAGCCTCATGAGGGTAAGGATCTCTAGCTAGCATCATACTAATCCCAGACACTATTTTTGAATTAAAGGATAGGAAAAGTACTAAAATAAGCCTATGCACAATAAGTGTTCTACTTTGTTCTTGTTCAAATTAGCTTATTAAAATTTCCCCTAGATCTTTGTGTATGGGTTTGGGCAATTTAAGTGCTATAGGACCCAACCTCAGCATAACTGTTTTCTTTCAGAGCTGTAGAGTAGATTCAAAATATGATCTGGTTGATCATAAATGTTGTTTTTGGAGCCAGATTAGTGTTAAGTCACTTGAGAGAAATATGGAAATGTCACATTCATGGCCATCTTTTATTTGTGTTATTGCAGCCAGGTTCATCTGGTTTGCACATTGAAACCATAATCTTCAGGTCCTTATTGTGTCCAGAAGACTATATGTAACATTCATAGCAAATGCATCATCTTTATTTCCTGAAAGTTGAGTTTTAAAAGAAAGATACCAAATGAGAGAGCAACCTTAAGTTTAAGCAAGTGGTGTGCATCAAGTTACAGATACTTAGTCCTCTTGGATTAAAAATTAGGTGAGAATTGGAACATAGAAGAATAATTCATGATTAATAAAAGCCATGAAGCTGATCTTTGTTACAACAAAGCTATTTGCTTTTTTAACCATGTAGTGGCTGTTAGATTGGGCCAGTTCTAGAACTTTGCTTAGTCCCTTCTGTTCTGAATTAGCTTTTGATTGGTAGCATCTCAGAAGTTCTGGGGACTGGATAGAGAGAGCCAGCGTCAGTCCACTAAATGGAGCCATTTGGAGATTACTAAATATTTCATAACCACAGAAACATTTGAATATGTTGGTTGTTAAGGTCTTGTATTTTTCTTTTAGTATCATATCTTCATATGCAGTATTAAGGTAGGGAAGGAGATAAAATTTTTTCTAGAGGGATGAGAATCTAGAGTGTATGAATCTTAACATCCAAACGGTTTCAAATAACATTTAGTACATTTTACCTGGTATGGTAACCTGCCATAGAACTAATAATAAGCTGCTTAGAGGCAGGGATCCCTGTGGTATATAGAAAGACCCCTAGGCTTAGCATAAAAAACTTGGGTTTTAATTCTAGCTCAACCAACTTATGTCTCTGTAACTTTAGAGACATCTGATGTCTCATTTAACCTTTCTGAGACTTGTTTCCTTCTCTGTAAATTGATAGTTATGATTCCTTCCTCACATGGTTATTTTGCAAGTATCAAATAATCCTCAAAAGTGCCATACAGAATATGTTATGGGGTAGGAATTTCGTCTTACTTAGTTTTGTATCCATGGAGCAATGAATGTAGTTACTGAACAAAAGTAGTTTCTGCTTGATTAAGACCAATAGTTTGAGGTTACAGTGAGCATAATGATGCCACTGCACTCTAGCCTGGGCAACAGAGTAAGACCCTGTCTCACAAAAAACCAAAGTAGTTGCTAAATTAAAAATCTCAGATGATAAATAAGTGAACATAGTAAGAAATAAAAGGTTGCTCCCACACCAGTTATACTCCCCAGAGAGACTGTTGAACATCCCTCTAGACCATTTTTCATATATTACACATAATATGTATTCTGAAACTTTTAAATTTTTTTACTTACTATTGAATTCTTCTTTCTGTGTCATTACATTGTACTTCCTCCAGTATCCCTTCAATATAAAAGTGCCATAATCCAATACTTTGATGAGTCTTTTTGTTGCTTTCTTTATCAATATATTTAACAATATTGCATCATATAGCACTGTAAATACCCAAGTATTGATAAATCATTCCCTTGCCTTCTTAAACCAGCAAAAAAGAAGAATAAGAAGGGGAAGACTATCTCCCTGACAGACTTTCTGGCTGAGGATGGGGGGACTGGTGGAGGAAGCACCTATGTCCCCAAACCAGTCAGCTGGGCTGATGAAACAGATGACCTGGAAGGAGATGGTAATTTTTTCTTTTGTTTGTTGTCATATTTGAACTTTTCATTATCTTCTGGACAAAAGTTAGTCTGTAATAATTTACATCATGTGTAATTTGAAAAGAACTTAAGTCATTTTGTAACACCTGAAATCTTATGTATTTTATATAATCTTAGGGTTATTCTGTGTGGAAGACAAAACCCAAAACACTTGAGACTTCAATCTTTGAACAAGCCTCATTTTTTTGTTTTTTGTTTTTTTTGAAACAGAGTCTCACTCTGTTGCCCAGGCTAGAGTGCCATGGCGTCAGCCTAGCTCACAGCAACCTCAAACTCCTGGGCTCAAGCAATCCTCCTGAGTAGCTGGGACTACAGGCATGTGCCACCATGCCCAGCTAATTTTTTCTATATATTTTTAGTTGGCCAATTGATTTCTTTCTATTTTTTTAGTAGAGACGGGGTCTCGCTCTTGCTCAGGCTGGTTTCGAGCTCCTGACCTTGAGTGATCCTCCTGCCTCGCCCTCCCAGAGTGCTAGGATTATAGGCATGAGCCCACCGCGTCCGACCACACACCCTTTTTTTTAAACCCCAACTTCTTTCGTGGTAGAATGTAAAGGACCCTTACCACCAAACTCCCACTGTTTTTTGTTCCGTTGCTTTCCTGATATAGTGTGTTCAATACTTCGCAGTTAACATGGGCACTCTTGTTGTAGGACAGTAGTAAGAGAGGTTTCCTCTAATTTCTTCTCTCCTCTCCTCTATCCTAGTTTCAACCACTTGGCACAGTAATGATGATGATGTGTATAGGGCACCTCCAATTGACCGTTCCATCCTTCCCACTGCTCCACGGGCTGCTCGGGAACCCAATATCGACCGGAGCCGTCTTCCCAAATCGCCACCCTACACTGCTTTCCTAGGGAACCTGCCCTATGATGTGACAGAAGAATCGATTAAGGAATTCTTTAGAGGATTAAATGTAAGTAAAAGTTTTTTAGGCAATTATTGAGGGTAGTGACTAACATAAACTAATTGTGGAATGGGCAGTTGCTTTTAATTAAAAAAACAACTAGAGATGTAATACAGAATGAAGCAAAGTCAGGTATTCAGAGGAATACACTGAATTCATGTTTTTATTTTAGTGTTAAATTCATATGGTTCAAAATTCAAAAGGTATATAATAGGGCATATAGCGAAGTCTCTCTTCTCTCCCTTTGCGTTAGTTTTCTTCCTGGAGACAACCAGGTTCTTGTGTATTCTTCAGAGAAATTCATTGGATATACACGGATGCTTTTGTGGTTAAAAAAAAAAGGGGGGGGGGCAAATGAACAAGAACGTTGGAAAACTTCTTTTGTTTCTTCTTCAGATCAGTGCAGTGCGGTTACCCCGTGAACCCAGCAATCCAGAGAGGTTGAAAGGTTTTGGTTATGCTGAGTTTGAGGACCTGGATTCCCTGCTTAGTGCCCTGAGTCTCAATGAAGAGGTAAAGAAAATAAGGGTTGAGGGGGGCGGGAGCTCGCAAATCTCATGTTTAGTTTGGGCGAGTAGCTATTTCAAAGATTCCCATAATGTTTACAAAGGAAGGCCTGGGTTATTTAACAGTGTATCATTTAACATCCAACATCTAGCAAGTCACACTTCAGCAAATTCACTAGGCCCCAATAATTCAGGGAGGTGCTTAGGTGGAAAATTGTGGAAGAAACCTACCACACACTCTGTCTCAAATAAAATCTTACATTACTTCACTCATAGGTAGTGTTAAAAGGCATTATCTCATTTTCAGGGAACTATTTTTTTTTTTAGTCCCACTCTGTTTCCCAGGCAAGAGTGCCATGACGTCAGCCTAGCTCACAACAACCTCAAACTCTTGGGCTCATGCGGCGATCCTCTTGCCTCAGCCCTGTAGGTAGCTGGGACTACAGGCTCATGCCACCATGCCTAGCTGATTTTTTGTTTTTAGTAGAGACTGGGTCTCGCTCTTGCTCAAGCTGGTCTCGAACTCTTAAGCTCAGGCAATCCTCCCACCTCGGCCTCCCAGAGTGCTAAGATTACAGGCATGAGCCATCTTGCCCTACCGTCAGGGAACTTTTGTAGTGGTATTTTTGATCATTTAAGAGGATTTGGAAGCAAATCCTAGGAATGTTTTACAGGAAAATGACAGTAAATATGCAGTCCTTTTGCTTTTTGACATTGCCCATAAATGTTTTCCTGTCCAGAGACACAAGAGGCTTATATCTGGGAAGAAAAAAAGCTTTTTTTCTTCCTTTAACTCCAGAAGTCTCCCCATTGTTTATTGATAAGATGATTTCTAGTGCTATTTGTGCCATAATTCTGCCATTTGACATGATTGAAATCAATACCTTTTATAAATATTTTTGCTATCTTATTGTTCAGTAACATGATGATAATCTGAAAGCAATGTCAAATACGGATAAAAATTCATATATATAGTTAAAAGCATATGAAGAGCTAAGGTTTTTCCAGAGTTATTTGGTTGTATTGACATTACTAGTCTTTAACTTCACTCAGTCTGGATAAGAAAAAGAATACCATGTAATTGTTATTATCTGTTGTTTGCTAGATTAACTATTAATATAATCTCATGGTCTGTATTTAGGAGTTACTTTATTATTTAGAGATTTCATTATAGTGGTGTTTAATATAATTTTGGGTGTTTTTAACTAAAATTCATTTTTATCCTTCTTCAACTTTAGATTCTATGAAATGAGGAAAAAACAGCAGTAGAATTAATTGGGTTTAAAGTATATAAATAATGGTGTGGGAAAGGGAAATTGGAGGGTTTCCCTAGAGGAACTGATTTATCCAGAGGTGATAGTGAGTGAAAGAACCTGAGGCTACACACAAAGCACACTTTATACAGTTTTGCTGGTGCATAGTAGGGCTCTGTGAAAAAAAATTTTTTTGAGAGTTGAAGTCTCACTATGTTGCCCAGGCAAGATCCGTACTCCTGGGCTAAAGCACTTCCCCTGCCTCAACCTCCCAAGTAGCTGGGATTACAGGAATGCGCCAGTGTACCTGGCTTTTGTAAATGTTTGAATAAATGCTGTGGCACCAGACACACCTTTTATTTAGCTAATTGTCAAGGAATTAATTTTAGTTTGTTACACTTAACAGGTTGCCTTGGATAGTTAAAAAGTTAATTCTGTTTTGCAAATTTTGGTTTTATAAAAATGTGGTAACTGACCTGTTAATTCATTTAAGGCTAACTTAGATTTGTTAATTCCATGGGACTATTTCCATTTTCAAGTCTTTTTTTTTTTTTTTCAGGCAAGCATGAAAATGAGGTTTATTGAGAGAAAAATAGGATTATAGGGCAAGAGCAAGATAATAGGTTTACAGAACATGGTACACACGCCACAGATGATGACTGGACCCATTGTCGCAGCAGGGCAAGCGAAAGGAAGGGCAAAGAGGGAGAGGGTTTTCAAATCTTTATAAAGGATTCTTTAGCCAATAAATTGGAGTGTTGGCTAAATTACAGTCTTTCTTTTTTAAAAAATTATTTGTTTTTAATTAAATTAATTTTTTTGGTGGTTTTGTTTATTTTAACCGATAGATAATGTGGGAAGTCTTTTTTCTTTATCTTCCTTCCCCCAGTGCTTCTGCTGTGCCCACATGTTCAAGGTCAAGGGGTGTGTGCATAATGAGGTATAAAAGGTTGGTTAATACGGTCCTGTGCTCTCAGTCTCTAGGTAACAGGAGAATTCGAGTGGACGTTGCTGATCAAGCTCAGGATAAAGGTAAGAAAACGGGTAGACATTTGTTTGGTAATGATCCTAGGATGACAAAGCAGAGGTGTTCTTTCCCAGAAAATTTTATAATAGAGGTAGTGATGGGCCCACCTGAATCTAGAGTGACAAGTTCTTAACCAGTTCTGCCCCACGGGACTTTGGGCAGTTTTTGCAGACATTTTGGGTTGTCACAACTAGAGGGAGTACTACTGACATCTAATCAGTAGAACGTAGGAGTTAATCCTAAATGGGTAGGATAGCCCTGCGCGCTGCCCACAACAAACAATTAATTATCCAGCCCAAAATGTTAGAAGTGTTGAGATTGAAAAGCCCTGATCAATTTAGATAGATATTAAATATATAATAAATATATTAACTACCGCGTTTCCCTGAAAATAAGACCTACCCATAAAATAAGCCCTAGCAGGATTTCTAAGCATTTGTGCGATATGAGCCCTACCCCAAAAATAAGACCTAGTGATGTGCGTGGCTACGCAGTGTATCTATCTGCACAACCCATGCATTGCGTCGAGGAGCAGTAAAGAAGACGAGCAGCCCTGCTCATCTGCCCCATCGTGACAGCTACTATCCCAGAGGTGACCGGAAAGGTGTGGGCAGCCCCACCAACAAGGTTGGCTCCCCTTGTCAGGTCCTGGCCATCCTGTGCCTGCTGCAAGCTGAGGCTTTGAGGGGAAAATAACACATCCCCTGAAAATAAGCCCTAGGGTGTCTTCTTGAGGAAAAATAAATATAAGACCCTGTCTTATTTTCGGGGAAACACGGTACCTAGCAGCACATTAGGCACAGGGAGACCTAATTCATGTATGTTTCAGGGACTCCTGGCCTATACACATTATGAGATAAGCATTAAACCAATAGAAATAAATGTGAGGAAAAGAATTGCCTGGTTGGGTTGTAGAGGGTTCTTTATGGGGCATGGGGCACCTTCGTGACAACAATGTGCTGTAAGAGAGAATATGGTTAAAATGGGGGGGGAGTTCTATGTGTTTGAGAAATATTGGGCAAAGTTTTTATGAGCTAACATATTTCTTTGTTTATTTTAATACAACTCTAGACAGGGATGATCGTTCTTTTGGCCGGGATAGAAACCGGGAGTCTGACAAAACAGATACAGACTGGAGAGCCCGTCCTACCACAGACACCTTTGATGAGTACCCGCCTAGAAGAGGTGACGATAGCTTTGGAGACAGTAAGTTTGTTTTTATGAAGGTGGTTTCTTTTGTGCTCTGGGGGTTATTTAGTAATAGGACAGATGTATTATATAGATGGTCACATTAACAGACAGAATGGGAGAAAGTAGTATATGTAGAAAATATCCAAAAGAATTGATAGATAGAGAAAAAGAATTTGGTAAATTCTTAATTTTAAAAAAACTGACCAAAGAATTAAAAGGACAGATATTTATCTCCCCTTTTTTTGGAGACACTTGGTTTTGTAGAGTGACATGGTGTCAGCCTACCTCACAGCAACCACAAATTCCTGGGCTCAAGTGATTCTCCTGCCTCAGCCTCCCAAGTAGCTAGGATTATAGGCATGAGCCACCATGCCCAGCCTGGAGACAATTGTTTATAAAGAAATACAACAGGCCAGGCACGGTGTCTCAGGCCTGTGATCCAACCACTTTGGGAGGCGAACGAGGGAGGATCAATTGAGGCCAGGAGTTTGCGACCAGCCTGGGCAAGAGTAAGACCATGTCTCTACAAAAAATGGATGGAAAAATTAGTGGGGCATAGTGACAGGCACCTGTAGTCCCAGCTACTCAGGAAGCTGAGGCAGGAGGATCACTTGAGCCTTAGAGTTTTCAGGTTGCAGTGAGCTATGATGACACAACTGTACTCTAGCTGGGGCAACAGAGCGAGACCCTGGCTCAAAAAATAAATAAATAAATAGTAAGTGTCTACAATGTGCAAGACACTGTCTGGGCTCATGATGTAGCAGTGAACAGAAATAGACAAAAAATCCTGTCCTCATTGAGCATACATTACAATGGGGAAAGAGACTGAATAAATAAAATATAGTACAGGTGGGGATAGATGGAAAATGGGAATGTCATGGGATAGGAGTAGGAATGAATTAATTACAAGTTTTACAAACATCACCTAAATGTAGCAAAAGGTTTGTAAAACCTTTATGAGGAAAATTATGCAACTTTATTAAAATACATGAAAAAAGACTCAACACTGTAATGTTTTTTAAAATGGAAAGAACCTACTGTTGAGTAAATGAGTTAAGTAGTGGTTTGTCTATATAATGAAATCTTTTACAGCATAACATACATGTAACAACACGGATAAAATTCAAAAACTGTTATGTTAAGGGTGAAAGACAAATGTGTGTAAAAATTAGAAAAGAATAATGTTAATGCATAAGTTGTAAAATTTTAAAGATACATGCATGGTAATGTAACCACCCTCATGATTATAGGTGGAAGTTGGGAGAATACTTATACATCTGTAACATACCTCCTTTAAATAAAAAACTGAGGTAAACATGGCAAAATACTGACATCCACTAAACCTAAGTAATGGGTTCATAAGTTTGCTATAATTGCTTTATTTTTCTGTATGTTTGAAATATTCAAGTAAAAAGAAATAGAAAGTACAACTTAAGTTTATAAACATTTTAATTCTGTGAGATACCTAGTGAGTTCCATACCAAATATAAGTGGGGAAGCAGTAAGAGATATAATTCTTATTAGAGGAGAGTCCTCCTTAACCTAATGAGATGTAGAAGAAGGAAGAAAGAATGGGGCACAAGTCAGAAAGAATAAATCAGCAAGTTTATATCTGATTTTTCGTGTCTTTGTGACCTAACAAAGCCTTGGGAAGAACTACCTGAGGTACTTCGGCATTTATGCAAGAGATTCTATTGTTAACAGGAAGAAATGGCTCTTGAAAGAAAAAGCAGACAATCAGACCAAGCAAGGGTCCTGTTTTGAGTCAAGGGACATGACTATTTTCTCACCTGAAACCTTGAATTTAGAGCAAGCAGGATGAATAACAAGAAAGAGTGAGTGTGCTGTTGTTATCCAAAGCTGCCCCAAATCAACTTAGTTAACTTGAGTTAAAGATCCCAGACTGTGCCAAGAGGTCAGAGACTCCTATCCCAGGCATTAGGCCAAAAAAAGAAATCTTGGGGCGGGGGGGATATTATACTAAATATTACTATAAAATTTCAGTAATAGCATACCATTGTGCTTCTTTTTCTCACTATAAATCTGTGTTTTTTCAGGGAGTACTTACTATGATTTTAATAAGTACAGAGTTCATCTACCTTTCCAGAAATTAAAAACACATTTCAAAATAATAAACACATGGCTGATTTTTGGGTTTTGTGTTCTGTTTTAGATTATTTCCTGTATATAATAATTTTACTGACATTAGCATGTCCTTTAATTTATATAAAGTTTAAAATGCCAGGGAATGTTATATGTGGTCACAGAAAAAATGATACGGTTTCCAAAATGAAATCATTGTTTAAAAGGCAGCAGTCACAAACAGAAGATCTGTTTGGCCTACACACATAATTATCCCTCAAAACGTTTGTAGGTTTTTTAAATTGGTTCATATTTGGAAATTGAGTAAAAGTTTGGGTTTCCAAGTTCTCTTAGAAAATTGGAAGATCCTAGCAACAGTCAGCTGGAGCTAAATAGCAGCTGCACCTTTTATAAATGACTTCACTATTCTCAGTTTGCCACCTGAGCCACTCCTTTATACAAATTTCTGGTATTTAGGGGGCCTCTGATATGCACACATGTATGTAAAATATAGTTTGTAAGATAAACATTTCAGTGAATGTCCTTGTACATTTGTCTTTATCATAGGTCCAGTTATTGTCTTAGGATAAATTCCTAGAAATTAAGTTGTTGGCCCAGAGGGTATACATGATTTTAAACTTTTTTTTTTTTTTTTTTTTTTTTTTTTTTGAGACAGAGTCTGACTTTGTTGCCCCAGCTCTAGAGTGCAGTGGCATCATCATAGCTCACTAAAACCTCAAACTCCTGGGCTCAAGTGATTTTCCTGCCTCAACCTCCCAAAGTGCTAGGATTACAGGAGTGATCCACTGTGCCTGGCCAACTTTAAACCTTTTAACGTATAGTTCTAATATAACTTTTCAGAGTGTTTGTACTATTTTAAACTCTGATCAGCAGTACAGGGATTGACTTATGCCAACAGTAGATGTTATCATTTATTTTAATCTTTGCTCTTTTGGTGATAGAAAATGGTGTCCTATTAGTTTTAGTTTCTTTTACTTAAGTAACAGACAGTTAATTAACCCTTAATCATACATTGCATATATTTTTCCCATTTTGTTTGCCTTTCAGATTGGTGGTACATGTATTTTCCCATGCTAAACTTTTTAAAGTGGTCTTTAGTTCTTTGGTATCAAGCACAGAAGATTCCAACTATATTCTTACAGTGTTTTGTGCTCACATTTTTTGGTATTTAAATTGTTATCCTTCTGGAAATTCATTATGGAATATATAGAGATTATATATTCCTCCCAAGATTACTAGCCCAGCAGCATTTATTTCACCAGGGAAATTTTTTAAAGAAATCAGATAAATAGTGAAAAATAAGTAACTCAACATAAATAATTCCACTTGGGAAAATGATTCATTTATATAAAAACTGAGACAGTAGTGAATAGGAACTCCTGATACCAAATTAATCTAATGAGTTACCATGTTTCTTTCTATTAATGGTGTCAAAGAAAAGAGAGTGATGTTACTTATCTCTTTTTTCTCTAGAGTATCGAGATCGTTATGATTCAGATCGGTATCGTGATGGGTATCGGGACGGGTATCGTGATGGCCCACGCCGGGACATGGATCGATATGGGAGCCGGGATCGCTATGATGACCGAGGTAGCAGAGACTACGATAGAGGTAATTATAAAAGACAATTAAGTTGCTTTCTTTAAAGAACTCCCTTTTTTCCATTCATTGTGGTGATCACAATTGGGGGTATGTTTATAGGCTATGATTCCAGGATAGGCAGTGGCAGAAGAGCATTTGGTAGTGGGTACCGCAGAGATGATGACTACAGAGGAGGCGGGGACCGCTATGAAGACCGATACGACAGACGGGATGACAGATCATGGAGCTCCAGAGATGATTACTCTCGGGATGATTATAGGCGTGATGATAGAGGTAATCCTTTTGTTTTGTTTACTTAATGGAGCAGACATTGGGAAAACCATGGAAAATATGCAGTTTTGTTTCAAACCCCTGAAGTGGGCACAATTTTCACATTGTAAAGCAGCAGCAGAGTATAGTCAAAAGAGCATTGGCTAAGAATGACTTTAGTAGAAATAAATCAGAGTCTAGTTCTTTTCATCTTATATGCTAGCATGTAGATTTTTCAGTTGAAATTTATTGAATAAACAGTAGAAATTGGAAAAAAAACTGCCAGTCTTATGGCATGATCTCATTGAATAAATTACATTTAAGATAAGTGATGTGTTAGCCCCGTTTTTAAAGTTAAGGAAATGAACTCAGATTAAACACAGTTCCACAGCCAGTAATTGGTACTATGGGGTTAAAGACCAAGTGTTGCTAATTTCAGTGCTCTTATACCACAATAAGTGGTTCATTAATTGTGAGATTTCAGTTTACCTGTTCTAAAACTATGCCTCTAATACATATGAACATATGAAACATGTACTGTTACAGATCTGACCTATAAGAAATTACTAATAAATGACCACCATTTGTGTTCTAAATTTTGTGATGTCATTAAAAAGGTTAAGATATCTGGCCCAGAATTTTTTTTCTTTTATTTAACATCCCTGTATTAGTCTTGAATTTTGTGCCAAGGGTTTTATATCCATCGTTTCCCATAATTCCTTAGAAGGGAAGATAGACCTGGACAGCTAGTAAAACACAATGAGGTGACAGAATTCGTCAACATTATATGGAAATTGTACTTAAATTATTATCTATTTTCTCAAGAATCCTAAAACCAATAACTAACATTATTGAGCATTTACTCTGTACCAGTAGTAAGCTGGTTTAATCCTTAGAATTCTATGTGGTGTAGGTAAAGTTATCATCTCCACTTTACAAGTGAGAAAAGTGGAGGCTCAATGTGGGCCTCAAGTCCTCCTTGACTTCTGACCTTTTCCTCTCTCACACCGTTCCTTACCTTCCCCAATAGCTGTACACCTTATTTTTTCTCCTGTTCATCTTAACCACCAACTCTCTCTAAGATCTGCCCCCCTTGTTCTGAGTCACTGCTGCTGCCTTTGTTCAGGCCTCATTGCTGTACCTATATTACTGGCAAATTGCCTCCTAACAGATTTTCTTGCCTCACTCCATTCTTCACAGTAGTCCCAGTTATCTTTCTGGAACAAAATCTAATTGGACTATTCCCCTCCTTTAGAGCTTTCTAGTCTCCCCATGGCCTGAAAGATAACCCTGTGTCTATACTTCTGACATGCAAGGGCCTTCACTGTTCTCCTGCAATTTACTTCTTTTTTTTTTTTTTTTTTTGAGACAGAGTCTCACTCTGTTGCCCCGGCTAGAGTGCCGTGGCATCAGCCTCGCTCACAGCAACCTCAAACTCCTGGGCTCAAGCGATCCTTCTGCCTCAGCCTCCCGAGTAGCTGGGACTACAGGCATGTGCCACCATGCCCGGCTAATTTTTTCTATATTTTACTTGGCCAATTAATTTCTTTCTATTTTTTATTAGAGATGGGGTCTCACTCTTGCTCAGGCTGGTTTCGAACTCCTGAGCTCAAATGATCCGCCCACCTCGGCCTCCCAGAGAGCTAGGATTACAGGCGTGAGCCACCGCGCCCGGCCTTGCAATTTACTTCTTTAGCATTATCTCCCATCCCTTCTGCATCTACCTGTGGGATGCATGCTCAGCATTCAAGATTGTTCAATTGTTACCACTTTGCAGGCTTCCCCAAACACAGTCCTAGTCTTGTATCTTTCATATGGATAAATCTGAACTTAGCATACTGTATTCTTTTTTTTTTACTCTAGCTCTCCCACTAAATTGGGCTCCTTGTATGCAGGGAGAAACCATCTTATTTCTGGCTTAGCACAGTATCTAACATAAAGCTCCTTGGTAAAATTATTGGCTAGGTATTTAAGTGGACATTCTTAAAGAAGATGGAGACTTGTACTATAGTGCTCCCAGTAGAGTTGCTTCAATAATACGGATTTCCAGTAATACGAATTTCATTTTCTGGTCCACCCAGTGTTAGCTATATATCTTAAGAGAACTACTCTTTCTGAACCCCAGTTTTATCTTATAAAAGTGAAGATAGTGGCCCCTTCACAAAGTTACACAGATTAAAAATGTTAGCCAAGTGCAGTGTGTGTGCCTATACTCCTAGCTACTCAGGAGGCTGAGGTGGGAGTAGTCTCAGAAGCTATAAAATATCAGCTTAAAGCCATGATAGAAAATGTAAATCTTGCTAAGCAATACCCTCTTTGCAGATATATACAGTTGTAGTGAAAGTTGTCATGTGTGGGCATGATAAACAGTCCACATCTAGTTTTTGTGAGAGGACAGAGCATAGCTGGGCATGTCATCAGGAGGCATTAGCTCTTTTGTAGGGTAACATTACTTAAGCCAGGTGATTGTACCCATGGGTTTTCTTTGTATTCACTATATCTTCTGTATGTCTAAAATATTTAGTATAAGCAACGATTTTCAGAATTATAATTTCCTTAAAACACCTAGGTTTTTACTGAAAGTGTTCTGACAATTTGGATCAAGGAAGAGATCAGACTCCCTTAGAATTTATATTCATATGTTCAGTGTTGCATGCTTTGCCCTATGAATCACATGTCAAATTTATATTATATACAGAGACAAGAATATAAGAACTAGAATCTTCCCTATCATATTGTTACAACCTCTTCTTAACCTACTGAAGACACCTATCTACCAGACCAGATTTTTGAACAAGATACTTTCGTCCAATAGTTTAATCATGGTCGAAAATTTCTTCCCAGGTAAAAATAATCATAATAAATGATTACTTTACCATTTAAATTTTTACTATATTTAGTCTTTGCCATGGTCTGGTACTGCATTGTGGATGTGGTAGAGGAAAGAGTAATTGGATTTATTTAAGCTACCCATTCTCTAATGATCTCCCATCTACCTTCTCTGCTGGATTGGCTAGGCCACTAACCTAAACCCCATGCAGCATTTCCTATGTCTGGGAATCTGGCTCTCAGCCATCAGCTTCTGATGATTTGGAAAACTATTACTTAGAGTTTCATTTAACTTAGGTCCCCCCCAAAGACCCAAACTGAATCTAAAGCCTCGGAGTACTCCTAAGGAAGATGATTCCTCTGCTAGCACCTCCCAGTCCAGTCGAGCGGCTTCTATCTTTGGAGGGGCAAAGCCTGTCGATACAGCTGCTAGAGAAAGAGAAGTAGAAGAACGACTACAAAAGGAACAGGAGAAATTGCAACGTCAGCTGGATGAGCCAAAACTAGAACGACGGCCGAGGGAGAGGTACGGTTGTTTTCAGTGATGGATTTCCCATCTGTGAATCCAGTGGTTCGTTTTTTTTCCCCCCAAGACAGTGCCCAGGTAGCTAGTGGTTCTTAATAGGGGCATTATATCCCTGTGGGCATTTTGGAAATTTGTGCGATTGTTATTGGTTGTCACTGATTAGCATTTAGTGGGCTGGGAGTATTAGGCAGTCTATAGTGTATGGGACAGTTTCACACAATGTCCATTAGAAAGTATTTACCATGAAAAGGTGGCATTGTATATAATATGGTAGAGACCTCCTATAATAATTGTTTTGAAAAACTGGGCCTAGTTATGAATGTCTTGTAGAATTGTGTTAATAGCAAGAGGGGATGATACTGTAGACTATGTAGGAGAATGTTCTTAACCATATTAGCTGATTCTTGGTGAAGTATTCCTAGCCAAAGTGTGTTTTAGTTGCAGCTTTCAAATAGTTTAAGGAAAAGATAAACATACACACACACACATATAGATAAACTAAGTGTGCTAAAATGTTAATAAGCGATGGTTCCTGAGAGGTTAGCATGGGTCCAAGGTGGTCTTCACTGAGCCAGACATAATTGTATATTGTTTAATCTATTTTGTACAGACACCCAAGCTGGCGAAGTGAAGAAACTCAGGAACGGGAACGGTCGAGGACAGGAAGTGAGTCATCACAGACTGGGACCTCAGCCACATCTGGCAGAAGTAAGTCAGACCAGGGTGGGTATCATGTTATTGCTGTTTTCCATAAATTGTCCATAACCAAATTGTTCACAGACTTTGCAGTATTATTACATTCAGTCATGAACTCTATTTGGGTTAACATGGACTGATTGGTGCTGCACATCTTCTCCAAAAGATCTAAGGAATGGGCACCAGAATAGGTTTAGATGATGTTTTTAATAATCTGCCACTAAAGAGTATACTTGACCATTAGATTTGTCCCTTCATTTTATGTCTTGACATCTTAGAGCTTTGTTTATTCAGCATAGTCCTAGGCCTGATGTTCTTTGTGAGGCAGGGCCAGCCAGTTTTGCTGTTGTATATTATAACCAGAGCAGTGTTCTCAAGCCATGTTATTTTGGTCTTAATTCTTCCTGATTACTGGTTGATCGTAAGCACTTGTAGTGTTTTTGGAACCTCAGTGATTTAATTATAACACCTCCCTTCCCTTACTGTGGTTTTTTAGGGTCTTTCCTCCCACCTCTAAATTGATTTGTGCTTGAGCATTTCAAAACACGGCTCAAGGCTGAAGTGATTTGGAAATTCATCCAAGTGTTGTAGGAGTTATTTGGAAATTAATAAATGCTAGAGTGGTCTCTTAGTAACAGCATGTAATGCCCCTTTTTGTGGCTAGGTAGAAGTATAATATTGTTCAGTTCATTTGTGTACCTGTTTCTGTAGAGCTTGCACTTAAAATGTAGAAAGAATATGACAAAACAGGCTTCTAGTTTTAAGGAGACATTTAATTGCTTTTTAAAAAAAGTATGTGTTCTATTTTTCATAAATGTTATTGTATCACAGCCTGTGTGTGTGTGTGTGTTGAGCTTCTGTTCTAAGTTAGAGTTGAGCAGTGGTTACTGGAGTTTGGGGTTTTCATTATAGGGCCCCTTCATACATACATATACATACTATTCTCGAGGTCAGAACATTTTAACATAGAAAATGTAAAAAGGCTATAATCTTGAATTAAAAGACACTCATGCCTAAAAAGGTCAGATGGCTGGCTATTTTTTAAGATGTATACACAATTATTATCCCTATTTCTGTGTGCATCTGTAAAACATTGTTTTCAAGATGACATTTAGAAACACTAGGTTAGGGATAATTATTTCATCTATTGGGAGCCAAATTAGAGTCTTCATTTAAGAATAAATGATGGAAAACAGTAAATTTGGGTGGTGGACCATTTTTCACTGTGTTGAAATCTTGGTAGATGATGTATGATAACCCTTCCAGCCCCCCAACACCACCCCCCACCACCCAATAATTTGATCTTTCCACTCTGGCTTCACAGATGTGCGAAGGAGAGAGAGTGAGAAGTCTCTAGAAAATGAAACACTTAATAAGGAGGAAGACTGTCACTCTCCAACTTCTAAGCCTTCCAAACCTGATCAGCCCCTAAAGGTAATGCCAGCCCCTCCACCAAAGGAGAATGCTTGGGTGAAGCGAAGTTCTAACCCTCCTGCTCGATCTCAGAGCTCAGACACAGAGCAGCAATCCCCTACAAGGTGAGTCGGCCTGGAAACAGCTGTTGGTTAGCCACAGAACCTTAAATATTGTAATATAATGGTGGAAAATGCCTAGTGGGATGTTTGCCTTCTAAGTTATGCTGTCTTCAGTGTGCTGGAGCTGGCTTGTGAGAGCCAGTTTTCTGTTTTTTCAGTTTTCTGGAGTCCATGAATGTTCATGTTATTGCTTTCATTGTTGTCATTCCTATATTTTAATGTTCTATAATGTTATGTGGTGGGAAGTTTTTTTGTTTGTTTTCTGTAAAGCTTACTGCATGTGAAGGATGATTAAGAGTTTCTTCACCTGTTTTCTCCCTGAAACAACTGATGAGTGTGATTGCATGTTTTCCTTCTAGTGGCGGGGGGAAGCCAGCTCCAGCTCAGCCGTCTGAGGAAGGACCAGCAAGGAAAGGTAAGAGCATACTAAGGGAAATGGGCCTAAATAAAAAGGCCTCCAAAATCAAATTTTGAACTGCAGTGTATCTTGCACCTGATTTTGTGTTAAAGGTTCTTGGATTGTCTACCTTTTCTTGCCAGTAGGGGGCAGGAGTGACCTCTTTGGAGAAAGCTTGAAACAAACCCTCCCTTTCCCGCTAGAACATTTCTTTGAAAGGGGGAGAAAAAAAATCGGAAGGAAATTAACATGTTCAGGCCGGGCGCCGTGGCTCACGCCTGTAATCCTAGCTCTCTGGGAGGCCGAGGCGGGCGGATTGCTCAAGGTCAGGAGTTCGAAACTAGCCTGAGCAAGAGCGAGACCCCGTCTCTACTATAAATAGAAAGCAATTAATTGGACAACTAAAAATATATAGAAAAAATTAGCCGGGCATGGTGGCGCATGCCTGTAGTCCCAGCTACTCGGGAGGCTGAGGCAGAAGGATTGCTCGAGCCCAGGAGTTTGAGGTTGCTGTGAGCGAGGCTGACGCCACAGCACTCAGTCTAGCCCGGGCAACAGAGTGAGACTCTGTCTCAAAAAAAAAAAAAAAAAAAAGAAATTAACATGTTCAGTCCAGATTAGAAATGTCACCATCAGCAAAGCCAAGGTCACTGCAGAGCATCATAGTTCTTATTTCCAGCTAGCTTTTCATGATGGCGTAACCTTACAGTGGAACTTTTTAGTGGATCTTGTTTGGGTTTTTTTGTGTATGTGTGATATAGAGAACGTGGGAATAAAGGCTTTCAGAAGGAAGTCTGGCTTGGGGTGAGTTTTAATTTCCCTCAGTACATATGGACACAGTTATTCAGCTTAAAGGAAATCTAGGAGAGCGAGTGATTATTTTACTTGCCTTTGACGTTTTTATGTTATTGCTCGAGCAGATGAAAATAAAGCAGACGGGATGAGTGTCTCAAAGGGCCAAACTGGGAACCCTAGCCGTGGTCCAGGAGATGGAGGGAACAAAGACCACTGGAAAGAGTCAGATAGGTATGCACGTTCTCTTTCTTGTCATTTGTAAATCTTTCCTTTGGTGTTAGATGCACATGGCTTTGTAATTGGTTTTCCAAGCACTGCCCAGTCTCTCATTGTGAACTAACTAAAGTCAACCAATATATAGACAGTTACGATTCTGAGAATCTAGAAATAATACATTGTCCAGATAGCAAGAACTGTCGACTGGAAGTGCTTGTTCAGTGCCATAAAACTATGTGCATGCACGTGTGTGTTGGGGAGTCCTCTTCCTAAAGATGTGGTTTTATGCTTCCATCTCTGCAGGAAAGACGGCAAAAAGGATCAAGACTCCAGATCTGCACCTGAGCCAAAGAAACCTGAGGAAAATCCAGCCTGCGTAAGTTTTAAAGGCTTGCTTACAACTTCTCTTAGCTCATTTTTGCCATCAGACTTCTTCACGTTTGAGGCTACAGAGTGGTTGGAAATAAGGCATTGGTGTTTATGCAGAATAGTGAAAGAAATTTAGATTAGTTTTTCCCCCATTTCCATCTTTCTCCACACTCATCCCTTCTGCAAGGTAAAGGTGTTATATGACTACAGTAAGGTCATACGTGCCTCTGACCTCTTTCCCTCGCTGCTCTCCAGTGGAAGATGCTAATGAGGAAGCAAGCTGGTATAGTCTGGATTATCATCCTCTATTTGCCAAAGTATGAGTATCCTCTTTCTTGGGTTTTGATGTCATAATTCAAGGCCTTCGATATCTTTTCACTCTAATCTGTTACAGAAGTTCAGTTCTGCAAGCAAGTATGCTGCTCTCTCTGTTGATGGTGAAGATGAAAACGAGGGAGAGGATTACACCGAATAGACCTCGACATCTTATGCTTTCGCCTAGTCTCTCTCCACACTGGAACATTCGAGAGCAAATCAAACCTCTATCCAGACAAGAAAAATAAAACTCACCATCTCCTGGAAACTTTTCTTAACTTTTTTTTTTAAAAAATGAAATGAAATTCTTTTGCATGCTGCTGCAGCCTTTAAAGTATTGAAGTAACTGGAGAATCGCCAATGTTAGCCAGAGAGAAAGAGACTACAGCTTTTTTAATGGAAAAGTTGTGGTGCGTTTTTTTATGACACCATGCAGTTGCCTGTGTGATTAGTGCCTGGGGGACTCCATTTAGCAGAAATGTAATGACAGTGATATGATGTCTGGAATCTGGGCAGTAGGGGAGGTATAAGGAAGAGTGTGAGATTTCCACCTTTTAATTCTTATCCTATTGTGGCATATATGAATTCTCAAACATTATCTGAATAAATTTTCCATCCTTGGAAAGGTAGATTTAGCCTCTCAAATTGTTTTAGTCTCCAGGAGGCTACTAGCCCCTCCTCTTATTTAATTCTGAGTTATTGGGGCCAGCCTAGGGGGAATTCCTTCATTTTTTACCCCCCAGGGGGGTAGTTGGGAGTGAGTTATAGGCCGCTAAAGAATAGGACTGCTTGGGACCAAAATAAATGGGAAAATCGTGGTTTGAAAAGAAGCTTTTGGGAGGTGATTAATCATTTTGCACCAGCTTATAGGGGAAAATAGTGTGAACTCCAATAAACACATGAGTGGTTATTTCCTGGAGCAGGAAGCACTTTGGGGTCTTGGGAATTCCCAGTCTTATGTGTCCTGGTTTTGCCCTTTCTAAACACTGTCCTTTTTGAAAGTTCAAATATATCCACATTCTGTTGAAACCTTGAAGCTTTAAAAATTTAGATTCTTGTCATTGTGTTATTAAGTTAATGGTACTCTTACCTCCCAAAAAGCAGTCTCTAAGTCACATACCTATTATCTAGGGCATTATATATCTCAGCCATTGGGAGCTGTGAAAGGAAGAATCATTGCTTTTCTCAAGCAAATGGGTTCCTTGATGTATTTTGACTCTCCTTCCCTCCATCCATGCCTGCTCCTGCTGCTTTAACCCCTTTTACAGATTAGAATATTCTAGAATTGATGGTCTTGAGTGGTAAATAAAGGTGGATAAATAGGGACGGTTAAATTGGGAGCTTTTTCTTATAACCATGATTGGGTTTTGTTTTCTACCCTCACCCCCACCCCCAAATTTCTTTCTCTCCACTGAAATCCCACACCAGTGCTTGGATTTATAATGTGGCCTACAGTGTGTGTGTGTGTGTGTGTGTGTGATTTTTTTGTTTTTTTAAGCTTCCCTTAAGAGAATAAATGGTAATGGAGAGCACTGTTTAACAAGGTCCTGGTTTCTCTTGCAGCACAGTAGCTAAACTTGCCTGCTTCTATGTGCAACTTTGTAGGGGTCAGCTGGATAGATGGTATCCTTCCCCATCATGGGCAATATAATAGTACCTGCAGAAATGACACCTTGGTCTCTTGTTTGCAAGACCTTTTCCCATCAGTCCTAGGTTAAACTGTGTCCAGCCATGCAGAGGTGTGGGTTTATGTGTGCTGCAGCAGTGGGCATAAGGAGTAATTTACCAAGTGGACAAAAGGTACACCAAGTGAATTAGCTTTACATAATTGACATGAATTGGCTAGTAGCTAGGAAGTGGGCTTTTAAAGAGAGATACCCAAGGTTGAAAGGGTTTTTTTTTTAAAGAAACCATTGGTTGTAGATAATGAAAAGCTAGGGTTTGCCCTCTTCATGTCTACTCTCCTTCCAAATAGTTGTATCCAAAAAAGCTGGTGTTCCCAATCCCCAACCTTGCCTCCCCCCACCCTCATTAAAACAGAAACAGGGATTGATTTATGTCCCGCTCCTGAATACATGTAAAATTTGTACAAAAATATCTTCTATGAAAATGATTTGTAATCTGTAGACTTAATACCTGGGAGATGTCTTGAGATGTAAAATCCCATCCTTTGGGTTGTGGGTTTTTTGTTTTCTCCAAATAAATCTGATCTTTAAAGTTCATTTTAATACTGAAATTCTTTGACACACACTCTAGTTCCAGTGCTTTTTATTGGACTCCCAAATGACAATCTGCCCCTCCTTCCCCCACCATCTCTGACATCCTCATTTAGTTTGGACACCACGTTATACAAGATCAGAGGGTGGGGTTACAATGGAATCTTTAGAGACCAGGTCTTCCTTTGTCACCCAACCTGGAGTGATCATAGCTTGCTGCAGCTTTCAACTCCTGGGCTCAAGGGATTCTCCCCACCTCAGTCTCCCAAATCGGGATTAAGATTAAAGACCACTCCTGACTTAAGGATCTATTTCAATGCTTACTGAGTTCCAAGAACTGGGAGTTTGCAGCCTAGCTCCCCCTTCAGCATTTTTTGCCTAGTGTTGACTCCTATGACTTGAGCATGCCTGCAGTACATTTTCTGTACTGTTTATTTTAATCATAAGATGTGGGAACTTTGAATAAATCCTCACATCCTTGGGGCAGTGCCTCCATAAACCCCCAACCTCATCTCAAGCAATCCAGAGATGCACTGCTCTCCTGAGTCACACTGTTGGGCAGGAGATCTTGGTGGCAGGCTGGTCTGGGTAGCCACAACGAAGGCAACTTTTTCTTAATCATACGTCAGACCTAGTGGGGATTTTCCAAGCAGCTAGGGACAGACTGGTCATTGTTGCAAGACAGGAAAGGGGTTAGGACAGTGGCAAAGAATCCCTAAGGTCACAAGGGGGTGGAGCATAAAAAGGAGCCCAGGAAACCTCAGTCAACAATTTGGTGGACTTAAGAGCCAAGAGGAAGGGAGTGGGAGGTAGATGGGAGCAGTTACACAGTAGCTTTCCCAAGCCGATTAGAGCATTGCTCTTCTAGTTTCCTGGTGCATATAACTCTGTTCTCCAAAATTGGCTAAGTTGAGGAGTAAGAGGTGCAGTGAGCTGACAATGTGAAAGCCTTTAAGTGTGGCGTTTGGTGCCCTAGCAGCCCGTGAAACCTACAAGTCGATGTTTTCTGAGGCTCCACCGCAGGAATCAGTCCCAGTCACGTTCTCCAAGCCTTAGTTTCAAGTCACTTCCCCTAGCTGTGCAATACGGAGGGAGGTCTGGGTAAATGATCAAAAGAAGGAAGATAAAAGTAGGAAAGGCTTATTGAAAGAGGTCTATGTTGGTTGTGCACAGAAAGAGTAGGGAGGAAGGAACTCCCTATACTGTCCCAAAAGGGCACTCAAAATCAGAGCCTGGGCTTTGGTATGGCCACATCCTCAGTTATAAATACCTGTGGACCCTCCCAGAAGCCCAGCTGCAAAAATGGGCCCAAGACTAGTTGGCATTCATTGCCAACCTGTGCAAATCTTGAGCTACCAAAAAAGTAGGGGAGGAGTGTAGGTGCAGTATCCTATTTCACAAGGGCTGACTCTAAGTTAGTTGGGCCCCATGTATATTCTATTCCACATAGCCTAGTTTCTCCTCGCAGAATCAAGCTCTATGCCCTGGATCCCAAAGCAGTGAGGGTCCCAGACCATGCTGAGGGCGTCACTGCAAGTGCTACTCAAGCTCAAAGCATCTGGTTTCTCAGGAAGTGAGAGAGCTACACATCTGCTCCTTGGAAGCATTATTTGTCAAATAAGCCTCGTTTCTTGGCAACCACTGTAGCCCCCAGGGCCACAAGTGAGGGGGACTTGCCTTCCCTCACTCTGCTGCCTCCCCAAAAAGTTTGGAAGAGGCAGAGCTGTGCTGCTCCCTGCCCAGCTGCAGCAACCTCCCAGTTGGACAATACACCCTCTGTCCTTGGCCAGGAGATCCGCCTCTGGAGTCAGCTCTGCCCTTTCCCCTGCTCTTCCTGGTTCCCAGCACCCAAACCCGCCACCGAAGTTCTCCTGACACAGTAGTCTTTAAGCCAGGACAGTCCCACAGCCTCAAATCCCCCTCCTACAGTCCCCTCACCCCACGGATCTGAGCACACTCAGTTACAGGCATGGGGTCACCCCAGACCATGGAAGATGAGGTTCCACTTTCAGTGCCAAGATGGGCTACCCTCTGCATAGTCAAGGTAAGAAAACCTGCATGGAGGGAGTCAGAGTGTTCCTGAAATTCGGTTTCACCCTCATTACCATCAACCCTCCTCTCCCCTCCCCTTTCCCCTCTGATCTTCCTGCTGCTCTGAGCTGGAAAGCACACTACCTGTCAGGCTCCATGATCCACCCATTTTTATTTCACCCCCACCAAGCTGCCTTCACTCTTCACTCTCAACCTTTCTCATCAGCTTCCTTTGCAGCCTCCTTCCCCTTGATCCCCCTCAGGGATCAAGCCTGAGCTGGGAGTTCAGCTGCCCATCTTGTGGCCCTTCTCCAATTCCTTGGAACCTCAAAAGTTCCTCTCATGGGCCCGCCAGGCAGGACAGCAGTACTAGCATGAGTGTGAGGTTTGGTGCTACCCACCTCTCTGGGATCCAATCAAGTTCCTCTTGGAGGAACTTTCCTTTTGGAGAGTCCCAGTCTCTCCATTGGTACCTTTAGAGATAAGAACCTACCCCATGGCATGCCCTGCCAAAGACCCTCATGATGCTGGGAAGGGCAAGATGTTAAAAGAGCTAGCTGAAGGCTCCAAAGAAATGAAAAATATCTCCATATTTTATATATCTTGATTACATAATTAAATCTTGCCAAAATACATGGGAAGACCTTCAGCCCTGCCCTTTCCCCAGTAGCCTCCAATCCCCATTGCTCTCCTCAGTATTCCCCTAACTCCTGCCTCTCCCCTCCCCACAGTGACCCTACCCATCCCTCCTGGGCACCCCATCCCCTCCTCCAGACCCCAGTGACTCCTACTGCTGTAACCTCTGAAACTGCCTGTTGGACACCAACTCAGCCCAGAGCAGTAAGATTAAGGCTCCCCAGTAACAACCACATCCACCCCTCCCAAATGCCCATCTCTGGGGTACCCACATTGTCACCATCCACTGCTTCACAGCCTTTCCCTGCCGCCAGATTGGAATCAGGTGCTCCACCCCCTGGTAATCAGAACCAGACTTCCAGTCTTTGCCAAAGACAAGATGAGCACAGAAAGAATCCAGCTGAGAGATGAGACAGGGAGGGACAGAGGGTCTTAAGAGCCAGTGGTACTGGCTGCTTTGGGCAGGCACTGGGCATTGAGCCCTGGGCATTGGCTTCTCAGAAACCGCTCCCCCCTCTCCCAGTTTTCATCATGGAAAATCCAGTGGGGAGGGTGGAGGAGGAAAGTTTCAGGAAGTGCTCACTGCTAAAGAACCGTTGGGGAATCTGGGAATGGCAATAGGTTCAGAGGGTCTAGGAAAATATTCCCTCCCTTATCCCTACCCTCAATCTTCCCCTCTGGGGTGGCACAACTCAAACCAGCCCCATGGCTCAATTCCACGAAGTTCCTATCCAGTACCAGATCCAGACACTGCAAAAGAAGGGAATGAAGGTTAGATGATAGAAAGAACTTCCAGCTCCATTGGGAAGCCTGGGGCTTGAGTTCAAGTTCTAAGACCTTAGAAGGTCTTCCTGGGGAGTGGGAGTGACGGTGCAGCTCCAAAGCAGGGCAATGGATGGGGTGACAGGAGCTGCTTGGCGGTGGAGGCAGGAGCTTGAACCTGATGTAGAGATCTCAGCTGTGAGTCCTTTGGGAGAGTACGTGGCACAGAAGTCTCCCGTGGGGCAGAGGACCACGGAAGGGTGTCCACCGTCTTGGGACACACCACCAAGTGTCTTCAACTGATTCAGGCGCCCGTGTAGGTAGGTGGCGCTAGCCCCACCAGGTCAGGCCCAGGCCACAGGTGGTCTTGACTGTGGGGTCCCGCCCCATCCCAAATACACTCCTGTGTAGGGGGCGGACTGAGAGGCTGAGGCTGCGCGGCAGTTCTCTGTACGGTTTCTAGACCCTTCTAGACCTACGTCCACCTTTTCTTCTGCGTGTCTGGCTCGCATGTTTCTTTTTGCCCGTGTCCCGCCGGGTCAGTCTCTCCTCCACTATCTGTCGCCATCTCTGGGTCTCTCCCCGTCCCTGTGTTCTCCGTGTCCGTCTCTCTACAACTCCCTCTCCCCATCTCTGTCTCTTCCAGTCCCCGATCTCTCCTGACTCGGCCTCTCTGCCAGTCTCTGCACCCTCTTTCCGCTCAGCTCTTTGTGAGTGTGGGTTCCCGGGAGAAGGTGGGGAGAAGAGGAGGAAAGTAGGAGGACGAGGGGCGGGGAGCGGGCGGAACGTGGGGATTGGAGCCGGGGAAGGAGGGAGGGGAGCAGCGAGGGAGGGAGGAGAGGGCGGCCGCGGGCGCGGGGCGCGGGGCGCGGCGGGGGCGGGAGGGAGCCCAGCCGAGCGCCGCGCGCCCGCTCCCGCCGCCGCCTCCGCCTCCGCGTCCCGCTTGACGCGGGCCCGGGCGGGATGGGCTGGCCCAGGGGCTCCCCCTGCTGCTGCCCCGCCCCGCCGCGCCCCCGCCCCGCCGGGCGCCCCCCGCAGGTGAGTGGCCGCGCTGCGCTGGGCCGGCGGGCGGCGGCCTCTGCGTCACGGCCGCGCGGGCAGTGCCAGGGGCGGGCACCAGGGGCGCGGGGCCGTCAGGGGGCGAGGGGGCGCGCCCCACGGCTGGGGCTTGGGCCGGGACTCGGGGTTCCGCGATGGGGTAAGCCGCGGGGAGCTGGGGGCAGTGGAGGCCGAGAAGGTGACCAGGGGGCGGGGCATGGCCGCAGTCCCACCCGGCCAGGCCGTCACGCCTTCCCGCGCCCTGGACGCACACACCGCCCGGCGGGGTGCTGCGCTGTCCCGCCACGCACGAGGCGCCGTTCCTCCAGCATCGTGGCCCCTGGTGGTGGCTCCACACCTCCCCGGTGCCTGGCCAGGAGCTGGCAGCAGCTCTCGGGCCCTGGCCTGGCAGAGTGCGGGAGAGTGTTTTCCTTTCCTACTTCACATCTGGGACATTGAGGCAGTAAGCGGGCACAGATGAGGCTGATTCTACTTGCCAGCCCCACTCATCGGCCCCCTTCTGCTTCTGCCCTCAATCCTTGAGATCCCTCTGGGAACACCCATATACCCCGCCCGCACTGGCTCACTCCTTCCCGGGGCCTCACCCCTCCTCCACCACCCTCCGCCAGCGGCCGGGCTCCCAGCCTCTCAGCCTCTCTTCCAACCACAGCTATTTCCAGGAAGGGGGGTGTGGGTGGAGGGGTTTCTCCAAACAAACCCAAGGCTTGGAGTGAGAGGGGGCCAAGCTGGGGGAGAGGTTGACAGGCTCTGGAATGTTCCAGGCAGGAGGAGGGTGAAGGTCCAAGGGGTCTGGCCATGCCTTCCCAGTCCTCCCCCAGGGAGCTACTTTTCCTTTCAGGCACAGGCTCACAGGGACCACCCAACACAGGACTTAGTGAGCTCCCAGCTCTCACTGCAGTCACTGCTGGGAACCTCCTTGCTGGGCCTGGGTGAGGAGCATGAGGCCAGCAAAGGTCAGAGGATGTTTCAGGGACCTATTCCAGGTGAGGGGACTGCCAGCCCTTCAGGAGGCAGCGGGAACAGAAAGAAGCATGCTGAAGGGGTCCTGGTCAGGGCTATGTGCCACAGGAGCAGGGGCAGGAACTGGGCAGAAAAAAGCCACCCCCACCCACCCATCCTGCCATAGTGCCCCATTCCCCTTGGCCCCCAGGCCTGGGTGCTAGACCAGGCCAGGCCCAGTTACCCACACTGGCCAGGGGCCTGGAATGTCCTGGGACACAGCCAGGGCTGGTGGGGAAGGGGTGGGTTGTAGAGCCAGTGCCCCTCTCTAGTTACAGGCTAGGGGCCCAGGTCTGCCACACAGATGCCACCTTCTGGCCAAGATACCCTGGGGACAGACTTCCTGGCCTGGAGAATTGGAGCTTCAAGGGAGAGGCCTCAGGAGAGGACCTGCCTAGAAAGTGTCCCAAGTAGGCTCCCATAGCAGGGCTTCTTCACTCATCCCAGAGAATGCAGGATTAGACCATCTTGAGGGGTAAGAGGGAGGAGGAGGACCCTGTGGGAGAAGCCAGAGCTGGGGGAGTTGCCTGAGCACTGGGACATTCAGTAAATACCATGCAAATGAGGGGGGCATATTTGCACATTCTTTCAAGAGACAGCTACAGCCAGTCCCAGGGGCTGCTGTCCAGGGCTTGAGGCTGAGGACCCCCCAGGCCATTAACCCTTTATGTTTTAGGAAGCTTACTCCCCCCCTTTCCAAGGCCCCCTCCACCTCCCTCCCTTGACTCCCACGACAGGAAGTTGGCCATGTTCCCAGGAGGGAGGCAGGAGGCCCAAGGAGGGGGTGGAGTATGTGTTGGGAGGGGTCCCTCTGTCCAGTCCTCAGGCCCCGGGACAGCAGCTGAGGAAGGAGTGCAGAGCTAGGAGAGCCATGAAGGTAGTACCCATGCTTTGCGGTGGCGATGGGGAGAGGGTCCAGCCCCAGGGACCTGCAGTGGAGAGCCTAAGTTGCAGGGCTTGAAAGAGGGACCAGGGATCTGTGAGGTGTCTGAAACAAAGCCAGGGAATGGATGAGTGGGGGCCGGGAGGAGCACTGTATCAGGAGCAGAGAGCAGGATGCCTTAGGCTGTGGCATGAGAATGGATCGCTCCTGTGGGCAAAGCAGTCTTCGGGCTAGAACTTGGCCTTGGAAAGTGTATTAGGGTAAGGGTGGGCAGTGCGTTTTCCTTTTCCTACTTCATAACTAGTGAAACTGAGGCAGGAAGCTGGCCTTCAGTCCCATTTTCCCTGACCCTCCGGACACACTCCAGATCCTGGGCCTCCAGGCAGTAGTTCCCAGCTCTCCTCCCTCCCCACAGGAAGTCCCTAGAGAGCTTGAGAGTTCAGGCTGGGAGGCTGGCTGGGACATGGTGTTCCCCACCGGTCCTTGAGCCCTGCCCTGACATTGAAATTCTCACCCCACCCCACCAGGCTCAGGACCATGAATCCCTGTGGATCCCGGCTGCCCCGGTGTGTGGGGCAGCTCCACAGTGGGGAGGGAGGGGGTGCAAAATATCCTGGGCTGACACTCCCAGCAGGGTAGATCCTGGGAATCTGATCTCCTGGCCTCCCCCACATCCTCACCCCCCCCCCAACTTCCTGGAACAGCTAGCGACCTGCCCCCTTCCCGCCTGCACTTCCCTCCACTTCCAGGGCCGGGCTGCTCCTCACACCAGCCAGACAGCCTACCCTCCACCCAGGGGAAGCGGCTGCCTCCGCCAGGCCGCTTTCAGGAAGCTCCGGGCCAGGCCCCAGCATTGTTCAGGCCTGGCAGCCGGCACCCCAGCCGGACACCATGAAGTCCAGCGGCCCCGTGGAGAGGCTGCTCAGAGCCCTGGGGAGGAGGGACAGCAGCCGGGCCACCAGCAGGGTAGGAGTGCCAGCTGGCTGGGCAAGCAGGGGTGGAGGTATGGGCAGGGGGGGAGGGGACCAAGAATCAGGCCAGACCCTTCTAATTTCAGCTTCCTCAGCCTTCTCCCCTTGCCCCACATTCCCTCATTACTGTGCCCCTTCAGGGTGGCCAGGGCTAGGGTGTGACCCACAGATGGCATGTTTGGGTTAGACTGGCTCCTGCTGTCTGTTTCTGTTCCTCTATCACCTTCCCTGCTATAGCCTGGGCCAATCCTGAGGGTCCTGGACCCCCAAGCCTGAGCCCCAGGTACATGTCATTGTAGGATTTTGCCAGGCACTGTCCTGGAGTCCTGGGGAGGGGCTAAGAGATCATGCTCCTTACCTGGTCCAGGAAGTTCCCTAGGGGTGGCTAAAGAAGGGCAGGAAGAGGCTGGGTCTCAGGAGGGCTTTAGAACTGGACGTTTGCTTTCCACTGTCATCATCTATACATGCTGTCAGTGCCAAAATGTGCCCAAGTGTCCTAGTGAGTCCCCCAAGGTTGGTCCAGCACAGAAGAGTTCCAGGAACAGTCAGGAGATCATAGGTGCTGCCTGGGTGGGTCGCCATCACTCCCTTTCCCCACTTCTTCTCAGCCTACCCCCAAAGAAGAAGCTCAGGACATGAGATGACACTAAGGCAGAGCTGGGGAAGGAGAGGGCAGCAGGAGTTTGAACTCCAGAGAAGAAAAATGGGCAAAAGAGAAAGGTGGCAAGGAGACAAATTGTTCCCAGGCAGAGGATGTTTGCAGAGAACCTGCAATGGAAAGGGATGGGACTGAGATAGGCCTGGGTCAGAGGGGGCATCTCAGCCTCCTGCATCACTGAACCTCTGTGTGGGGAGGGGCTAAACAGGGAATCTGGTCCACCCCTTCCTTGTTCAATGCTGGAATTCCACTTGAACTTCCCCAGGTGGGGGGCGGTGGAGTGGCACAGCTCACTACCTCCAAAGGCAGCAAGGCAGCTAGCTAACCATCTCTGTCTCCTCAGTGTCCTGCTTCTGTCTTTCCCCACAGCATTACCGGCCCCCCTTACACAATTGCTGTCTATCGCCTCAATGCACAATGAGTAAACATGTTGTTCTGACTGTGGGGGAGGGGGCGTGTCAGCTGCCTGGAGCATGGGGACAGCACTAGCCACGGGAGCAGGACTGGCTGAGGCTACTTCTGCCGGCTCAGTCTGGGTGCTACCGGACTGACATACAGCTCGCCTGTCTGCAGACCCCCTGCCCACTCTGCACGCAGGCCTCCATCTGGGGAGGGCAAGATGGGAGGAGTCAGAGGATGCCCCCAACCCCCAAGAGGAAAGCCCTAACATTTGGGCTGGCAGTGACCACAGGGCATCACACACCAGGGCCACGTGAGGGAACTAAGTGATCCCTTGGGGAGGAGCTGACCCAGTGAAGGTGACGCAAGCGGTCAGATTCCATGCAGTCAAGGACAGACCCCACAACTACCCTGAAACAGCTATGGCAAGTGCATCCTACAGTTTTGGGGGCTTGATCAGGATGGAGGAAGAAGGAAACCAGCACAGGCAAGGCTGCTGCCAAGTCCCGGAGATGGAGATGGGCCCCCTGGAAGCTCATACCTCTGTCTGTCTGTCCCTCCACCCCCAGCCTAGGAAAGCTGAGCCACATTGCTTCCGGGAGAAGGTTTTCCGGAAGAAACCTCCAGTCTGTGCAGTGTGTAAGGTGACCATCGATGGGACAGGTGTCTCATGCAGAGGTGAGGCACTTTGTCCTGTGATTCCGAGACCCTCCACCTCACACACTGTGTTGCACAACTCCAGCAGGCCAACCCACACAACCTAAACCAATCTGCTGCTCCTGGATTAGGCACCATAGTAGCCAAGAGCCCTGGCTCCCATGACAGACACCCCCCACAACCCAGTACTCTACCACTTTCCCATCCTGACCTGTGACTCGGGGCTTCCCTCCCTCTCTTCCTCCTCACCCCATCCACCCTAGAACATTACCCCCGGCCTGGGCACCAGTACTCCACTGCCACACTTTTCCCCCAACCTCTCCCCCTGCTCCCCAACCTCAGCCAGCCCAGTGCGGCTGGAGTCAGAAAGTCCCAGGGTCTGGTTCCAGCACCTGGGGAGATGAGGGAGGGCCATTCCTTCCACTGCCTCGACAGGCCCCTGCTAACCCCTCTCCTCTGCACTCCCCCCACCTCCTGCCCTCTAGTCTGCAAGGTGGCGACACACAGAAAATGTGAAGCAAAGGTGGGTACCTGGTTATACCTTATGGAGGGAGGGGGGTCTGGGGTCCCTTCCTCCTCCCAAACAGGATTCTCCAACCACACTGGCATCCACCCTTCACCTCCACCCCTCTCATCATTGGGGAACTCCTCCAGGGTGGGAGGGGGTGCTGTACTTGGCCCTTTAAGAACCACCCTACCCCATCCCCTGGAGGACTGGCCCAGGCGGGTGGACAGTGAGACAGCGTTTGTCTTGGTGCTGTGCCCAGGCTGCAGCTGGCAAGAGGATGGGGGGTGGGGAAGAGGAGGAGAATGAGGAGGAGGAAGGGTGGGGTGGCTGTGGGGGGAGCAGGATTTCAGAGACTGGGCAGCCGGATGGGCTGTGCCTTCCCTCTGGGGAAGGGTCCTCAGGATGCCTGGGTGGGCCTTGTCCTAGGCCTGGAAAAACTGGGCCTTTTCAGGTATCTACAAGCTGTAGATAACACCCACTGTCCACTGGGGACCTGAGACAGCCCTGTCTTTGAAAAGGTTCCCTGGTCCTCCTGCAGTGCAGGGGAGCAGGGTCCCAGGGCCCTGGTGCTGGCTGTGGGGAGCTGTGTGCCCAGGGGTGGGGTCTCCCAGTGAAAGAGGCCAGTGTCCATCCCTGGCCATGGCCTGCATGCATGCCTCTATATATAACTCCTGCCCTACAGCTGGATGAATGGGGGTCTGTGTGGGCAGGGGGCTGAGAGCCAAGAGCAACACATGGGGGGCCCAGGGGGTGAGGGATCGAGAGGCCAGAGGGGAGGCTCCCTTAAATAGACGAACCTCAGCTGGAGCCTGCGCCCATCGGCTGACAGCCCCTCCACCTTCTTGCTAAAGCTGAGGGGTTGCCCCATCCTGAAGCCCAGGGAAGCCCATTTCACCAGGAGCTCAGACCCTTACTCAGGTCTCCTTCCAGGTGACTTCATCCTGTCAGGCTTTGCCACCGGCGGAGCTGGTGAGTGTGCTCTGGGATGGGATGGGGAAGGCAAGGAACCTGGCTGCAGTGTCTAGAGGTAGCCCCAGAGAGGGCCCCCAGGAGATTACCTTGAATGAGCTGATGGGGGTATTGGTCATCCTGAGGGGGAAGGGAAAAAACATGTGAGCCCTCTGCTGTTCTTGTCCTCTTGGGACTGCTGGGAACTGGACTCCTGTCCCCTCACGAGGACACTGACATGCCCTCCCATCATCCCCAGGCCCATTATGGCCTTGCCCCGGCTCTAACCACTCCCTTTTCCTCCCCCATCTCCCTCTAGCGGCGAAACACCGCCCCTGTCAGGCGCATAGAGCACTTGGTAAGGAGATGCTGGAGAAGGGGGAGGAAGCAGGTAGCTTTGGGAGTAAGGACCTAGGTTTTCTGAAGACGAAAGTACATGGATCTCTGGAGTGGGGAGCCTAGAATGGGGGAGGGATACACAAAGAGATGTCCAGACACTGTTTGTCATCCACCAGGGATCCACCAAATCTCTGAACCACTCAAAGCAGCGAAGCTCTCTGCCCAGGTAAGTGAGGGCGCGGGGTAGGGGGCGATTGGGGGGGGCCTCACACAGCAACTAAGCTCCCTGGGACAGCCCCTGCCCCAAAGCTGTATTCTCCCTCCGGACCCACCCACGCTCAGGACCCAGCAGGCCTCACCTGCAGTCCATCAGACACCCTCCCACCACGCTAGCCACCTTCGGGTGCCCGGCCCGTCCGTTCCTCACGTAGGCTTCGCCCCCTCGCAGGAGCTTCAGCCTGGACCCGCTCATGGAGCGGCGCTGGGACTTGGACCTCACCTACGTGACTGAGCGCATCCTCGCCGCCGCCTTCCCTGCGCGGCCTGATGAACAGCTACACCGGGGTCACCTGCGCGAGCTGGCCCACGTGCTGCAATCCAAACACCGCGACAAGTACCTGGTGAGGGGTGGGACCTGCCGGAGTCGACCAATGAGAAGGCTGGGAGGTCCAGATGGGCGAGGCGCTCACCGACGTCAAACCAGCGGAGGCGAAGCCGCCAGGGGGCGGGTCCAGAGCGGGAAAGGCGGGGCCTATAGCGGGAGGGGCGGGTCCAGAGCGGGAAAGGCGGGGCCTATAGCGAGAGGGGCGGATCCAGAGCGGGAGGGGAGGGGAGTGGCGGGGCGGGGCCTTGAGCTCCGCCCGGAGCCGCGCGGAGAAAGCCAGAACGCGAGCGATTGGGCAGTGGCCGCTAGGTCGGGCCTGAGCAACCTTGTTTTAGAGGAAGATCCTTGGTTAGCGACCACTTGCACCGTTCCTCGCTGCCTGAGGTCGCTTCCGTCTAAAGCCCCCTTCCTTTATTTCAGCTCTTCAACCTTTCTGAGAAAAGGCATGACCTGACCCGCCTAAACCCCAAGGTAGGAGGGAGACGGCTACCCAGCCATTAAACCAAGCCACCTCCAGCCTCCTCGTTATTCACAGTAGCAACTGGCATCTACGTCATTCTTAAACACTTTCCCATATGACATATTACCGGCGACACCTCAAAACCTGGTGCTGCAGGTATCAGCCCATTGGATGAGTAAAGAAAGTGCTGAGGCTGTCATGGACAACCAGCCGGCCCCGACCTTGCCCCTATGCCTATGCTCTGTCCATTTTCCACCCCCACCCATCTCTCTTTAGTTTGTGGCCCCCACCCCCAGTTGCACTCCTGCACTCCCCAGGTCCAGGACTTTGGCTGGCCTGAGCTGCATGCCCCACCCCTGGACAAGCTGTGCTCCATCTGCAAAGCCATGGAGACGTGGCTCAGTGCTGACCCGCAGCACGTGGTGGTACTGTACTGCAAGGTGGGCTGGTGGGACCTTGGGTTTACAGGGCTGGGGTGCCCTCAGCCTGGATCCCCAGCAGGCCCTCCATCCCTGTCTCTCTGCCTCTCAGGGAAGCAAGGGCAAGCTCGGGGTCATCGTTTCTGCCTACATGCACTACAGCAAGATCTCTGCAGGGTGAGGCTCCCCAATGCCCACATAGCCCCTTCCCCGGTGGCCCTTCCTCCAGCTGGCCCTTTATGAACCCATCTCCCCTAGAGCCCACCTCTTTGTTCAGAGAGCCCTTTGCTGTAAACCTGATATTTCCACCTCCTTTCTATCACTTTTACTTCACCACAGTCCCCAGCAGCTGATCTGTTTTGGTGTCCTAGGGCTGTCATAACAAAGTATCACAAACTTGGTGGCTTAAAACAATAGAAATTTATTGTCTCACAGTTCTGAAGGCTAGAAGTCCAAGATCAAGGTGTCAGCAGGGCCATGCTCCCTCTGAGACTCTGGATAGACTCCTTCCTTGCCTCTTCCTAGCTTCTGGTGATGGCCAGCAATCTTGGTGTTCCTTGGCTTGCAGATGCATCACTCCAATCTCTGCCTCCATCGTCACCTGGTGTTCTCCCTGTGTGTCTGTGTCTCTGTGTCTCTTCCTCTTTTCTTGTAAGGACAGCAATAATATTGGATTAAGGGCCCACCCTACTCCAGTATGATCTCATCTTAACTAATTATGCCTGCAACGACCCTATTTCCAAATAAGGTCACATTCTGAGGTACATATCTTTTGGGGGAATTCAACCCATAGCATGGTTTTATGGCCCCATTTTACAGATGAGTAAACTAAAGTTCAGGGAATAATTACCTGAAGCCCAACAATGAGTAAAGTGACTGCATGTGGGGCTTCTAGTTCTCTTTACTACCACTCTGGGCTTCCTCTAGACTTGGGGGGGTGTCAAGTCTCTCCTCCCTCCCCTGGGGCTTAGGGATGGGAGACCAGGACGGATACTATTCCCTAATTTCCCACATTGGCCTTGCTCTCCCCAGGGCGGACCAAGCACTGGCTACTCTTACCATGCGGAAATTCTGTGAGGACAAGGTGGCCACAGAACTGCAACCCTCCCAACGCCGGTGAGCAGCCCTGCCTCTCACCCAGGTCACATGCTATCACAAGGGTAGCCTGGCACAGACCAGACCCTCGTGTTCCGAGGGCTGGGTGGTCCCCTAGGTGGGGATGGGCCAGAGGAGCAATTCCCTCTAGGGCCACCAGGGCCAAGGTTCTCTCATTCCTGCAGCATCCCTTAATTGAGCAACTCCTACGTGCCAGGCACTGTACCAAGTGCCGGGAATTCAGAACAAACAAGGTCCCTGCTCTCATGGAGCTTACAGCTAGAAGAGTAGAAGTGAATAAACCTGTGACTAGATAGACAAGATCATTTTGGATGACAAGTTCTATGAAGAAAACAAAGCTAAGCCTGTGAAGGACAGTGAGGGGCTGCGCCCAAATGTGAAGCAGAAATCTGGGGGAAGGGCTTTCTAGGCTGAGATAGCAGCAAGTACAGAATTTTTGCAGGAGCAAGAGGGATTGAAGTTAGATGCAAGGAAGAACTTTCTGTTGGGCTGGAAGATGGGAGGGAAGTGTTGAGAACCACAGGCCTTCCAAGGGTGTTTGGGCATATGCATCATTGAATCAATACAAGGTGACCTCCAAAGGCAGGGGCTTATGTTCTCCTTGACACACCCTCTGCCAGATACATCAGCTATTTCAGTGGGCTGCTCTCCGGCTCCATCAGGATGAACAGCAGCCCTCTCTTCCTGCACTACGTGCTCGTGCCCATGCTGCCAGCCTTCGAACCCGGCACAGGTGAGTCCGCCTGAGATGTGCTCCATGGGGAGATCCACCGCTCTCCACTTAGCACCCTTCACACACCTTCTCTTCTGCCCCTCCAGGCTTCCAGCCCTTCCTCAAAATCTATCAGTCCATGCAGCTCGTCTACACGTCTGGAGTCTAGTGAGTGCTCTAGTCGCAGGTCCCTGACACCTCTCGGCCAGTCCCTCCCCCAACTCCCTGGATTCCTGCTTCTCTAGCCTCCCCAGATAGCTGGGCTTCAGCTCCAGCCACTGCACCTGAAAGCTAATACTGCCATGGAGTCCATTGTACAGATGGGGAAGCTGAGGCTCAGATCAAGGCCACTTAGGGTCAGATTCTGATCTCCCAGCTCCCTCCTGACGCTGCATAGCCACCCCTGTACCACTGTGCCTTCTCCTCTCTCCCCCACAGCCACATTGCAGGCCCTGGTCCCCCACAGCTCTGCATCAGCCTGGAGCCAGCCCTCCTCCTCAAAGGCGACGTCATGGTGAGGGGTCCGGGCAACTAGGAGAGACCAGGGATGGGCGGGGGTGGAGGGATGCATCCTATCAGTGGCACAGTCACCTGCTGAGTCTCCAACTCAAGACAGATTGGAGGGCAAATAGGGAGGTCACCTTGAGGTTGAGGCAGGGCAGAAGCTGTGACCAGGCAGTCCCCAGTGTGGAAGCACAGAAGAGGACATGAGGTCTGACCCCTGGCCTCCTGCCTCTCACCCAGGTCACATGCTATCACAAGGGTGGCCGTGGCACAGACCGGACCCTCGTGTTCCGAGTCCAGTTCCACACGTGCACCATCCATGGACCACGGCTCGCCTTCCCTAAGGACCAGCTGGACGAGGCCTGGACTGGTGAGTCCAAGACAAGTGGCATGGGGAGGGAGCCCAGGTGAGGGCAGGCAGGTGGCTGCAGGCAGGAGAGCGTGGTGTGGGCCAAAGGCCTGGCTGGCTCTTCACTGTCCACTCCTCACAGATGAGAGGTTCCCCTTCCAAGCCTCGGTGGAGTTTGTCTTCTCCTCTAGCCCTGAGAAGGTCAAAGGTAAGAGTGGGGCTTGGGCTGGGGACTGAGGGTTGTATCTCCCCTGCTCCTGCACACCTGGTGGCCTTTCCACAGGTAACACTCCACGGAATGACCCCTCGGTCTCTGTTGACTACAACACCACGGAGCCTGCCGTGCGCTGGGACTCCTATGAGAACTTCAACCAGCACCATGAGGACAGTGTGGACGGTGTGTGAGGCAGGCCTGCGGGGTGGGAGGTGCAGGGTTGTGGCAGTTGGGGGGCAGGGAGAGCCCCCTCCCAAGAGACATCCCTGGGCACCCCAGCTAGAGTCCCCCACCCGTCCCCTCGCATTAACCCTCTCTCTCTCTCTCTCCCTCTTCCCTGCTTGCCTTTCCCCCCCAGGCTCCCTGACCCACACCCGGGGCCCCCTGGATGGCAGTCCCTATGCCCAGGTGCAGCGGGCTCCCCGCCAGACCCCACCGGCACCCTCTCCGGAGCCACCCCCACCCCCCATGCTCTCTGTCAGCAGCGACTCCGGCCACTCGTCCACACTGACCACAGAGCCGGCTGCTGAGTCCCCTGGCCGGCCACCCCCTACGGCTGCTGAGCGGCAGGAGCTAGATCGCCTCCTGGGAGGCTGTGGAGTGGCCAGTGCAGGCCGGGGGGCTGGGCGCGAGACGGCCATCTTGGACGACGAAGAGCAGCCCCCCATGGGCGGAGGCCCCCACCTCGGAGTGTACTCAAGCCATAGGCCTGGCCTTAGCCGCCACTGCTCCTGCCGCCAGGGCTATCGGGAGCCTTGCGGGGTCCCCAATGGGGGCTACTACCGGCCAGAAGGAACCCTGGAAAGGCGACGGCTGGCCTATGGGGGCTATGAGGGCGCCCCCCAGGGCTATGCCGAGGCCTCCATGGAGAAGAGGCGCCTCTGCCGGTCGCTGTCCGAGGGGCCGTACCCCTACGCCCCCGAGCCGATGGGGAAACCAGCCAATGGGGACTTCAGCTACCGCTCCCCAGGCTACCGGGAGGTGGTCATCCTGGAGGACCCCGCGCTGCCTGCCTTATGCTCATGCCCGGCCTGTGAGGAGAAGCTGGCGCTGCCCACGGCAGCCCTGTATGGACTGCGGCTGGAGAGGGAGGCTGGCGAGGGCTGGGCGAGCGAAGCGGGCAAGCCTCTGCTGCACCCAGTGCGGCCCGGGCACCCGCTGCCGCTGCTAGTGCCTGCCTATGGGCATCACCATGCCCCGATGCCCGAGTACAGCTGCCTGAAGCCACCCAAGGCAGGCGAGGAAGGGCACGAGGGCTGCTCCTACACCATGTGCCCCGAGGGCAGGTATGGGCATCCAGGCTACCCTGCCCTGGTGACATATGGCTGTGGAGGAGCAGTTCCCAGCTACTACCCAGCATATGGCCGCGTGCCTCACAGCTGTGGCTCTCCAGGCGAGGGCAGAGGGTATCCCAGCCCTGGTGCCCACTCCCCACGGGCTGGCTCCATTTCCCCGGGCAGCCCACCCTACCTGCAATCCAGGAAGCTGAGCTACGAGATCCCTGCGGAGGAAGGAGGGAGCAGGTACCCGCTGCCTGGGCACCTGGCCTCAGCAGGACCCTTGGCCTCTGCAGGTGAGGGCACTGGAGTGGGGAGTTCCCAGGGCAGAGGAGGGTTCTAAAAGATGGTGGGGAGGTCAAGGGGGCACAGGGCTAGAAAGAACTAAGCCAGACAGGAGGGCCCGTTCCTGCTCAGACCCCACCTCTCCCCTTCACTGCAGAGTCACCTGAGCCAGTGTCCTGGAGGGAGGGCCCCAGTGGGCACAGCACGCTGCCTCGGTCTCCCCGAGAAGCCCAGTGCAGTGCCTCTTCAGAGTTGTCTGGCCCCTCCACGCCCCTGCACACCAGCAGCCCGGTCCAGGGCAAGGAGAGGTACGCAGAGGGCCAGGGCTCTTGGGCGCTTCTTTGTCCAAGCAGATGATGAAGGCTGGGGACAGGGCAGCTCCCTGCAGGGGCCCTGCTGACCATCTGCCCTTCCACCCTGCAGCACCAGACAGCAGGACACCAGGTCCCCCACCTTGGCGCCCACTCAGAGACTGGGGCCTGGCGAGGCCTTGCCCCCTGTTTCCCAGGGAGGCCCTGGAAAGGCTCCTGAGCTGCCAGCAAGAAGTGGGCCTGAGCCCCCAGCTTCCGGCCCCTGCTCCCCGACCTCCCCTCCCAGCTCACCCAATGACTGGCCTCAGGAAAGGAGCCCAGGGGGCCGCTCAGACAGTGCCAGTCCCCAGGGCCCTGTGCCTACCACGCTTCCTGGTCTCCGCCATGCCCCCTGGCAGGGCCCTCGAGGCCCCCCAGACAGCCCAGATGGGTCCCCCCTCACGCCTGTGCCTACCCAAGTGCCCTGGCTTGTGGCCAGCCCAGAGCCACTTCAGAGCTCACCCACACCTGCCTTCCCCCTGGCTGCGGCCTATGACACCAACGGCCCCACGCAACCCCCACTTCCCGAGAAACGCCACCTGCTGGGACCTGGGCAACAGCCAGGACCCTGGAGCCCAGAGCAGGCATCACCACCAGCCAGAGGCACCAGTTACCATGTCACCTTCGCACCTCTGCTCCCGGATAATGCCCCCCAACCCCCAGGTACAAAGGCCTTAGATGGGGTGGGACCACCTTAAGAGAAGCCTTTCTCCCAGGGAGGGGCATGGCATGGGGCCTGGGGAGTCCTGGGGTCTGAACTCAGTCCCTCCTTGTCCTAGAGCCTCCCATGCAAGAGAGCCAAAGCAATGTCAAGTTTGTCCAAGATACATCCAAGTTCTGGTACAAGCCACACCTGTCACGTGACCAAGGTGAGCAGCAGCGTGCCCTCACCAACCCCACTCTCCAGGCCTCCTGTCTTGGCGTCTATTCCCATCCTGGTTGAAGCCCTTGGCTCCCCCTCCCATCTCAGCTGTGTTTACCTTGACTAAGCCTCTCACTTGGGCTTTGGGCCCAAGATTCATCATTGTTAAAGCCCCTGGGAACTCTAAAGTTCTGTCCCCAGACTCCCGCCACCACCACAGCTGTCAGGGCAAAAACGGCCCAGGGAGCTTGTTGGCAGAGGAGCAGGGCTATATGCGGCTCGGTTGGCCACTGTGAAAACTTCTCCTCGCCACCTACCTTCCCTGCAGCCATTGCCCTGCTGAAGGACAAGGACCCTGGGGCCTTCCTGATCAGGGACAGTCATTCATTCCAAGGAGCTTATGGACTGGCCCTCAAGGTGGCCACGCCTCCACCCAGCGCCCAGCCCTGGAAAGGTACAGAATGGCCAGACCTGACAAGATAACAGGCCTGGGTGGGGGTGGGGTGTGGGCCATGCCACTCCGTGTCGGAGTGAGGCAGGAGAAGACCTCAGCTGCTCAGGACAGAATCCCGTCGGGGAAGAAGCTGGGAACGGAATCTGAGAAAGCCTTACTCTCCCCTCCACTCCTCTCAGGAGACCCCTTGGAACAGCTGGTCCGCCACTTCCTCATTGAGACTGGGCCCAAAGGGGTGAAGATCAAGGGCTGTCCCAGTGAGCCCTACTTCGGTGAGCAGCAGGAGCCCAGGGAAGGCTACCTGGGGTCACTGTAGGGTGAGGCCAAGGAGTCTCAGCAGGGTGGAAGGGCAAGTTGAAGGCGACTGTGGGCACCTCAAGACTTCTCTCACCTCCTCCCTCACAGGCAGCCTGTCCGCCCTGGTCTCCCAGCACTCCATCTCCCCCATCTCCCTGCCCTGCTGCCTGCGCATTCCCAGTAAAGGTGGGTGTCTGGTCACCTGTCCTCCCCACCTCCCCTCACCCCCTGCACCCAGAGGCAGAATCCAGAGGTCCTGGCTCCCAGCGTTTCCCTGGGACCGCCCCTCCCTCTGACCTTCCCTGCTGGCCTCATTTCCCAGATCCTCTGGAAGAAACCCCAGAGGCTCCAGCACCCACCAACATGAGCACAGCGGCAGACCTCCTGCGTCAGGGTGCTGGTAGAGTCCTCCCCCTCCCCTCCCTCTCCCTGGGTACTGAGGGGGCATTGCAGATACATGGCATGGGGCACTGGGAGGCCTTGTGGGTGGGCCCTGGTGGATGCACTTAACCCATGAAGGTATTGGTAGGGAGTGGGGAAGAGGGTCCTCAGCCTAGGTTCCCAAAGCCCTGTGGACATGAGGATCATGGGGAGGTTGGGGGGTAAAGCCTTGTTAGAATGCAGATTCTCAGGCCTCTTTCCAGTGCTTCTGACTGTAGTCTGGTGGACTCTGCTGTAGACAAGTCACCTGTGTGATGCTAATGCATTTGACAGCACTAGCTGGGGAACGGGCAAGAGCTGGTAGGGTGAGGGACAAGCAGGGCAGCGCTCCCTGCCGACCCACTCTGTGCCCCTGCAGCCTGCAGTGTGCTCTACCTGACCTCAGTGGAGACGGAGTCACTTACGGGCCCCCAAGCTGTGGCCCGGGCCAGCTCTGCAGCTCTGAGCTGCAGCCCCCGCCCTACAGCAGCTGTTGTCCACTTCAAGGTCTCAGCCCAGGGCATTACACTGACAGACAACCAAAGGAAGTGAGTCTGTACACCCAGCCCTGCATGGAGTCTCTGTGGAACCCCTTGCTTAAGGCCCCTGCAGGTCCCGATTTCTGAATGTGATGTGACCCTCCTCATCCTCCTCCTTGCAGGCTCTTCTTTCGCCGCCATTATCCAGTGAACAGCATCACCTTCTCCAGCACTGACCCTCAGGACCGGAGGTGACCTCTCCCTCCAAACCCTTTTCCCCTACAGCCCCAGGGTCCCACCAGGCCCCAGCCCCAGCTCCTTCAGTGGCTGTCCCCTGGTGTGCACCCCTTCACAGTTCTTCTCCTTCTACAGATGGACCAACCCAGACGGGACCACCTCCAAGTAAGCCTCCCCATGAATCCAGTCTCTTCTCTCTGGGGGATCAGGGTCCCTCCATCTTCCCTAACCCTGGCATTTGAGTCAGCCCGACAAGGCCAGCTACATGCCTTTGTGCAAGGAATGCTAAGGCCCCTCCCCACCCTGCCTTTATCCCTCTAGGATCTTTGGTTTTGTGGCCAAGAAGCCGGGAAGCCCCTGGGAGAATGTGTGTCACCTCTTTGCAGAGCTTGACCCAGATCAGCCTGCAGGCGCCATTGTCACCTTCATCACCAAAGTTCTACTGGGCCAGAGAAAATGAAGAAAGGCCACAGCTAGGAGCCCACGTCAACACTGCGCCCCTCCCAGCACCCCACAGCCCTCACTTCCCCTGGCCTGGACCCAGGAGACCCGGGAGCCAGCACCCTCCCTGAGGAATGGGGAGTGGGCATTGGCCTGGGATGTTGCTCTCCTTCCCCGCCCCCAGCCTGCTAAGCTAAGTGGACAGGCCTAAGAGATGACCTTGCATGTGAGCAGATGGCAGAGATGGGCATGTGAGGGGTGAGGCAGCATCAGCAGTTGAGCCCCGAAGGGGGTCAGGACAGCTCAACCTGCAGCAGACATCAGCCTCCAGGGGAGTCAGGCCCTGCCAGTCCCACCCAGCTGCAGGTCCCAGCATGGCAGGGAGAGGGGAGAGGGGTGGGGAGCAAGTCACTCCCTCCTCTGCCTCCCCCCTAAGCAGAGATCAGAGTGGGATCACATGAATAGGGGAAAAAAGAGAGTCTATTTTTGTCTAAAAATAAAGAATTTCTATAAACTTTAGTTGGAGTCATACCTTATTCACAGGAAAGTGGAAGCTCCCTCCTGGGGGTATCCCAGGCCCCAGGCCCACAGCCAGGCCCACGGAACATATATGATTCCCATCCCCAGCCTACCATTGGTCCACATCTCCCTGTGAGCAAGCTGACCTCAGCTGCGCCCTACTCGCTGGCCCTGTCCCTAGCCCTAGGTACCGGAAAGGATTCTGATTCTAGCCATGCTGATAAATACGGAAACTCCATCTTTATTGGCTATATAAACATCTCTGGTCTGTACATACATTTCATACATCATAGTGCAGGGCCTGGAGGGAGGGCCAAGGGGGGCCCCAGCAACACTGCAGCTCACCCGCTTTCCCCACAGCCCTACCCACTCTGTGCAAACCAAGGCCAACAGCTCCTGCTCCTTCTTCCTCCCAGAAGTCATTGCTATGGGGAGGGGCTCAGGGCTCAAGGGGGTGGAAGGAGATATGAGGGCTTGGTAGGGGCGGACATGTGTAAGTGCTAGAATCCAACACTGAAGCAAAACAGGCAACTGGCACAAGCAGCAAGCTGGGGCACGAGGCTGGAGCACGGGCAGGAAAAGGAGAGTGAGGGGCCCAGCCGCCCCTCTGGGCTTACCCTGCTCAGGTTCTGGGGTCTTGCCCTCACCACAGCAGGGGAGACGTGCCCCAGAGCCTCAGCCTCCATCCTAGGGAGCTAGGGACATGGGTGGCACAAATGAGGAGCAGGTAGAAGGGGAGAGAGTAGCAAGGGCCCAGTGCCCTGCCACCTCACAGCCCCTCTTTCTTAAACATGCAACAGGCACTCACCCATGTGGGTGTGGGGAGAAGCCAGAGACTCAGAGTATCTGTGGGTGCCTGAGTGGGGAAGTGGGGGAGCCAGCTCTCAGGAGAAAGAATGGGGACCCTAGAGGACTTCTTGAGGCAGCAGCCAATGAAAGGAGAGAGATGGCCCAAGAGAGGCCCCCTAACCCCACCAGGGGGATGACAGCAGCAACTGGTTCCCACAATAAGGACAGGGAACTAAAAAGAAGAATCCACAGAGAAATACTGGGAAAGTAGGGGAGAGGCAAAGCATTACGCCCAAACAGCAGCCGAGACAGGTGCCCACTCCTCTCCCTTCACGTGGGGCCCGAGGGAAAGGGGATCCAGAAGTCCCCTCTCCTGAGCCAGCGGGACCCACCCCTGGCAACACCCTTCTTTGGGCCTGTTCTGTCCAACCAGAACAGGGCTTGGCACAGGTCAGAAACGTGGGCACAGAGGGGCCTGACAGGGGCCTGGGCTGGTAGGGCAGAGCGACTATGTGCCCCGGGGCCTGCTGGGTGAGCAAATCCTGGGGGGAGTCCAGAACTGAGCACATGGCCGGCAAGGGTGAGAAGAGGGATACAGGCGGTCTGGAGAAGGCCTAGCCACTCAAGGGGTGCAGGTCTACTTTGACTTTCTCCCCGCAGCTCAACATTCCAATGGTGGGGAAGAAGCCTCCAGAAGGTACAACAGCATCCTTCTTCCCGATGATCTTGCCATTCCGCGTGAAGAATACCTGGGAAGAGTTGGGGAGAATGGAGCCAGCAGTCTCTGGCCTCTTCTCTTACCATGCTGAACCCCAGGCAGAGCCCCAACCGCTCCCAGCTCCCAGCAGGGGCTGGACACAGTTAGGGTGAAATGGGAGTGACCACAAGAGGGCACCCTGAGGCCAGAAAACAGCCTCCCAACCACAGCCTCCCATCTCAGCAGCCCCTGCCACCCCAGAAGACCCCCTCCGAGGGCAGCACCAGACCTTCCCTCTTTCCTACCCTGGCTCTGAGTTCTGTTCCCCACTAACACTCAGCCCTTGCCCAGACCCAAGAACCTAGTCCCAGCCTAAATTCTCCCCTACTCACCACCACCTTCTTGCCCTCATGCTCTGGTTCTATTTCTTCTCCATCTTCTTCCTCCTCCTCTTCCTCCTCTTCCTCTTCTCCTTCCTGGTGTAGGTACATGACGTTCCGGACGTTCCGGACAGCCCGAGCAGTCGGGGACAGGATCACTGTGTCACAACTGTCATCACTGTCTCCTAGGAGACCAGGAAACCTGAGCTCCTGCGGTATTCCCCCACCCTCTGCCCTGAGCAGCCTGGCTGCCCCACCCCCACACTCACCCTCACTGTCCAGAATGTAGTCCCGGGGGAACATGATTCCACAGCCCATGATGTCTCCTTTGTAACAGCGTGGCCCAAAGGGGTCCCCCACGCCACTGCCATGGAAGATCTTCCCGTCATCTGTTGGAGGGAGGGGAGAAGACAGATTTGAAGAAGGAGGGGCTGACACTATGTACCTCCTGCCCCCCACCAAGTGGCCCCTGCTTGAAGATGAACACTTCCCTACCCCCTCGCTGGCTCTGAGGAAGGGAGGGGACAAGGTGAAACAAAAATGAGAGAGATGTGGACGGGGCACCAAATTAAAAAAAGAGACACAATGTCCCTCAGCTCAGGGAGCTAAAGGAGAAACTCCCCAGGGGACTAGTGGGAAGAGAGCAGAGGGCCCACAGGGAAGTAATGACATTTAGGGCAGGGAGGGCAGAGGTGGGGCCAGGAACTCGAGGCTTGGTCCTCTTCTAAAGAAAGCCCTGAAGGAAATCAAGCAGACCTAAAACAGAAAATGAAGACTCTGCAGGATCTGCAGGAAGGGCACGGAGGGAGCCAACTCAGAGGCCTGGAATGTCCAGTCTGGGCCCAGATCTCCCGCCCTGTCCGCTCCCCTAGCTTTCAGGACTGGGAGGAAAAACACAGAGGAAGAGAAAGCACCGTCGGCTTGGGAGGGGACAATCAGCCAGCAGCAGGGAAAGAGGCCATGTGTGAAGGGACCAGGAAGATGGGTGTCCCTAAGTCTCTGCGTCCCTACAATCCCGCCTGTCCCAGGCAGCCCTCTATTCACCTGCGTGATAAGCCACAGACCCTCTGCTCCAGCCAGGGTGCCTGTTCTTGGGATAGTCCTGCACCAAGAAGAAAAAAGAAAATCTGCGGTCCCACACACAAAAGGGGGACAGGGCAGAGTGGAGAGTGGTGTTTGAATCTTCAGTCTTCAACCTTCTGGAATAGGCTACAACCCAGACAGCGGCTCACCATCCCACAGCCTCTCACATCCTGCAGGTGCTGGGCTTGCCGGAACCAGGCAAGGTGAGGAAGGTGTTAAGTCCAGGGCCTCAGGCTGCCCCACCTCCACCCCAGGCTGTCTGAGGTCCTTGGTCACGTGGGGTCTGTACTCTTAATGCAGCAGACACATGCCACATGTGTTCTGTCTCAATTTAAGATCCTCCCTCCACAGCCCAGGCCTCTCAGGTTTCCCCAAGAGCTTCCTGGCCCATCCTGACAGCCCCAGAGCTGAGCAAAAAGCCCAGCACTCGTGCCCACCTTCCGAGCCAGCCCCAAGGCGATGTAGCATTTCTCTCCAGGGTCCACAATCTCCACCTCGAAGTAGTGGCTGCGGGTGCTCAGCGGGTGCCGGGCCTGGGCCAGTCCCACATCCACGATGCTCTTGCCCTTCCCCAAGTACTCCAGCAGCTGTGGGGGGAGAGCCAGGTGGGGGTCAAGGGGCAGGCTGCCACCCACCCTGGAAACCTGGTCCCAAGGCAGTCTGGGTATCAGTTTCTCAAGTCTGACAAAAACTCCTGGCTGAAGGAAAAAGGATCCTGGAGGCATACCCCAAGGTGCTAGGCTGGCATGGAAGAACGAGGGTGGTGGAGAAGGGGCAGTGGGAGTAGCAGCAAGCCAGAATGCACGGGGTGGGGGTGGGGACCCAGGCCATCCTCACCTCCCTGAAGAACCCTGCTGGCCTTCCCTGCTAGGAAGGGTCCATCCCAGGGACCCTGAACACAGGGGAAAGGAGGAGTGAAGACCAGCCTGAGAGGAAACTGGACAACTTTCTCGGGGCCCAGTGGAGCCAGGGAGGACGCAGAAGCCAGGTGTCAACCCCAGATGTTTGGGGAAGGGGATGAGCTCAGAAGCCCAGTTCTGCCTGGGATGGGTCTGACATGATTTCTCAAGGTCCTTGTTTTACTTAGCTTTGAACAGAGCTGTTCAGAGCTGGGTCAGGGAGGTGCTGAGGGGAACCCAAGAGCCCAGAACGAGCAGCTCTACCCCTTTACTTCATGTGTGGCAGGGAGAGGTCAAAATGAAGACAGAGGCAGGCTTTCCTGTCCCCAACCCCTCACTGCTCTTTCAAGCTAAAGTAGAGGTGTGGAGGGAGGAGAGGGGAGATGATTGATGGCTTCTTGGGGCTCTTCAGTCCCACAATGGTCCTGCCTGGGCATGATGGGGCAGCAACCCCCAATCTGGGAGGATTTATTTGTCAGTTGTCATGGTAATAGTGAGGCTATGACTCAACCCCATCCCCTCTCTCCCCCACCCTCAGCATCACCTGGGATTCCTTAATCCCCTTTTAATTAGCCCAACTGCCCCTCAAGACTTTCTTCTACCCTCCCACCCCTGCAGCCCTAAAAAAAAAAAAAACAGGCTCCCTGGGGACCTCCTCTATGTCTCCCTGGCAAGCCTTGGGATCCTGGCCTCTCACTCCACAAAGATTCCTGCCTGAACAGGAAAGGAATTGTGCTCGCCTGCATCAGCATGGACGCCTGTGCGTGTCTCCTGCTGAGGCTGGTCCTGCACCCTCACTGCCCCTTCAGACAGCGGGAATAGAAGGGCTTGGTGCCCTTCTCAGCCCTGGATCCCCAAAGCCCCACCTCAAGCCCATCCTCCTCTCCTCTCCAAGAGAACTGGGGGCAGATCAAGGGGAAAGCCAGAGACGCATGGGAGACCACCTAAACCCACAGCCTAGCCAACACTGTTGGTGGTCCTGTGTGTTCTCGGCTGGGCCTGGGTCTCTCCTCTGCATCTCTCCCCAGCACGCAGCTCAGGGTGTGGCTTGATGCACATTAACTAGTTTACACTCCACCCAGTCGGAGAGCCCCCAGCCCACTCTCTCCACCAGCATTGCAGAACTGGGTGGGGGACCCCACAGCTGCCCTTGACCCACTCTATCCAACTGGCCTCGGCGTAGGAAACACAGTGTTCTCCAGTTCCAGAGCCAAAAGACAGCCGATCCAAAGCCTGATCCTTGGGAAAAACCCGCCCAACCATTCCCTCTGCCTCAGCCCAGAGGAGGGCAGCTGCGGCAGTTTTGTCTAAGGATAGGGTGGGGATGCTTCCTAAACTGAAAATCCAGGACGAACTACACTAACATAGGACTCTAAACTCCACTCTCCAGCCCCTACCCGCAAAACGACGGACCAGCTGAATGGATGACTAGGTCGCTGCACAATGTGCCCTCTTCGAAGAGGAGGAGCTCAGCCCTCAGAGCAGAAGCCATCAGACACCGTCCACTCTCCCACTCCTAAGCAGAGCCCAACCCTAAGCCTTCTCAGAGCACTTAGAGGGGTGCAGGTGAGGGGAAAGTTTAGCCCCCCTTCAAAGATCCTTTCTTGAATACATCTCTCTCCCTCCTTGGCCTACCACTGCTAGGAACCCAGAGCAGATGGGAGGGTCAGCCCCAGAGTGAGCTGCTAGGACCTTGATGCTGGCCCCTCAGTCTGTGTCTCAGCTGCCTCTTAGTTTGAAAGAGAACCCAACAGACGTAGGTGCAAATCCTAATTCCTGTTACTTAGTAGCCACTAACCTTGAGCAAGTTAAGGGATAGCACTACCTGCATCTCCCCAAAACGAGTGAGAAGATGAAATGAAGTGTCGTGTGCTTAGCACAGACCCTGACACCCAGCAGGTGATCAGTACGCATTTCCACCTCTCCCTAAATCAGGAAATGGGGTTAATACTGGAACTGCCAATCGCAAAGAAGGACATGCTCTTTCATCTCAGCCCTTACCTCCAACTAGAGTAGCCCCTTAGGCCAACCAGGACAGATGAACACTCCTCAGACTACCCTACCCCAAGTGTCCTCCCCCTCAAACAATGCCCAATCAACAGGAATATATCTCTGGTGGGGGTAGAGGGAACCCTTCCTTGGGGCTCCCGACCACCTCTTCTTCCCCCACATGTACAGACCACAAAGCCCTGGGAGGCCAAACAGGTGGACTCAATGCTGCAGAGCGGAGGCTGCTAATCAGAGTGTAGGAACCCCCCTACACCCCCACCTCATACTAGTAGCACCTTCCCAGCCTCTTCTCTGCTGGTAACCTCCCTCCTACCCTTGCCAGCAGAGACCCTAATCCCACTTGACAGGAGCAGAGGGCTCAGTGCCCTAAGGGCCCAGAGCAGCTGAAACGGGAACCAAGAACATGCTCCCCAGCTCAGGCCCCAACACGGCCTCCTTCTGGGCTGGGTCTGGGGAGGACCCCTGGGAGGGTGGGGCCTCACTCACCACCCTTTGTGTACCAAAGCAGTTACCCGGTCGCTAAGGAGTTGTCAGAGGAGCTATGAATAGGGAACAAAGGCAGAAAATGAGTCTAATCCCCAGGCTGTACCTACAGCCCCCTACCCTCCACAAATTACCTCACCTTGCAAGGGCTAGGGGCAGGGGTGAGGTGAGGGACAACACTCCCATCCCTAAGCAAATGCAGCTGCAATTCTTCAGCACCCTTGGAGCTCTAGGGAGGGGGCCTCTTTAGGAGGGGAAACTGAGGCCACAGGAGGCAAGGGAAGAATTCCAATCAAGAAAGAGCCACATCTGTCTATACATAGATACTCAGGTCAAACAAACACAACTAAATATTAACAATTGTCGAATCTAGAGAATGGTTATATGGGCGTTCACTATGCTGTTTTTTTAAATTTTCTATATGTTTAAAACTTTTCATAGTGAGATGTTAGAGGAAAAAAGAAAAGAGCCAGGAATTGAATTTGTTCTTCTTTACAGAAAGAACCAGTGAAAAGGGAAAAGAGATCACTGAGGCCCCAAACTGAGAAAGGTTAGAAGTAAAGTAATTCCAAGGAAGCCAAGTAAACTCAGCGAGAAGGGCCTTGGCTAAAGGAACTAGACAAGAGAAGCCCAGGCAAAGTGGGCATTTAAATCTAGAAACTCTCAGTCTCTGATGAGGAAGGGGTGGGAGGAGAGGAGATGACTGGCCATGGAAGAGCAGGCTTGGGTAGAAGGTAACAGCATACATTGGACAGCAGAAAAGGCAGTGAAGAGGGGTCAAAGAATGAATATCTGGGCCTAGTTTTGCTAATTCACTGTTTGACATTTGAACAATGTCAAACACTTCACCTTTCTCCATCAACAGTAAAACAAGAGGATATTTGGAAATGTGTGGGCATATTTGGTGCTGTCACAATGACTAGGGGAGGGGGCTACTGGCAACTTGTGTCTGGGGGCTGAGGATGCTAAATGTCCTTCACATCAAAGAATTGTCCGAAATAAAATGCCAAGTCTCCCCAATGAGAAACCTTGGACTAGGTAACAACAAAACCTCTCCAAAACCTTTATGGTTCTAAAGGGTACTCTACTAAGAACGGCACCCAGGACAGGAGAAGAAACAGGCTTCAACGACAGCAGGAGTCTGGGGTTCCAGGGAAGGGCTCCCCAACAGAGGGGGACATATAAAACAGAAAGGGCAAAGAGGAGAAGCGGCTATGTTTGACATCTTTAGAAAAAGGAGGCACAGGCACAGCCCAAATGACCTCTCCCCAGCTCCTCCAGGCTGACACAACTGTGATCCCTGGGTCAGAAATACCAACTGGATGATAAGAAGGGACAGGAGGAAGGAGGCCAGGAGACCAGTGGGGATGGGATGCCCAAAGGGCTGGAAGAAACTGGGTAAGTCACCCTTGCTTGAAAGATGGGACAGTTAGCAAGACTAGAGGAAGGCACATGTCCCACCAGAGGCTCATGCCCAAGTCTGCCCCAGAGGAGCAAGTGCTCAGGGAGCAGTGTTCCCACCCTGCCAGCTGTCCCCAGGGTCTGAGGGTCTGAGAAAAGAGCCAAACTTGACAGCTTATGTGTAAGACAGAAAAAACTTCTTAAATGAGCAGCCTGAGGTTATTGGGGAGAGGGTGGGGAGGAAGGAAGGCTATTTATAAATGTCTACAGGATTCTGCAACAATTAGAAAAGATTGCCTGGGAGGAGCTGGGGGCAGAGTGGGGACAGGTCCAGGCAGGGAAAGGATGCCAGGAAAAAACTCTTGAGGAGAGTTCAGGGATGAGAGCTGGAACATCGTCCTGGCTCAGTCCCAAGTTCAACTCTGTAGATGTTGTCAAAATGATGGCAGAAGGCGAAAAGAAAGGAAAGAGATGAGAGTCAAGAAGTGAGCATCTGAGGCCTCCTGGCTCATGGCTGCTGCAGCCCTTGGGCCCCAGTGCCAGAAGGGGTGCAGAGCGTCAGGAGGGCTCACTTTCTGCCACTTTCCCTGGGTTCCACTTACCTTGAACTCCACAAGGGGGAAGCCTGGTTCATAATCCACTCCCGCCCCCCACTGCTTCTGTTTTGCTATCAAAGGCTGAGTTGAAAACAGCTTGGGTTGGGGTGAGAAGGCCAGAGGGTGGAGAAAAAGGCCAGGAGGTAGCAGAGGGACAATTCAAAGTGGGAGGCCTGAGCAGCACACTAGAGGTCAGGGCCAGACCCAGACCCGGGACCACTCACTCCCAACACAGCATGAGGCATGCAAGGTTGACAGGAAGAATTTCCCTCTCTTAAGGTCCATGAGCTTCCCAAGAAAGCTTAAAATCCAGGGAAGGACTAAAGCAGGTATGAGAAGATGGATGAAGCACACTTTGGAGGAGTAAGGATTCTCACTGCCTGTTCATCTCATCCATTCTCATCCTCTATCACATGTAAGGGGAAGGCAGCAGAGACTAATGTCGACACTCAGAATAGATCAACAAGGGACCTTCCCCCCGCACGTGTGGGACTTGCAACCACACCTGCCCCACAGCACTGTGAATGGAAAGCCCTGGCCAGCTGAGCTGGGATCAAGCCAAAAGTGGGTCCAGGCTATCCTGCCAAAACCCCACAAAATACACTGTCCTCTCTCCCCTTTCTAGGCCATTCAAACATGCTCATGTGTCCACAGGTGTCCTGCCCAGCCCTCTCCACCAGAGCCCCTCCCACTCCACTGCCCCTTACTTACAGTCCCACAGACTCTGACATCATGCAGCCGGCCCCATTCGTCCTCATAACTGTCCACCATCATGACACTGTCGTCCTCGCGGCCCAGCTCAGCGTTGAGGTGCAGGCGCACCTCCTCACCCAGAGAGTGCATGCCCACTGCTGGGAACAGTCCATCTGGGGACATGGGCATGATGGTAGAGCCCACCTGCAGTGGAGGGAGGGAGGGAGGGAGCTGCCACCCGGCTCACTTTTCCATAGCTCATCTAATTTTCACAAGGGAACTTTTAAGATGATGCAACAAATAATTATCACACACTGGCAGATAAAGAAAACCCAGAAGTGCAGAAAAGTTTAAAAATGTGCTAAATACCCCAGGCCAAGCAAGGTATCCACAGAACTAGAAGACAAACACAAGTCTCTTTTAGTACGTGTGAGCGAGCGCGTATTGGAGAAGGAACGCGCCGAGGCACGGATGCTATGGGAGCAGGTGCTCTCAGCCAAGGCCTGGGAAAGCTATTTTCCCAGGGTGGGAGATGGAGCTGGACAGAGAAGAGACCTGGTGTCTCTCTCCTACTTGCTCTGGCCCCATCTCGTCACCACTACTCATCTCTCTTTGAAGAGGAAAGGGAAGGAGAAGTGTAATAAGGAAAATAAAACACAAAAAGGACATATCCCCAAAAGTATTCAAGTCAAAAACCCAAAGAGGAGCTCCAGCTTATACAGCCAGGCCATCATCTTCCCCTCTTTATTTCTTTTTTTTGAGACAGAGTCTCACTTTGTTGCTCAGGCTAGAGTGCCATAGCATCAGCCTAGCTCACTGCAACCTCAAACTCCTGGGCTCAAGCGATCCTTCTGCCTCAGCCTCCCGAGTAGCTGGGACTACAGGCATGCGCCACCATGCCTGGCTAATTTTTTCTATATATATATTTTTAGTTATCCGGATAATTTTTTTCTATTTTTAGTAGAGACGGGGTCTTACTCTTGCTGAGGCTGGTCTCAAACTCTTGACCTTGAGCGATCCGCCACCCACCTTGGCTTCCCAGAGTGCTAGGATTACAGGCATGAGCCACCATGCCCGGCCCCTCTTTTTTTCTTAATTTCAAAATATTAAGGGGGTGCAAGTGTGTCTGTTATATGGGTACTTTGCATAACGCGTAAGTTAGTGCTTTTAGTATGCCCATCACCCAGTGTTCACTGTACCCGACAGGTAGCTTTGTACCCCTCCCCTCCTCCCCCCGCCCCTTCTTGATTTCCTATGATCTTTACATTTCTTTGTTCCCCTTTTTTGTCTGCTTAAAACCTTCCTCTAGATCACCCAATTCTGTTGCCCACAATTTCTGCTCAGCCTCTGCTACATGAACTTGCCCCTCTACGCCTGTTATCTGGGTAATGTCCCAGCTTCCCCTGGCCAGGGGAAGTGTCTTCTCCTACACACAGAGGCTTCAGGAGGATCTGAGGCTGAAATGAAGGACGTGGGAACTAAGCACACATGTCCCTGGCAGCCCAGCCAGCAAACTCTTCCTGATCACTCCCACAAATCCTTGCGCAGCTTCAAGCCACCTAAATCCCACCCAGGATTTCTCACTCACCCGCTTGCCATTTTTGGTGAAGAAGATCTGGGCAGTCTGCACATCAAAGGACACAGGCTCAATGCCACAGCCAATCCGGTCCCCAGAGTTGCACTTTGACCCAAACTGGCGGCCCTTGGCTCGGCCATTATACAACCTGTGGACAGAGTAGCACAGACACAGGACCCAAACCTGGCCTCCCAACTTCTTCCCAGCAGTGACAGCTGAGGCCGCAACCTACCACTCCTAGTTGTTCTGTGATGGCATCACCTATGTCCTGGCATGCGCACTACCTCCCCATTAAGTCTGTAAACTTGCAAGGGTGGCTGCCAGGCCATCTCCCTGTCCTGACCACAACAGTTTATGAAACACCCAAAGATAGAAAGGAACGGGAAAAGCCACCCTGAGGAAGTCCTTCAAATCTAAGGTTCCTAAATCCATAGGTAATGGGTCAGTTCCGCAGGAGGCAACTCACTTTCCATCATCAGCGTGGTAGGCTACAGAGTCTGGTAACCAGCCAGGTTGGTGATCCAAGCTGTAGTACTGAGGGACCAGCCCCACAGCAATGGTGCCCCGGACTCCACTGTCTACAATAGACACCTGGGGGAGGAGAGTGGAGCACAGTTAGCAAGGATAGGAAACAGGACGAATTGCTGGGGGTAGGAGGAAGAGGAGCTAGAGATCAAAGGGGGGTGAGGCTCAAAAAGACAAAAGACATGGGAATCAGAGGAGAAGGATGCTCAGAGGGAGAACTGGGGAGGGTGGGGGCGTGCTTCACCATGAATACTTGGAAAATTATTTCCTAGCTTTGGAAAAAAATAGGCAATGGAGAAGATGCTGGGTTTGGGTTAGGGGGTGGGAAAGGATGTGGGTCAAAGTCTACTTAGGTAAGGGGCAGGAGATCAGAAGGGACAGGGCACGTATTTCTCAGATTAGGGCCATGTTGTTCTGCACCCTTTTCCCACTAGACAGGACAACTGATGGACAATTAAAAGGACCAGGTCGTGAATCTAGTAAAGGAGCTCCTTGGAGCTTAATGATCTCACACCTGATCTCATCCCTTGCTCTGCCTACCCACTGCCTTGATCACCTCAAAATAATTGCTGTCCTTGGTCAGGGGTCGAGAAGCCACGTAGCAGCCAACTTCACCAGAGTTTCCATGGTAACTGAAGGAAGAAAGAAGGGGGAGCTCCATTAGCAGCCCAGCGCAGGAGTTGGTGGGAGGGTCTCAGCATCCCTAACCCCAACCCTGTGAGGGCCAGCAGAGAGGAGAATCCGTCAGGCCAGGCTGCACTTCAGGACATCTGCATAGACACCACACAAGATACTTAAGGTCACCTCACCCCACCCCTTCCGCTGACTCCAGCCAGGGTCCTAGCCATAGCATAGACCAAGGCAAGCCTGATTTCTTCATTTCCAGATGGAAAAGAATGTAGAACCCCCTCAGCTGCTAGGAGGGGTCTCACAACCCTGTCTAACCTCAATCCCTCATGCTGCAGCTTTGGCTGTTTTCCTCTGGCTGTCCTCAGTGGAGCTGGAGAACGGCTCGGCTCATTTCTGCCCTCTGTACCAAAGCCCTTCATAGGCTGGAAGACAGTTATTCAATCCCCACTGCTCAGCTTTCTTGACTCCAGGCTAAATTACACTACTGACTTCCCCCTTCAGTGACAACTCTGGGAGAGAACAGGCTCAGAAGGAGTCAGGGAACGGGTTCAAGCCAGAAAAGAGAGAAAACAAACACAAACAAGCCAAAGAGTTGGAAAGACACAGGAAGTGGTGGACAGGATGCACTACAGAACTGTCCTTCCCAAAACAGGAAATCCACTGTCTTTGAAATGGCCACTCTTTACCAAACCCAATCCCTGAGACGTAGGCGGGAGTCTCAGACACCCCACAGACCCACTGGAGTCTTGTCAACAAAGACGTGATTGCTTCCAATGCCTAACCAGGAGAGACCCCTGCTGGATCCCTTCTTTGTTGGACTGGGACAGAGGCACCCAGTGACAGAGGGGAGTGCAGGGTGAAGCAGCATACACTACTCCACTCAGAAAGGCCTCTGGGGTCAAGAGCACTCCCTATCCCAGAGCAGCATAGAGAGTCCCCTTCCTCCAAAAAAGCCCCCTTTCATCTGTAAGATCTGGAACAGGAAGGAAAATGTGGAAGCATTCCCCTGAACTCACCTCAAAGTGTCTCCATCTACAATGATGTGTTTGAACCTCTCCTGATATCGGAAAGCTCGGACCTCCCGAATCTCCCGGATCCGCCGGCGCCAATTCAGAAACCGGTAGTGCAGGTTGAGGTCATCCATCTTGTTCATGAGAACAAATCTGTCAAGGAGAGACCGGGTTGAGGAGGAAGGAGGGCCCTGAGCAAAGCACCTCAGCCTGCTCAATCTAGACTGCAGAGGGTGCTGGATTTGAGGCCAGTTTCCCAGACTGACCTCAACAATCTCCACCCTCATCCTTTCATTCAACGTTTATTGAGCTCCTATTGTGTGCACTGTTCTAGGTGCTAGGGATATAACTGTGACCAAGATGGATGGGATTCCTGTCCTCATAGGGTTTCCATTCTAGTGTGGGCAGGAATGGACACGACAGACAATAAACAGACATGACAATTTTAGACAGTAAAGAAATAAAACAGGGTGATATAATAAAGAATATGGGGGTGGTGGGCAGAATGGACAGAAATGGTCTCTCTGAGGAGGTGGCATTTGAGTTGAAAAAGAGCCAGGCATGTGATAAGCCCAAAAAAGAATATTCCAGGCAGAGGGGACAGCCCAGGTCCTTGGGTTGAAGGGAGCTGGCATGGTGGAGAAACAGAAAGGCCAGGATAGCTGGTGTGTAGGGAATGTGAGGGGAACATAGAAGATGAGAAGAAGGCAGGAATCAGATCGAGATCATACCAGACCATGGTAAGGAGTATGGATTTTATTCCAAGTGTGATGGGAAATCTCTGGAGAGTTCTAAGCAAGGAAATGATATAATCTTAAAGTTTATCAGATCTTAAAGATCATTCAGGCTGCTGGTTGAAGTACTGATCATAAGAGGAGCAACAGCAGAAGTGGGCAAACAATTAGGAGGCTGTTGCAGCATTTTGGATGAAAGATGGTAGCAGTCAGTGATGACGGAGAGGAGTGGGATGATCCAGGTATTTAAACCACCAGCAGTACCACCATATGAATGAATGAATACATTTTTCCTGGGCGCCAAATGTGAGAAAGAGGTGAAGTACTCTTCTCTGCACATTCCTCAAACCCTAGGACAGGAGTTCTATCAAGACCTGACATTGTCTTGCACACAGTAGGTGCTTAGGAAGCCTTGGCTGGGCTGAATTCAACCCCAATGAGCATGTTAGGACCCTTAAACAGGAGCTACAATCCATTACATGACCCAGAAGAGTAGGCACCTGTGGGGCAGCCCCAGGACTCCACTCCTGGGCACTCTGCCAGGGCTTGACCCCAGGAGATGCTGGAGCCCCAGATCTAAAGGCATCTAAAGAACCCCAAAGCCTTAGCACCGACGAGTGGCGGCTGTGCTGGGCCCTGCCTCCGCCCCAGGAAAGACCTGATCACTCAGACTAGACCCGGGGACTAGGGGGCCCCGGCCGGTCAGCTTGACTACGCCCAGTGTCCCTGGCCCTACGGAGGGCCGAGGGTGAGCCAACCGAGGAAGCCCAGTGACCAGAGCGCAAGGCCCCGCCCTCTGGCCCTGGAGCCCCCGCCCAGGACCCCCGCCTCAGGCTCTGGGGAGACCCGAGGCCTCCGGGACCCCGCCCCCGATCCCCGCCTACCGGGGCCGCCGCGTCCTCCTCATCCATAGGCCTCTCAGCTCCGCACACAAGCTCTTCGGCCGCCGCCACCACACACATCCGGGTCCCCGCCCTGCCTTCGCTCCCCGAGGTCCGCCCCGCCCCGTCGCAGCCAATCTGCAGCGGCCTCTGACGAAAGACATCTGCAGCAGCCAATCGGAGGGAGCAGCCAGGGTGTGGGGCGCCGGCCGGTGCACCGGGCACCTAGCGCGGGGTCCGGTCTAGTAAACCTGGGTGTCCCGAGCGTGAGAGGAGGCGACGTGGCGGCGCGCTCGCCGCGCCGGGTGCCCTGGGCACCAGGGAGGCGGACAGGGGGCGGCTCCTGCACGGGGCGGGGCAGGCGAAGGTCGCCACGCTCGCACACACATTGCGAGTATTATCTCAGCGCTCATTACGTGCCAGACGTGATGCTCAAAGCTTTACGGGACTGTCCTTTTAATCCACTTAACAACCTTATGAAATAAATATTATTATCTCCAGTGAGGAGCCAGAGGCTGGCCTCCATAGCCCGTGGGCTTAACTGTTACCACATGCTTTATACTCCGCCGAGCTCCATTTCATGTCACCGCTCATTCATTCTGGCGAGGATATTCCATTCTGGGAGGAGAGAACTGCGGATGCAAAAAGCACAGTGGCATGAAACAGCATGCTGCTGAGGAACAGAGGGTGTGCTAGACTAAAGGAAAGTTAGACAGGGTCGGAATGTGACGGGAGGAAGGACAGTAATAATACTTACTCAGCACCTACTAAAGGGTGTTCACTGCTGGGGAGTCTGGACTCCTGCATGAGGACCTCCCCATGCCCTCCCATCACCGCATCTCTCTTTTCGGAACAAAAAGGTTTCCCCTCCTCTGTAGCACTTCATTTATAACACTTATTACACTCTTGCTTTTATTAGTTGAGTCATGTATGTGTGTAGATCTGTCTGTGTTAGACAGTGAGCAGACCCCAGGAGCTAGCCGTTTCTTATCATAAATAAGTAAAGTTGTAAATGAAAAGGAAAGCCATCATCTCGTATCCCATAAACAGCAGCATAATGGAAATGAGTGATGGGAATAGGGGTAGATGGAAAATAGGGAAACCTGGATTAAAGCCCTAGTTCTATGTGACTAAAAGGCCGAGGTCTTGGTGTTCTCATTCACAAATAAGAATTATTGAAGCACGTGTTCTCTTGGGTCTTTTCCAGCCATCCTCTCCAGTCCAGCACCCAGTTATGAATAGCAACTCATCTCCAGCTTCTTCAGGTTCTTTCATTGCTTCCTTTCCACTCCTCTTCCTGAGTTATGAAAAGACCTCAAGATTCAGCTCGGCTCCTCCTAAAGGCAGCCAGAGAGTGACTGGCCTAGGAGGCTGCCACAGTTATATCCATCCCAGACCAGGGCTCCCTCCAAAAACTAGCTAGCCGGTTAGGGTCTGAGGTGAAGAGAAATGGCAGAAGACAGTGTGTCCAAAGTAATGATGGTTGGTGAACCCACTCGGGATTTCCACATCTTCAAGTTCCAGGTATGGGGCTGGCCCTTTGGGTGACCCTCCATCCATTGGCATTTTCAGGACCTAGTTGGTAATTTGTGATTGGCATCTACATGTATTTGACCAAACAGCTTTATACAGGGGTAATTGACATACAAAACACCATATGTATTTAAGGTGTACAATTTGATAAGTTATGTATACACACATGAATATATCACCACAATCAAGATAGTGACAATATCATCACCCTTAAAATTTCCTCATGCTCCTTTATAATCCCTCCCTATCATCCTCCCATCACCAGGAGACCACTAATCTGCTTTTTTTGTCACTAGCTTCGTTTTCATTTTCTAGAATTGTATTTAAGTGGGATCATAGGGTAAATGTTCTTTGGTGGCAGGAGGTGTCTGGCTTTTTTTATTCAGTGTGATTATCTTGAAATTCACCCATGTTTTTGCTTGTATCAATAGTTTATTTTCTTTTATTGCTGATTGGTATGACATTGTTTGGATATATCACAATTTGTTTATTTACTCACCTGTTGATGGACGTTTGGTTGTTTCCAGTTTTAGCCTATTACAAATAAAGCTACTATGAATATTCATGTGCAGGTCTTTGTATGGGCATATATTTTGTTGTCTCTTGGGTAAATATCTATGACTTAATGTCTGGATCACATAGTAGATGCAGGGTTAGCTTTCTGAGAAAGAGCCAAACTGTTTTCGAAAGTGGTTGTATCATTTGACTCTATTATCTATTGATCAGTTTTGGAAAACAGACATTCGTCCTCTGATCCATGAACAAGGTATATCTCTCCATTTATTTGGGTCTTCTTTAATTTATCGCAGCAACATTTTATGGTTTTCAGTGTGCAGATCTTTTGTCAGATTTATCCCTAAGTATTTCATATTTTTTTACAATTGTAAGTGTTATTTTTAAATTTCAATTTCCAGGCCAGGCGCAGTGGCTCACACCTGTAATCCTAGCATGTTGGGAGGCCGAGACAGGAGGATTGCTTGAGGTCAGGGGTTCAGGACCAGCCTGAGCAAGAGGTAGACCCCATTTCTACAAAAAAAAAAAATAGAAAAATTAGCTGGGCATGGTGTCACAAGCCTGTAGTCTCAGCTACTCAGGAGGCTGAGGCAGGAGGATCGCTTGAGCCCAGGAGTTTCAGCCTGCAGTGAGCTATGCAGATGCCACTGCACTCTAGTGCAGGCAACAAAGCAAGACCCTGTCTCCTAAAAAATAAAAAATAAAATGAATAAATAAATAAAAGTTTCAATTTCCAATTGTTCATTGCTAGTATAATATATAGAAATACAATTGATTTCTGTATATTGACTTTGCATATACTTGATTTTGATGTATGAGATTTAATTGCTATTTTCATAAACTTGCTCTGTATGGCACTAAATTTTAGGCCTTCAGGCCAAAATTTTAGGGAGGAAAAGAAATATCTACTATAATTGATGTTTTGTTCACAGCTTTCTTCAACAGCTGTGCCCGAGATAGGCTCTGAGAGGGCACAGCTGGCCTGCCCAAGGGTAGGAAAGCGGCCTTCAAACAGCCTGATGTTGCCTTTGGAAAGAGCCCACACTTAGGCTTGGAGTAGTCTCATAGTTCAGTTTGAGGAAGAGGAGGGTTAGTCTTTCAATGACTTGCCAGGAATTCTTTATCTGTGATTTTATTAACTCTTTTCTAACTTTTCCCCTTTTTCAGTTTGTGCCATTAATCATAATACATTTTTTGTGTTTACTCCCTGCTCTGCCCCCAAAATAAAGCACCCCTTCCTTTTATTTGCCTTAAAACAACCTCTCTCTTGCTCTAGAAATTGTACGGGGCTTGAGTATTGAGAGAATTTAGCAAACAAGTCTATTTAACTTATTTAAATATTTAATGTTTTTCTACATCATGAAAATATGTGTGTTTCAGTGAAAAGAACATTGAACTTGGAATCTAGTGAATTCCACCGTCTAGTTGTGTGGCCTTTGGCAGGATATTTAACCTCTCTGAATATGTCTTCTTATCTACAAATTGGTGATGGTAATGGAACATCATGATAATTATGCAAAACATAAATAAGCATTTAGTGAACTTGAGTTGAATCTGAATATCTCTGTCTCCTCTTCAGATTTAAGAGCCCTCATCTGTGTGGTTCACTCTCACAGGCTGGTATCCCATCCTGCTGAAACATTGCCTTGACATTTCTCTTAATCTTTTCTAGCCTTTGAGGTCTTCCAAGGCCAAGTTCCAGCTGTGAACACAACAGTTTTGAACCAGGGTACCATCATTCATTCAATAAATACTAAGTACTGTAGTGTGAGCCAGAAACTGAGCTAGACACTTCATTCATTCATTCATTACAGGAAAAAAATTACTGAGTATCTGGCATGTACATTACATGAGTTATTCCTAACACTCATAACAATTATGTAAAGTAGGTATAGCTGCCCAGATTTTACAGAGGGGAAATAAAAGACGTGACCCCTGTCCTAAAGGAGCTCATAAGGCATTTAAAAGCAGACAGGACACAGTATATGAAAAGCTGCTAGAAATACAAGACAAACTACAGAGATGTTAAAAAGGAACACATGATAAACAGCCACATGATCGTTAGAGACACGTGTGCCCGTCTGCCTGGAAGCCTTCCCCTCAATCCTTTCCCTCACAAACTCCTATCCCTCCAAGAATCAACCAAAGCATCACCTCCCCTGCGAAGCCTTCTGTGATTCTTCCAGGCAAATTTAAGTCTCTCTTTTGTGTTCACCTGGCCCTTGATCCCTCTTATCCTTATATAGTGCCATTATTGACTTACCTGTCTGTTTTCTCAATAGCCTTTGAGCTCCTTCGGATCAGGATGAATAGACTTATTCAATTTCACCCAGAGCCTGACAATAAAAAAGAGAGAATACATGGTTAGAGAATAAATGAAAGGTTAAGGATGTGATCATGAGTAAAAATGTAGATGTGTGAATTCAAAGAGTGTATTTGATTAAGAGGGGGTGGTTCTTAAAAGGTAATAATAGGGGCTGAAGATCTAGTGGCCTTAAAACCAAGGATTTGGACATGGACTTATTAACTAGAGTTAATAATTATTAATTATTAACCTATTAACTGGTGTCAATAAGGAGTCATTGAAGGTTTCTGAGCAGAGGAGTTATTTCCTCTATTTTCATTTTAGAAAGAATAGCCTGGGTACAGGGGAGGTGGTGTCTGAAAACTGGGCAGTGTGTAGGAAACTACCACCACAGTCCAGGTGAAAGATGATGAGAACCTGAACCAACAGGATGGCCTTAGAAGTAAAAAAAACTTTAAGGCCAGATGGGGGAACCATGAGGAGAACTGACCAACAGGAAAAGGTAATTTCATGAGAAAAGAGAACAGAATGGAGGATGACTGGGAGATTGGGAAAATGATGAGACCACTGACAAAAACAGGAAATCTGAAGAATGGTTTGTGGGGGAAGGTGATGACTATGGTATTAGATGTGTTGAGTCTCAAATAATAGCAGGCAGAAACTTCCACTAGGACCTTAGGAACGGTCTTCTGGTTTATTTCCCATATTCTTTCTTCGGATGGCTAATATTATGATAACCATGGCAACACGTTTAAGGCTCCAGAATTTAACTATAGACCCCCTGTGGAATGGCCCTTCTCCCAGTGCAGGTGATCATGTTTAAAAGCCTTTGTGAGTGACAACCCACAGCCCATGAAGAGGCATTTGGAGATGTATTTGTCTTGCAGAAACTTCTAAGCAAAGACTTCTAGCAACACTCCAAAAGATGGCCAGGAGGCCAGTGAAGTAAAAAAAGATGACAATGAGGCAAGAGAGAGGGTCATAGAGGGCTCAAGTCCTGGATTCAAATCCCTGTCCCACCACTTATCGAGAAGCCTCAGTGCTCTCCTAAGGGAAAAATAATGGAAATAATAATAGCACCCTCTTTATAAACTTCTAGCAAAGATTAAATGCTTTCTTGGCGTATAGAAAGCATTTGATAATGTAAGCTATTGTTATTATTATCATCAATATCAATAGTTTATGTGGTCATCCCCTACTAGACTGTGATCCTGAAAGCATTGGGTATGTCTTATTTATGTTTAAATTCTCAGCTTCAGATATGGGACATACTGTTTTTGTTTATTTAGAAACTGAGCTTAACCATTATTAAGATTTTTATTTTTTTCTTTCTTTTTGTTCTTTTTTATTTTATTTTTTTCCCTAGGTTAATGGTCACCTTTTACAAGATTTAAAAAAATAAGCTATTGATTTATTTTATTTTTTTATTTTTATTTATTTATTTTTTTTTGAGACAGAGTCTCACTCTGTTG
>VBSM01002616.1:17736832-17757866 GCA_008086735.1 Cheirogaleus medius | reverse complement strand
AGAAATCCTGCTAGGGCTTATTTTACAGGTAGGTCTTATTTTCGGGGAAACACGGTAGCAATTACTTGGGAGGTTGTCTTTGGGCATGGAGGGAGAGAGAGGACTCCTTCAGGGGTTCCAATATCTAATTTTACAGCTGGGGCAAATTCCAAGCAGGACATGCTCCCCTCCCTGACTTTTCCTAGCTGTGACTTATTTCTTCACCCCTTCCCAGTCCTGAGCTTTCCCCAGGCCCCCCAGGAACTTTCTCCAGAGCCAAGAACAACCTGCCAGTTGGAAGTCCCTCATTCCCTGCACCTTTGTAACCCGCCCTCACCCCACCCTGGTTAAGAGTTGAATCCATATGCTCCTGGGACCACAGGGTTGACCTGGCCTGAGCCACAGGGGACCAGAGGGAGAGGTCCCCACTGCAGTGCCCCAAAAGTAACCACATCTCAGGCCTGGGAGAGGTGGGCTGAGTCACAGCAGGGTCACAGTGGGGACACGCATTCCGCATTCCGCTTAGGTCCCTGTTGACCCCCCCCTACATCCGTTGTTCTACTGCCCCATCTCTCTGGCTCGGTGCACCCCCTTCTGGTCTCTGGTGGAACAACCAGGTCTTCTCAGTGAAGCCCAAAGCCTTGCAGTAACTAATAGTACTTTGAATTTGTTCTTGGCTTTTGCTTTCCAAAATGCTTCTCCTTTATAAGCCTTAAAATTACGCTGGGGACTATTGGGGAATATTGTCAGGAAAAGCCATGTAACTATTTGTCGGAGAAAGAAACTAAGGCCAGCATACGGTAACAGTGGAGCCAGGTTCTAACTCCCCTCACTTTTCTCCCCATCCATAAGGCCCCTCTGTCTCCCACGTCAGTGGGTAGTGGTTGGAGGGCCCTTCTCCACGTGGCTCTGGTCATTGGTGTCTGCCTGATTTCTGGCCTTCTTCTCTCATTCTTCCTGGGGTTGTAGAGGAGAATCCCAAGGACAGTAAGCCCCAGGCAGAGACTGCCCGCCCACAGGACGTGACCCGCAGAGACCCACAGAGGAATCCAGGGACCTCTACCACCCCGGCCCGGCCCAGTTCTGGGAGTGTCCAAGACTCTGAGATGGTGCGTTTGGGGTAGGAGGGGTGGGGAGCCCTGGAGACTTCCATCTGAGATTTCTCCCTTGGGCTTGGAGAGGTCTCTGGTGCCGGCCCTGGGAGCCTGGTTGGTGGGACCAATGGGCTGTGCAGGGGAGCTGGGCTGGAGCGGTCCTGAGCTGTCTGCTCTCCCTCCCCCAGGGCCCATGCCGCAGACACCTGGAGTCAGTGCTGCAGCAACTCCAGACGGAGGTCTACCGAGGGGCTCACACTCTCTATGTGCCTAACTGTGACCATCGAGGCTTCTACCGGAAGCGGCAGGTGAGACTCTGCATCTTTTCCCTTTGCTCCAGCTTGAGGTTCCTATGGGGGTCGGGGAGTGGTTTACAAAGTTGCATAAATAAGACACTGTCCCTGTCTTTAAGTATCTTCCAACTTTAGGACCCACAGACATAAAAAATAATCAAGCATACATTGTAGTAGAGGACTTGAAGGACCTAGGGAATGGGCTAGCTCAGTGGCTGTCAGACTTGGGGCATCAGCATCACCTGGAGGGCTTGTGGGCCCGGACAGCCTACTGGCTGAGCCCTACCTGCAGTTTCCCATTCAGTAGATCTGCGGTGGGGCCTGAGAATTTGCATTTCTAACAGGCTCCCTAGTGATGCTGGTGCTGTTGGTTTGGGAACAGCACTTGGAAAACTCCTGTTCTGGGCTAACAGGATGCACACAATTTATTAGTTGAAGAAGGGGAGCCAAGGAAAGGGAGCCCAGTGGGCCTCACTGTCCTGAGAGAACTCCCAGATGCTTGTGCATCTTCAGCCCCAGGAGTCCCCGCCCTTCTCCTGCTGGAAGCCTCTGTCTGGCCCCTGATCTGTGTGCCTCTCTCCCCAGTGCCGCTCCTCCCAGGGGCAGCGCCGAGGTCCCTGCTGGTGTGTGGATCGGATGGGCCAGCCCCTGGCAGGGTCTCCAGATGGCGAAGGAAGCTCACCCTGCCCCACTGGGAGTAGCGGCTGAAGCTGGTGGGTGAGAGGGGTTGCAGGGCCACTAGCAGGAGCATGAGGCCGTCATCTTGGGTTATTTGTTGAGTGATGACTAACGCAGGGGCTCTGAGCCTCACAATCCACCTTTGGGCCCTGACCCCTTGCCCCCTCACATCTGGTTGGAGAGATTGTTGGTGTTGGCTTGGAGTGTTAATAAAGCTGTGTTGGGGGTCTCTCTGGCTTATGTCTCTGTGTCTACCTCTCACAGTTCAGGAGCCCCTGGCCCCCTCTCTGCCCCCATTGCAGCCCACCCATAGCATTCTCCCTTTCCCGGGAACTACCTTCAGTCCTTCCTGCTGCACTTGGAACACGGGAGACAGCCACTGGCAGAGCCTTCGAGCCCTCAAGCCTCACCTAGCTACCCACGGGGAGTTGGGGGGGTGGGGGGAATCAGTGAGATCATGGCCTCAATCTGTTGTGACCTTGTTTCTAACACTGATCTTTGGACACAAGGGGAGGGGAAGGATTAATAGTTAATCGCCAGCAGGAACCCAGCAAAGAGGAACTCTCAAAGCCCTTACTCTTCTGTTGCTTCCTTACTAAAACGGGAAGGAAATTGTTATTTATATCTGAGCTCATCCCACAGCCCTGAACCATGTGATTTTACCTGGACTACCTCTTCTTGTGCTTGCAATAACCTTGGGAGTTAGGGATTTTGCCCTATTTTTCAGAGGAGGAAACTGTGTCTTAAAAAGTTTGGATCACTTGCCTGAAATTATGCAGCTAGTAAATAATAGAGGGAGGTTCATTCCTGGTTCTTCTGCGTGTGACAATACCTGGCAATCCTTAGGTGCTGAATAAGTGTTTGTTTACTTTCCTGTCTGCCTGCATGCTAACCGCAGCAGTGTCAGGAAGAGGTGACTTTCAAGGGCCCTGGCACCCAGCATTTCCTGGAGGGGCCGCACCACCATGAGTATCAGGGGTGCAACCCCATGAGAATGTTACCGCACGAATACAATCACACTCCTGTGGTCTAAGGGAGCGGAATGCACTGGTACATGAAGATGTTCTGGCTCCTCCCTGACCTCCAGCCTGCTGGGGAGCGATGGAAGGCTAGCCGTGCTGGTTAAGCCTCAGAGAGGCAAAGTTCCCCTCCCCATGCACAGTCGCCATTCCTGTGGGAGGGACAGCACACTTGGAGCCAGGAGTCTGGGCGGCGATTGGGGTGTTAGAGGGATGCAACTGTTCCTGCGACAGACAGCAGAGCCGAGCCTATACCTGAGAAGCTGCCCTCCAGATCAGATAACCTATCGCGCTCCAGGAGGCCCTCTCCTCCTGAAAGGACTTTAGTCTTTGGAGCTGCCAGCTGAGATGAGTGAGACAAGAGCTGAGCAGGGCAGGGCGGGCTGGGAAGGAAAGGAGGGAACCCAGGCAAGGGCTGCCTGCTGCCCACTCAAGACCCACATCATGGAGCCCAAGGGGGGCCGTTTGCGGAGGAGAGTCGGACCGAAAGGGGAGCAGGAGGAGTGCCCCTCTGGAGAAGGTGAGCCACCCTCTGGGAGTGCAGAAGCTCAGGAGGGGTTGGGGAGAGATGCATTTGTTGAGGGGATGCTCCTGCTGTCTAATGTCAATCCTTCCGGCTGTCCTGGAGGTCAAGGAAGGCAGACCCCGGCCCTGCCCCAAGCCACCCAGTTGAGAGATGGAGGAGAAAGGGGCTATTGAGAGCTGTGGCCTTACCTTATCTTTCTGACCCTTTAAGCCCAGAGGGTGAACAGAGCAGCTTCCTGTTTCCTGGGCATTTTCTAGTCTTGTCATCAGGCCCCCTGCTCGCCAATGGCCTCTGCACTCCCTGCAAAAGCAACTTCCCCTTCTAGTTGCTCACCCACAACACTAGATATTGGCGGGTTGGGCCTGGGGTAGGGGGAAGGCTGCTGAGCATTCAGAGAGCACGTCCATCCTGGACAGAGGATGCCTCTGAGTCTGCACAAAGCGGCAGAACCCTAACTGGTCCCCCTTGAATGTGTCTTTTGCTCCCTCCTCCTAGGAAATGCTGAGACGCACAGAGTCCCAGACTTGGTGCAATGGTCCCAACATATGGAGGTGAGGGACATCAGAGGTCAGAGGTCAAGATGGAGAGGTCCTGGGGTGGCGGGAGGCAGAGCTAAGGACTGGCTTGGTGATAAAGATGATTTGTTCTTGAGTTCAAAGATCAGGGTAGAATTCAGGGTTAAGATGGAGGGTTGAAAGCACAGGTCCTCAGGCCAGGGACTAACAGGCAGCCAGTGAACCGTCTTCCTGTTCGTGGGGCTAGAGGTCAGGGGTAAGAGAGTGAGGATCAGAGGTGACGTGGCTGGAATTCAGACCCCGGGAGTGGAAGCCTTGCTCCTGCTGGCATTCCTTGGTCCTCACTGCTGCCCTGGGAAGCCAAAAGATCAATTCCTGGGGAACCTGTGGGAAGGAAGCATGGCTTGTTCATCTTTTTGTCCCTAGCATGTAGCACTGTGCCTGGCACAGAGGGAAGCTCAGTAAATGTTTGGTGAATGAAAGGATGGCTGATTGCATGGAGGGACAGTGGGCCCTGCCCTGGCTTTGTCCTGTAGGCTGTGAAGACACAGTTGCTGGAGCAAGCGCAGAGACAGCTGACAGAGCTGCTGGATCGGGTCATGTGGGAGGCGGTACAATCCTATCCCCAACAGGGCAGGCCTCTGCTCTCCACTCCCCTAGATTCCTTGAGCAGGTGAGTCTGAGAGGCCAAGGGGCCGGGGAACAGCTGCAGCCAGCCCCTCCATAGCAAGGATCATGGACCATAGACATCATCTTATACCCCCTTTACCAGCCTTGGCATGACCCTGACTTCAGCCTTCCCTCTTCTCCCCATATTATCTTGTCTTCCTGACACAGGCCTCCACCTTCTGGGCCTTGCTCTGCCCTGGCCCTGACCTTCCCCTACTACTGCCATTGGTTCCCAAGTATTGACCTTCTGCATGGCCCCGCCCTCTGCCCACTGCCTTCTTCCTTCCTGGCCTGACTCTGAACAAATGTCTCAATTCAGGACCCGGGAGCCACCCCTGGGGAAACGGAAAGTTTTTGTCATCCGCAAGTCCCTGCTTGAGTAAGTTAGGGGTGAGGACAGGGCACGGGAAGAAAAGGCTTCAGCTGAGGGGCCAGGTCACCTCATTTCCCATCCCTGGGCTCCAGGTGGTTTGTGGGGAGGACTTGGAGACGGTTTCTAAGGTTTCTTTTCCCCCATTTGCCCTGGGCATGGCTGTGGAAGAAAGCCCACCATGAGAAGTCCCAGCTACATGCCAGCCTTTAGCTGGAAGGTCCAGATCACCAGGCTCCATGCCCTCATGTGCACAGACCCTGAGCCAGTCCCCGTGACTCTGGGGACTCTCCCAGACTGACCTTCAGGCCCCTGTCCCTCTAGTGAGCTGATGGAGGTACAGCACTTCCGTACCATCTACCACATGTTCATCGCCGGCCTGTGTGTCTTCATCATCAGCACGCTGGCCATCGACTTCATTGATGAGGGCAGGTAGGCCCCCTCCCACCTGGGATAGGCACCCTTATCTGGTGAGACGCTCTGGGTCCCCAGTGCCCCACATTGCTTCCAACAACCTTCCTACCTAAAACACTCTCTAGGACCCCTTCCCTCTGCAGCCTTGGATGGCCCTTGATCTGTCTCCCAGAGCTAGCCGCTCTGGAGACACCGTGCTCCCTCTCAAAAACTTCTCAGTGAGAACCTTGCCCTGCACACACATGCGCATCCACGCACCTTCCTGTCCAAGTCAGTTCTATTCAACTCAAGTAACCGCCACTGAGCACCTACTGAGTACCAGCCCTGGGGGCCAGAGAAGTGAGCAGGGCAGACCCCATCCCTGTCTGTGAGGTACTCCCGGGAAGCCAGACATGCACACAAGTACCTTTGTGGATTGTTCTTCCCACAGAGCACCCCTGCAACTCTCAAGATGAGCTTCAGAGGGCGGTCTGCCCCTAGGGGTCTGTATTCTCGTGTCCCCTGACCTCACCCTAAGTCAGCCTTAGAAAGCAGCAAAAGGAAGAAGACCAAGGATCTGAAAGTTCAGCAATAGTACTTCCTTTTGGTAAAATTTTTATTGTCCATTATCCAAGTTTTATAAGGATGAAATCTCAGTGAAAAGTTCAAATACACTTTTTACCGTAAAATGACAGTCCTCCTTGCCCACGTCCTCAGTCCCAGACCTCTCCCCCGAGGTGACCATTTTTAACAGTTTTGAGTTTCCCTCCAGAGCATTTTTCATGTGTTGACATCCATATGTATATAAGTACTAAAGAGATGTCCATTGTGGGGATTTTACATAAATAAAATGCTGTACCTATTATTTTGTAATTTGTTTTTACTCCCTAATAATCTCTCTTAGGGATCTTTCCATTTTAATGACCGCAGAGTATGGAGGTGCCAGATTTTGTTCATTTAGTATTTTATTAATGGATTTTTAGGTTGTTTCCAATTTTTCCCTCTCACAAACCATACACTCTTAACCTAGGCAAACAAAACTCTGAACAACCTGCATCCTAATTAGCCCAAGTCTACCACTATAGACACTCCAAAGGAACAAAACTAAGGAAAATCAAAGTCTAAATACCTCACACCTAACACTTGTGGTATACAGAGTACTGAGCCTTCTTGCAACACCATGAAATTCACAGAGGCCCCTACAGGTTATTTACAGTCAAACCCATTCCATGCCTAATTCTTCTCTAGCAGCACCCGGTTCCAGAAGCCCTGGGCCACAGAGGTGCCATCTTGAACACCTCCAGGGATGGGGAGCTCACGACCTGATCAAGATACCTCAGTTTATTTTCCAGCAGCTCTGACCGGAGAGTAAGGGGACAACGATAGGCTACACTTTTGTCCACTTTGTCTCTCTTTCCCCACTCCAAGGCTGGTGCTGGAGTTTGACCTACTAATCTTCAGCTTCGGACAGCTGCCCCTGGCGCTGGTGACGTGGGTCCCCATGTTCCTGTCCACCCTGCTGGTGCCCTACCAGGCCCTGCGGCTGTGGGCGAGGCCGGGGCCCGGGGGCGCCGCCTGGGCGTTGGGGGCGGGCCTGGGCTGCTCAATGCTGGCCGCCCACGCCGCGGTGCTGTGCGCCCTGCCTGTCCACGTGGCGGTGGCGCACCAGCTCCCGCCCGCCTCACGCTGCGTCCTGGTCTTTGAGCAGGTGAGGGGTGAGCCCCGCTGGGGCAGGAGGGAACAGGCGGGCCATCCCCGCAGGGGCCGCTCTCAAAGAGCAGAAGAGTGTTTGGTAGAGAATTGGCGGGGGAGCTAGTGATGAGGGGCAGAGTCCGCTGTGAGGGACCTGGGGGAACCCGCAGCCTCTAAGGGACAGTAAATGAAAGAGGCGCCACTTCACCACTTCGCAAATACAGTCTGACGCCCCAGTCACCCAGTCACAGTTACACGGGCTTGGCTGAGTGAAGACTCGGGCCGGGTCTCTCCTGTCCCTCTTAATTTCCCCTTTATCCCAGCGGCGCGCTGTTAGGCTATAAGGTGATCCGACCACACAGATTTTACACTCGGCCTGCCTCTCTGTGGTGAATGAGAGCACAGAGGGGTTAAGTGATTGGCCCAAAGCCACTTGGCCTCCCTTCCACTCCACCTCAGGTCAGGCTCCTGATGAAGAGCTACTCCTTCCTGAGAGAGGCTGTGCCTGGGACCCTTCGTGCCAGAGGAGGTGAGGCGGGCAGCTGGCTCTGTTACGAACTCAGTCCACTGGGCTGGTTGCATGAAGCCAGTCATTGCAGGATCCTCATAAAAGCCCTGCCCTTCAGCTTCTTGTTTATCCATGGAGGAAAATTGATTTAAATTTTTTTTTTTAATTTTTAAATAGAAAGAAAAATAATATAATAAGAGAAAAGTTTTTTATAAACAAAAAAATAAAAGCCCTGCCCTCCCCAATGCCACCTTGCCCACAGGGCACAGCTCTGGCCTCCCACTGGGCTCTGTGGGTCATTAGGCATTCTCAGGTCCCATCTCTGAGAGATGGCCCTTCTGTTATCCAGGACTTCTGGCATTTTCCTATTTCCAGGCCTGGCCTGAAAAGATGCAGCATATGAGAACCTCATACAGGCATACCTCAGAGATATTGTGAGTTTGGTTTTAGACCACTGCAATAAAGCAAATCATGAATTTCTGGGGTTCTCGGTGTATGTAAGAGTTATGTTTACACTATACTGTAGTCAATGAAGTGTGCAGTGGCATATATCTAAAAATACAATGTACATACCTTAATTTAAAAAATAACTTAAAGGCTGGGCGTGGTGGCTCACGCCTGTAATCCTAGCATTCTGGGAGGCCAAGGTGGGTGGATCACTCAAGGTCAGGTGTTCAAAACCAGCCTGAGCAAGAGCGAGACCCCGTCTCTACTAAAAATAGAAAGAAATTAATTGGCCAACTAAAAAAAAATATAGAAAAAATTAGCCGGGCACGGTGGCACATGCCTGTAGTTCCAGCTACTTGGGAAGCTGAGGCAGGAGGATCACTTGAGCCCAGGAGTTTGAGGTTGCTGTGAGCTAGACTGACGCCAGGGCAACAGAGTGAGACTCTGTCTCAAAAAAAAAAAAAAAAAAACCTTATTGTTAAAAATGCTGATGATTATCTGAGCCTTCAGTGAGGGTCTAACCTTGATGTTCATGGTTGCTAACTGATGAGGGTGGCAGTTGTTGAAGTCTGGGGTGGCTGTAGCAGTTTCTTGAAATAAGACAACAATGAAGTTTGTCACATTGATTAACTCTTCCTTTCACGAAAGATTTCTCTGTAGCGTGTGTAGAACTTCTTTCAAAATTAGAGTCAGTCCTCTCAAACCCTGCCACTGCTTTATCAACTAAGTTTATATAATATTCTAAATCCTTTGATGTCATTTCAACAATGTTCACAGCATCGTCACAAGGAGTGGGATTGCATCTCAAAAAACCACTTTCTTTGCTCATTCATAAGAAGCAACTCCTCATCCATTAAAGTTTTATCACGAGATTGTAGCAATTCAGTCACTCCTTCAGGCTCCACTTCTAATTCCAGTTCTCTTACTATTAATATCTCTACCACATCTGCAGTTATTTTCTCCACTGAAGTCTTCAACCCCTCAAAGTCATCCGTGAGGGTTGGAATCAACTTCTTCCAAACTCCTATTGATGCTGGTATTTTGACTTTCTCCCATGAATCATGAATGTTCTTAATGGAATTCCTTCCAGAGGTTTTCAATTGACTTGGCCCAGATTCATCAGAGTAATCACTATCTATGGCAGCTATAGGCTTACAGAATGTATTTCTTAAATAATAAGATTTGAAGGTTGAAATTACTCTTTGATTCATAGGCTGCAGAATGGATGTTGTCTTAGCAGGCAGGGAAACAACATTCATCTCCTTGTACATCTCCACCAGAGCTCTTGGGTGGCCAGGCTCATTGTCAATGAGTAGTAATATTTTGAAAGGAATCTTTTTTCTGAGCCATAAACCTCAACAGTGGGTTTAAAATATTCAGTAAACTATACTGTAAACAGATGTGCTATCATCAGACTCTGTTCCATTGGTAAAGCACAGGCAGAGTAGCATAATTCTTAAGGGCTCTAGGATTTTTTGGATGAAAAATGAGCATTGGCTCCAACTTAAAGTCATCAGCTGTGTTAGTCCCTAACAAGAGAGTCGATCTGTCCTTTGACACTTTGAAGCCAGGCATTGACTTCTCCTCTCTAGCTATGAAATTCCTAAATGGCATCTTCTTCCAACAGAAGGCTGTTTTGTCTACATTGAAAATCTATTGTTTAGTATAGCCACCTTTATCTGTTACCTTAGCTAGATCTTCTGGACAACTTGTGGCAGCTTCTAGATCAGAACTTGCTGCTTTACCTTGTACTTTTATGTTATGGAGATGGCTTCTTCCTTTAAACCTCATGAACCAACCTCTGCTAGCTTCAAACTTTTCTCCTACAGCTTCCTCACCTCTCTCAGCCTTCATAGAACTGAAGAGAGTTAGGGCCTTGCTCTGGATTAGGCTTTGCCTTAAGGGAATGTTGTAGCTGGTTTGATCTTCTATCCAGACCACTTAAACTTTCTTAATATCAGCAATTAGAGTGTTTTAGAGTGTTTTGCTTTTTTATCATTCATGTGTTCACTGGAGTAGCACTTTTAATTTCCTCCAGGAATTTTTCCTTTGCATTCACAACTTGGGTAACCGTTTGGTGCAAGAGGCCTAGCTTTCAGCCTATCTCGGCTTTTTCTTTTCTTTCTTTCTTCCTTTCTTCCTTTATTTATTTATTTATTTAGAGACAGAGTCTCACTCTCTTGCCCCAGGCTAGAGTGCCATGGGGTCAGCCTAGCTCACAGCAACCTCAAACTCCTGGGCTCACGCGATCCTCCTGCCTCAGCCTCCCGAGTAGCTGGGACTACAGGCATGCACCACCATGCCCAGCTAATTTTTTCTATATATTTTTAGTTGGCCAATTAATTTATTTCTATTTTTAGTAGAGACGGGGTCTCGCTCTTGCTCAGGCTGGTCTCAAACTCCTGACCTTGAGCGATCCTCCTGCCTCGGCCTCCCAGAGAGCTAGGATTACAGGCGTGAGCCACCACACCCAGCCTATTTATTTATGTTTTTTGTCAGCACAGAGGATTGAGTTCAATATTTTTTTCATTTTCCCCCCTAGCTTGGCTTTTGACATGCCTTCTTCACTAAGCTTAATCATTTCTAACTTATTTTTTTTATTTCAGCATATTATGGGGATACAAATATTACGGTTACGTATATTGCCCATGCCCCCCTCCCCCCTCGAGGCAGAGCTTCAAGCGTGACCATCCCCCAAACATTGCACATCTCACTCATTATGTTTATATATACCCATCCCCTCCTCATTTCTAACTTTTGATTTGAAGTGAGAGATTTTTTTGTGTCTCTGGGAATAAGGAGGCCCAAGGACAGGAGAGAGATGAGAGAAGTGTCAGTCATTGGAGCAGTCAGAATACACACAACATTTATTAAGTTTACAGTCTTCTATGGATGTGGTTCGAGGCATCCTAAAACAATTACAATAGTAACACTAAAGATCACTGATCACAGATCACCATAACAGATATAATAATATTGAAAAAGTTTGAAATATTGTGAGATTACCAAAATGTGACACAGAGACACAAAGTGAGCACATGCTGTTGGGAAAATGGCACTGATAGACTTGCTCGATGCAGGGTTGCCAGACCTTCATTTTGTTAAAAAATGCAATATCTGTGAAGCACAATAAAGCAAAGTGCAATAAAATGAGGTATGCCTGTATTGGGAAGTCAGGATAGAAGGGAAGGAGAATGGGTCGTGGAACTTGTGGGTGCCAAGTGAGGCTCTGGCCACAGCAGATCCTGCAGTGGAAAATGGGGTGCGTAGAATGGAAGCAAAGAGGGGGCGTTAAAGAGCAGGTTCGTTGCTTGCTCACTTGCCTCCCCCAGCCCCGTACAGATCCTACATCCAGCGCCGCCTCCTCCCTCCACCCCTGTCCTATTCGTTTTTCCGCTCACCAATCCCACGACCCTTCCCCAGCAGCCAACCCACCTCTGCCCCTCCCGCTCCCTAATCCACCTGCTTATTCCTCCTCAGGTGAGGGGACCCGGGCCCCCAGTTTCTCCAGCTACCTCTACTTCCTGTTCTGCCCCACACTCATCTACAGGGAGACTTACCCCAGGTAGGACCCTGCATCTCTTCCCCCAGTGCCCCGGCCCCAGGACCTTGCCTTCTGCTCTCCCTGCCCTGAGCGCCTCGGTCTCACCTCAGGCACTGGCCACACCCTCAGGAAGCATCCCATAATAAAGATGGGAAATAAGTGGCAGGTAGACTACTCCTCCTTGGGCAGCCCATGATGACATGAGGGTGACCAACTGTCCTGGTTTACCCAAGACTGTCCCAATTTTAGTACTGAAAATCCTACACATCCCAGGAATACTCTTCATGGTTGGTCACCTGAGTTGTCACCCAAGCTAAAAATCCACTGGTCATCTCTGTTATGGAAAATCCAAAGTGTCCTAGACCCCACGTCCCCAGATAGTCCTCCCAGGCCTGAGGGATTGAGGGAGCTGTGGAGAGAGGCCCCAGAACCCGTGCCCAGCCTGAGCAGGGAACAGCATAAAAAGGTGAGAAACACATTATCCCCCATTGCTGCTGCAGGACACCCAACGTCAGGTGGAATTATGTGGCCAAGAACTTCGCCCAGGTCAGAAGATAGGGCAGAAGGGTGGACCACCTGTGACTCATGGTGGCTGAGGAGACATTGCTGGGAGTGAGGTGGGGGAGGCCTGGGGAGGAGGCGGGAGGGTGGTGCTAAGGGAAGAAGAGGCAGCTGCTGGGCCAGAGGTCAGATCCCACGGGCAGCTCCCAAAGGTGTGCGCCCCATCCCTCCCCAGGCCCTGGGCTGTGTGCTCTACGCCTGCTTCATCCTGGGTCGCCTCTGCGTTCCTGTCTTTGCCAACATGAGCCGAGAGCCCTTCAGCACCCATGCCCTGGTGCTCTCTATCCTGCATGCCACGTTGCCAGGTAAGCCCACCCAGGCAGGGCTAGGGAAGGCTTTGCTCTTCACCTTCCATCAGTTTCAACACCTTCCCCCTCTGAAGCTCCCCTCCTATCTGTCCCCTCCTGTCAGTGCTCATTGCTGCAATTTCAGTTCAGGTTATTAGCCAACCCTCCTCCACATCAGCCTCCTAACCTATCTCCCTGGCACCCAAATCTTTCCTCTCCCATCTAGCTCTGACACTGCCACCCAGGCGAACTTTCCTACGGCCAGTGAATCATTCCCTACCCTGCTTCAAAACCTCCAGTGATTACCTATTGCTGGCACTTCTAGATAAGATTTGACTTTGGTCTGGCATTCGAGGCCTCTTCCCATGCAGCCCCAACCTGTCTTCTCATCCCACCACAAGACATGTACTTCTGTGCTTCCAGGCCTTTGCTCATACTGGCCCCTCAGCTTGGAATGCCCTTTCCCCATTTTCCAGCCATGGAATCTAGTTCCTTGGAGGCCCATGGCTGAGATGTCCCCCCCTCTGAGAAGCCTGCCTTTTCTAGCCATCAGTTATCATGACGCACTCCTTGCCCTGCACGCCCTAGCACATTGATGACCACCATGCTTAGCTCCCATTACATGTGACCTTGCTACGTGGTTGGACATGTCTCTTTGTCTCTGTCTCTGTATCTCTCTCTCCAAACACTGTAAACTCCCAGTGACTAGGGGCTATGAGATCCATCTTTGCATTCTCAACATCTGGCATAGAGTAGATGCCAAGTAAATGCACATGAGCAAATGGATGAATTAATGAATGCATGAATTTGTCAATGACTAATAAATGATTGGTAAGAGTTGGGGTCCTGGTTGCTGGGCAGGGGCTCCTCAGAGCTCAGATCAGGGCTGCCTGGGGGGTCCAAGTAGGGCCGTCTGACCTGCAGCCCCTTGTCCCCACACACCAGGCATCTTCATGCTGTTACTCATCTTCTTTGCCTTCCTCCATTGCTGGCTCAATGCCTTCGCGGAGATGCTACGATTTGGAGACCGAATGTTCTACCGGGTGAGGGCCTGGACCTGGATCAGTTGGAAGCTGGAGGCAGGGAGGGCTAGGGAGGGATCTGGGGAAGACGGTGGCTGTGTTGGGCGTTCCCTCAGCTGTGCTGCCGAGGTCCCACAGCAAGAAATGCAGTCCTCTAGGCGTGGTTATAGCGCTGCCCTCCACCTCCCAACCAGCCAGGGCTAACTGCTTTCGTGTGCATGGTACTGTAGAATCTTCTTCTCCTGAGAGGGGGAGCAGGAGGGAGGACAGGGGCCCCAGGTCCTGAAGAGGGAGCTGGAACAGTGCCTGCTGTCTCTGTTCTGCCCTTCTGGAACACTGGGACAGGGTGCAGGCAGAGGGAGCAGCAGAGAGCAGCTGGAGCCTGGGGTACTCACCTCCTTTCCCCAACCCTGACCCCACTCCCTTCCTAGGACTGGTGGAACTCAACGTCCTTCTCCAACTACTACCGCACTTGGAACGTGGTGGTCCATGACTGGCTGTACAGCTACGTGTATCAGGATGGGCTGTGGGTATGGGCTTTGCAGACCCTTCAGCTCCCACAGTTCATGGAAGCCCTCCCAGCCATCCTCTCCTTCCCTCCCTCTGCACCACCCAGCTTTCCAGACCTAAGCGTCCTTTAGATTTCATCTGTCCTCATTCTACCCAACCCAACAGGTGGGAAGTCTTTCTTACAGTCTTTTTTCTTTCTTTATCCTTAATTCCACCCCCTCCACAGGGCATTTCTCCCCTCCTTAGCCTTCTAAGGAACATGCATATAGCAATTTTCAGTTACCAAGGTCTTTCACATATATTAATCGGCACAGTGACCCTGAGAAGTATTATTATATTCTTATTTTAAAATTGCAGCTAAGGCCCAGTGGGCCAATGAAATGCTCTTAGATAAGACAAATGTCAGCTCTTCTGACCCAGATCCCATATTCTTTCCATTGCACTACACTCCCTCCTGGCTTCCTTAAAGAGAGGGCTCTTTGTGGAGCTCAGAAAGACTCACTTCCCACTCTTCCCCTCACCCTGCCAGCTCCTCGGCGGCCAGGCCCGAGGGGCAGCCATGCTGGGCGTGTTCCTGGTCTCCGCAGTGGTCCATGAGTACATCTTCTGCTTCGTCCTGGGGTTCTTCTACCCCGTCATGCTGATGCTCTTCCTTGTCTTTGGAGGTGAGCTTGCCTCTGTGCCACTGGAGGGGAGCCATCCAGAGAGAGGAGGCCTGGGTCCTGCTCCTGGAGATCCCAGACTCATGGCAGGGAGGCCACACACCTAGGACCCAAGAGGAGGCTGCTGGGCTGGAGAGGTGGGGTGGGGAGGGAGGCAGTAAGCGGGTATCCTGGGGGATGCAGGAGGAAGTTTCTGGTTGAAGAGCATTTGAACAGGGCACACATGGAGGAAGACAGAGGGGAGAAAACAGATGAGGTTGAGAGGTTCAGCATGAGATCAGGATACTGAAGTGTGAACTGAGGAATCCTGGTTTTACATGAGCCACTGGACCTCCATGGGTTTCTGCAGCTGGGTTCAAGATCTTCCCCAGTGGAGCCTTCCTGTTTCGTCTTTTCCCACTGCCCTGGAATGGGAGGGAAGCCAGAGAGACAAGGCACGAGTATCTGCAGCTGGGATGACAACCTTTCCTCCTGTGCCAGGGCTGCTGAACTTCACGATGCATGACCAGCACACGGGCCCAGCGTGGAACGTGCTGATGTGGACCTTCCTCTTTCTGGGCCAGGGCATCCAGGTCAGCCTGTACTGCCAGGAGTGGTATGCACGGCGACACTGCCCCTTGCCCCAGGTAAGGGACCACAATCCTTGCCCAGCTCCCCATCTGGGAGAACACACACCCCTTCCCAACAGCCAGCCCCCTTTTGTTCCCCAATTCAACAGCCATGGTCAGGCACCAGGGCCTGGCTTGGGGGTGATGGGCTCCCATGTCTTGGATGCACAGGGTGGGTCACCAAGAGTGACCTCATTCATAATTCACCCTTCTCTGGCTTAGACAACCTTCTGGGGGCTGGTGACACCTCGCTCTTGGTCCTGCCATACCTAGAGGTCAGGGCACCCTCACTGCACAGATGACACCATCAAGTTCTTCTCTGCCTGCAAAGCCTGGACCAGGGCTCCTCTCTGCGTTCCCAAATATGGTTCTCAGTCTATGGGGCCTGCATGCTGGCCCCGGCCAGAGAATTGCAGGGACTGAGGTCAGTGGACCTGTAGGTAGCTGAGCATGCGGGGGACTCGAGCCCCATCCCCATGGGTTGGGCACATGATCCCCTCCCACCCCACGACTGTCCAGACTTGGAGAGACTTGAGGGACCTTATAGATTTGGCAAATGTTGGGGGGACTAAGGAGAACTCTAGCCACCAAGGTTGAAAAGGGTTTTGTTCTTGCCTTTGTACTCCTTCCAATATAGCAATAAACTCTTTATCTCTCTTTTTTCATTTGTTCATTCATTCATTCATTTGCTGAAGGCCCACTTTTTGACAGGTACTACTGAGGGGGGAGAATTTGGGGTGACATCCTGCCTTACCTTCTCTATGCCACACCCCTCTCCCTGGAACTCAACCTCTACCCCTCTCCCACCTCTGTTCCTTCTCTAGCTCACATTTCCATGCCCTTTGAATCCTTCTGCTCTGGCAACCTCCAGCACATTTTGAGAGGACACATAGTAGGCTCCCTTTCCTTTAGCAGACCCAGTAGAGGAACCTCCTGTACAGACCTGAGACACAGCTTTTTGTTTTGTGAACCTCAGTGTCTACAGCTATAAAAGAGATATTGGCCGGGCTTTGGGAGGCTGAGGCAGGAGGATTCTTTGAGCCCAGGAGTTTGAGGTTGCTGTGAGCTATGATCGCATTACTGCACTAGTCTGGGCCCCAGAGTGCGACGCTGCTTCAAAAAAAAAAAAAAAATTAAGAGTGTCCACACTGTAGGGATATAGGAAAATATATTAGGCAGGGTACAGAAGGTCAAAATATTTATATTCAGAACTGTTGCAGAAACTAGACAGTGTGTCTCTCCTATCTACACAGATTCCCCACCTGGTTCTAGGGAGATATCTGGGTAAGGAAAAGGAAAAACATTAGCTCTTGGGGGAATGAGGACAGAAAAACAATGGTCTCTGAGAGATGTGGGGCACATCCTTTTTTTTACATTTTAACAGTATATATAAGACATCCTTTCGTGTTAGTAAATATAGATCTATCTTATCATTTTTAATGATGGCATGGTATATTATATTACATGTATATACCATAACTAATTACATATATTTCAATCATTTCCAATATTTTGCTTTTTTTAAATTTTTTTTGAGGCAGGATCTTGCTCTGTTGCCCAGGCTAGCAGGCTGATCATATAGCTCACTGCAATCTCAAACTCCTGGGCTCAAGCAATTCTCCTGCCTCAGCCTCCTGAGTAGCTAGGACCACAGTTTTGCACCACCAAGCCCGGCCAATTTTTCTATTTTTTGTAGAGATGGCATCTCGCTGTGTTGCTCAGGCTGCTCTTGAATTCCTGGCCTCAAGCAATCCTCCTGCCTCAGCCTTCCAAAGTGCTAGAATTACAGATTTGAGCCACCAAGCCCAGCCTCAATATTTTGCTCTTATAAACAATTCAGGGCACCCTCACTGCCTAGATGAACATCTTTGTGTAAATATATATATATATATATACATATATATATATATCTTTGTGTTCTTTCTTCAGGGAATTTTCTAGATGCAGAATTACTGGAACATTAGGTGGACTTTCTTCAAATGTACACACTGCTAAACTTCTCTCTAGAAAGCTTATATGAATTTACAGTACATGGTGTTCCCCATCTCCCCACCCTCTTGCTGATATTGGGTTTTGTCAGCTTTTAAATTTTTGCCAATCTGATAAGCAGAAAATTGTGTCTAGGTTGTTTTTATTTTGCATTATGATCATTACTTTAAAAAATTAAGTATATTTTCCTGGGTACCAACTATTTTTGTTTAATATTTTATTTTTATTTTGTTTATTTGTATGTTTATTTTGATTGGCTAACCAAGCTTTTATAAAAATGTATATTTATCATTTAATTAAGCTTTTTATTTTGAAATAGTTACAGATTCTTATGTAGTTGTAAGAAATAACAGAGAGATTCCATGGCCCCTTTATCTAGTTCTCTCAATGATAACATCTTACAAAACTATACACAGTTGTGTACAATGTCGTAACCAGGATATAGACAATATAATCAATATACACAACATTTTTATTATCACAGGCTCTTTTATGTTGCTTTTATTTATTTATTTTTTTTGAGACAGGGTCTTGCTCTATTGCCCAGGTTAGAGTGCAGTGGTATTGTCTAATTCAGTGGTATCGTGTAACCTCAAACTCCTAGGCTCAAGCAATCCTCCTGCCTCAGCCTCCCGAGTAGGCACACACCACCACACCCAGCTAATTTTTCTATTTTTTGTAGAGATGGGGTCTCACTATGTTGCTCAGGTTGGTCTTGAACTCCTGGCCTTAAACAATCCTCCTGCCTCAGCCTTCCAAAGTGCGAGAATTTCAGGTGTGAGCCACTGCGCCCAGCCAATGTTGCCACCCCCAGCCACCCCCACTTCCCTACCACCTCATCTCCTCCTTAATCCCTGGCAACCACTAATCTGTTCTCCATTTCTATAACTTTGTTATTTCTCAAACTATATTTTTAAACAGAATTATATCTTAAAAATGTAACAATAAGTTCTTTATATCATCAAATAAGCAATCAGTGTTCAAACTGCAAATTTGTCTTGTATTTTTTGTTTGCTTGCTTAAATAAGGATCCAAATAAACTCTATACTGTGCAATTGGTTACATTTATTTTAATCTATGGATTCCTACTCCATCTCTTATTTTAACTTTATTTTACATACAATAAAATGTTCAGATCTTAACTTTTTCATTCAACTAATTTTGTATATATCCATGTAATCATCACCCAAAACATGTAGAACATTACCATGCCCCCAGAAAGTTCCCTCATGCCTCTTCCTTGTCAACTACCCAATCAAAGGCAAGCGCTTACTTATTTCTACCCTCATATATTAGCTTTACCTGTTTTACAACTTCATAGAAATCTACAGTGTGTACTCTTTTATCAATGGCTTTCATTTGTTTAACATTTTTTACTCAATGTAACATTTTTAAGATTAATCTATGTTTTGCATATATCATTTGTACCTTCTTATTGCTCAATAGTATTCCATTTATAAATATATCACAATTTGTTTATTCATTTGTTGATGGACATTTGGGGTGTTCTAGTTTGAGGTTATTATTAATAAGGCTGCTATGAAGATTCAAGTGTGCACTTGAAAAAACTATGTACTCTGTTGTTGGGTAGAGTGTTCTTAAATATCAATTAGGTCATGTTGTTTGATAGCATTGTTCAATCACTATGTCGTTAGTGATTTTCTTTCTACTTGTCCTATCAGTTATTGAGAGAGAGGTGATGAAATAATTGTGGATTTCTCTATTTACCTTTGGTTTTACATATTTTTGAAGCTCTGTTTTTAAGAGCATAAATATTTAGGATTGTTACTTCCTCTTGATGAATTGACCTCTTATCATTATGAAATAACCAGCTTCATCTCTTGTAAAATACTTTGCTGTGTCTAACATTAATATAGCTACTCCACCTTTTTTTGATTAATGTTAGCATGCTATATCTTTTTCCATCATTTTGTTTTTAAACTATTTGTGTCTTTATATTTTAAATGGTTTATTATAAGCAGAATATAGTTGGATCTTGCTTTTTTATCCCATCTGATAATGTTGGCCTTTTAATTGGAGTGTTTAGACCATTAACATTTAACATGACTATTAATATGGTTTAAATCTACCATCTTTCTATTGTTTTCTACTTGTCCCATAGAGTCTTTCTTCTTTTTTCCCTTTTTATGCCTTCTTTTGAATAAATTGTGAGTCCACAAGTGGAATGAATGATACATTTTATTTATTTCTTATATCTTATTGTATGTACTTTATTCATTTCATGTTTTTGATATTTTGATCATGTTGCTATTCATTCCATTTCACCTACTCCATTGTTGTTTTGGAAATTCTACTATACTTTTCCACTACCTTGATAGCTACTTTTCCTTCCCAGCAGTAATAATAAAACACATATTTCTTTATCATTATTTGAAAATATACCAATTATTTCTTCCATTAATATATTTCATGTCCTGATGCTTCTACCAATAAGGGAGACCTTTAGAATACTTTTGCTTACTTCTTTCACTCTGCTTCCAACTTCTAGGTTTTGCTGAGATAAGATAGTACTTATGGCTCTGGATATAATTAGATATCTATCAATCTCTATGAACTTTTAATTTTTTTTTTTTGAGGCAGAGTCTCACTCTGTTGCCAGGGCTAGAGTGCTGTAGCATCAGCCTAGCTCACAGCAACCTCCAACTCCTGGGCTCAAGCAATCCTTCTGCCTCAGCCTCCCAAGTAGCTGGGACTACAGGCATGCGCCACCATGCCCGGCTAATTTTTTCTATATGTATATTTAGTTGGCCAATTAATTTCTTTCTACTTTTAGTAGAGATGGGGTCTTGCTCTTGCTCAGGCTAGTTTTGAACTTCTGACCTTGAGCTATTCTCCCGCCTTGGCCTCCCAGAGTGCTAGGATTACAGGCGTGAGCCACCTCGCCCAGACTCTATGAACATTTAACTATGTAATATTTTGTCAGGTTTCTTGCTCACTACTTGTTCTTTCTCCTCTTTGCCTTCCTCTATCTTGATTTGTCTGTTCTGTAATCAAATCTTTCTTGAATATTTCCCCCAGGTCGGGTATGAGACTGATATATTCTCTGAATCCTTCAGATCTCCAAATATCTTTCTTTTGCCCTGACAGGTGAAGATTTTCCCAGCTGGAGATGAGATTCTGGGTAGCGATCCTTTTCTCTTAGTTTTCCCACTTTTGGCTTCCGATGTTGCAGACAAAAGTCTTGTACCAATCTGATTCATTTCCTTTTGTATTTATAGATAACTTGCTCTTTCTGCCTAGAAACTTGAAAATGCTTTTCTTTAACCTCGGAATTTAAGAGTTTCATGTCGTTCCTTGTTGTATCTTCCTGTTCCCTTTCAGTCTGCAAGCTCAGATCTTTCTTCAGGTCAGTAAAATATTCTTCTATTCTTTATTTCCTCTCCTCCATCTATTCCTTTCCTCCTTTTGGAACTAGTGTATTTGAATGTTGGGACTACTGGATCTATTCTCCAAGCCTCATATTTTCCTCATTATTTCCATCTCTTCATAGTATTTGCTGTGTGCTTTTTGAAATATTGTTTCCACTTGTTCTTCCAAGCCACTAATTTGAGTCTCAGCTGTGACCATTCTCTCTTTCAATACATACACTGATTTTTAGTTGTTGTTGTTTAAAATAATGTGTTTTAGTTCCACAAAAATTTTGGGGA
>VBSM01002616.1:17684114-17707852 GCA_008086735.1 Cheirogaleus medius | reverse complement strand
AACTCCTGACCTTGAGCGATCCATCTGCCTCGGCCTCCCAGAGTGCTAGGATTATAGTCATGAGCCACAGCGCCCAGACTGACTTAGATGTCTAAAATGCACCGTGTAGCACATTCCAGGTGTTCAATAAATATGTACTGGATGGAAAAAAAACACTTCTGTATGAATACAGAAAAAAGTCTAGAGGGCTATATACCAAACTGATAAGAATGACTACCTTCAGGAGCATGGGATAGAGGAGGAGACTTAATCTTACTTTTTGCCTTTTATACTTATGTATTGTGTGGATTTGTAAAAGAAATAATGAGCAATTTTTTTTAAGATTATTTGAAAGACTTGTTTCTGGTAATGTTTCTCTCTCTCTTCATTTTATCTCAATTTTAAGATAATTCTAAGAGGACAAGGAACTTGCTTTCAATGGCCCAAATCGTAGAATGGCTTAAGGAAATTTGTGTACAAAAAATCCTATCCTTTGGAATCCTTGTCTTTTTTCGTCTAAACATTTTTTTCTTTTGCTATCGCCATTAATTCCCCTAAACTCACAACCTAATATCACCTACAGCAGAAATCAGGACTTAAATGGAACTGACACTTCCCTCCATCAAGTGCAATTTGCGTGGTCCATGTTTACAAGACTTCTCCCTAATGGCTAAAGTACAGAAGAGAATTTTAAGATAGGCTCAAGTTTCCATTTCCCTAATACAGCCCAGCTCAGGGGCCAACCTGAGTGGCCAAGTCTCCAAGGAGACTAGTCTCCCACTGAGAGAGGTCTTATGATCTTTTTCAGGTGAGGAGGCCAATGTTAGATGCTGTAAGGCCTGGAATAAAGGTGGAAGGGGTAGAAGGTAACCAGGCTGGCCTCGGGGTGCACAGACCAGGCTTTGACTTCTGCAGGTAAGTGCGCAGGGCGGCCTTGGGCTACTCAGGAAACGCCTCCGAAAGAACACCAATTTTCGTATTGTGCTTGAGCATGCAGGACAGGAGTATGCAAACAAAGTTAACTCGTCTCCCAGCTGACCCCAAAATCTGCAGATTTGGCCCCATTGGAAAGTTCAGGTAAAGACAATCTCGGCTGAGTTACGCGAAAAGGCTGGGAAGAAACTATTCTGGCTCTACTTGGGGCTGCGGCTTAGAGGCTTTGAGGACAACGTAGGCGAGGAAGGGAGACTGATGGCGCTCTTTCAAGGAGTCTTAACTAGCTCCTCCAGCAAACCCTCTCGAAGAGCACCCAGCGCATAATTAATTATTTTAGGGCCCTGGTTCCCGCCCTCACTCAAGATGGCGGCCAGGGCTCGCACGCGCCACGGCGCACGCGCCGCCCGTCGGGCCCGCCCTCCCCCGGTCCTTCCGCGCGCCGGCACCGCCCACTCACCAGCTGCACCTCTCTGTGTGTCCCTAAGCTCACCCCCTTTCTGGATGCCCCCACCCGTCTAGCTCCGGAGCCCGGAAGTGGATGTTGCCGCTTGTCGGAGAAGACGAGGGGGAGGGGGAAGTGCTTCCGGGGAAACGGGCCCAGGTTGGTGTTTGTAAACTTGCCTCGGTCCCGGTGGGGGCAGCGGCGGCCGTAGGGTTGGCAGGGTGTGCTGGGCCCTGGAGGAGGCGCCGCGCGGCCGGGGAGAGTGCGGGAGGCCGCGTCTGGCAGGTAGGAGCACGCCCCAGGGAGCGCGCAGTGTAGTCAGGGCAGACGGCAGCGCTTCAGCAGCTCGCAGGCCGTGGGGCGCCGCGCGGGAAGGGGGAGGGGAAGGGAGGAGGGGCGCGTGGCGAAGGGAGGGAGCTCCCCCGGGGAGGGGAAAGGCCGTGCGCGCACACCGCCCCCCGCCTGCGCGCCCCGCCGCGTCCCCAGTCTGGGAGAGGGGGGCTTGCTTGGAGGGGACGCGGGCGCGAGCACGCACCTCGCGCGCTGCTCGGCGCTCTCCTGCTCTCCTCCTGGTCAGTGCGGCTGGTGCTGCGGCTGGCTGGCCTGCGGGCGAGCGGGACGGAACGCACTGCTCTGGGCTTCGCCTGCCTGCCCTCCACCTCCGCAGCGAGTTTCCGTACCTTCGGGCGGATTTAGAGAACGCGCACGTGTAGGCACTGCCAGTCTGGTTTCTACCCGCCACCCAAGCGCCCAGCGATGGCCTGAGCTTTCCTCCACCCCAGTTCTGGTCGTCTCTTGAGTATGAGCTCTGCGGGCCGGCCCACTCGGCACAAAAGCCCCAAAGGGTCTCCGCCCCCTTCCATTCCTAAAATGGCAAATCCAAGCAGTTGCCCTGTTGGCAGAGTTGCTCCATAGGAGGCCCCAGTTACTTTTGCTCCTGTTGGCTACCCCTCCTCGCCTAGGAAACCAGTTTCTCCTACTGACCTAGAAAGAGAACTCTTCTTGACTCATGTCCTCTTTTTGAGCTTCACAGAGAGCACCCATCGAAAAAGTTCAGCGCATCACACGTTGTATGGCCTGAGGATGTTACGCTTAGCAGTGGCCTCTCCATTTCTGGTTTCAGGTTTCTGAAAGAGATCGAGAGCTTCATCAAGAGAATTCAACTGGAAAACCAAGACGGGCAGACTCTCTTTTCTTCAGACAATAGGCAGGAGCCAGGCAGAGTCCAGGGATTCTTGGGACACCTATTTTTTTCTTTGGAGGACACTAAGTTCTATTTGAAGACAAAGTTCAGTATGGCAACAGGACTGAAGAAGCACGAAGGATTCGTTATCATAATTTGGTGACAGTTCTTCAAACAACAGTGTCTTAAGGAAAGGTGGATCAAGGAACTCCTGAACTTTTGGTTGCATTAAGTGAGAAATCAGCATGGCTCAGGTAAAAAGCTCTAGAGTCCTCCTCCTTCAAGATCACTGGGAAGCCTGTTTGCAGTTTCACTCTTGAATGCTGCCTTAGTCAACATATTGACCAACCTCAGTGAGCCAAGCTCTGTATTAAGCACCAGGGGGAGATCTAGAGGAAGGAAAGGAGACAGGCCACAGCCCCTGCCTTCAGGGAGCTTCCAGTCAAATGAAGGAGGTAGGCTATACTGCATCACAGGCACTGATGGGACATCTACAAAGCAATGTGTACTCAGTTTACCTTTGGTACATTAAGTGCTGAGGGGTGTAAGGGAGTGAATAGTCTGGTGAATGTTTCATTTATTTTTCTGAACAGGAATTTATTGAGCTCCTGTTATATACAAGGCATTGTGCTGGGAATACAAAGATGAATAACATTGTCCTTGTCCCCAGCAAGCTTCCAGGCTAGTTGGGGTGCGGGGAGGGATAGAAAGATAATTATTTGTTTTTATAGTGACAACGCCTTGCATAGTGACTGGCTAGTAATAGAGATTCTGAATCTGTTGATTGAAGGAATGTGCAATAACAGAGGTATGTACACTGCAAAGGAGAGAATGATACTTCTGCTTGGATGGAAAAAAGGATGACGTGTGAAGCATGCATAGGATTTTGCTAGATAAATAAGCAGTGAAGGGCATTCAGACATGAACTGTATGGGAAGGGGCTTAGAGGCATGGGAAAGAGATGATGAGGTTCCAGGTACTGCAGGTAGTTCAGTAGTTATGGAGCAAAGGATTTAAATGGGGATAATTAGAGAGATAAAATAGATAGTGATGGATGGGTGGGAGAGTTCTGTCCTGGAGAAGTAAGCAGAGTGTAACCCAAGGGCCTTTTGTGCCTTGCAAAGGAATTAGACTTTATATGGAATGGGGACTCACTGAAGAATGTTAAGCGGCAGAGTAACATCAGATCAGTGTATTAGAAGGTCATTGTGGAGGTCAAGGATGAATTGGAGAGACAGGATGACCAGATAGGCTATTGTCATCTGGATAGAAAAGCTGTATACACACATCCCCAGAGCTTCTCCCAGCTTTCTTCCAGGGCACCTCCCCTACCAGTCTCACCAGGATGGCAGCTCGATTGTAGTATAATTGGCTTTCTTCCAGCTGCTTCTGCATGCACAGCTTCCTCCTCCCTTGCAGAATAGGAGCCCTTTGGTTCCTTCTTCCTTTGTTTGCAACCCACTTCTCAGCATCGTGTTCACTCTTGTTTTGAGAAGGCTGCCTTCCACTAAGCACTAACTGTGCTGGACACTGCTAAGTATTTTACATCTTAGTTTAATTCTCACCAACCCTGTGAGGATAGGTACTATGACAGGCATTTTTCATTTAGGAAACAGACTTAAAAGATAGAGTAACTTGCCCAAGATTACACAGTACAAACAACTAAACTAAGATTTTTAACTCCAGACCTTTCACCCCAAAGTCCTTGAAGGTGGAAGAAGGGGGTCCCAAGATATACTGATATGCAAAAGAAATTTCTTTATAAATTTGGGAGTTTGCTGACCAACTATTTCTTTTTTTTAATCACAACAGGTAAATGGTAAGAATGAGCAACTATTTCTTAAAAATTTTTCTTCAGCAAGAAAAGTATATTGTCTAGTGCTGGCTAAGCAAAGTCAGTTTGAAGAATGTAGCAGTGGAAAGAGGAAATTTGCTTAAACATCCCTTATTTAATTTTTTTAACTATATGTGGAGCAAGGAATGTGAAAAAATGTAAATGTATGTGCACACATATAAGTGGCTTAAGGCAGCAGTCCCCAACCTTTTTGGCACCAACCCGGTTTCGTGGAAGACAATTTTTCCATGGACCAGGGCTGGGGGACAATGGTTTCGGCATGATTCAAGTGCATTACATTTATTGTGCAATCATACCTCTCTGCTAATAATAATCTGTATTTTCAGATGCTCCCCAGCACTAGCATCACTGCCTCAGCTCCACCGCAGATCATCAGGCATTAGATTCTCATAAGGAGCACGCAACCTAGATCCCTCGAGTATGCAGTTTACAGTAGGGTTTGCACTCTTATGAGAATCTAATGCTGCTGCTGATCTGACAGGAGGCGGAGCTCAGGCGGTGATGGGAGTGATGGGGAGTGGTTGTAAATACAAATGAAGCTTCACTCACTTGCCTGCCTGCCCCTCACCTCCTGCTGTATGGCTGTTCCTAACAGGCCATGGATGGGGATTGGGGACCTCAGGCCTAAGTGGTCAAGAGAAATTGTATAGTCAACTCCAAAATCCTTCTAAGTGATTTAATTTTTATATCTGTTATAATTGACACTTAGGAAATTTTAAATCTAGCGGAAGAAATAACCTAATTTTACTGATAAACATAGTTATTTATCAGTAAAACAAACTGATAGGATGTATAATTGGCACCAGCGAGGTCTGCCAATCAGAAGTGGGCTCTGAAGCCGAGGACTTTCGAGAGAGGAAGAAAGAAGGTCCCCTAGGAATCTCTATTTCAGTGGGTCAGCAAGACAGACCCTCATACCCACTCACAGTTAAGGCCTAGAAATACCTTCACAATAATATGTAATCACACACACATTACCTAGCACAGTGCTAATGACAAAGGTGTCAGTAATACTTGATTATTCATTTGATCTATAGTTAAATGCTGAGAGGTAACAGAAAAATAACTAGTTCCTGGTGAGATGAGTTGGGGAGGACTCTTGAAGGAAGCAAGGTTTGGCAATGAGGATGTACTGCAGATAGTTCGGTGGTAAGGGAGCAGTTTGTTTGTAGCTGAGTGTAACAGGTAGTTCTATAGAGGATGGCAGCCTGTTTTTGCCCTGCTCTGCCAGGTGATTTGACACCTCATCTCCTTTCAACTTAGGCAAGTCTCCTGGCATGTGAAGGCCTAGCAGGTGTAAGTTTGGTTCCCACTGCAGCCAGCAAGAAGATGATGCTGAGCCAGATTGCCAGCAAGCAGGCCGAGAATGGAGAGCGGGCAGGTAGCCCTGATGTGCTGAGGTGCTCGAGTCAGGTACAGCACTTGAGTCCATTGTGGCACCTGGGGGTCGGGTGGCCCAAGCTCTCTCTGCCAGGAGACGCCAAGCTCTGATTCCTCGTACTTCCATTAGGGAACTGGGGAAAAGGATCCACCTGGGGGATGAATGAATGTTGTTATTTTGGAGAGCTAAGGAAGGCCTTTTCTGTATCTATACCTCCTTAAGACCAGGATACTTGGAGAGTATATTTTCCCTAAGCTTTTGGGGTAGGTGGTTTAATCTCATTTATAAGTTGTTTGTCTGAAAGCAGCATTTGGTTTCATCTTGTGTTCTGAGATGGACTGTGAGTTTAGATTTGATTTGTCTTCAAAGGGCCACCGAAAAGACAGTGATAAGTCCCGGAGCCGCAAAGATGATGACAGCTTGGCTGAGGCCTCTCATTCAAAAAAGACTGTTAAAAAGGCAGGTAATGGGGTAATCCCCCAAACTGATACAGTTTAGTGATGGGGTAATCTTCCTCTTTCTTCCCAATATCACTCAACCTGGAGCTTTCCCTAGACACTTTGGTCTCTCACAGCCAGTGAATGTGTCCCCTGATTTCACCCAGAGACTACTATGGTAGTTGATCTCTACCCTTGCTGGAACGTCTTGTACCATTTGGGGAACGTGAGATCCCATGGTGGGGGGCAGGCAGACTCCAGCTTAGGTCATATTCAGGAATGTTGGGTTTGACAAGGTGGACAGCTTTCCCACTCCACCTCATTCCCCAGAAGGTCTTTTAACTCTAAGGAATATGGGCAATGACAGCACCTTTAGACAGCATCAGAGAGGTTCCTTTGTCCGGCAGCTGGAAGTGGACCCAGAATAAAATGGTATCTCCAGGAAGAGGGCTTAGGGACAGCCTCCTGACATGCCTTACTGTTGCCCCCAGGTGGTGGTAGTGGAACAAAATGGTTCTTTTCAAGTAAAGATTCCCAAAAATTTTGTTTGTGAACACTGCTTTGGAGCCTTTAGAAGCAGTTACCACCTAAAGAGGCACATCCTTATTCACACCGGTAAGTCTCTAGCTTGTATTCAAAGGGGGAGAACAGTCTGTAGCTTACATTCTGTGTATGTATGTGTGTGTGGCTTCAGTTGGGTTTATTTTAAAGGGGAAGTATTAGAAATGGAGGAAGAAGATAAATGAACGAAGTAGAGGTTGCATGGCTCTGTGTCTGGTGTCACTGATACCAGCAGATTTGGGAATCCCTTTCCATTTATGATAGCTTAGGTGCCTACACATTGCTAAGAGTTAAAGTTTCTGAGTAAATAACTGGAGTGAAATCCCTGCCATACGTCCCTCCTGACATTCACTTCTCTCTCCACTTGGGCCAGGTGAGAAGCCATTTGAGTGTGATATATGTGATATGCGCTTCATCCAAAAGTACCACCTGGAACGCCACAAGCGTGTGCACAGTGGTGAAAAGCCTTACAAGTGTGAACGATGTCATCAGGTAAGACTCGCAGGTCATCCATCCCTGCTGCAGACCCCCACACAAACTGTTTGTTCCCCAAGAACCAGCACTGGCCCCTATTCCTGCCTGACTAAGGGGCCACCTGGCATTGCTCACTATAGTAGACTTAGCACCTTGCTGAGATGCATCTCTCTGGCCTCATGCAGCTGATGATGGGGAGGTCCCATTAGAATATTGTAATAGTAATAATAGCCTTTCTTGAGCACTTACTCTGTGCCAGGTACCATGAAACATGCATACATTACATAGATATTTAATTTTTATATTAACTCCATGAGGTAGCTGTGTTGTCCTCATTTTACATATGGGACAGTTGAGATTCAGAGAAATTAAGTTTCCCAAAGACACAGCAGATCAAGAGCAGAGCCAATATTCAGTCCAACTTCAGAGCTCGTGTACTTTGGAGGAAGAGATACAATCTTTGCCCTAGGGGTCAGTTATCTGATCTGATGAGAATATAAGAGCCAAGACCAAAACAAGACAAGAACAAGAGATGAGAAATGATAATAACTAACCCTTCCTGGATGCTTTGCTAGGTCCTAAGCTTGCTCCACACTCTTAACGTTGAATCTTCAAAACACTAGAATGAAAGCTCCGTGAGGACAAAAACTTTGTCCTTCTGGTTCTCTACTCTGTCCTTAGCCCCAAGAACTGTACCTGCCTTGAGATAGATACTCAATAAATATTTGATGAATAAATCAGCTACCCTGTGAGTAGGTACTTTTAGCCTTATTTTACAGATGAGTATACAGATTTAGGGCTGTTAGATAACTTGCCCAAGGTCATAACAGTCGCTAAGTGACAGAGCCAGGATTCAGACCCAGGCACTGTGGCTTCAGAGCTTGCCTTCCTAACCACGGCGTGCTCATGCCATCTCTGCACGTGCTGAGGGGATATAGAATGTTTCATCCGCCTCCTTTGTGGGGAAGGAGCTAGCCAACAGGTAGCTGAGTTTCTCCTCTCAGGCACTTAACCCTCCCTTTCTTCTCAGTGTTTTTCTCGGACAGATCGATTACTCAGACACAAACGGATGTGCCAAGGGTGCCAGTCCAAGACTTCCGACGGGCAGTTTTCTCTATAGGCGCAAGGGGCCCTGGGTGGTGGGAGTGATCAGAAGAATCTACTGAAGAGCGCACCCCCTCTGGTCTGATGGTCCCACCACCGCCACATCTGAACCTGTCCCGCTCCTGGAGGAGTGGACCCAGGAGACCAGAAGAGTGCATCAGGGGACAGTGGCCCCAGAGCCTCAGCTCTGTAAATAATCTGAGACTATGAGTATCTCGGGGAAGTTCCTACAGCATTCCTGGGTAGGGGAGCTAGTCCCTGGACCCTTGGCTGAGGTCATAGGTGGGAACTCAAGGTACAGGACCAAGACTGAAGTGTGGCTTCCACAACCTTGAACTCTAGCTGGCAGCTGAAATGGAAAAGACTGGGGAAGGGGATTTGTTTGTTCTGTTCTTGTTTTTGTTTCTCCAAAAGCAATTTCAGCAGGTAAACTGTGGATACAGGTCATCTGGAGACATAGAGTTCTGGTCCAAAACTGGGACTATGGCTGGTCCAGCTCTCCCCAAAAATTAAGTTTTTAGTTGCAATAGATCCTCAGTGTTCCATAGTCCTGCACCTCACCTCCTATTTGAGGGATGATAGGATCAGGGATGGCAGCTGAGCTTTTTGGCCTCCTTACGCACTGTAGGGACAAAGGGAAAAACAGTGGGAGGAGCAGGCAAGGGCTGGATCCAAAAAGAGTGCATAGTACCTCTTACTTCCTCAAGGGAAGAGCAAGAGTTGTGCCGAGGGGTGTTGTAATGGCCCATGCCACACTGGTACCTGATGGGGTTGGCTCAAGTGCCTTTAGGAGGAAACTTGGGTGAGTGTCCCGTGAAGCCCTTTTCTTCTTTCTTTGGGCAATTGGTCTTGGAGATGTTTGTGGCTACCTCGCTGCCATTGACTCCTAAAGCCAGATAGAGCAAGGAGTTATGGATGTCAGAGTGGGTTCTTTCTCCTTGTGCCCTCTTAGGAACAATCCAAGACTAGTCCCAATTTGGCTAAGAGCTATTCAAGAAACAAAGGAATTTGGTGTCTTCTGACCTGACTGTTGAGCAGTAAGAGCTGTTCTCTCTCCCCAAATCCTATCACTGTATTCAGGTAGAGGAAATAGGGGTCTGTCCTTTGGTCCCAAAGAACAAGATCTTGACTTCCTTCTTGATGGCCATTCCTACCCAACAAAGAATTGGGGGGTGGGGACGATACTGCAGAGAAAAGACTGGGGAAGAAACCCAATGTAAGTTTTATTCTTAACCATGGTATTTGCTCCTCTCTGCTCTGACACCACCACCCCGTCCACCCCCAGAAAAGTGATCAGGGGTGGGGTGTATGTCTGTGTGTGTGTGTGTGGTATGTGAGTGCTCCTATTTGTATGCTTGGAGGAAATGGCATATTATTGAGCCAAACCCTTCTCTGGCCCTCAACTTAGGGAAGGATGAACAGAAAACAGCCTTCTCTCACCAAGACCTGAAGGGTGCTTGAGGTCTCAGCAGGAGCTGAGAAACACAATTTAGGAAACAGAAGGGCTTTGTTTTGGAGGGTTTTTTTTTTAATTGATTCAACAGGCTGATGGTTAGGGTGTTTGTAAGCCAAGCCAAGGCTTGTGAACATGAATTTTCTAAGGTGAAATAAACCCTTTCTTCCTGCAAAAGAAAGGATCATTATAGGAGGTTCTGGGGTTTGGTTGGCCCCCACTGTGGCCTGCCCTGACCAATAGTAGGCAGAGCTATCTTAGGAGTAATGGAGCCTGGATGAACCTGAGCTCCAGGCTGTCAGTGGGAATCTGAGATAGCAACCTCCAGGAAGTGGCATTTCATTTCCCAGAGAATGTAGGGAATAGATGGCAGCAGCAATTCCTGGCTATTAGCTGTTCAGGAGGGGATAAGGGGTGGAGGCGGCTCATCCTTACCACTGTGGTATATTTCAGGGAAAAAGAAAGGAGACATAGCACCCTTTAGATTTTCCCTGACAGCATCTGAGATCCTTTGGGGGAGACGCTGAGGAATGTTTGCTGTTGTGTACTCTTCTAACTTGATGCTGACACTCCCATTTGATGTGGTCCCGAACTTAGATCTCAGTCCTTGGATCTGCCTTGTGGTCCCTGTAAGCAGGGGTATCTTTCTGCATGTGAGCCAGCCCCCTTCCTGTTAGAGGGCTCTGCTGGGGCTGGGATTTTTCTGTCATTCACTTGTGGGATGATTCACCCCCCCCCCCAACTTCCAGCAACCTATAAAACACCATCTTAAAACACTTAGAAAACCGTCCTCCAAAAACGCTTTTGAAAATAGGAGGCCTCTCTCCCTGCCACTTACAGCTAATCTGTTTGGGATGGAGGAATAGTGGAGAGAATCACAAGTGACCTATGCCTCTACATGTACAAATGTGTGTACTGGGTCAGATGGTGCCCTGACACCCCACAGACCTTGGATTCTTGCCTGGGGGAGGGAGGGAACTTATGAGCATGTGTGCAAATAGCCATGCCAGAACCACCTTGCTGAGGAATTGGGTGTGGGGGAAACTCAGGAGCAGATAGGTAGTGCAGTTCAGGTGCTGATGCTCTGCGGCAGTAGATGTGTGAGGAGAGAGGAGCAAAGGGGTGAAGGGAGTGATTCAGCACTCAGGGCTCAGGAGCCCCACTTATACCCCAGGGAAATCACAGACTAAGATCGCTGAAAAGGCTTTTGGGCCCAATGCCCCACCCTCCCTTGCTGGGGTGGGGCCTAGCACTGGAAAGATGCCTCAGGTATGTGTAGAGTGAGGGGAAATAGAGATAGGGCAGGCTCTCAGAAAGCAGGACGTGGAATTGGGGGATCCAGGAAAGCAGAGTGCCTGTTCCTAGGTGGGCTGCTGCATCAGGCCCTGTCAGCCCCGCCCTTCCCAGCACCCCAAGTCTTTTCCGTCCACCCCCAGCAGCCTCATCATCACTTAGCTACTGATGTGTCCCATGGCTTGACATTGGAGGGTTAAATGAGTGGAGTCCCACCACAACTCTAACCCTCTCCCCAGATGCTCTTGGCCTCTGCTGGGCCCTGGGGCTTTTATCTTCAACTATCCCCTTCCCCTCTCTCCACCCCCCCTTTTTTTTTTAATATACTTATTTTGCTATGGGGGAGGGGAATATCAAATGGACAAGATCACTTTTAAATGGTAGTTTTTATAAGATGTTATAAACTTGTATCTTTTTACCATTAAAGTGCAGTGTATGTTCCTTCGTGATATATTTAGGATATTTAAATAAAAAAAATGGGGCTTTTCTACATACTATCTGCTCTTTGGGAAGAATATCCTTTGGGGAAACTTTCACTGGGGGCCAGAGTAGTTTTAGTGGTTTTCCTTTTTTCTCCCTAATATAACCACCCCACAACCTCTAACACCCTACAAACCACCATTTTAAAGCCCCCCTTCTCCACAGAGGAGCAAGAAGTAGAAGTAAAAACAGACCACTAGTTCTGAACAAGAGAAGAAAACATACACAGCAGGACAGGACGAGGGTGGACACTGTTGTCTCAAAGTGTGACCTGTAGCCCTGCATCAGCAGCACCCAGGAACTCCCCGGCCCTCTCCAGACCTCCCCAGGCTGTGTGGCAGGAGTCCCCTGCACGTTCAAGTTGCCCTGCCCTCGAGTGGCAAAAGGAGAATGGACATGACCTTTCCTGAGGCCCAGGCTAAACAGTCTGCTTTGGCCTTGGTGAGGTAACACCAAGTGACAGCTGTGGTCTCAGGTAAGACTTTATTGTGTGCTTGTGTGGGGTAACCCTCATTCCTTGTGAGGTGGGGAGGCAAGGTCGCAGCAGCAGGAAGCAGCCCTCTTGGGTGCCACCCTGAAAATGAAGTAGGGTGGTGAGCATTCCTCTGCCTCTGTGGTGGTTTAGTGCCTTTCCAGGCTCCTGCCTGACAGAGCCGCCCCCAGTTCCCACTGTCTTCCCTGGACAGTGCTGGTCCTGAAGAGTCTGGGGTGAGAGTCCCTCATTCAGAGAGCAGGACGGTCTGCGTCTTGAAAGCAGGGATTGATGGTGGTCGTGATGGCACTTTTGTAGAGAGGATTGTTGTCCTGGGGAAAGATGTTGCAAATTATGAGGGAAAATCCCAGGATTCCTTGTCCCCTTCATCTAGTCCTAAGAGGCCAGCCTACAACTTGAGTAGCATCCTAGGAGCCAGTGGAAGTCAGCAGAGGGGTGGGAGGAGTCGGGGCTGAGCTCAGGTGAGGAAGCAGCAAAAAGGGGCCCAACCAGGGAAGGAAATCAAGGACAGCCCAGCTGGGTGGGGCAGGAGGCAGTCTCCTCACCTGCTTCCAGTTGAGTTGTTGCTGTTCCTTCTCAAAGCGTCTGTATTCCCGACGGTCGTAGATTTCTACTGAGAGCCGGTAAGCCAGGACCAGCCCCAGTCCCACTGCCACGATACCCCCTATGCAGCCCAGCACAATGGCTTGGCTGTGGTCTGCTCCTTCTATAGGGGAGGAACAGGACACAGACTTCTGGGGGCTGGGGCATAGGGACAGGTAAACAGTTGTTCACAATGTGTCCAGCCTCTCCAACCCTGTCACTGGCATCAAAGGGAACCCAGTAGGATCCAAGGTTATCGTCATTGCCCGGGGCCTTTGTCTTGTTCACTTGGTCCATCACCTCTGCCCCTGCCCTGGATTCAGAGCTCTGCTTCAGCCCCCAGTCTGGTTTCCCATTATCTTCACCTGCATGTCCCCAGAGTTCTAGGCCCTGCTCATCAAACTTCCAGGGTTCCACTTGGCACCTCCACCCACTTACTGTCTTGGGGTCTCACTCTCAGTGTGACCCTGCCTCCAGCCTCATCCTCCACCAAGAAGAAGAACAGCTGATTGTCCAGGGTCCTGTCTTTGCACCAGCCATCATCCAAGATAGGGTCCAAAGCCAGGGTCACGTTGGCATGGGCACAAGCTGTGCTGCAGTTGGTGGCCAGGGGGCCAGTCCCAAAGGCCCCACACTCTGCACAGTCCCTGTGTGGTGGATGCCAATGTTACCAGCTGGGCAGTTGTTACCCACTAGCCCCCACCCACAGCACAAGCAAGAAGGAGAGCAGGCAGACAGGAGTGGTTCCTCAAGCCCCACCGTGCCCCTGCTCCCAAGATGCAAGACCTGAGGCCTCACCTGTGTTTCTCGCATGGTGTCTTGCAGCCTGGACACTGGTCACACAGAGCACCGTAGTAGCCGTCGAAGCACTGGCAGCGGTTGCATTTGCATTGTCCGTGCCCACTGCAGAGCCCTCCCTCGGGACTGACACAGCTATCTGTGTCCCCGCTGCACTCACATGCTCTGCCCGTGTGGTTGGCATGACAGTAACATACTCCACATTGGCAGCGTCCAAAGCCTGGGGCAGAGCCATGTACAGGGTGACAACTGTAAGTCCCCACACACAATTGGCCATCACATGCCACCACAGGCCCATGTATTCAGTCCCTTTCAAGTGTACCAGACACATGCTCTAACCTAACTCATTACACCAGAATCTTTGACATGCGCTCTCAGTGTCATGAAGCTCCCAGAGCCTAATTGCCTTGGGAGGGCCCCTCAGACCCTGCCCTCCTCCCAAAGTCTCCAGGTACCTCCACAGAGGATGCCCTCGTGTCGCTCACAGCTGGCATCATCACACTCGCACAGACGCCCGGAGCTCTGTCCACTGCAGCTGCAGCGTCCGCACTGGCACCGTCCCTTTCCACTGCACAGGGGCCCTGTTCCATTGGGGGCCCGGCACCCAGATTCCAGATCCGGGGAGGACAGCTCAGCCTCAGAGCACTCACAGAGCCGACCCAGGCGGCCGGCGGCACAGCTGGGAGGGAAAGGCAGAGGAGAGGGAAGTGGGTCCAGGAGTTTGACCATCCCTGACCTCTCTCTCCCAGGTTCCTCTAAACTCATGTGCTTGAAAGAGTTGGAGAGAGACGAGTGGCCAGAGTGCAGTGAAGCATTGAGGAGTGGAAGAGTGAGAGTTCCCTTCAAGGGGAGGGCTTGGGATATCTAGGAGACTCCAGTGGGAGGCTGGAAAGTGAAGGAGGAAGAATACAGGGTTGGTCATTTGCCAGCTGGGTAAAGGGAAGAGGGGGCCCTCACCTGCATACCCCACACTGTAGGTGTCCCTGGCCGTCACTGCAGTGGGGAGACTGGGGCTGGCTATCACTGCAGTTACAGCCGCACAGCGTATGCAACTCCACAGTCAGCTCCTCAGAGAAGCCAAGGGCCCGGAGCCTCAGGAGATGGGGCTCTGGGAGGCAGTGGGTAGCTTGGAGAGTAACCCAGAAATTCACCTGAGGACAGTGTGGGCAGATTATACACACGCACGCACCCCAGCCCACTGATCATCCAGATCCCTGCCCTTTAGTAAATTAAGGGATAGGCCAGTCACAGTGGCTCATGCTGGTAATCCCAGCCTGGGCAACATAGCTAGACCCCATTTCTACAAAAAATTTTAAAATTAGGCATGCTGGATGCATCTGTAGCCCCAGCTACTAAGAAGGCTGAGGCAGGATGATCGCTTGAGCCCAGAAGTTCGAGGCTACGGTGAGCTATGATCATGCCACTGCACTCTAGCCTCAGCGACAGAGCGAGACCCTGTCTCTAAAAAAACAAAAATTAAATGTCATATGTACTCATTATTAAATTGGAACTAACCAATGAGCACATGTGCACAGAGGGAAGTAAAACTCAGTGGAAATCAAGCAGAGGGGAAGGGGGAGAAGAGGAGGGTCAAAAACATAATGGGTACAATGAACACTATTTGGGTGATGGGCACACCTATAACCATTACTCAAGCATTACAAAAGCAATCTATGTAACCAAAAACATTTCTACCCCCTTAATATTTTAAAATTTTATAAATCAATTAAAGGATAGGATCATAACACCCATCTCCCAGAAACATGCCTGAGGAAGCTGCTCATTAAGCCCTCTCAGAAAGGACAGATGAAGGACTACCCCATGCTACCACATTGTTTTCAGTGCCTGCCCCCATTTTCCTGCCTGCTTTAGTTTTCCACGCCCACCCCCCACTTCCTTCTGCCTTTCCTGGAGAGCTCTCACCGTCTGGTTGACTTGGACATGGCTGCACTGTCCCCGATCCTTAGCCTCACCCTCCGTCTTCTCAAGACTCCCACACTGGGATCTGTAAGAGATGTGGACCCCAGGAGGGAGTGAAGAGTGTTCGAGGGTCACAGTGGATGACAGGCTCTGTGGGAAGAAAGGGAGTGGGTAACCATGTGAAGGCAGGACCCAACCCTACCTCTGCCCTCTCCAGCCGTTCTCATTCTGCCAGCACCCTGCCCTCTGCCGCCTGGGGCTCCTTCCGTGCTGCCCGGTCAGGAGACATTTCTGGAGCAAGGGCATATGAGAACGCTGAGTTGAGTACCCTGGTTCCAGGGGCCAGCTGCCAGCAAGGGCTGCTGGGGTCAAGGGCTGGCCAGGTGCTGTAAATGTGCAGTGACCATGTTTGTCAAACACCAAATCAGGACACATAACCTGGGTGCATGCAAGGTCTAAAGGACAGATTCATCACACTGAGTGTCCTGGGAAATTTGATGCAGTCTCAGATTTTCTTGCCATGGATTTAGGATGTGGTCCCTATCATCAAGAAGCCTACAGCTAGTTGCAGAGATAACATCTAAACCCAGAAAACACTTAAGAATGTTTGTGGTTCCTTCTGCCTTCTATGGTTCTTGTGAAGAATATCTCTGAATGGTTTATAAACTTAACGAAGGCAGCCTCCAGATCTCACATTCTTTATGTACAGATGGGACAGATGCCAGAGCCTCTCCATTTGTTATCTGTGTGACCTCGGGCAAGTCACTTAGCCCCTTGGGTCTGTTTCCTCATCTGTAAATAGGATAAAAGTTACGAAGCAGGGGTTCTGTTGGGGTAAAATGAGGTAGCAAGCAGTATGTGCACCTAGGACAATGTTTGGCATGAAATAAAATCTCAATGAATATAATAACTTTCCTTTCTTGCCCAAAGCAGGGCTCCAGGCTCTGCACATGGCAGACACTTAAGATTTGGGAATGTGAGATTGAGTGAGTGAACTATTAATGACAGCCACATGCAAACTTTAGGTAGGAGCTGTGGAATGTGAGACCACAGCTCGTTCCTTCTTAGCTCTGCCACCCCACCTGAGGGTCCCCTTCCACCTCTCCCCAGTTGCCCACCCTCGCCACTGTTCCCCCACCCTGGCCCCTCACATTGTAAGCGTCCATGATGAGCTGTACCACATTGCTGGAGTCCTCACTCAGCTCCCCCACTGCAGACTTAGGAATCAGCTTACTCAGCTCCTGAGTTATGGGGAGTTGAGGGAAATGGTGGGTCACAGCTCTAGAAAAATGGGCTCCTGGGGGTCTGGAAGGGAAGGTATATGGGGGGTGGAGAATGGATCTTTAGGGGAATAGAGAAAGGCTGGGGTGGAACTAGGGGGTCTGACATGTAGCTAGCTCTCACCTGGTAAACAGGCAGTGTGGCACTGGTAACAGCAAAGATGGGTTGGATGTTTGCTGCAGAGAGGGCCTGGGCTACCTGACCCACAGACGGGTAGTCCTGAGGGAGGGAGCAGGAACAAGGTGAACACCACAGGTTTCTCCCACAACATGCAAGGTCACTCCGCCCAGAGAATCCAGGAATCAGGTGCCACCCACTAGAGGAGCCCTGGAGGCTTGATGAGGAGTAGGGATGAAGTAGGAAGTGAAGTGACACAGGTTTCCTGTCTGAGCAGCTGGGGCGACATGGGGAGGAAGAACTGCTGGAGAAGATGGCAAGCAATCGACAGGGTGGTCACCAGTGAGGGGTAGGGGTCCTTGAAGGAGAGGAGGGATGGCTTAGATGGGGAGGGGCAGGGAGAGGGTGGGGACTCACAAACTCTGGGCTGCGACTGTAGAGGCCCTTGCTGTCCAAGTGGCAGTGTCCATCACTGGGCATAAAAATGCCACCCAACTTCCCATCCCCTGCTGTGTGGAATGTGTCATCTGAAGTGAAGACCAGCAGCCGGGACACATTTCTCCAGCCAATCTGCTCCTGGGGTGCAGTGGGGGCACGGGGCAGGGTATACCAGGGTATAGCTCTTGAGCTACCCCAGCTCTATGAGCCAAGGATTCGGCCAGCCCCACTCTGAATCAGTTTATCTGTCCCCTTGCCTCTAGCTCATTGCTTCCCCCTGCTTTCCCCAGCCCCCAAACCAAGGCCACTGCTAGTGGAGGGAGGCCTTCTTGTGAATTAGAAAAACGTGCGTCTTCCTCAAGGTATTTTACTCCCATCCACCAAGTAATTATTAAAATAAATATGCAAACTACACTGATTACAATATGAATGGCACCCCCTAGCACTGTGCACTGCACAACCAGAGTGGGCAGTCCTGTTCCCAGACAGTCCTTCAGGCTGAGATCCCAGACCCGCCTCCTCACCTGGCAGAGTGCAGCCTGCAGAATGGCATCGAAGCCACCTTCAGGTGAGTCCAGGTTGCCGGACACACTCTGGCGCCCCACCTCCCGCTCAAAGGCCTGGGCATCCCCCGTCAGGGACAGCACGTGGTGAAAACTGAAGGGCGACTGGCAGCGCTCCACCCGGCTGGGGCAGGGGTGGCGCAGCTTGGAGGGCACCGTGCTCACAAAGGGCAGCACTGTTTTATCGACGAAAGAACCAAAACCTGGGAGGGGGAGGATGAAAGCTGTGCCAGAAGCCACTGGGCAGCAGCAGGACGCTGCTGGGGTCACTGCAGAGGACTCCGTGGGAAGTGGGAAGTGGGGAGTATGTTTGTGGAGGATGCGATGGGAGAGGGTGTGCCCAAAGGCAGGGACCTGGTAATTGGTGAGGGCAAGGGTTGAGGCCACCGGCTTAGGGAAGTGGGGGGTGGAGGTCATTAAGAGGAGGGCACAATGGGGTCACAGACAGGGGCTTCCTGAGGGCAGAGGAAGAAGGTTAGGGTGTGGGGTGTAGCAGCAGCCTGAGGCAAAGGCAGTGATGGTGAAATGAAGAGAGATGGCACAGAATTCGGAGCCAGGGACTGTGTGTGGCATCTAGGCCTTGCCCAAGAGACACTGGCATCAGGACAGTTTCCAGGTTGGCAGGTGTAAGACAGCTGTCTGACCCTGGGAAGGTATCTGAACGGTCTCTCCAGACTCAGACCTCCCGGAAAATGAAGGGTCCTACTGGACAGTTTCTTAAGTCCCCTCCAGCTCTGACCTAGAAGATGAGTGTCTGTGGGGAGAGATGTACGAGCCTGTGGCCTGGCCAGGTCTGTTAACAACTGGGAGAGGACAGGCTGGGGCCTTTGTGAGGCCGGGAGGTTGGCAGAGGCTAAGGCGGTGGCTGAAGTTAGAGGCACCGGCAAAGGCTGACAGGGTTGGGGGCAGCGCTCCGCTCACCAATGCGCACGGAATGGGTGACCTCCTGCAGCCGGACCAGCAGGGCGTGCCCGAGCTGGCGCACGCGTTCCAGGTCATCCTTCATGGAGTAGCTCAGGTCCATAAGGTAGTACAGGTCCACTGGGTATCCCGCGGCACGGAGGAAGCGGACCCGGAGCTGCTGCGGCTCCCCTGGCGGGTGGGTGGCGGGCGCGGGTAAGCGAAGCGCATTTGAATCCCAGTCTAGACCTCTGTCCCGCCCTCGCAGCCCCTAACTCACCCGGCCGCAGCGTGACCCGGACCCGCTGCGGCGCCAGCTGGGTGGCCCCCTCGCCGCGGGCGCCCTGGCGGAGCGGCTCGTCCTGCAGCACCTCCTGCCGGCCGCGGGGTTCCTCCAGCTCCTCCCGCGGGCAGCCGCGAGCCAGCAGCTCCTCTCGCCGCGCGCAGCGCCGCGCCTCCGCCTCTCCCGACGCCGTGAAGTTCTGCTCCGCAAGGAGAGGCGCGTCGGGACCGGTCACGGGCACCCCAGCTCCGCTCCCACAACCACCCTGCGAACCTGGCCACCTCTGATCCCCACCCACGCCAAGTCAACCACCTGAGCCCTTCTGATTCCTTGCCCTCCTCATCAAGCTACCCTTGAACTATGTCCTTTCTTCCTTGTCTGAGCCCCACTTCATATAGAAGTCCCCCTCCCCTCCTCTTATCTCAACTCCTCTTTTCCCCAGCCACCCACCCTTCTTCCCCTAGAGCCGCAGACTTCCTGTTGAGATGTCAGGGACCTCACTACCACAAAAAAGTGGGGGAGCCTAGCCTCCTAGTCCAACCTCCCCTGCATGCTCAGACTAAAATGCAAGGGGGGTCAGACTAAGGCCCACAGTTTCTGGGAAGGGAAAGGATAGGAACAGAAAAGGAGATGACACCTTACCCCTAACTGTCTGGTAACCTGACCACAGGGGAAGGAAATGGTTACAGCTGCTTGTCAGCTGGCCTGGGTGCCAGCCCCTAATCTGGGAATTGGAGGAGGCAGACACAGACCCAACTGTCCCAATAGGCCAGCTCCCCAGCTCCAGACTTGCACCTCTGCCTCTCACCTACCCCAGATTTGGAGTCTACCCTTCCTGTCCTCCCAGATTCACCGTGTGCCTTTCTTCTGGCCCTCTCAGCATCAGCAGCTCTGCTTCTGCATGAGTTTGCCCTCAGCTCTTATCTCCGGGCCTGTGCTGATCTAACTGTCCATCTTCTTGTAAGAGAGACAGTTCTGCCCACCTCCACCTCGGACACCCCTTGTGCTCTGCCATTCTGTGAGGCCTGTCTCTTTAAAGCATAAACAAACAACATCCAGGGAGGTGACTACTCCCCAGCATCCTTCTTGGCCACTTAGATAGCTCAAGCCTTCCCAGTCCCTCCTCAAGCCCACAAGTTTCCAACTCCTTCCCTTCTACCTGCCCAGTCACAGGCTGCTACACACCCAAGAACATAATACCCTCACCTTCAAACACAGCCTCAGAAACCCAATCACACACTTTCTGCTGTGGACTGAGCTCTGTCACACCACCACCAACAAATTCTTATACTGAAGCCCTAACCCTCAATGTGATAGTATTTGGAGATGGAGCCCTTGGGAGGTAATTAGGTTTAGATGAAGTCATAAAAGTAGAGCCCTCATGATGAAATTAGTGCCCATACAAGAAGAGGCAGCAGAGAGTTTGTTCTCTCTCTCTTTCTCCACTATGTGAGGACATAGCAAGAAGGTGGCCTGTCTGCGATCCAGGAAGAGAGTCCTCACACCAGAGAACCAAATCAGCCAGTATTTTGATCTTGGACTTCCCAGCCTCCAGAATTATGAGAAAGAAATTCTTGTTGCTTAAGCCACCCAGTCTATGGTATTCTGTTATGGCAGTTCATACACGCACAACACTTCCTTCTACCTATACACAAGCATGAATTTCCACAGGCACATACTTCTTCCCAATTTATGGTCACAAGTCCTCTCCATTTATACACAAACAGATACAGACATAATCATACATGCACAGGAAACTTGCATGCATGTGACACACACACGTAATTACACATAGGAGTCCCATGTGCACAAACTCAGTCACACATGAGACTGTGGAGTGTACTCAGAAAATCATACATGTGCCCACACAATCACACACATGCATCTAGGCTGCACATACACATACATATGGTTCAAAGGCCACAGGCCCATCTTTACCAGTTGCTTGCACCATGCACAGCTAGGGTGTGAGAGGATGCACTTCTGGCAGGAAGGGGCTGGCTGGCAGGACCCGGGAAGGGACAGGTCAGGATCCCTCCATTCCGTAGCCTCCCCTGGAGATGAGATCTTGGCATCCAACTCACTCTCACCACTGCTCAGGGCCAGCAGGAAAACAAGGACCATTGACAAAGCCACCATGGCCTGTAATAGGATATAAAAGAGGACATGTGGGTCCTCAGGAAAGACCCCAAGCTCTCAGTCATCTAAACTTAGCTTGTGGCCGGGCACGGTGGCTCTCGCCTGTAATCCTAGCACTCTGGGAGGCCGAGGCAGATGGATCGCTCAAGGTCAGGAGTTCGAAACCAGCCTGAGCAAGAGCAAGACCCTGTCTCTACTAAAATAGAAAGAAATTAATTGGCTAACTAAAAATATATAGAAAAAATTAGCCGGACATGGTGGCGCATGCCTGTAGTCCCAGCTACTCGGGAGGCTGAGGCAGTAGAATCGCTTGGGCCCAGGAGTTTGAGGTTCCTGTGAGCTAAGCTGAATGAAAAAAAAATAAAATAAACTTAGCTTGTGGTTGCCGCTCTCAAAACTCTACCCCAATTCTTTCCTTTTCTTTTCTTTTCTTTTCTTTTCTTTTTTTGAGACTGAGTCTTGCTCTGTCACCTGGGCTAGAGTGCAGTGGCGTCATCATGGCTCACTGCAACCTGAAACTCCTGGGCTCTAGCGATCCTCCTGCCTTAGCCTCCAGAGTAGCTGAGGTTACTCACTCTTGCTCATGCTGGTCTCGAACTCCTGAGCTCAAGAGATCCTCCCGCCTTGGCCTCCCAGAGTGCTAGGATTGCAGGTGTGAGACACCATGCCCGACCCTCTATCCCAATTCTTTATCTCCCCTCATAGTTTCACTTTTGTGAATTCAGCAATTTCTTCAAAAGGGTGGGAAGGGGCAGGTACCAGGCTGGGGTAGGGGCCTTGGAGAAGATCTGTCCTTCCTGTGTGCAGATCTCATGTGGCCAGGGTAAGCAAAATGGCCTGACAAAGGGTCTGGGGGCTGGGCCTGGAGCCACTGAGGTCTACACCCAGGTCTATTCACCAAGTTTCCAAGCTGTAGTGGTGGGAGAACCAAACAGGAAACAGGCTGGATTCTGGTCCTGCCGCAGTCACTCAATGGCTGTGTGGCAAGTCAGACTTTCTCTCTGGGCCTTAGTTTCCACATCTGTAAAGTGAGGGAATTAAATAAATAATCTGACAGGCATTGCAGTGTTCACGATCCTGGATTCTAAATGAGGAAAAAGGGCCAGTGAATGGGAATGAGAGGAAGGAAGGCTGGAGCAGATGAGAGAGTGTGTGAAAGAGTCCAGGAAGGGTAATTCTACTTGGTTGACATGGTAGCAAAAGGAATGAACATTAGGCCACAGGAAGAACTCTCTACAGGTCTGGGATAAGGGAGGAAGGAAGGCCAGTACTAGTAAAGATTTTCTCTTTCCTGTACTTTGCACAAAGGGAATCTAGATTGGAGAAAGCAATCTGGGGTGGAGGCAGGGTAATTCCTCGAATGACCTCAAGGAAGACCAGGCAAATTCCTAATTTTAAAAAACTTATTTGACACCACTACACTCTAGTCCTGGTGACAGAGCAAGACCCTATCTCAAAAAAATTTTTTAAAAAAAACATATTAATTAAAAAATTGAATAGGTAATCCATTACCATGCTTCAAAAGTAAAAAAGTTAAATCCCAGTGGCCTTTTTTGCAGAAATGGAACAGCTGATCCTAAAATTCATATGGAATTGCATGGCACCCCAAATAGCCAAAACAATCCTGAAAAAGAACAAAGTTGGAGGACTCCCACTTCCCAATTTCAAAACTTACTACAAAGCTACAATAATCAAGACAGTGTGGCATAAGGACAGATATATAGATATAGATAGATAGATAGATCAATGGAATAGAATTGAGAAATAAACATCCATCTGTCGTCAACTGATTTTCAACAACAGTGCCAAACCATTCAATGGGAAAAAAAAAACAGTCTTCAACAAATGTTATGGGGAACACTAGATATCCACATGCAAAAGAATGAAGTTGGACCCCCACCTCACAATATATACAAAGATTAACTGAAAGAGCCAGGTGCAGTGGCTCAGACCTGTAATCCTAGCACTCTGGGAGGCTGAGATGGGAGGATTGCTTGAGGTCAGGAGTTCAAGACCAGCCTGAGCAAGAATGAGACCCCATCTCTACTAAAAATAGAAAAAATTAGCTGAGCACGATGGCATGTACCTGTAGTCCCAGCTACTTGGGAGGCTGAGGCAGGAGGATTGCTTGAGTCCAGAAGTTTGAGGTTGCTGTGAGCTAGGCTGATGCCATGGCACTCTAGCCAGGCAACAGAGTGAGATTCTAAAAAAAAAAAGAAAATTAACTGAAAATGGATCAAAGACCTACATATAACTGCTAAAATTATAAACTCTTAGGAGAAAATATAGGGGTAAATTTTCCTAATCTTGTACTTGGCAATGGACTCTTAGCTACAACACCAAAACAAAAGCAACAACAATAAAAAAAATAGGTCAAATTGAAAAAAATGTGTATATGTGAGAATAAGTATAAAAAAAGAAAAAAATAGATAAATTGGACTTCAAATTTTTATTAAATTAAATTTATTTATTTATTTATTTATTTTGAGACAAAGTCTCACTCTGTTGCCCGGGCTAGAGTGCCATGGCGTCAGCCTAGCTCATAACAACCTCAAATTCCTGGGCTCAAGCAATCCTCCTACCTCAGCCTCTCGAGTAGCTGGGACTAGAGGCATGTGCCACCATGCCCGGCTAATTTTTTGTATA
>VBSM01002616.1:17670279-17684014 GCA_008086735.1 Cheirogaleus medius | reverse complement strand
CCTCCCACCTTGGCCTCCCAGAGTGCTAGGATTACAGGCGTGAGCCACTGCTCCTGGCCTTAGCAAAGGATTTAAATATATACAATTCTCCAAAGAAAATAGACAAATGGCTAACCAGCCCCAAAAAAGATGCTCGACACCATTCGTCATCAGGGAAATGTAAATCAAAACTCAGAATGAGATAATATATATCTAGAATAGCTAGAATGGCTACAATAAAAAAAATTAAAAATAACAAGTGTTGATGAGGATGTGGAGAAATTGGGATCCTTATACACTACTGGTGGGAATGTAAAATGGTACAACCACTGTGGAAAACAGTTTGGTTCCTCAATAAGTTAAATAGAGAATTACCCTACCCTATGATCTGGCAATTCCACTCCTAGGTATATACCACCCAAAATTGAAAACAGGTTCAGATAGAAACTTGTATATAAATGTTCACAGAAGCACTATTTATAATAGCTAAAGGTAGAAACAACCCAAATGTCCATCAGCTGATGAATGAATAAACAAAATGTGGTATATCCATGTAATGCAATGCTATTTGCCCATAAAAAGTAATGAAGTACTGATACATGCTACAACGTGGATAAACCTTGAAAACATTATGCTATGTGAACAAAACCAGCCACGAAAGACCACATATTGTATGATTTCATTTATATGACATACCCAAACTAGAAAAGTCTATAAAAACAAGGTTACCAGGGGAGAAGGGGGAATGGGGAGTGACTGCTTAATCAGCAATTTGTTTTTGGGGCGATGAAAAGTTCTGGAATTAGTGATAATGGCTGAACAACATTGTGAATGTACTTAATGCCACAAAATTATACACTTAAAATTATTAAAATGATAAATTTTTATTTTATCATAAAAAATCAAAAAGTTAAATAAGATAGTGAGAAATCTCCCACCCAAGACACCCCAGTCTCTACACCTACCCTAAATAAATATCGTGTATTATCTTTTTTCTCATAATCTTTCTAGAGATTGTTTTATGCATACACAAATTAATATGAATATACTTTTCAAATGGTAGAATTCTATCAATGCTAGAATACACACTATTTTACACAGTTTTATTTTATTTATTTATTTATTTATTTATTTATTTAGAACTCCTGACCTCAAGCAATCCTCCCACCTCAGCCTCCCAGAGTGTTAGGATTACAGGTGTGAGCCAACCACACCCAATTTTTTTTATTTTAACTACTTTTCTTAGAGATCTTTCTACTTTAGAAAACTAAGAAGTTCCTTGTTCATTTTTATAGCCATAAAGACTTCCATTGCATCATATCATAGTTAATCAGTCCCGGCCAGGCACGGGTGGCTGGCACCTGTAATCCTAGCACTTTTGGAGGCTGAGGCAGGAGGACTGCTTGAGGTCAGGAGTTTGAGACCAGTCTGAGGAAGAGTGAGACCCTGTCTCTACTGAGGCAGGAGGATCGATTGAGCCCAGGAATTTTAGGTTGCAATGAGCTATGATGATGCCACTGTACTCTACCCAGGGTGACAGAGTGAGACCATGTCTCAAAAAAATAAATAAATAAAAAATAAGAAAACATAATCAGTCCCTTAATGATGGGCATTTAAATTGTTTCTAATTATTCACTACAACAAATAATGCTACAATGAAATGTCATGCATTTATCATTTTACATGTGTGCGAATCAATCTGTAGGATAAATTCCTGGAGGATGTGCAGGATCAATAGATCATGGTGTTATTTGTAATATTGGAAGGTATTGCGAACGGAAGCTCCTTAGGGACTGTGCCAGTTCACATGCGCTTTAGCAGTATATGAGAAAGGCCAGCTCACTCCTTGTCATGAAGCATCCGCGTCCTCCTCAGCCTGGGCCCAGGCTCAGGTCCACATGCTCTCCAGGGAGTGTGGGGAAGGGGTGTGGTGCAAAGTCGTTGACCGCCCCCATCCTGCTGCCCACCACCTGTGACCTCGGGCGCAGTATATAAGGGAGGAGCCTCCAGATCCCCCCACACACACCCAGAGGCCGCCCCAGGGCGGAGCCTCCCTGTAACCTCAGCCCTGCTTGCTCTGCATGCCTGCGGTCGGTGAGGCTGGAGATGCTGCAGCGCAGAGCACAGTTCTGACTCATCTCTCACAGGTGGGGCCCCTGCTGCCACACAGGTTTCCAGGATAGGACAGACACAGAGACCTCAAGCCCATTCGTCTCCCCTTAGAGGGGACCCCTGGACAACCTTCCCCCTCCCTTTCTTCCTAATTCTTCCCTCTTCTCCCCTCCTTGGGGACATATGCGCTGCCACCTGCTTATCTGTCTCTTTCTCTCTCTTTCTCTCTCTCCCCCTCTCCCTCTGGCTCCTTCCTATTCAAAACTTTGATTACATCTCTCTGCTGCTTTTCTCTTCTCCATTTCTGCACAGTTCTTTATTTTACTTCCTTTTCCCTCTGTTCCTAACCAGAGAGTGGCCCAAGGTCATCCAGGGCACTAGAGGCAGAGCAGAGACTGAGACAGGTCAGGCCTCTTGGCCTGTTTGCCGCTTGCCTCCCTTCCAACTCAGGCACCATCACCATCAAACGTGGTGTCTTCTCCCCACCAACCCCGATCGGCTCTGCCTAATCCCATTTCTCTTTCCTTGGAGATCTTCTTCAGCCTTCCCTTCTTTCCCTAGACCAAATGCTTGTTCCATTTTTCTGGACTCCATTCTGACTCTAATACACACCCTGTTATCCCCCTCCACTGCTGAGAAACAGAGCCTCTCCCCAACCCATCCACCTCCCATGTCAAGCAGAACCCTCTGCTGCCCACTCAGAGTTGTCCCAAGTCAAGCAGAACCCTCTGTTGCCCACTCAGTCTTAAAGAGGAAACAGAACCGAGCTGCTGGGCCACAGTCTCCCAGGGGTGTGTGTCTGTGGCCAAGGTAGCGACTGGGAAGAAGTTTGAGCTAAGGGCAAAGCATCAGGCAGCAGACAAGGCAACGGGGAATAATGTTGGGAGAACCCTACCTCGACACCAAGCAGACACTAAAATGACAGCACTCACACATCCCCACCTCTTTTCTCTCCCTCCAGGGACATAGGGGCAGGGGTTGTGAAACTGGAGGAGGGAACAGGGACAGGGGATCTTAGGAATGTAGAAAGGAGTCAGAACCTTTCTCAAGTCCAGAGAGACCCTGGGAGTCCAGATGAGAACCTTCTTCCCAGGAGGTTGGGACCAGGTGGGCCTAGGCTTGCAAGGAGAGGAGGTAGAAGGGCTGGTGCCCTGGTACTCACAGGTGCGTGCAGAGCGGCCCTTCCTCTGGAGGCAGTTGCAGCCTTTGTGTACTGATATGGGAGGCTGCAGAGGAGGAAGTGACACGCCCCGGGGTGGGGGAGACTTGGGGGTAGTAGGGGTGACTGATCTAGGAGGAGGTGCGGCAGATAGGCAAAGGAAGTAGATGATGCAGAGATTTGGAAGAAGTTCATTTAATGAGCCCCTGTTGCATGCTGGACACTTCCCATTATAATTAATGCTCACAACAACCTCCTAAGAGGGGTGTGAGTCCCCCATCCCCCAATTTTGCAGATGTAGAGAGTGAAGCCTAGAGGCAGCATGTAAAGAACTTGACCCGAGGTCTCACAGCTGCTGAGTGGCTAGTCTGGGATTTAAATCCAGGTCTGTCTGCCTCCAAAACTGGCGACCTCTGCACCTCCTCATATAGGAAGGAACATGGTAAGAGGAATAAGGCGGCAGTAAGTGTTACAGAGGGGGAATTTAGAGACTCTTTTTTTTTTGAGAAGAGACTCTTGTTCATTTTGAAAACCTAGTGCCCACCACAGTGTGTTTAATTACATGGGCCGTGGAGCCAAGCTGCCAGAGTTCAAATCCTGGCCCCACCACTTACTAGTAGTAAGGACCTTAGCTAAGTTACTTAACCCTTCCTGTGTCTGTTTTCTCATCTGTCAAGTGGGACTCATAGAATTGTTGTAAGAATTAAATGTGCCAACTGGTATCAATTGTTACCTGGCACATACTAAGGGCTTGACAAGACAATCGGTAGGCATGAGGAATAATGGGAGTGAGAAGTGGAGAGGTTTTGAGAAATTCAAGGTCCAGGCAGCTGGAAACTTGGCGAGAGGGGCACAGGGCCAGGCTCAGAGTATGAGGGGTGCCAGGCAGGGGTCACGACAATAGGGGAGCCTGGGAAAGGGCTGGAGGAAGTGAACTGAGAGAAACAGAGTGCAGGAACCACCAGCTGGAGCCAAGGCAAGGATGAAGCCTGTGGGGAGAACAGCTTGTAACAAGTAAAAATGGTATGAGCCCCTGGCCTGCACTTGCCCACTGGGAGCTTTGAGAGGGAGCGGGACAAGAAGTGTGTGTTCACAGGTCTGTGTCTCCTACCAAGAGCTCTCCTTGAGGGCAGTGCCGGGCTCTGCCAGGCTCCCTGCTGTAGCCACGGACCCTAACAGAGCGCCCAGCTCCTAGTGGAAGGTCAGGTGGATTTCAGAAGTGCAGCTGCTGGGAGGAAGCAATTGGGAGGAGGGGTTCCTCCTCCTCCAGATGGGCATTGGGGGCCCCAGGCTGTGGGCCAGACACAATCCACACCCTTCCCCCATACCCAGGGGTTACCATGGCAAGGACCCCTCCTTCCCCTCAGGCCCTGTGGTTTCCTCTAGAGCTTCTTTCTTTCGCTTTCTTCTTCTGCTTTCCCCCCCACTCTTCCCTTCTCCCCTACTCCCAGGTCCTCAACCTCTTTCCAGATGCACACGTCACCAGCAAAGAGAGCCAGGGACAAGGTAGGCAAGGCACTGGCCCAGGGAAGAAGGGCCATGGCAGGAGCGGGGGCTGGGGAAGTGTGGAGGGAGAGTCACAGAGGGCAGGGGGAAGACAGAGTTCAGGGGTGCACAGCAGAGGCCAGAGGCATTGCAACGGCACTTTGCAGAGGGAAGGCCTGTGGGGGCAAGAAAGATACTGGGAGAGAAGGTAACAGTGGGGATATGGGGGGAGTGGAGGTCAGGGGCTGAACACGGGTCACAGAGGGCAGGACAGCTCACTGAGTGAGGGGCTGCTCTAAAACGGAAACACTGTAGCTTCTCTCCTGGGCCCAGAAACCCTTGTGAGAACAAAGAAACATCAACAGACCCCATCCCCAGAAAAGAGTAGATATGCACATGTGCATGACTGGACTGGGAATGGGCTTAGAGACCCCAGGGCCAGGCCGCCAGCACCCAACATAGAACCCACCTGGAGGCTGTGGGAGGCCTGATCACTCAGAGTGCTCTTCGGGCTCCCCACCCCCCACTCCCCATCCAGGCACATTTCATCCTGTTTTCTTTGTTCCCTTAAGAAAGTTGCAAGGCCCACAGAGGAGCTGGCCCTCCTCACTCAGCATCCCCTCCACGTCAGCCGGTTATTCCGCCTGCCACCTCCTAGAGGGAGCCACACCCCACGAGTTTCCATCACTTTATTTTGCAAAAATAGAAAACTCAGCAATATGCAATACAGCGGGGTGGTGGAGGGGAGATGTAAACAGAGGGGAGGGGACAGCACCCTGACCCCCCAGAGAAAAAGGGGAGCCAGTGGGAATCTTATTTGGCAGCTAAATACAAACTGGGGATTGGAGGAAGGGAGGGGTCACAGAGGCCCTGGGCTCCCCCACCCAAGACCCCTGGAGGAAGGGGTCAATTCCAGGGTGTAAACAAAAGCTAATAAATAAATAGAGGCTTCCTCTGGGTCAGGGTGGGATCAGCTAAGCAGCGTCCCCCCTCCCTGGGCCAAGCTGGGGAGTCAAGGGTGGAAGGCACTAGGGTGAGAGGGATCCCGAAGCCCCTCTGTAGTGTAGGAGCATCCCTGCCCTATGGCTGAGATGGGGGCAGGAGGAGCCCAAGGCATGTGACAGGGCTGGGGGAAGGACTCATATGAAGGGCACAGGGCAAACCCCATCCCCAAGCAAAGAGGTGCAGAATGGACCTGCATCTGTCCCTTTCACCCCAGAAATGCAGGGCCCAGCCTTTCCCCGCCCTGACCTGGCAGGAGGATGGGGCACAGAGGGCAGCGAGCACCCAGCAGGTGCATCGCACAGCATTAGGCACCAAGGGTAGGCGCAGGAGGGTGGGCTCAGCCCTCTCCCTTTGCCTCCCTTTTGGTCTCTAGTGTTCCTGTTTGCTCCCAGAGGCCCAAGCACCTGGCAGAGGAAGGGACTGTGGAATAGCAGGGTCTTCCTCTTGTCCTGGGGAGCCTAGGACCCTGGCATCTGAAGGGCAGTGCTGAGATTTTAGAGTCCAAACCTGGGCTCACACCTCTGCCCTCTCTCCTGGTGGGAGCAGGGCAGGCCCCTGGGACTGGTGAGGGAGCCAGTTAGAGCAGGAAGAGGATGAACACAGAGGCACCCCTGGAAACTTTGGCAAAAACAAGGAGCTCACTGGAAGGGGTGGGGAGAGGGCAGAGCAGGTCCTCCCCTAGTCACTGGTAGTGTCTGGGAGATGGTCAGTCTGCTGCCTGGAGCCCCAACCCCCATGGTGGGGAGGTCAGGGGCCCTGGTCAGGCTGGGGACTTTGGCCCCCTTTGTCCTGGCCCCTGGGAACCTCATCCTCACTAGAGGCCTTGGGATGGGGACCAGGCTGTGAAGTGTCATCCTCAAACATTTCAGGGTTCTCCAGCATCTCTCGGATCAGGGGAGGCATGGGGCCTGGAATCTCCATCTTCAGGGTAATGGCCCTTTCTGCTCCTGCAATGGAGAGGCAAAGAGGCTCAGGAGGACAGAGGCACATGGCCCTTGAGGCCACCTCCCTAATCTTTCTCAGCTGCCCTCTGATTATGGGGACTCACAGCACAGGCCTGTCACCTCTCTGTCCCCAGCTCACCCTCTCCCCACTAGGGTTTCTGGGTGCTGCTCCTCTGCCGGGAAGGTCTACCTGGTCTAATTTGCCAAGCCTACCGTGCACTAGTCCCATTCTTTCAGGCCGTCTATTCAAAGATTGCTCTGAGCACAACTTCCAGCCTCGCTCCCCAGCCACTTCGTCTCTAATGTCCAGAGCTTGCCTGTTTTCCTAGGCCTGTTCTTTTTTTTTTTTTTTTTTTTTTTAAGGCAGAGTCTCACCAGGCTACGGTGCAGTGGCATCATCACAGCTCACTGGAACCTCAAACTTCTGGGCTCAAGCTATCCTTTCCCACCTCAGCCTCCCGGAGTGCTAGGATTATAGGTGTGAGCCACCACACCTGGCCATCCTAGGCCTATTCTTAATACATTTGTAACAACAGCTAATATTTACCAAACACTATGTTCCAGGCATCCTTCTAAACTAGCACTGTCCAGCAGAACTTTCTGCAGTGTCGGAAATATCTGCTCTGTCCAATACAGTAGTCATTAGCCACATGTGGCTATTGAGCACTTGAAATGTGACTATTGCAACTGCAGAACTGAATTCTAATTCAGCACAGTTCTAAGTACATTGTGTGTGTGTGTGTGTGTGTGTTTAAGAGATGGGGTCTTGCTGTGTTGCCCAGGCTGGAGTGCAGTGGATATTCACAGGTGCAATTGTAATGCTCTAAGCCTGGAACTGCTGGGCTCAAGTGATCCTCCCACCTCAGCCTCCCAAGCAGCTAGGCCTCCAGGTGCTCACCTCCGTGCCCAGCTTTACACTGTATATAATGAATTCATTTAGTCCTCACAATAACCTTATGAGGTAGGTGTAAGTACAGCCCAGTTTACAAACAGGACAACAAGGTACAAAAAATAAAGGGATTTGTCCAACATCTCCCATTTCTAGTATGAGGCAGAGCTGGCATTCTGATGTAGGTCGCCTGGTTCTCAATCACTCTGTTCTTGTCTCTGCTGGCCAACGGTCTGACCTGGGAGACTGGCAGCTCTGAGAAGACACAGAGGGGACGTTCACTCGGGACTAACCCTTGGTGCTGATGCCCCGGAGGTCGGTGATTTTCATGAGCATCCTCGGGAACATGTAGGGTTGGCTGGGCCGCCGGCGCCGGGCGTAGAGCCTCAGGGCTTCCAGCAGTGGCTCCTGCAGCTTGTCCACTTTTTCAGGCTCCTCCAGGTCCATGCGGTCTACAGGCACAAGCACAGTGGAGTGAGAGGAGAAGGAAGAGATGGGGAGGACACAGTGACAGGGAGTTAATTCCCAACTGGCCCTGCCCTATGGGCATCCAGGTCCCAAACTTTGTCCCATCAGCCACTTCCCTGTTGTTCCTGAGCCCCACCCAAGCTATCTCCCCTGCTCTAAGCCCTGTACCTTCTCCCCTCAGCAAGGGGCTTTCTCTGGTAAATCATTCCTGCCAGATTCCTATCTCAGCACCAGTATCTAGGGTCTCCTCAGCTCCCCCAGCTCTGCCTCTTTTTTGTCCTATTTTCTAGGCTGCTGGGGAGCCTGTACAGGATCTGAGAAGTCTGTGGATGGCGCCAGGTGCAAAAATCCCAAGGGAAGAGACCACCAGGTTTCCTGCGGAGTCAGAGATCAGGTGTGGAGTGTTGTGGGAACGGAGAGCAAGCAGACACCAGGGCGCACCCCCGCACCTCCACAGATGAGGCAGATGGCGCTGAGCAGCCCTGTCTCTGTGTCATCCATCTCCAGTGGCAGGAGCTGCCCAGCAAAGGCAAAGACCAGGTCTGTGAGGGGCCCAAAGCCGGCATTGTGCATCTGGGTCCGGTTCAAGGTCAGCCCGTCGGAGAAGGTCATGGTGTCCTGTTCTGGGGTGTACCTTGTGCAGATCCGAAGCATCTGGAGGTGGGGGTTGGGGAGGGGGTGGGGAAAAAAGGGAATGAGTACAAATCGAGAAGGTCAGGTCCCCAGTGAGTGCAGCCTGAAGCAGGCATGGGGAGGAAGGCAGAGGTGAAGGATCTGAGGCTTGGGGAGGAGAGGTCCTGAGAAGTCAGGAGGCAGGGCATTCAGGGTCTATGATCAGGTCAGAGGGGCAGGGGCTAAGACAAGAAGAGTTTAGGTAGAGGAGATATGAGGAGTCCCAGATGGCTGGGCCAGGGTGGGTAAGGAAATCTTTGTATGGACCAAGGAACTGTTGAGGGTCTCATATGAGGGTCAGGCTGTAGCACGACCCAAAGGGCCTAACTTACCAGGATGTCCAGGCAGGCAGCCTTGAGCAGGGTGATCTGGTCAGCAATGCTGAGCCCTGTAAAGCCAGGCAACCGCTTGGCAAACTCCACGATCTTGATGATGCACTTGGTGGCCAACTCACTGAACTTGTCCCACAGCCCCAGATCCAGCTGCACCCTGTGGTCTGCACTGGAGTTCTGCAGGAGGAGGAGTCGAAGGTTAGAGTGTGAGCTGCAGCCAACCTCTGGGGGCTGTCTTCTCTCAGCCAATACCTCAAGCTCTCCCCTCCATATTCTGATGCCCTCCTTGTCCTCATCACCAGACCACAGCCTTCAACACAACCCACACCCATTCCCCGACAATGTGAAGAGTGCCCTACCCTCTCTGGGGCTCTGCCCATTCCTCACCGTGGTGTATTTGCCCAGCTGGCAGAGCGAGGGGAAGGTCTCCTGATGGGCTTTGCTGACCTTGGTGATGAGCTCTTCTAACTGGGGGCTCAGCTCATAGCTGTCAGGTGACCCTTCTTCCTTCACCTCTTTCTTCTTCTTGTTCCGGTCGTTCCGCACAGCTTGGGGGTGGAGGCGCAAGGAGAGGGTCAGGACCCTCAGAGCCTCGCTTTGGACATCCTCTCTTACCTAATTTAATGTGCTCAGTCCTTATCATGAATATCTATTCCCTGGTACTCTAATTAATGCCTCAGTTTCCCTATCTCATACATTAGCTCCTATTCCTAGGCTGGCTCTCCCTAGCCCCACCCAGGGCCTGCAACCCCTGCTCCCTCCCCAGGCCATTCGGCTCCATGTCTCCATCCTGCCCTTCCTGTCACCCTGCAGGAGCTGGAGGTGGGGGGGGCAGGATATGCAGGCGGCAGGATATCCACTTATAGCCTTGGCAGCACAATGGGGGGGGGATAGGGGAGGGGCCACCCCAGATCCATCTCTGGCTAGTCCTGGAGCCAGAGAGGGGAGGGGATTGGCAAGTCTACCTCCCCCATTTCCCCATGAAACAGGGGGAGTGTGAGGCCTTAACCCCTATTCACCCATTCAGAGGAAGGGTTAAGCTCCCAGAGAGGGGAGAAAGGGAAAGGGTGGGGCCTCCTGGGTGAATGGAGCTAATCAAATAGGACTGGCCTGGGAGGAGGTAGCACCCCAGAGGAGAATAGGTCTCAGAGGTCAGGGAAGTGGGGGTGGCCAGAAGAGAGAGGGTGGCAGTCACAGGGTAGGACAGGAGTGCGCCTGCCCAGGCCAAGGACCGGAACCTACCTTCCTTGGACATGCCCACTTCGAAGCACTTCTGCAGCCGGCAGTACTGGCAGCGATTCCTGGTCACTTTGTTGATGATACAGTTTTTGTCGCGGTGACATGTGTACACCATGTTCTTCTGAATACTGCGGCGAAAGAAGCCCTGGAGTTGGGGGGAAGTGGAGAGTGCCACTGAAACAGGATGCTGGGAATACCAGCCTCTCACAGGCCTTGCAGGATGCCCCAGGCCTGACCCAATTTATTAACCACCTATGTGCAAAGCAGCCCCATCCTACCCCTAGCATCTGTGTCCCTGGTATCTTATCTTAGCCGGTAACTCTGGACCCCCAATCCACCCACCCCCACCACGTACACACCTTGCAGCCTTCACAAGAGCTGACCCCATAGTGGTAGCCAGAGGACTTGTCATTGCACACGAAGCATGGCTTGTAGACCCGAGGAGGCGGAGGGGGCGAGGGCGAGCTGGGCACCATCTCCTCTGAGCTAGTGCTTTGTGTCTCCACCGCTGAGGGGGAAAGCAGTGATGTGAGGGTCAGGGGAGAAGGACCCCACAGACCTCCAGGCCTCCTCATCATGCATACCCCATGAGCACTTCTTCCTCCGGCCTACTGGTGGTAACCAGCACTACCACAGTGCACTAGTTCCCGCAACCAGGTTTGCCCCACAGCAAACACTCCCGGAATCCCCTCAACAGCCACTATTACTGCCCCGTGTTGTGAGTGCGACCCCCCACAGTCTGGCCAACTCCTCCACAATAAGGCCAGCCCTAGGGCTATAGGACATTGTTCAATTCTCCAAATTGCAGACCAAGGCCATCCTGGAAATTAACTTCTCTTGGCCTTAGTTTCCCTAACAATCAAGTGTGTGGGTGGAAGGGTTAAGGCCCTGCACTCTGAACTGTCTAGTCACTCCCTGTCACTTTTGTAGATCCTTGTCAGGTAGTCTACTCCCCACCATCCTCCTCCCTGTGGGGCAACAGATCTGGGGGTGGGGAGGCAATTACAGGCCACCTGTAGCTGGCACCTGTCTGAATAACCTGCTGGGATACTTAGTAGTTAGAACAGGACCTCATATCTCAGGTAGTAGAGGGTAGATAATCCTCAGTCTTTTCCCTCTCACAACAACCCCCAAATAACCACCAAAGTCCTTTCCCCCAGAAACCAGTGAGACATGGAGCAAATGAGGCACAGCTATCAGGACAATAAACCAGAGACATGCAGAGGCCTTATCTCACACCTGAAGAACTGAGGCCAAGACAGGGGAAGTGACCAGCTCAGTGCCACACTGCCAGCAGATGATGGGGCGAAAGTTCTCAGGTACTCTGATTAAATCTAAGTGGCCATGAGTCAGAGAAACTGGGGAAGGGGAGACTGAGGTATTTGCTCAGATTCTCAGGTCTAGAAGCTGTTGAGAGTGTAGCAAACTAAGAAGTGAGGTGACAGTGGGTAAACAGGGCTGATGGGGGAGGGGACTTATTTCTGGACCCTCTCTAAGCCTATGTCTTCACTCCTAAACTGCCTCCAAAGAAAATCTCCAATTGCAGCTCAAAAGGGGTCTCAGCCCCACAGAGTTTGGGGAGGATACCCTCTGTTCAGGAGGCTGCTGGGTATATCTGTGTGTATGTGTGACAGCGAGAGTATGTGTGTGTGTGTGTCTCATCTGCAGAGGCTAGGAAAAATCTGTAAATTGTTCAACCTGTAGGACCTGTTGCCCAAACCTAGAGGGCCCAAGTTAACTGAAGAAATCCCTAAGATCCTCCCTAAGGAATGTTCCATGCGCCCACCTCATGAACACCTCCTTCCTTCTAACCCTCTGTAGCCCACCTGGTCAGAAGGCTACCCCAGTACATCCGGAGAGGGGAAGGAATGCCCAGGATGCCGGGGTTCCAGGCTAGCTCCACCCACCCCACAGGAGGGAAGCCCTCCCCACCCCCCAACACACACACACACTCAATTAGCATAAGAATCTTGCTGGAGTGAGATTCCTCAATGAAAAAGGAGAGGAGGGGAAGAAAGAAGGGTGCCAGAAGTCTATTCAAGACTTGGGGGGAGATCAGGAGGGGCTGGTGCTGAGTGACGTAGGGAGGGCTGGAATGCCTTTCTGGACCTCTCATCCTCAGGCCCACCAGTGTCCTCAGAGGGCATGTGTTCTGCCCAAGGTCTGTGCATGGGGTGGTGCTCACTCTGGTGCTGACGCCCTCCCTGCCCACAGAGCGCTGCCTCATTTCCTCTTTTGCGCAAGAACCTGGGCGCGGTCAGGCTGGCATGGGGCAGTGCCAGCCAATTATAAGACTGGGGGCTGTGGGGAGACAGGCCCAGGGGCAGCTTTTCCCATCTAAGTGGTACCGTCACACCCCTGCCCCCTGAACCCTAAAGTGCATCCCAGTGGCTCTAAGGTCAATCTTAGTTCGGGTGGAGGGCGCCCGGAAAGCTAACTGGGTCTACTCCAATCTGATTCTCTACTCAGCCCAGAGCTGAGACCCCACCATCAGGATGCTACTCCTGGGCTAGGCAGGGGCCCCTGCTGGGGAGGAGGAGGGTGGGCTCTAGGTTTTTCTCCTTTTAAAGCCCAAATTGCTGAAATTGAGGAAATTCCTGGCCAGGCTGAGCGGAGCTTCAAACAAACTCTTTATAACCGGCTGTAAATGCTCCCAGCTGCGAGGCCCAAAGCTGAGCAGCCTAGACTCACAATCTAGCACACACCTCCTTGGAGACACACACACACTCTACAGGTCAACAACACACAGGGCAGCAAAGCAGGCATATTAAAAATGCGCTCTTGTAACCCCGACCGGATTCTGGCACAGAGGAACACACTGATGAGATAAAGACGCACTCCAGCCACACTGTGGAGGTAGATCTACAAGTCACAAGGCACACAAAACACACAACACTCGGCTACACATTTACAAAGGAACTGCTCTACCACCAGACAAACACCCCAGCCTGCCAACACAGCACTAGGACACCAAATCCTCCAAACAGGCACAAACACACCATACAGTCCCTCCTCTCCAAACGACTTTCCCTCTGAAAGTGTGTGGAGGCAGGCCTGAAGCTGACTTTGTGTGCTGGCCAGGACCCTAGAGGCCAAAACTACTGGTCCAAATTAAAATGCAAAAATACATAGCCAGTCAAGTCCAAGGGGCTTCCATGGACCTAAAAAAGATCAGGGTCCCCGCTCAGCCCCACAAAACCCTTCCTGAAAGATTCTCTCCACCTCAGCACCTCCCCCCAACCTACCCCAAATCCCCATCCTATTGGGCAATGAGAAGAAGGTTAAGAATTCACAGGGATTTGGTGCAAAGTGATAGTTCCATGCTTTTTCTGCCACTGAAACGGCACACTTTTAATTCTTGCCCCACTCCACCCCAAAGTATGGTCTCCTGTTTGCCGCCTCCCTCTTCCAGTCACCCAGTTGTTAAATCTGAGCAGCTCTGCCCTGGAAC
>VBSM01002616.1:17636466-17653964 GCA_008086735.1 Cheirogaleus medius | reverse complement strand
GCACTTCTCGGGGGCGCTGTCTGATAGTCTAGGTGGACTGCTGCCCACCAAGAGACTGTTGGTCTCCTGGAGCACTTCCGTAGCTGCTTCCTCAGGCAGGAAGGCAGGAGCTGGGGTGGGGTGGGGAGAGGGATCGGCTGGACCCCTCACCTGGGCAGGCAGAGGCAGCAGGCTTCTCAGAGCCCTCCTCCCGCCCAGTCCTGGGGGAGTATCTGCTTTGAAGTTAGTTTCTGGGTGTGCTCCTACTGGTTCCAGAACCTCTTCTTCTGCAACTTCTGGAATGGAAAGTGTTCTTCTCAGAGCCTCCCCAACAGCCGCTGAAGGTGAGCAAGTTGGCCATTTCTTCCCCTCTACTGAGCCTCCATTGGAGTCTCCTCTGCAGTTCGCATGGAGGTGGACTCTGCCTCTAGAGGAGGTAGAGGATCCTTTGTCCCGAGGTCATTTCTTCCCCCTTGGACTTCCACCCACATCTCTGATTGTCCCAAGAGTCTCTGAACCCCTGACCTCTCACCTTGAGTTAGGCAGGGGTTAGTGGCCTTTGGACCAGAAGAGGAGGCTGAGTAGAGGGTATCTGGTTCCTCCCTCCCCATGGATATCTTTGACATCCTTTGTGGTCATTTGTTTCTAGCCAGGAACCCTCTGCTTGGATGTCTTGTCTTTCAAATCTCTGAGAGCTCACTCAGCCTCATGACCTCAATCTTGCAGCAATAATCCCATCTGTGACATCCATGCTTATCTGGCATGGGGATGAAGGAAGCTGGGAACCCTTGACTCAGGCTCCTAATAATCCCATCCACAGATAGCTGGCTGTAAGTCTCCTGTCCCTGGGGGTGGGGCTGGAAGCCTCGCCAAGAGAAGCCACCAAGAGATAGCTAGAAGTGAGAGACTCAGCTATCTGCCCAGAACTAGCTCATAGGCTGAGTCCCTAAGCCCCCTCCATGTTTCTCAAGTTCTCTGGCTCCTGCACTAACCTGTTTCTTTTTTTTTTCCAGTCATAAATACATAATAACTAACCTGCTTCTTAGCCTTCTTTTTCTTAGCCTCCTTTAGAACTCTTTGTTATTTTCTTTCTCTGTTTATTTTTTTTCATCTATTTTTCTACTTTACTCTCTCTGTTTCTGCTTCCTTCTATCACTGGGACACTTTGCCTTCAGATTGTTACATCTGTTTTCCCCTCCCTATGCCTCTATTTCTTCCTCTATTTCCCTGTCTAATTTAAAATCCATCTAAAGTAATACATCTTTTTCTTTCCCCTTCCCCATCTCAATCCCTGCCTTCATATCTATTTTCTTCCATGGTCTTTCCACTCACCTCATATCTCTCTGCTTTTCTGCCCTATTGTGCTTCATTGTGCATTTCATTCTTGATCTCTTCCATTTCTGTTTCCCTCTCTTTGTCCCTCTTCCTGTCTTCTATGTCTAGCTGTTTTTTCACTTCCTATCTCTCTTTTTCTATCTCTTCATATTTCTCATGTTTCCCCCCAGCCTCCTATCTTCCCATCTCCCTGGGTCCTGCACAAGAGGGCACATCAAGCCTGTGTCATGTCTTTCTCATTGCTTCCCAAGGGCCAGGACTCTGTCTGTACTACAGAGGGTCCTTGCCCTGCAGTGAGGGAGGGGTAGACATGGCTATGAGAATAGTCCCCCGTTTCTCCATTCACCATTCAGGCCATCCACCCCTGCTCAGCTATAATCCCAAACCTGTTTTTGAAATGATGCTTCTCTCAACTTCTTATTTTGAAAGTTGGCAATTAAAAAGAAAAAGAATTAAGCATTTATGCTACCTGTCCTATAGAAACTATATTTCAGAATAGCTCTAACTGGTGGAGACAATTTCTTATTTACAGAAGAATTCTAGTTAATGTAGAAGGAATATGGAATTAGGAAAATCACCATTTTGCAACTCCTCATGAAATAACTGATCAAAACAAGAATCACCTAATGGATAAAACCAAGAATGATGGTTGATGCAGAACTTTACAATGGAGGAATCGAGCCATTATAGTCTGACCCCACTGTGAATCCTAGCATCACAACCAGATACCACGTACCTCCTGATGTGATGCAATGTGAAGCATCATCTACCAAGGATTTTTGCCAAGCAAAGTAATAAACAAAAAAATTGAACATGAATCTAATCAAACCTCTAGTGCTAACTTCCATTAACAGGAAATACAGGGGATGAAGGAACAAATTAAATGACACAACAAGGAATTAAGTAAACACATACAGAATGTGGACATTCTAAAGGAAATCTGGCCCAATTTTTTCAACTAGTCAATGAGGCGGGGGGTGAAGTGAGAGGGGATTTAAAAAGACAACTACTATATGGAACATGTGGACCTTGTTTGGTTCCTGATTTGGACAACCTAACTGTAAAAACAGGAACATTTAATTATGGACTACGTATCTATGATACCTAAGGAAACAGTGCTAATTTTGTTAGATACAAAATGGCTCTGGAGTTATATAAGAAAAGGTCCTTATTTCCTAGAGATGCATGCTGAAGTATGGAGTAAAGTGACCTATTTAATTTAAAATACTTCAGCAGAGAAAAAAAGGACAGAAAGAAAGGAAAAGGAACAAAAGTGGCAAAATCAATAACTGTTAAGTATATGGGGGTTCATAGAACTATGCTTTCTACCTTTGTGTATATTTGAACATTTTTATAATACAAGTTTTAAATGATATTCCTCTGGTAAACATGTTTGCTAGTAACTCCCAGAGCATCCTCGACACCTGCCCTGAAAGCCAGGACTTCCCTGTGGCTCCCCACTACCTCCAGCCCAAATCCCAGCCTTCTCTGACCTGCACCAGGCTACCCTCTATCCTCTCGGTCCTCTGCTGACACATTCCCCACGTATATGACTTTCCCAACTGTGCTTCACAGCTATAAGGGACCAGAGGAACCTTACATATTTTGAATAGGTCTTATAATAAACAAAGATAATCCAAAAAAAGGTAATCTTGCTTTTGGTCTCTCTCTATCAGGTGCTTCTGAGCAAAACACAATGCAATAATGGCAGAAAACTGGTCTCCATCCTGTGAAACAGAAGACAAGGAATATAAATAAGATCATCCTGTTCTATCCACTGCCTTCATCTAGGACAACCTCCACTCCCAAGAAAAGACCACCAAGAATTTAGAGACTCCCTGTAATGCATTCAAGGGGCTGAAGCCAGGACTTAGATAGAGGGCAGTTGGGTCCTCCATCCTTTCACTTACTGAGTGACCTTGGGGAAATTATAATTTTTAATCTTAGTGTTTCTAGATGAAGGCATGGGAACCATTACCCCTTTCTACTTTCCAGTAGTTTGCCAGCTAGGGATGAAGGCACTCTGGAACTTGTAGGATATAAATCAGCAGTTTACTTTATCATAAGGAAGTATCTCTCCAGATGTAATCCCAAACTCTCCCACCCTCTACTCTCCAAGCTTTAGTATAAAGAAAACCAATATTTACTAGTCACCTGTGCAGGTAAGCAAACTCATTTAATCTCCTCAGAAATGATGTGAGCATGGAATTGGAAAGATCTGGGTCCCAGTTGTGACTTCACCTCTTACCATGTGTCTTTGGACATGTTATCTAACCTTTCCAACTCTGGGGGATAATAATAGTACCTACCTTATGGGTTGTTGAAACAGCTTAAGGAGATAATTCATCTATAGCAGTTGGCCCAAACCTTCTTAAAAAAGAGCTTATGTAAATAATAACTGTTTGATAAGTGTTAACAGTTAAAATGGGCCAGTACTTTTTACAGTAATTTACATGGATTCATTTATTCATTAATTTATTCATAGAATACTTACAGAATGTTTATTACATACTAATGACTGTTTTAAGTTTTGGGAATACAGGTGAACAAAACAGATAAAAATCTGGGCCGGGCGAGGTGGCTCACGCCTGTAATCCTAGCTCTCTGGGAGGCCGAGGTGGGCGGATCACTCAAGGTCAGGAGTTCAAAACCAGCCTGAGCAAGAGCGAGACCCCGTCTCTACTAAATAGAAAGAAATTAATTGGCCAACTAAAAATATATAGAAAAAATGAGCCGGGCATGGTGGCACATGCCTGTAGTCCCAGCTACTCGGGAGGCTGAGGCAGAAGGATCGCTTGAGCCCAGGAGTTGAGGTTGCTGTGAGCTAGGCTGACGCCACGGCACTCTAGCCCCGGCAACACAGTGAGACTCTGTCTCAAAAACAAAACAAAACAAAACAGATAAAAATCTGTAGGGAGAAGAGATAGTAAATAAACAAACAAGTAAAATATACAGTGTGCCAAACGGTGTTAAGTGCTGTGGAGAAAAAGCAGCAAGAGAACAGAGAGTTGAAAGGAAAGCAGGTAGGTTACTGTGGTGGAGGTGGAGGTGGTGTTGTTGCTATTTTAAACAGGATGGCCAAGGAAGGCCTCTCTGATCTGGTGACATTTGGACAGATAACTGGGAGAGGTAAAGGAGAAAACCATGTGGAATCTTGGAGAGATTCCTCACAGGGAGCAGTGTGCAAAGGCCTTGGTGGTAGGTAGCCAGTATAGACGGAGTAGAGGAGAATGGTAGGGGATGAGGTTAGAGGAGTGGCAGAGGGCCAGAGGAGAGAGGGTTTTGTAGGCCATTATAAAGATTTTGGCTTTTACCTTTAGTGAGATGGGAAGCCATTGTAGGCTCTTGAGGAGGTAATACTGAGGCTGGGGAGAGGTTAAGTAACTCTTCCAAGGTAAGGCAGCTCGTAAGTGGCAGAAAGTGGGAATTCAACTCCAGGACTGAAGTTCTTAACCCTATGCTGCCACTGAACTTTAGCCTTCTTTATTTCAGCACTGCTCTCCTGTGACTTCAAAGGAACTGGGACACTGAGAAGTTATGTGGCTTGCCCAAGGCCACACAGCTGGTAAGTGACAGGGGTAGGATTGGAGCCTTGGCCTGTCTGCAGCCAGAGAACAAGTTCTGTACACCACACCGCCTCCCTCAGGTGCCTGGACCTACTGACTTCTTGCCTGGAGGTCACTGCAGTGGGAAAAGAGGCAAACCAAGGAGCCCGTCTCTGCTGTGTTCCTTAGGAAGCTCCAGCCCCTGCCCCTGCGAGGCTGCGGGCATCTTTCCCGGGAGAAAGATGAGCCTTTATTTCGGGGTGGCTCCGCAGGTATCCACGAATCGGAGGACCGGGAAGGCAGCAGGCGAAGCCAGACCCGGAGCAGCAACTGCCACTGTTTCTAGTCGCCCCCTTCTCTTCCCTGGGCATCCGGAGTTCTGCGCCGGGCTCCAGGCGCAGGAAGGCGGGGCATGGGCGGAGTTTTAGTGCCGCGCCCCCGTCACGTGACGGAGCCATCATGGCGGCGGCCAGAGGTCTGCCTGGTTCCCGGAAGCAGGCTGCGAGGGGCGGGCGTGCTGCTGGAACCCGAGCGGGAGCCGGAGCCAGAGCAGGGAGGGCGGCCCGGCGACCTGGAGCCGGACGTGTCCGGAGCGACCCCGCAGACCGGGCCAGCGGGTGAGACGGGGTCTGGGCGAGGCGTGAGTGGGCGTGGCGGCTCTGGGCGGGGGCTAGGGAACGCAGGGGGGTGCCAGTGACCTGGAGGAAGATGCACGCGCATGACCCTAAAGCAACTTGAGAGGCCTGCGTTGGCGGGAGGGATACCTGGAGCAGAGGATGACACACTGAGAGCAAAAATGGGCTCCCCAACGAGGATGGGAGGTAATAGCAGGAAGTGTGCAGAAGCTGCTGTGGAGAAGGACAGCAGCCCCTTTAGAACTTTACGGAGCAGGATTTTTGAAGGGGCTCCCTCTTTGCTATACCAGGCAAGGGTGGGGCGAAAGCTCAGTCCTCTCCCTCGCCTCTTACTCCTCCCTGCCCCACAGTGTTCTAGGAGACATTTCTGGTGGGGCCACTCCTCCCATCCACCCAACTGGTCCCTCCGGTCTGAGATCTGGGGGAGTGGAGTTGGCAGGGGGTTGGGTGGAGCTGCCATTTGCTTAGATACCCAGCTCCTGGACTGTGCTACTGGGGCAATGGATGTGACTCTGACATTCCCTCTCTCCCCAGGTCGTCTGGGGGCCTACCATGCTGGTGACTGCCTACCTCGCTTTTGTAGGCCTCCTGGCCTCTTGTCTGGGGCTGGAGCTGTCAAGATGCCGGGCTAAGCCCCCTGGAAGGGCCTGCAGCAATCCTTCCTTCCTTCGGTTTCAACTGGACTTCTATCAGGTCTACTTCCTGGCCCTGGCAGCTGACTGGCTCCAGGCTCCCTATCTCTATAAACTCTATCAGCATTACTACTTCCTGGAGGGTCAAATTGCCATCCTCTATGTCTGTGGCCTTGCCTCCACTGTCCTCTTTGGCCTTGTGGCCTCCTCCCTTGTGGATTGGCTGGGTCGCCAGAAGTCTTGTGTCCTGTTCTCCCTCACTTACTCTCTGTGCTGTTTAACCAAACTCTCTCAGGACTACTTTGTGCTGCTGGTGGGCAGAGCACTTGGTGGGCTGTCCACAGCCCTGCTCTTCTCAGCCTTCGAGGCCTGGTACATCCATGAGCACGTGGAACGGCATGACTTCCCTGCAGAGTGGATCCCAGCTACTTTTGCCCGAGCTGCCTTCTGGAACCATGTGCTGGCTATAGTGGCAGGTGTGGCAGCTGAGGCTGTGGCTAGCTGGATGGGGCTGGGGCCTGTAGCGCCCTTTGTGGCCGCCATTCCTCTCCTGGCTCTGGCTGGGGCCCTGGCCCTTCGCAACTGGGGGGAGAACTATGACCGGCAGCGTGCCTTCTCAAGGACCTGTGCTGGGGGCCTGCGCTGCCTCCTATCGGACCGCCGCGTGCTGCTGTTAGGCACCATACAAGCCCTTTTTGAGAGTGTCATCTTCATCTTTGTCTTCCTATGGACACCTGTGCTGGACCCACATGGGGCCCCACTGGGCATTGTCTTCTCCAGCTTCATGGCAGCCAGCCTGCTCGGCTCTTCCCTGTATCGCATTGCCACCTCCAAGAGGTACCACCTTCAGCCCATGCACCTACTCTCCCTTGCTGTCCTCATCGTCGTCTTCTCTCTCTTCATGTTGACTTTCTCCACCAGCCCAGGCCAGGAGAGTCCAGTGGAGTCCTTCATAGCCTTTCTACTTATTGAGTTGGCCTGTGGGCTATACTTTCCCAGCATGAGCTTCCTACGGAGAAAGGTGATCCCTGAGACAGAGCAGGCTGGTGTACTCAACTGGTTCCGGGTGCCCCTGCACTTACTGGCCTGCCTAGGACTCCTTGTCCTCCACGACAGTGATCGAAAAACAGGCACTCGGAATATGTTCAGCATCTGCTCTGCCGTCATGGTGATGGCTCTGCTGGCGGTGGTGGGACTCTTCACTGTGGTAAGGCACGATGCTGAGCTGCGGGTGCCCTCACCCACTGGGGAGCCCTATGCTCCTGAACTCTAACCCTGTTCCAGGACAAGGCACCTGGGATGAACTTGAATCCCACCTCTCCAGGGTTGTATAGATTTCTCTGTGACTGATTTTGTGACTCTTTCCTGCAGCCTCTCCTGCCAGTGCTTTGTGTTGGGGAGAACATGGAGGTAATGGACTGGGAAGAAGGTGCCAAAAGTTGCCTCCGTGTTACTCCTTTTCCCCTTCCCATTTAAAAATAAACACTTTCAACTGATCATTCATTTGATTTACTCATCCTCACCTGTAGCAACCTCAGTAGTTTCTGGTGAGTGGGCAGCTAGAGGTTTTGAGATGAGATTTTGAGGTAGGATTACCAGTAAAATGTTTGTATTTCTAACTTTTCTTAGACTGTTTGCAGCTCAAACTGGGAGCTGTGAAATTGCTTTTCAGCTGAATTGTGTAGGAAGGACGTGAGGCTTCTAGGTCCTCCACATCTCTCTGCTGTGGGACAGGTACCCTCCCCAGTTGTCAAGCAAAACCCTTGCTCCACATCCAGGGCAAGACAATCTCTGGAGCATGTGGGGTAAATGCCCAATATGCCAGGTCACTGAGCAAAGATTCCAGAGACTTGGGCTGCTGCTATGACCATCTCTTGGGCAAACCCAGGGTCCTTCCTACAGGAATAAGCTTGCAGCTCAACACATGCGTGCTGCCTGCCCTCTGCCTCTGTGGCTATGAATGCACCATTTGGCATCATCTGAGTCCACCAGGTCCTGTATCCCTGCATGAAACCTAAATGAAGGGCTGCCAAGGGAAGAGAATAGTCAATGGCTAAGGGATTGGGACATCTTGTCTGTACCTGATTTTCCCTACCCAGCCTGAGTGAGGGTGAGGGAGCCATCAGGGCAGGAAACAGTGCCAGTGAGCCAGTTCTGTGGGCCCCTCCCTGCCTCACCTCTGATTATATCTGCCTTTTCTCCTCCCACCAAAACCGGGGCTTCTCAGGGAAAGCAGAGCCAGCTTTAAGAAAGGTGGGGATTGGCCAGGCGTGGTGGCTCATGCCTGTAATCCTAGCACTGAGGGAGGCTGAGGCAGGAGGATTGCTTGAGCTCAGGAGTTGGAGACATCTCTACCAAAGAAAAAAACAAAAACCCAGCAGGGTGTTGCAACGTGGGCCTGTAGTCCCAGCTACCCAAGAGGCTGAGGCAGAGGGATGGCTTGAGCCCAGGAGTCAGAGGTTGCAGTGAGCTATAATGACGCCACTGCACAATAACCAGGGCAGCAGAATGAGACAATGTCTCAACAAAAATAAACAAGGCAACTGAATACCCCTCCTCCCAACCTCCCACCCTTCAATAAAAATTTGGAAAAAAAAAAAAAAGGGCAGGGATAGAGGGAAGGTAAGCTCAAGGGTATGTCCTGGAATGTGCTTGAGATGGGCATGGGGGACCCACCTGTTCTGGAAAGGGGTTGACAGCCTTTCCTTGGGTCCCAGACTACTTCCCAGACAGGAAGATGCAAGATGTTCAGAGACCTGCAGGTCCCAACCTGTGTGGAGAGATAGCATCAACCAGTGCTGAAGGAATGCAGGATGGAAGGGCTTCTGCAGGGTGAGGCTAAGGGGAGGAATGGATGGTGGTCTCAGGTCCTTACTCAGAGAAGAAAAGATACATTTCCCCAGCCAAGCTGCAGGGAATAGAGGTTGAGGTTAAGTACAAAAAACAGATATCTTTTCCTTTTCCTCCCCCCATCATCTTGAGACTGAAGACAGAGTCTGTTGTAATAACTCCACTTCCTCTTTCTGCCTTGTTGAGCTGGACCTAGGTATATTTTATAGTTATTTGCAGACTTTCTGTCTCCTATCATACTATGATCTCGAGAGGAGGAGGAAACTATCTTACTCACCTTTGTCTCCCCTATATATACACACAAATTGGTGTTTCACCCATGACTGTGCTTGGTACATATCTGGAGAGGAGACAGGCTGGTTCATACCTGGCTTTTCAAGAACCGCCCATTTGGGAAGTATATTAGACTAGAATCTAGAGCCTAGTTAATGATTTGTTGTTTTGGATGACAGTAGTTATTTACTTTAGGAACCATGCGGGTGGGCATCACATTCCTGAGTGTTACAGAAATCGGGGGGGGGGGGAGGTAGGGGAGACAGACTAATGAGGTTCCTTTAGCTTTGTCTTTGCTGAGCTTGCTTCAGAGGGGCGGGTGGCAGATAGAGTGGAGGTGGTTCTTTCCTGTTGGACTCAGTGTGTTAAGAGCTGGAAAGGATCTTAGGGATTGTCCATTTGGCCTTAAATGTATTTTTTAATCTATCATGTACTATAAGGCATACATTGTATTGCTAGGTGCTGATGAAATGTGTTTTACTCGAGGAAAATCCACTGAAAGCAAGTGAATTGCCTAAGGGCATGTGGCAAGTGAGTGGCAAAACTGAGACTAAACCTTGCCTCATGCTGCCAACTCATTGCCCCCCATGACACGTCCTATCTGTGTCCCATGGGCCTTCACCTACCTGCCTTTTAGTCTCTAGCCCTGCTCCCCTATCCCAAGCTCTGTCCCTGGAGAAGGGCAAGAGAATGGGAGCATTTGGCCATCTGGTCCACTTTTGGGTATCTCTCCATATGGCTCAAATGAGGGATTGGTTCATCCAGTGCACACTCTGCAAAACGCTGCTCATGATGCTCCAGAAAGGCAGCATAGGGAAGCGGCAAAGACTGTAGATCCAGAGCCTGACTGTCTGGTTCAAATCTGTCTTCACCACTTGTGCCTCAGTTTCCTCATCTGTAAAGGGGGGAGGATAGCATAGTTTCAACCCCTTAGGGCTCTCCTGAGGATTAAATGCATTACTGTATTTAAGTGCTTAGAATAGTCCTTGGCCCACAGTATAAGCACTACATAAATGTTTGCTTTTATATTTTATTTTTTAACTTTTCCAATCCAGCTGAGCTATCTGGATTTGGGCGTGAGAATGAGTGGATGGGGCTGTACTGGAGTGTAGTACTTTCCAACACATCCCAGTACTTGGGGGATTCCCAGCAGTGTTTATCCTCAGTCCTGGCCCAGATGGAAGTATCAAGCTGAGATGCCTTCTACTTTAAAGTATGTGAGCAGCTGAGTTGGGTGTCAGTATGTTCCACTTGAACTCATTTCCTCTTCCTCAAGTGGGAAGGTCAGCTTGGGGTCAGGCTGGATAGCACACTACCATCTTTCACTAAGAGGCTCCTGATTTTCTGAATTTCCATCTGGCTGGACACATGATTGTTTGATCTGGAGCTTTTAAGTGATCCTAAGAAGAGAAGAGAAACATCCCAAGGAATCAGGAGCCAATGGACAAGGAGGCAGGAGAACTGGGGCATGCAGACATTACTGGGTTCTGAGGCCTGGAGGATGACCTTTTCCTGGAAATCTTGTTCTTGCCCTGGGAGGGGAGGGGAGGGGCTGTTCCCAGCTAACGGTCAGCTGAGTCTAGGTTCTACTCCCAAGTGCTCTGTCCCTAACCCCAATCCCGCAGTCCTCTCTGTCCCTTTTATTATTTTCTTCTACCACCTCCCTACAGAACCACAAGTCTATAAAACAAAAGTTTGTCATGCTTAGGATCAGATCCGATGTTATCAAAATACCTCACATTTGCTTTAAAGTTTTTAAAAAATTTTAAATTTTTTCACATCAGATGGGTAATGTGCCATCATTGTAACAAGGTTTGAGGAAGACACTTGGCACATCTCATACATTCACATGAAAACCCAATCATCATGCTTATGAACTACAAAAGGACTTACTTTAAGGTTTTGTTTTTTGTTTATAATTTTTTTGGTTTTTTCAGAGGCAGGGTCTCACTCTATTGCCCAGGCTGGAATGTAGTGGCCCAATCAAAGCTCACTGTATGTAACCTTGAATTCCTGGGCTCAAGCAATCATCCTGCCTCAGCCTCCTGAGTAGCTAGGACTACAGCCATCTACAGCCATACAACACTTACTTTTTTTACAGATGGTTTATTTATTTATTTTTTCTTTTTTTTGGCACAGTCTTGCTCTGTTGCCTGGGCTAGAGTGCCGTGGTGTCAGCCTAGCTCACAGCAACCTCAAACACCTGGGCTCAAGCGATCCTCCTGCCTCAGTCCTCAGTAGCTTGGACTGCAGGTGCAAGCTAACCAGCCCGGCTAATTTTTTTGTTTCTATTTTTAGTTGACTGGCTATTTTTTTCTAATTTTAGTAAAGATGGGGTCTTACTCTTGCTCAGGCTGGTCTCGAACTCCTGACCTCAAGCCATCATCCCGCCTTGACCTCCCAGAGTGCTAGGATTACAGGCATGAGCCACGGCACCCAGCCTATAGATGGGTCTTGTTATGTTGCTCAAGCTGGTTTTGAACTCCTGGCCTCAAGAGATCCTCCCACTACAGCCTCCCAAAGTGTTGGGATTATAGGCATGCTGCATACAGCCTCTTTTCCTTTTTTTTTTTTTTTCTTTTTAGAAAAATAGTCTTCCCTTCTAGATTCTCAGATCCTAAAAGAGCTCTGTGATGATGGAGAAGGATGAATTATCCAGTAGAGTTCATCAGGGAAAAGCTACCTGGGAGACCAATTTCGAGCTGAATGCTTTGGTGGAGGAAAGAAAGAAAAGCAGAACCAGGTGAATCTTCATGTTTGGGGAAGTGCTTAGTACTTATCAAACATAAGCCATTAAAGACTGTGAAAGATCCCAGGAAATGAATTTTCCAAGTTCTTCCGTCACTCACAGCCCCTACTCCACCCCTCTCCCATCAAAGAGCGCTAGATTCTGTCTTCCTGATACAACCCATCGAAGGAGCAAGGCTGGATGGCAAAGAGCTGGAGGTCGCTAAGGATACTCATTTCAGTGCCCTCAGAAAACTATATTTTAAAAGAATTTCATAGAAGGCTACGCCCTTCTTTCCTAGTAATCCAAACCGTGTGAGTTTTCAAGTAAGTTCGTTCTGTTGCCTAGTCTATTTCTCTTCTCTTGAAATTTAAACTCTTGCCTGAGCTCTGAAGATAAAGGAGAGGAGGAGGAAAAAGGCTGACCTTCCAGATAGCGACTAAAGCCACCTGTAGCTAAGAACTCAGCTGACTGGAGGGAAAAAAAAGGGTGAAGCCTGCGCCCCCAAGAGGCCTCAACGCCCAGAGCAGCAGGACCTCGGGCGGGGTTGCGGAGTAACGAGGCAAAGCCGGGCGTCGGGCGAACTACAACTCCCAGTGCGCCGCGCGGTACGCCGGCGTTACGCAGCCCTCGCTGATTGGCCGCTGGCGATATTTGAAAGGAGGGGCTGGCGCGGAAAACGAAGGTTACGTTTTGGATCTTGCAGGGTACAGAGTGTGGCGGGTAGGTCCTGGATGCGGGAAGGAGGGCGACTTCTGGAGCGGTAAGGCTGGGAGAGACTCTTGAGCGTATGTACGCGCCGAGGCGAATGGGGTCCCCCACGCTGACTTTGGGGAGAGCCGGAGGCAGCTCTGCGAGAGTGGGTGGGGAGATCTTGAGACGTCCGGGTGGGCGCTGAAGAGCTTGGCGGAGTCCCGCAGGGTGGAGTGGAGGACTGGTGGGGTAGTGAGAGCGGGCATCGGCTGGGAGGAAGAGCAGAAGCGTGGTCAGTTTATAACGGGAGACCGGCGTCCTGGCATGAGTTTTTTTTCCCCGCACGAGTAGGATTTCAGATGGGATTCATTGCCGCCTCCTTCTGAGGCCTTCATACCCTTCTCCCTTTGTCCAGTTAGCTGCATTACGAATCTTCTAACACCTTCTCTAATTTGTCTCCTTTGCCGTAGCTCTCCAGCATCATGAGGATCTTCAAAGGAGTCAACTTTGGGACTCTGCTAAGCAGCCAGAAGGAGGTTGAAGAGTTGCTGCCTGATGTGAAGGTAGGGGTGCTGTGTGGGTCTGGATACTCCTGGCTTTCCAAACTGAGCTGTTTTATTTGTGTTTTGCCTTATTTGGAAGAGACAGATAACCTGTTTCCCCAAAAATAAGACCTACCCATAAAATAAGCCCTAGCAGGATTTCTAAGCATTTGTGCAATATAAGCCCTACCCTGAAAATAAGACCTAGTGATGGGTGTGGCTACGCAGCATATCTGCACAACCCTTGCATTTCGTGGCAGAGCGGGTAAAAAAGAGGAGCAGCCCTTCTCATCTGCCCCATCGTGACAGCTACTATCCCAGAGGTGACTGGAATGGTGCGGGCAGCCCCACCAACAAGGTCCGCTCCCCTTGTCAGGTCCCGGCCATCCTGTGCGTGCTGCAAGCTGAGACTTTGAGGGGAAAATAACACATCCCCTGAAAATAAGCCCTAGAGTGTCTTCTTGAGGAAAAACAAATATAAGACCCTGTCTTATTTTTGGGGAAACACGGTAAGTAGGGGACTCTCTCTTGATCAACTCTTTTTCTTGTTGCTATCCCTACCTCTTTCCCTCTTGCTAGCCCCAGTCATATCTTCCTTCTCCTAGGAGTTCCTGTCCAAGCCTCCAACTGGTTTTTCCAGCAGCCCATCTGATGCTGAGAGGAGACAAACTTGTGATGCCATCCTGAGGGCTTGCAACCAGCAGCTGACTGCCAAACTAGCTTGCCCTGGGCACCTGGGGAGCCTGCTGGAGCTGGCAGAGTTGGCCTGTGATGGCTACTTGGGGTCTACTCCCCAGCGCCCTCTCCTCTACCTGGAACGAATTCTCTTCATCTTACTGCGGAATGTTGCCTCACAAGGAAACCCAGAGGCCATGCTCCGCCTCGCTCAGCCCCTCCATGCCTGCTTGATGCAGTGTTCTCACCAAGCTGCTCTCCAGGATTATGAAGCCATAGCTCGAGGCAGCTTTTCTCTTCTTTGGAAGGGGGCAGAAGCCCTGTTGGAGCCTCGAGCTGCATTCTCAACTCGGCTGAAGGCCTTGAGCTTCCTAGTACTCTTGGAGGATGAAAGTACTCCTTGTGAGGTTCCTCACTTTGCTTCTCCAACAGCCTGTCGAGTGGTAGCTGCCCATCAGCTATTTGATGCCAGTGGACATGGTCTGAATGAAGCAGATGCAGATTTCCTAGATGACCTGCTCTCCAGGCATGTGATCAGAGTCTTAGTGGGTGAGGAAGAGAGATCTCCTGGTCCTCTTTCCTCCCAGAGGGCCCTCTGCCTCTTGGAGCTCACCTTGGAACACTGCCGTCGCTTCTGCTGGAGCTGTCACTACAACAAAGCCATCAGCATGGTGGAGAAGGCTCATGGTTATCTAAGGAACACCAATCTGACTCCCAGCCTCCAGCTATGCCAGTTGGGAGTTGAGCTGCTACAGGTTGGGGAGGAAGGATCCCAGGCAGTGGCCAAGCTTTTGATCAACGCATCAGCTGTCCTGAACAATAGTATGAAGGCACCATCGCCCCCACTTCGGGCATTGTATGACACCTGCCAGTTCTTCCTTTCAGGTCTAGAGCGAGGTACCAAGAGGCACTATGGACCTGATGCTATTTTGAGCCTCTTCACTTTTCTTCGAGGGTACTTCTCCCTTATCCAGCAGCTGCATGATGATAGTGTGAGTTAAGGACCTGGAGGTAGGGTGGGGATGTGGTTCTGTGAACTCACTACCAGCCTAGAGTCTTTGGTAAGATCTAGAAGCCCTGGCTCCCTCCTTGATAAGCTGCTTTCTGGACTAGGCCTAGCCAGCCAGGAAGCAGCCTATTCTACCCTGAGACAGCAGAGGCCCCTCCTGATGTCCATCTTCCTGCCCCCTGAGCTGTGCCAACTCTCCAGGACTCTGGGCCAGTCTTCAGCTAGGAGCTCACTTTTTATCTCTACACCTCAAACCAACCTTCCTCTTCCTTCCTCAGGTCTGTGGAGTCTCCTCCAAACAGCAGCAGTCTTTGCATCAGATGCACTTTCAGGCACTTCACCTCTACGCTGTCGTGGTTTATGACTTTGCCCAAAACTGTCAGGTACCATCTGGGAATCAAGGAACCTGGACTAGGGTCCTAGGGTCTGGGGTTATTCCACTGCCCTCGATAGAGCTTTGGGGTTGCTTTGGCAGTGCTTTGACTTTGGGTGTGGGTTGGGTGGAGGTCACCTTGGGCCTGGCATGAATTCTCACCTTCAAGCCCTTCTTGTCCCTTCAGGTAGCTGATTTGGCTGACCTGGCCCAGCTAGTGGAGAGTTGCAAATCTATTGTTGTGTGGATGCTGGAGGCCTTAGAGGGCCTGTCAGGCCGAGAGCTGACTGACTACATGGGGATGACTGGTGAGTGCTGTGGGGCCCAGACACAGGGTTATTGGGAGGGTCATCACTCATCAGGCAGATGAATAGTACTTGATGGATGGTTCTGATCACAGTGGGGGCTCCTTATGGTTTAAAGAGTCAGTGAAAAAGGTGTTTATACATCAGTTACTCTATATTTAACACCAATAGAGAAGTGATGAAGCTAACTTATAACAACAGATACTAATTTTTTTCCTCTTTGACTTTGAAATCTGATTTGGTATTGGTGTCATGAAAACATTTGTACCTGATACGCAACTTTATGACTTTTCTATATATTTAAGTTTTAAAGAAAATTTATAACTTAAATGTTTAAAAATCAGGTAAAACATCCACATGGCTCAAAATTCAAGTTGTACAAAAGGGCATACAGTGAAAAGTCCCTCTCCCACTACTAATCCTATTCACCCACATTCCCTTTTGCAGAGGCAACTAATATCAATGTGTTGTATATCCTTCTGGAGATATTCTGTGTATATATAAACCAATGTGCATATATACTTCTCCCCACCCTTTTTCTATTTGTTTTTTAGAGACAGGGTCTCAATCTGTCACCCAGGCTGGAGTGCAGTGGTGCAATCATAGCTCACTGCATTCCTTGAACTCCTGGGCTCAAGCAGTCCTCCTACCTCAGCCTCCCAAGTAGCTAGGACTATTGGTGCAAGCCACCACACCCAGCTATTTTTAAACAGTCTTTGTAGAGACAGGGTCTTACTATGTTGCCCAGGCTGGTCTTGAACTCTTGGCCTCAAGCTATCCTCCTGCCTTGGCCTCCCAAAGTGCTAGGATTAAAGGTGTGAGCCACTGTGCCTGATCTCCCTACCGTTTTTTTTTTTTTTTTTTTAGAGTCAGAGTCTCACTCTGTTGCCCGGGCTAGAGTGCTGTGGTGTCAGCCTAGCTCACAGCAACCTCAAACTCCTGGGCTAAGGTGATCCTCCTGCCTCAGCCTCCCGTGTGGCTGGGACTACAGGCATGCGCCACCATGCCCAGCTAATTTTTTTATGTATATATATTTTTAGTTGTCCAGCTAATTTCTTTCTATTTTTTTTAGTGGAGAAAGGGTCTCGCTCTTGCTCAGGCTGGTCTTGAACTCCTGAGCTCAAACAATCCGCCCGCCTCAACCTCCCAGAGTGCTAGGATTAAAGGCGGGAGCTACCACGCCCAGCCTCCCCACCCTTTGTAATTATAATATACATACATGGATAGAAAGAGTGCATAGATCATAAGTGTACAGTTTGATGGATTTTTACAAAGTGAACATACTTTGTAACCAACATCTAGGTGAAGTTGACAGAGCAAGACTTATATCCCAGAAAACCCCTTTTTGTGTCTCCTTCCACTTAGCACCCCCCACCAACAACAACTATCCTAATAGCTTTGCTTATTTTTGTATTTCATAATACATTTCCCTCTCATTTTACAAAAAGCATGGCCCTTTAGTTTAAATCATATGATCCCAAGGATTTCAGTTATGGGAAGGTTCTGGAGGACTTTTCATATTCTCAGTGGTTGAACTTAGCCATAGAGATAAAAATATCATCAGGACTCAAAAATTATTAGGATGAACATTCTTCCCACAGAGTACTGAAGACTGACTTAATTTTCTCCCAGCCATCTATGTTGATAGCCAAGAAACTATATAAATTAGTTATTAGAATTTATTTATTCAACAAATAATTGTTCAGTACCTACTGTCAGCAAAGCTCTATTTTGTGCACTTAGATGTGTTAGTAAACAAAACAAACATCCCCACTCAGGGAGCCACATTCTAGTTCGGGGTGGGGGTGGGGGATGAACAACAGACTCAGTAAGTCAGTGAATTATTAACATGTTAGAAAGTAAGAGGCCAGCACGGTGGCTCACACCTGTAATCCTAGCACTCTGGGAGGCCAAGGCGGGCGGA
>VBSM01002616.1:17604924-17626580 GCA_008086735.1 Cheirogaleus medius | reverse complement strand
ACTCTAGCCCGGGCAACAGAGTGAGACTCTGTCTCAAAAAAATTAATTAATTAATTAAAAAAACCAAAACAAATAAATTTAGAATCATGGCTTCGATGAAAGAAGAAGAAAAATGAAAAAAAAAATTTAAATATATAACAATAAAATTAAAAAATAAAATAAATTTAAAAATATAAAAAAATTAAATTTCTTTATTATTTATTTATTTAGCGACAGGGTCTAGATAGGGTCTTGCCCATTTATTTAGAGATAGGGTCTTGTTCTGTGCCCAGGCTGAAGTGCAGTGGTGCCATCATAGCTCACTGTAACCGTAATATATGTGAGTAATTTATAGGTATATAACACATATATTAGGGAGTTGGGCCCTGAGGTAGCTCAGGAAGTGGTTGATACCATTTCTCCCAGTTTTTTTTTTAACATCTCCCTCACATAGGAGACAGTTTTTTAATTCTTGTTCTGCCCTCTCCCCAGAATTTGGTGGGGTAGCCCAGAACCCACAGCCTGTGAAGAAGGTCCACCTGCAGAAGGGGAAGCGGCAGGCCCAGGTGCCCTGTACTCCGCAGCTGCCGGAAGAGGAGCTCTTCCTAAGAGGCCCTGCTCTGGAACTAGTAGCCACTGTGGCCAAGGAGCCCGGCCCCATAGCACCTTCTACAAACTCTTCCCCCATACTGAAAACCAAGCCCCAGCCCGCCCCCGGCTTCCTGTCCCATTCACCCAGCTGTGACTGCTCGCTCTGTGCCAACCCTGTCCTCTCAGCAGTCTGTCTGCGCTGGGTGTTGGTCACAGCAGGGGTGAGTCTGGCCATGGGTCATCAGGCCCAGGGTTTGGATCTGCTGCAGGTTGTGCTGAAGGGTTGCCCTGCAGCCACTAAGCGCCTCACCCAAGGTCTCCAAGCTTCCCTGAATCATAAAACACCCCCGTCCCCAGTCCCAAGCCTCCTAGATGAGATCTTGGCGCAGGTATACACACAGCTGGCACTGGAGGGCCTGAGCCAGCCACCAAACAAGAACCTGCAGAAGGTCCTGGAGTCAGGGCTGAAGTTTGTAGCAGCACGGATGCCCCACCTGGAGTCCTGGCGAGCCAGCCTGCTCCTGATTCGGGCCCTTGCAAAGCTGGCTGGCTTCAGCTGTTGCACTGCCCAGCTTTTTGCAAGGTCCTGGGGCTGGCAGCCACCATTAATAAAAAGTCCTCCAGGCTCAGAGCCCTCTAAGACTCAGAGCCAAAAACGTTCTGGACAAGGGCGCAAGCAGGTTGCTTCTGCTCCCCTGCCTCTCCATAATGCCTTTCAGAAAGGTCTGGAAGGTGGAGGACCACCCTGTACACCTAAGCCCCCAGGCCGGGCCAGGCAGGCCGGCCCTCGTGTCCCCTTCACCGTGTTTGAGGAAATCTACCCTACAAAGCCGAAGCCTGAAGTTCCCCAAGCCCCCAGGGTACAACAGAGGGTCCAGACACGCCTCAAGGTAAGATGGGACTGTCCCCAGGTGGTATTGGTATAGGGGAGGTGGCCCTGGAGAAGAGTGTTCTGCAAAGCAGGTGTCCCTGTGGGATAGAGTCCCCTCCCTAGGGCCAAGTGCAACCTTAGTCTCTCCTGCTATCTGCAGGACCCCTATATCTTCCACTGCAAGACCTCGTTCCAGGTCTCCCTTTGTTGCAGATAGAAGGCACTTTCCTTAACTCCAAGATTCTTTTTCCTTTTCATCCTTCCTCCTTATCTTCTGTTCCCTCCTCTCCTTCTTTTCACACCCAAGAGTTGCTGCCTGTGATTGAGAGTGATGGGTGTCATGTGAAAGTTAATTCTTTTTTTTTTTTTTTTTTTTTTTTTTTTTTTTTTTTTTTTTTTTTTTTAGAGACGGGGTCTCGCTCTTGGTCAGGCTGGCTTCGAACTCCTGACCTTGAGCTATCCACCCGCCTCGGCCTCCCAGAGTGCTAGGATTACAGGCGTGAGCCACCGCGCCCGGCCATGTGAAAGTTAATTCTTAAACTTCCAGAGTCCTCAGATAGTGCCTGCTGGTGCTCCGCAGCGCCACCTGCTGTCAGAAGGTGTCTTGTCATTGAAGGCCCCTTGGCCCTTCTCTCTTTCTTTTCCTCGGATCCTAGGTGAACTTTAGTGATGACAGTGACTTAGAAGACCCTGTCTCAGCTGAGGCACGGCTGGCAGAGGAGCCTAAAAGAAAGAGCACTGCTTCGCGGGGCCGGGGCGGGGCTAGAAAGGGCCTGAAGACTGATGCAGTGGTTGCTCCTGGACCCCCTGCCTTGAGTGGCAGGAGCCGGAGGGCCAAGAAGGTGGCATCAAGACATTGTGAGGAGCAGGGGCCCCAGAGGGCCCTTTCTGGCCAGGCCAGGCTTGGCCCTGAGATCATGAGGACCGTCCCTGAGGAGGAACTGATGGAAAACCAGATGGAAATGAGCTTTGAGATCCTCAGGGGCTCTGACGGGGAAGACTCGGCGTCAGGTATGATGGCAAGGGTGAGAGGCAGAAGGCATGTGTTTGCGGGAAATGCCCTGGGGCCAATGCACAAGGAATAACTGATGCCAAAGGAGTATAGGAAGTTCTTTTGCTGGCTCCAAGGGACTAGATTATAGAAGGAAGAGCAAAGGGGATGGCAAGAGGGAGTGCTATGAAAAAGTCATGATCTTTCCCCAGGTAGCAAGGCTCCAGCTTCAGGCCTTGATACAGCCATAGGAGAACGGGAGCTGTTGAGACGGGATTCCAGCAAGGAGGAGCTGCCCGTCCTGTGCCCAGACAAGGATAGTGACAGGGACCTTGGTTCTCCGCTTCGGCTCCCCTCGGCCCCTGTAGCCATTGGTGAATATGCTGACCCCCCTGGTGTTTGGTCACCTGAAGGGGGCTGAGCCTCAGGGTCTCTTGATCTCTGTGTCTTTGCAGTTTGTCAGTGGTTCTGGCTTTGGATTCCCATCTGGATCCGGTAGCCTTGGAACCTGGGTTTGAATCCCAGCACTCTGTCTACTAGCTGTGTGCAGTGCAAGTCACTTCACCTCTCTGAGCTTCTATTTCCTTCACTGTAAAATGGGATTTGGGGAGGATGGAGGGAGTTGATGCCTGTAAGTTGCATAGCACCCCACTTGGCACATGGCCCCTCATTAATGGTAGCTGCTATTTTCTCTGTGGGAGATGAGACAGGGACTCCTTCTTGAAAGTTCCTATGAACTAGGAAATAAGGAATTCATCTATAGCAAGTATCTTGACCTTCCTCTAGGTCTTTCTACCCTGGATTCCATCTGTGACTCACTGAGCGTTGCTTTCCGGGGCATTAATCGCTGTCCTCCTAGTGGGCTCTATGCCCACCTCTGCCGCTTCCTGGCCTTGTGCCTGGGCAGCCGAGATCCCTATGCCACTGCCTTCCTTGTCACCGAGTCTGTCTCCATCACCTGTCGCCACCAGCTACTCGCCCACCTCCACAGGCAGCTCAGGTGGGTGTCCACCATCCCCAAGGTCCCTGCTGGGGCAGACTGGAAGGAGGGTCCAGACTGTGAAGGAGGGGCACTCACTCCTACCTGTGTTGCCTGCAGCAAGATCCAGAAGCACCGAGGATCACTTGAAGTGGCAGATCAGCTCCAGAGGCTGAACCTTCAGGAGAGGCCTGGAAATGTCCCCCTGGCCCGCATCCAGCACCTCTTTTCCTTCACGACCTCAGGATCGGGCCAGTTCCCCCAGCCTGAGAAGGAGAGTTTCCAGGAGCACCTGGCTCTGATCCCCAGTGGTATGCTGGCAGGCTCCTTGGCTGGCCCTCTGTCCTCTTAGGCACCTTCTTACTAAGGAGCTGGGTGAAGGAGTTTTAGGTACTGGTCAGATTTAGGTCATGCCTTTTCACCTATTGGCCATTTTGTTTTTCTCATCAAACTCTAAATCAGAAAGTTAGGGGGTAGGGGAAAAAATAAAGAAATAAATCAGAAAGTTGATTTATTTTTTTAACCTCAACTATGATTTATCAGCAAATTCAGTGTCTTCAGGGGTGAGTTCAGATGTCTCAGATCTTCCTGCAGTAATGTGAAACATGTTAACAGATGATTTTAGTGCCTTGCTCTGTGCAAGGCCCTTTGTTAGTTTCTATGAGAGACACAAAAAAGTACAAAACATGGTCTCTGTCCAGACGGTGGTATTAGGAGCACCTTGAACTCCACTTTCCAGGGAAGACTTCTTGGAGTTGTCTTGAGTGATGGATAGGTATTGAGCACCAAAGCCAGGGAAGGGAATTCCTTGTAACAGCTGAAATGATTCTGGGTGTGTCCTGTTGTTAGGGGTGACTGTATGTGTGTTGGCCTTGGCCACACTCCAGCCTGGAACTGTGGGCAACACCCTCCTGCTGACCCGGCTGGAAAAGGACAGTCCCCCAGTCACTGTGCAGATCCCTACTGCCCAGAACAAGGTAAGATTCCTGGGCCATGGAGCAAAGTCGGGCTGGCCTGGGCTTCTGGTCAGGCTGGTTACATTTTGTGGCTGGGAGGTGGACAGATGGTGATCACATGCACAAGCAGAGGTCTCACAACCCCCTCTCCCACAGCTACCTCTCAGTTCAGCCCTGAATGAGTTTGATGCCATCCAGAAGGAACAGAAAGAGAACAGCAGCTGCACTGACAAGCGGGAATGGTGGACAGGGCGGCTAGAACTGGACCATAGGATGGAGGTGTGTGCTGCCAGGATGGGTGGGGTCAGGCCTGCTCTAGAAATGACCCCAGGGATGCCAGGCATGTCTTCTCTATAAGATATCCTGGGTTAGTGCTGAGCTACTTCCATTTCTAGAAGAGTAGGCCTAAATAGAAAATTATGTCACTTGGGGAAGGCTTTACATAAGAGCCAAAAATTGAGGGAGCATGGCAATGGCATATTTAAGGATACACAGGAAAAAAGAGATTGTTTTTTTTCTTTGAGAGAGGGTCTAATTCTGTCATCCAGGCTGGATTCTAGTTTGCTGCAGCCACGAACTCCTGGTCTCAAGTGATCCTCCCAAAGTGCTGGGACTATAGGTGTGAGCCACTGCACCCAGCCAAGAAAAAGGATTTCAGCCCAAGTATCAGTTTCCTGGCTTCAATGCCCACCTATTCATATTTGTCACAACATAGAGAGATATAGTAATATATACTCTCCAGAGTTTTAGAAAATGGAAAAAGGTTCCTACATTCTTGCCTTCTAAGACTTGCAGAAAGAGATGTAAGGCAAATATACACATTGGAAAACCTATTTCCTCGCCTCCAAAATGTCAGTGCCTATGGGGAAGAGACTCGGCTTCCTCTGACTAAAGGCTCTGCCGTCTGCTTTCAGGCTCTCATCACTTCCCTGGAGAAGTCTGTATTGGGCTGCTGGAGGGGGCTGCTGCTGCCATCCAGTGAGGAGCCTGGCCCTGCCCAGGAGGCCTCCCGCCTCCAAGAGTTGCTGCAGGAATGTGGCTGGAAATATCCTGACCCCACTCTGCTGAAAGTGAGTTAAGAAAGCAGGCAAGGGGAAGAAACTAGACTTAATTCTCCCCACTAGCCATCATGAGTAGAGATGGGAGTTATGGTGCTCACCGACCACCGTTCCCCTGCAGGTCATGCTCAGTGGTGCCAGAACCCTCACCCCTCAGGACGTTCAGACACTGGCCTATGGGCTGTGCCCATCCCAGCCAGAGCAAGCCCAGGAGCTCCTGAATGAGGCAGTAGGACGTCTAAAGGGCCAGACAGTCCCGAGCAATAAGCACCTCGTCTTGGTGCTAGACAAGGTAAAGAGCTGGGGCAGAGGGGCAGTGTCTAGTGGGTAATGGGCAGCAACTCACTGCTATGCCCCTTGTGATTCCTGTGTATACCTGGCTGGGGACAGTAACCTCTGAGTGCTTTTTGCCCAGGACCTGCAGAAGCTGCCATGGGAAAGCATGCCTAGCCTCCGGGCACTACCTGTTACCCGGATGCCCTCCTTCCGCTTCCTACTCAGCTACTCCATCATCAAAGAGGTGGGGGTTCAGGGGCTGGTATCTGAGGATGATTGGTGTTTAGGGGAGACCTGAAGAAAAAGAGGCAGAGAGAACTGGGAAGATAGGAATGGGTCAGATGTGCAAAGGGGCTGAGTTTGTTGGAGCTTGGGCCTCCTGGTGGGTCCAAACCACCAATATCTCCCTCCCAGTCTGGGGCCTCATCAGTGCTGAGCCAAGGAGTGGATCCGAGAAGTACCTTCTATGTCCTGAACCCTCACAAGAACCTGACAAGCACAGAGGAACAATTTCGAGCCAATTTTAGCAGGTCAGTGGGGTGAGGGCAAGAAAGGGGACAGGGAAAGGTAGAGACAACATATAGTGGCTACATTCTGCTTTTTCTCCAGAATCAGTTATTGCAGCCCACCTTCCATCTAATAATGTTCAGTCCACCCTCTTCGCCACAAGACCCCTGCTGTGCAGTGCTCTATTCTTTTTTTTTCTTAAGATGGGGGTCTCACTCTGCCACCCAGGCTGGAGTGCAGTGGTGTGGTCACAGCTGACTGCAGCCTTAAACTGCTGGGCTCAAGTGATCTTCCCACCTCAGCCTCCCAATTAGCTGGGACTACAGGCGAGTGCCACCATGCCCAGCTACATACTAATTTTTCTTACTTGTTGTAGAGACGGGGGTCTCACTTATGTTACCTAGGCTGGTCCCAAACTCCTGGCCTCAAGCAATCCTCCTGCCTCAGCCTCCTAAAGTGCTAAGATTATAGGTGTGAGCCACTACTCCTGGCCCTTATTTTTACTTCTACCTTTTCCCTGCAGTGAAGCTGGCTGGAGAGGGGTGATTGGGGAGGTGCCAAGCCCTGAACAGCTGCAGGCAGCCCTGACAGAGCATGACTTATACATGTGAGTGCTTAGGATGGGGATGTGGGGAGAGGGGATGGTATCAACAGGGGTTGTTTTGGGACTTTAGAGCCTCTGAACACACAGGCAGAGGCCTGGTACTGCCAGGTCAAGGCTCATCTCACTTCCTTCCTTAGCTATGCAGGGCACGGGGCTGGTGCCCGCTTCCTCGATGGGCAGGCCATCCTGCGGCTGAGCTGCCGGGCAGTGGCTCTGCTGTTTGGCTGCAGCAGTGCGGCCTTGGCTGTGCATGGAAACCTGGAGGGGGCTGGCATTGTGCTCAAGTACATCATGGCTGGCTGGTGAGTCTCAAGGGACAGGACCTATCCTAGGACATTAAGACTCTGCCCCTACCCCAGGTCCTTTCCCAGCTGTGAATCCTTCCTCTTGTGCCCCACCTTCCTCCCATCCTGGTTCCCTGGTATGCCTGGGCCTTTAACCCTTAGCCCAGGGGTCCCCAACCTATGGTGAGTTGTATAATTATTTCATCATATATTACACTGTAATAATAATAAAGTGCACAATAAATGTATGCGCTTGAATCATCCCAAAACCATCCCTGCCCTCCCCATTCCATGGTAAAATTGTCTTCCATGAAAATGGTACCTGGTGCCAAAAAGGTTGGGGACCCACTGCTTTAGCCCCCTTCTATCCTCCTGGAACAAAGGGCTAACCCTAACCCTAATCCTCATTGGCTCAATCCTTTCTACTTACCCACCACCACCACTAATTGTATTTTCATGTGCATTCTGTCTTAGAGCCCTTACTTAGTATTTCTTCCTTCTCTTTTCCCAGCCCCTTGTTTCTGGGTAATCTCTGGGATGTGACTGACCGTGACATTGACCGCTACACTGAGGCTCTGTTGCAGGGCTGGCTTGGAGCAGGCCCAGGGACCCCCCTTCTCTACTATGTCAGCCAGGCCCGCCAGGCTCCCCGACTCAAGTATCTTATTGGGGCTGCACCTGTAGCCTATGGCTTGCCTGTCTCTCTGCGGTAACCCTTTAGAACTGTCTTATTGCTCATAGAAGCCATGTGACTGTTCTACTTCCGAAGTTAGATTTAATCCTTAGGATAAATATTTTAAAATTATTTTCGCCAGTGTTTTAAATGAAATATTTCCTTTTGATTTAATCTTAATATAATAAAGATACATCACTTAAACCCTGTTTTGTGTAGTACATCTGAGAACATTTAGAGACAAGACAACTGCCCCCTCCCCACTATGTGGTACGATAGGCAGTTGGAGTTCAAGTTTGAGAGCCTTAGGAAGAAAACCAAGGCCACAGGACAAAGCTGGGCCTGGCTGGGCCTCAGCAGACAAAGCAGAAGGAGAGAGGGGCATCATTCAAAAGTGAATTGTTTCAATTTCACTTAGCACTCCAATGCTAAGTGGAGACAGGCCCAAAAAAAGGGTACTGTTAGGCCTGTTGTGAGTGTTTTGGCCTGGTACCATCCTGTCGGTCCTGTCTTCCTGCCTCGGGTATCCTGGAAGGGGCACTAGCTTTAATGCCTCAGTTGCCTGCCACCCACCTAAGTGGATGCTAGAAGCTGCTGCTCTCTTCCTGTGTACAGCTGTTACACTTCTCTGTGCCATGTATTTTAGCAGCAGATTCTGTAGGGTTCTGCTACTGGTGAATGGTGTTTGTCTCTCCAACTAAATAAGCTCCTCGGAAGCACATATCAAACTTACACTGTCGTGTACCCTTCACATCTAGCACATGGTAAAACATTTTACTGATTAATAAATCTTGTGCTGGGGCTGGGTGCAGTGGCTCACACCGGTAATCCTAGCACTCTGGAAGGCTGAGGCAGGAGGATCTTTTGAGGTCAGGAGTTGGAGACAAGCCTAAGCAAGAGCGAGACCCCAGTCTCTACTAAAAATAGAAAAAATTAGTCCGGTGTGGTGGCCCGCGCCTGTAGTCCCAGCTACAGGGGAGGCTGAGGCAGGAAGATCACTTGGGCCCAGGAGTTTGAGGTTGCTGTGAGCTAGGCTGATGCCACGGCACTCTAGCCCGGCAGCAGAGCGAGACTGTCTCTAAATAAATAAATAAACAAGAAGTGTAAATAAATAAATAAATCTTGGTGCTGTACTTGGTTGGCAATGGTGCCTTTTTGTTCTCTTCACCTTCAGCCTCTCTTCCGCTTCATCTGCTCAAAGCACCACTTTCACGGTGCTACTCCCCGGACCGAAGAACACAGGCTTCCTCCCGGCCTGTTAGTCTCTAGGCTGATACCACCCACGTGGACTAGCATACACTACTTTGCGATATTGTGGTTGTGTCCTGAGGACTTTTAAGATTTTTAAGTTCCTTGATGGCAGGAGTCCTGTTTGTTACAACTTGACAGCGCTAGGCTTAGGATATTTTATGCAAACAGAGCGCCGATGTCTCCTCCAATCAAAAGTGAGTCTCTGAGAGGTTCCAGCCCCTCATTCCCTTCCGGGAGGGAGGATCATAGAGATGTCTGGCGCAGCTAGGCCCCCTGGCGCAGCCATAGAGATGCGCAGAGGAAGGCTAGAGTGTTGCTCGCCAAGCCGGCCTCCTCTGCTTTAGTCCTTCTTCCCAACATGGCGCAGTCGATTAACATCACGGAGCTGAATCTGCCGCAGCTAGAAATGCTCAAGAATCAGCTGGACCAGGTAGGGAAGGCCCCAGAGGCACCTCTTTCCCGCTACACGTCCCCCTGCCCACGCATACTCCCTCATCCCGCATTCCCTCCCAGTTTGAGAGGCTTCCTTTCCCAGGCGAAACCCCTATCTGGTCCCAGGACCCGCCCCCTCTTTGGGGTGCTCTTCTCCCCTCTGTCTCCACCTTGATCCTGTTTGCCGTTTTTGTAGGAAGTGGAGTTCTTGTCCACGTCCATTGCCCAGCTCAAGGTGGTACAGACCAAGTATGTGGAAGCCAAGGACTGTCTGAACGTGCTTAACAAGAGCAACGAGGGTATGAGGGTAACCCGGGGAATGTGGTGAGCCTGTTTCTGTCGTCCCACCTCCTAATCCAACTTTCTTTACTTGAGATGAGAAGACAACCCGTTACATATTGTGTACCGCTTCATGAGCCCATTGCATGTTGCCTACCAGATTTGAAATGTACAGAACATTTCTCTGCTGTTGCCATTCTTTTCACATTGTCTGTGGGCGCTGTGCCCTGTTGAAACTCCCTTTAACGTCTTAACGTTGGAGCTGCCAACCTTCCCCAGGTGTTTGTCTTCATTGCTTTCACAGGGAAAGAATTACTTGTCCCACTGACGAGTTCTGTATCCTTTCCATAGTAACTGCTACCGGGCTGCCCTTTCTCCCTCATGCTCCCCACAAAAAAATGTGTGTGGGGGGGTAGTTTTGATTACTCCAGAGTACCCCTCATGATTTTGAGAATAATAAGAGTAATATACACGCTTGTATACATCTCTCGTATCTGACTTCAGACCAACATCTAGCTAATGCCAAGGAGTATGTAAAGTTGAGGTGTGATATTTCCCTTTGCTATTTGAGGTTATTTAATATGGAGGTAAAGCTGCTAGTTTATACTTTTGCTAATAATTTAGAAGACAGGCAATAGAAGAATATGAGAGTATGAAACATGGAGGTTGTCTCTAGTTATTAATCCTTTTTTTTTGTTTTGAGACAGAGTCTCTCTCTGTTGTCTGTTGCCAGGGCTAGAGTGCCGTGGCATCAGCCTAGCTCACAGCAACCTCAAACTCCTGGGCCCAAGCGATCCTCCTGCCTCAGCCTCCTGAGTAGATGGGACTACAGGTGCATGCCACCACGCCCAGCTACTTTTTTCTATTTTTAGTAGAGACCGGGTCTTGCTTTTGCTCAGGTGTCTTGAACTGACCTCAAGTGATCCTCCCATCTCGGCCTCCCAGAGTGCTAGGATTACAGGCATGAGCCACCGTTCCTGGCCTGTTTATTAATCCTTGATTTCAGCTTAATTGTGGCTCATTCCTAAAGTGCTGTCATTAAGAAACCTGGATTGTGTCTACCTATTTGAATGTTTTACTTGAATGAGCAAGTTATGGCAATAGGGCACCTTTAATCTGTAGTCTGAGAAGTGCCTGGCTGAAAGAAACACAGGAATAACATTGTAGTAAGGAATGGTTAAAGACTAAATATTAAATCCATCAGAAATTAGCTAGATCATGATTAAGGGTGTTGACGGGAATTGAGGCTGGCTTTTCATTTGTATTACTCTAGAGCAATAGGAAAATGTTATTTCTAGGCATTCTGGAGAGGCTAATGGGAAGAACTGCAAGAACTGCTTGGAGGGTGGGAGATGGGATCAGGACAAAACAGTGTTCCAGCATATATCATTTTCTACATAAGGAACCAACTTTTCTGTCTCTCCATTTGGAGTTAGAGGTATAGTTCTAAGGCCTCCAGATTATTCAGTCCTCATGCCTTGTAGCTCTTTAGGAAAAGGAGGGTCTTATGAGGCCAAGCACCTAGGTGACAGGGAATCATTGCTCATGTTTGCTAGTTTTTCCCTTAATCCTTGCTTCTCAGATGTATGTCCCTGGGAAGCTACATGATGTAGAACATGTGCTCATTGATGTGGGAACTGGCTACTATGTAGAGAAGGTGAGTGGGAGGAAGCATGTGGATGCCCCTCTGAACAGAGAAGGGGAATTTAGGGGAAGATCTAAAGTGCATGGGGGTTGTGGAGGGGAGTGTCTCCATTTAGCCCCTCATTTGCCTTTGATCTTGCAGACGGCTGAGGATGCCAAGGACTTCTTCAAGAGGAAAATAGACTTCCTAACCAAGCAGATAGAGAAAATCCAGCCAGCTCTCCAGGAGAAGCACGCCATGAAACAGGGTAAGCTCTGCTTGGGGAACCTTTTGACCCTATCTGTCTCCATAATAACATGGATTGCAGTGTGAACCATGGTGGGAGGGGGGGCCCCTTTGCTGGATTAAAACTGTGTCTTTGTTTCTCTCTGGCATCTTGATGTGTTATTCTCCAGAATCTGTGTATTGCATACCCACTATTTATAGATTCCTGGGTTGGTGTTTGAGAAATTTAGATGAAGGAAATCTGTCTTTATGCTTGTCTGGAGCTCCTATTTAATGGGGATGGAACGGGGGATGAGATGCATGTAAATGAACACACAGGAAGGAAACATAACACTAACTAAATACTAGCTAGCAATTACAACCTTCGATGCATATTAGAATCACTCAGGAAGTTTAAAAAGAAAGCCTGGGCGCACTTCAGACCAGCTAAATCAACCTGGAACTGGGGAGAAGGGGAATGGTCTTAGAGGTCAGTGTTTATTATTTTTATTTTTTTATTTTACTTTTTTTTTGCTTTTACTCCTGGCAAGCTTTGAATGGGGCCAGTGTTTTTTAAAAAGCTCCCCAGGTGATTCTGTTACAGTCAGGGTTGGGAACCATTGTTCTAAAGGCAAAAACCTTTCCACATTGTAATTTTCTGGTTATGTCTGACTCATTTAATACTGTATGGTGTTCATTTTTATATCCCAGTGGTTCGCTAACACATTGTGGACTCTAAATTTGTGTTAGTGTGTGACCACCACAGTGGATCACTGTGCTAAGTTTTATTAGCAATCTGCAGTTGGTTGTCTGCCTAGCCTTAAACTTCTCTTTCACTTTTCCTTAACTCTAGGTTCTCCAGTTAGCTTCTAACCAGTATCTGAGTCTTTTTTTTCCCTCCTCACAGCTGTCATGGAAATGATGAGCCAGAAGATTCAGCAGCTCACAGCCCTGGGGGCAGCTCAGACTACTGCTAAGGCCTGAGAGTTTGTTGCAGAAATGGGGCAGAGGGACCCTGCTTCAGGGGCCTGGGACTCTGTGGGTGTGGCTTCCTGTGGTAGGGAAGGGAAGGGTCTTGTAATGCCAATAAATATGCGAGCTGGGCAGAATATTGGTGTTTTCTTGCTTTAAGCAAGGGCCTGGTTGATGAAATGGGATAGGGGTAGTCGAGAGTTTGGGTCCCTCCCCAGAGCCTGATAAGCAGGAAAAGATACACCGCTCTTCTGGAAGGCTCCACCCCGGGGCCGATCGGTTAGCGGGGGAGAAATCCTGCGCTGGGCTGTGTGTTCTCTGCGGATCCGGTTGCCATGGGAACGGTGGGCAAGCGGAAGTGCGGTGACCTGCACGCTTTTCCTTCCGGGTTGGTGCTTCCGCTTTCCCACAAGGGGGCCGCATGGGCCACCGCTGCTTTCGCTGCATTTTAACACTGCTGCTGTCGCCGCCGCCCCTCCTCCGAACGTGGCACCGCATGCTTGGCCCAGAGTCCGTCGTGCCCCCCAAACGACCCCGCAACAACCTCATGGCACCGCTCCAGATCGGGACACACAACGGCATCTTCCACTGCGACGAGGCACTGGCATGCGCATTGCTTCGCCTCCTCCCAGAGTACCGGGTAAGTCCACGGAAACTGGCGCTGGGACTGGCTGCGGGCCTCGGGGCAGGCCATCTGCCTTTAACAGGCTCCCTCTGGTAGCTCATGCAGCTCAAGCACCCCTCCTATCTGCCCCGCATTTCCTGGAAACCCAACATTAATCCCCTACCCGTGAGGCCCCTGGCAGACACTTTACTTAACTACCCCCACAGGATGCAGAGATTGTTCGGACCCGGGATCCGGAAAAACTGGCTTCATGTGACATCGTGGTGGACGTGGGCGGCGAGTATGACCCACAGAGACACCGATATGACCATCACCAGAGGTGAGTTCCAGATACTATTCCTTTAGTTTCCTCTGTGCTCCAATTCAGTCATCCACAGCCGCGGTCACTGTCAGCAAATGGCCTCATCATTGAAATCAAACTCCTGTGTCCCATTGAGACTACAGCCATCCTTCCAGCTCTGCCTGCTCTTCACTCATCTCCCTGGTCTTGAACTTCCCTTGGTTCCCAGTGTATCCCTCAGACTCCTCCTGACTCACTTCTTCCCTTGGCTTAGGTTTTTTCCCCCACCAGCACTGTCATCACCCCAACTAACAAGCCCATTTAGGATTAATCCATTCATGTGCCTCATGAATGCCTCACCTGACCACTGGGCCCACATGATTGTGGCACTTGGTGACAATTATGATGTGTGTAGTCATCATTTGCACCCTTCCATTGAGAAATCCTTGTTCAAGGATAGCTCATTCCAATCCTTCCCCCCCTCCTCAAGCCTCTACTGCATCAAATTCTCAGTCAGTGTCCCTGCCTCTTAAAGAAAATTGAGCTTTTCCTGCATGCATTTCCTCAGTTTCCCACCCCCAGACATTCTCAGCTCCCTCCTACCAATTCAGGAAAGTTGTTCCCTTCTGTTGGAGGTTAATCTTCTGCCTTTTAGCCAATCTATTAATTTTTTTCTTTGGAACTTCATGTCACAATCCTACCACCGGTATTTCTACTTCTCCTTCCCTACAGCTTAACACCCTGTCAGGCATTTTCCATCTTGAAAAAATACAAAGGAATGAATAAAAAACAAAACCCTCAATTATACTACACTATTAAAAGTAATTACCTCTGAGGGATTATGTTTTAAGTCTGTGTTTCTCTCTCTTTCTTTAAGTGTACAGGTTACCTTTATAAATGATATTAGGAGGAAACTTTCCTAATTACAGCCTAATCTCTCATCCTCAGGACTCAGCTACTTTTCAAAAAATAGCTGACCCTGGTTCCACCTCTTCCCTTCCAGTTCATTCCCCTCCAGCCCACTCTCCCAAATTCCCCCTGGAACTGCTCAGTGAAATGGCACCAGCATCCTCAGCACCAAACCAGGGAGCTGGCATAGGGTCTCACCTTATAACCTCTTTGTGGCACTTGGCATTATTGACCACTCCTTTTCTCAAATTGTTTTATTTATATACACTTAAAAATTATACATTATTTGAAACATAAGAATACAACATTTCTAGAATATCAAACATAAAGTGAACACCCATGAAGCAATCTCCCAGCCTCAGAACTCGAACATTGTCTATACCTGTGTGCTTCTTCCCTATCCTGTGCCCTGCCTCCCCTCAGAAGTAAGCAATATCCTCAGTTTTTGTGTTCATCATACCCTTGTTCTTATGCATAGTTTAGCACATCTATATCCATCAACAGTATATTTAGTTTTGCTTCTTTTTGAACTTTGCGGGGTTATTATATCATTTGTCTTCATAACTTGTGAATATTTTATAAATACTCTTGTATTTACTTTATACTTAAATCATGGCTGTAGTTTCAACTTCTAACATCTGTCATACCTTTTCCTATTTTCTGTCCCACTGCTCAAATTCCTGCCTTCCTTACTTACCTGGATCATTGCAGGTAATCTTTTTGCATCTGTTCTCTGTGCTGGCTGGTGCAGTGTCTAACATGCACCTGCCTGCTTAAAATCCCCCCCGTGACTCCTCCTTACCTACACATAAAGTCTGAACTCTAAAGCAGGGCATATGAGACCTGCCGTGGTCTGGCCCCTGCCTGCCCTTCCAGCTTTATCTTTTGCCACTCACTCCCCACACCTGAGCTGCCTTTCTTGGCAGTTCCATGAAGAGACTTGTCTCTTACCCATCATACATGTTGTTCCCTATATTCGGAATGCTTTTTGCTCCTTCACCCTTTGTGTGGTGAGAACACACTAATTCATCTCTCAGGACTGGCGTGAAGGCTCTCCTCTGAACACTTGCCTCGTTCCCTCCCTCCTTTTCCTTATATACCTAGCTGGAGTACTCACTTACTTGGTTGTGGTTTGTCTGCCTCCAGCAGATGAATTTGAACACAAGGACAGGCTCTTGGTTTTTTATCCCTAATGTCTGATAAACAAGTTAACCACTGTTGAATGAATGCATGAATGGAGACTCTAGTCGAGGTCCATGTTGACCCAAGGAAAAGCAAAAGCCTTCCCAGCCAGGCTTTCTCCTAACTCAGGCAATGTTTCCCATCCTGTCCACCCCACCCGGGCCTGCACATGCGCGTGTGTGTGCACACACACTTGTGGGTTAACTGGGCCAGCTCCTTCACCTCAGCCCTGCCTCCCTCTGCTCCTCAGGTCTTTCACAGAGACCATGAGCTCCCTGTCCCCTGGGAAGCCGTGGCAGACCAAGCTGAGCAGTGCGGGACTCATCTATCTGCACTTCGGGCACAAGCTGCTGGCCCATTTGCTGGGCACTAGTGAAGAGGACAGCATGGTGGGCACCCTCTATGATAAGGTGGGGACCTGAGGACAGAGATGTCCCACACATGTCTCCACCAGGCCAGCTGGGAGTGGCACTCATGCCACTCTCAGAACTGGGCCTCAGATCAGGGTTCCTGGCCTATAGTGGGCCCAACACTCATCCTCTCCCTCAGTCAGGCTCATCTCAGAAGGGATTGATCTCTTCCCTGCCTACATCCTGGGGTAGTTGTGAGAAGCGTTGACATAATATATGGGGAAGGGCTTTGTAAACCATAAAAGCAGCATTTCCCAGTCTTTTTCTTGACACACATAAACAATGATTGTTTAGTACTTTTAGGTATACAGGGGAGGCTGCTTATGTTTGGAAGCATCTGGCTGCCCTGAAGGTTGAAGGGAGCATATCCTTGGGACCACGGTAATTCACTGGTGGCACATGAGTTGGGAAGCTGGGCTAGGGAGAGTTTTATTATGAAAATATCTTCAGGTTCCACCAGGGTCCTCTGCAAGCAGCTTCTTGCTACTGGGGAAGGAACAGACTAATAGCCCTGGCATGCATATCAGATCAAAGGACACCTACTTAACCCTTCTGTGCAGTGCACAAGTCACACCTGGTTAGTCAGCTGTATTTCTTGCTTGTAGGCTATTGAGTTCAGATCTGTTTTAGGTTATCCATTTAATGCCCCCATGACTAAAGTTTTTGGAAGGTTTTGTAGGTTTTAGACTGCCTGGGTCAATTTTCCCTTCCACTGCTGAAGGGTTTCTAAGCAATTGACTAAATTAAAGCCATGTTTTAACCAAGCATAAGGTTGGTATCCAGACCCAACTTTTTGCTCTCCCTGAGTAGCACTTTTCTACATACCATAAGGGTATTTCTATGGAGGCCTGTGGGATGTAAAACACATCCCATAGTGTTTCTGCCCTGAGAGTCCTGAGGCATTATCTTCCCACTTCTTCAGGCTCAGGAGATGTAGCAACTGCTGATGCCATGTGGCACATTACAGGCTTCCCTGGAACCCATAACCCCACGTCGAGCTCTTGATGTCTAGTCCAGCACTTGACTTTTGTGCTTGACCAGACCCTCCTGTGCCTCCTTAATGATGTCACTGAATAGCCTACTCAGCCCACCTGGAGATTTACCCACCCCACTCAACCATCAGGATCCACACCCACAGAGCCCCCCTAGGAACTGGAGACCTTCCTTATTCAAAAGTCAGTAGCCCCCACATGTTGGCCTTTGCTTTGTGCACTAGAGTGAGCACTCGATTAGAAATCAAGTGATTTGAATTCCAGTCCCAGCACTATTAGTTCTCTAACCTTAAATAGGCCATTGAACTCCCAATTCTTCCTTTTCGTTTCCTCAACCTATTAATGTTGAGATCCTCACAGGGCTGTTGTGAAGATTAAATGAAAGAGTGTGTTCGAAAATACTTTGAAACGTGTAAGACTTTACACAAATGGTAGTTAGCCTCAAGAGCATTTCTCCTGCCTTAGATGTACGAGAACTTTGTGGAGGAGGTGGACGCAGTGGACAATGGGATCTCTCAGTGGGAGGAGGGGGAGCCTCGATACGCACTGACCACTACCTTGAGTGCCCGGGTTGCTCGACTTAATCCTACCTGGAACCAGCCTGATCAAGACACTGAGGTAAGGAGGGCCCCTGAGAGGTGTAAGAACCTCGGGAGTGTTTGTTCCTCCTAAGCCCTAGCAAATTTAGTTTGGGCCAGCACCGTAGTTCTGATTCCTGCCATTCTCAGGCAGGGTTCAAGCGTGCAATGGATCTGGTCAAAGAGGAGTTTCTGCAAAGACTGGATTTCTACCAACACAGCTGGCTGCCAGCCCGGGCCTTGGTAGAAGAGGCCCTGGCCCAGCGATTTCAGGTACAGGCCTAGGAGGAGGCATTGTGGCTTGGGGATCAGTGACTGCTTCTACCCTAAATCTAACTACGCTCCACTTCCTTTTCAGGTGGACCCAAGTGGGAAGATAGTGGAACTGGCAAAAGGAGGATGTCCCTGGAAGGAACACCTCTACCACCTGGAATCTGGGCTGTCTCCCCCAGTTGCCATCACCTTTGTTATCTACACTGACCAGGCTGGACAGTGGCGGGTACAGTGTGTGCCCAAGGACCCCCACTCATTCCAAAGCCGGTGAGGCCCCAAGGAACCACACTTCAGACCTTCAGGCCTGTCTTCAGCCCTGTTAGAGAAGGCTGCTAACCTTGACCTCTACTCTGCTCCCTTTTCTCTTGGCTCCTCAGGCCTCCATTTGCTCCTACCAACTCCCTCTTTCTGCTCATTTGTAGGCTTCCTCTGCCAGAGCCCTGGCGAGGTCTTCGGGACAAGGATCTGGACGAGGTCAGTGGGATCCCTGGCTGCATCTTTGTCCATGCCAGCGGCTTCATTGGTGGGCACCACACCCGAGAGGGTGCCTTGAACATGGCCCGCGCCACCTTGGCCCAGCGCCCACACCTCCCACAAACCCCCCTAGTCCAGTAAAATTTCTTCCAACTCATATTGACCCAGTCTTTGACCCATTATTGCCCTATACCAGGGGTCCCCAACCTATGGTGAGTTGTATAATTATTTCAGTATATATTACAATGTAATGAGAATAGAAATAAAGTACACAATAAATGTAATGTGTTTGAATCATCCCGGAACCATCCCCCCCGATTTGTGGAAAACTTGTCTTCCATGAAAATGGTCCTTGGCTGGGCTCAGTGGCTCATGTCTATAATCCTAGCACTCTGGGAGGCCGAGGCAGGAGGATAGCTTGAGCTCAGGAGTTCAAGATCAGCCTCCAAACGGTCCCCGGTGCCAAAGAGGTTGGGGACCACTGCCCTACACTATTCTGAAAACTTGCTCAAACTTGGGAACAGTGTATAACCCAATGCTAGGTATTACCTTCCTTCACACTAACTTCTCAGCTTTGCTTTCCAAATCATTGAAAACCATCCATGTCCTTAGGGTTATATTACTTAACCAAATTCACAGAAGTAGCTAAAAAGTGACAGAGTAGGACCTTAGCCCAAAGTCTATGCTGCCCCCACCCCCAACTATACCCCAGTGCAATTCCCTAGAAAAGACAGAGTATGGTAATTGAGTGGAAAACAAGACATTTTTTATTATTGGATATGGGGATGAGAGGAATGGGACTGAGCAGGTGGGGGCCCTGGGAGAGAGTCCCAAGGGGCAGAGGTTAGGGATGTCTCAGTAAAGAGGGGCAGGTCATGAGTAGAGCTTCCACCCCCAGCTGGGGGCTCTTGAGCCCGGCCAAGCACTGGGCTAAAACGTGGAAACTGGGCATTAACAAAGTACAGAGGGATGTGGGCAATTCGGCCTGTGGACCAGCACTACAGAGAGGGGAAAGAAAAGTATCAGTGCCTGGGCCCAAAGAAGGCCACTTGGCAGAACCACACAGAAGCCCAGGCCCTCAGCTTCCCCACCCCACCCCCCAAAATTCAGCAGCCTGGCATACTCACCACACTGAGCAGGGCCCCTTTGCTGAAGGAAGGATGGAAAGTGATGAGCTGGGCCTGGGCTCCTGGCTCCCCCTGGATAATGCCACTAGGAGAAGAAAAGGTGAGTGTAGTAGAAGGTGGGTTTGGTACGGGAAGGCTGGTGCCTTCTAGGGTCGTGCCCTGCACTTACCAAGGAAGAAGCTCAAACACAGGGCTATTTCGAGTGCGGAAAAGGAGAATGACTGGTTTACCATCCTGTACCCTCGGATTTCCTGTAAGAAACAGCTCCAAGGATAAAATATTCGGAAGGCAGAGTTCAGGGCAGGGGCAGAGCTACAGGCCAGGGCATGCACCTGATTAATGGGGATGATGGCTGTGGCCTGAACAAAGCCCTTCGTCCTGGCTTCTTACCTTTCATGAGCACGGCCAGACGTTCCCCACTGGGGTCCCAGACCATGGAGTGGGCCTCTCCCCCAAGTCTATGGGTGAGGACAGGAGTTAGGAGAGCTCCGCGTGGTCCCTCCCACCTTCCATTCACCGCTGCTCCCTCAACCACTCAGCTCACCTCTCCTCACCATCTGGTGTCTGTATTGTTGTCTCAGACAGATCTGCCACAATTGTTGCTGACTTCGCACCTCCAACACACCCCTTTCCCTCACCTGTGGATAAGAGCAGACTTTTTTTTTTTTGTAATTGGTATTTTTTTTTTTATTTCAGCATATTATGGGGGTACAAATATTACAGTTACGTATATTGCCCATGCCCCCCTCCCCCTTCGAGGCAGAGCCTCAAGCATGACCATCCCCCAAACGTTGCACATCTCACTCATTATGTTTGTATATACCCATCCCCTCCTCCCCCCTCCCACCCGCCCAACACCCAACAAATGTTATTCCTGTATGTCCACTTAGGTGTTGATCCATTAATACCAATTTGCTGGTGAGTACATGTGGTGCTTGTTTTTCCATTCTTGAGATACTTCACTTAGTAGACAGAATGGGTTCCAGCTAGAGCAGACATTCTTAAGTGCAGGAAATGGGCCTCTCACTAGTCCCTGACCAGCTCATCACAGGCATCAACACTCTTGAAGTCTCCTAAACATCTATACTTACCCCTCAGAGTAGCATTTTACAGAAGGTTGCTGCCCCCCGCTGACCACCCCAGATAGTCTGCATCCTGAAGTGTTGCCTTAACTCACCACAATGCTCTGGGAACGACAGGGAGTAAATCAGTGGCTCCCCCAAAACAGTGAACAGCAGTCGGTTTCCATCTGGGCTCCAGCAGCCAGTCTGAGGTCAGGGAGCAAAAGGCAGAAGAAGGGAGGTCTACAGGGGAATGTAGGAGGGAAAGAAGTAGAGGTGGCCAGGCTTGAGGGAACAGGGGCCCCTTGGAATCATCTCCCCAGCTTCTGTGAATCACAGTTCCCTCTTACCTGACAGCGCCCTGACAGAGTAGGCCATCTCTCACAAGTCCACATCTGGGCCTCCCAGACTCTGAGCCAGAGAGAAGCAAATTACACCTTAGGGCTTCCAGGTTTGAAAACTTGGACCTACCTCCCTTTGGCAGAGGTTCCAGGAGCCTAATGCCTTTCTTTAGTGCCTTGGACTCCCTCTGCCCTTCTCCCACTCACCGAAAGACAGCCGAAGGAGTGGTAGCCAGAACTTTGCTGCCATCTGGGGACCAGAGCAGGTTGGTAACCCCACCTCCTCGAAACCAGGGAAGGGGAACACAGGTCTCTGTTGAGACATCCCACACCTAGGAGAGTTCGCGGCAGGAGAGTGAGACAGAAAACTCAAGCGCCCTGTCATCTCACTGTGGGCTGCCCTCTTTAACATACAAAAACCCAGAAAGGAGAGAAAGCAGGAACAGGACTGTTGAGCATAAAGGTACATTGGTTCTGTTTTGAAAAGTCTAAAAGAGGCAGGCTGCCGTGATCCCAGCACTCTGGGATCCTAGCACTCCACAGCTGAAGGAGTGGTAGCCAGAACTTTGGGAGGCCGAGGTGGGATGATCACTTGAGCTCAGGACTTTGAGACCAGCTTAAGTAAGAGCGAGACTCCGTCTACACAAAAAATAGAAAAATTAGCTGGGCGTGATGGTGCACATCTGTAGCCCCAGCTACTGGGGAGACTGAGACAACAGGATTGCTTGAGCCCAAGAGTTTGAGATTGCAGTGAGCTATGATTGTACCACTGTATTCTAGCCAGGGCAACAGAGCAAGACTGTCTCAAAAAATTAACTAAATAAATAAAGTCTAAAAGGAAAAAAAAAAAAA
>VBSM01002616.1:17577245-17596569 GCA_008086735.1 Cheirogaleus medius | reverse complement strand
CGAGCAGCCTCCTAGCCGGGCGGGGGCGAGATCCTGGGGGTCCACTCCGGGCCGCCGCCTCGCTCCGAGCAGCTCCAGGCCACCCCCCACATATCCCTCATCCGCCCCAGCCTCCTCCCCTGTCTCTCTTCCGCCACAGCCCCCAGCCCACTAAGAAGTCCTGGGAACTCGGATTTCTTCAAAGCGCCTTTGAAGCAGTGCGCCCAGCCAGAGGGCAGGATATTTCGCACCTGGGCGGGGGCGGGAGTAGCGGCTCTGAGGAGTGGGCTCATAACCCGAGTTCGGCCTGCTCGCCGCCCGGGATCCCCTCCCACCCGTTCCAGCGCCTCCGGCGCCTCTTCCAACCCGGCGAGGTGTCCCGTCCGACGTAGGGCGCAGCGAGGAATCGGGCCCAGGCCTGGGGGTGCGGCTTGTGCACCCCCTTAGCCCAGCGGGGGAGCCCGGGGGGGCCCGGGGGCCGCACAAAGCCCTATTGTGGCTTGGGGATGGCCGCCACAGAGTGGCTTTTGTTCCTCGGCTAACTCCGTGGCCGGCACGACTGATTGCAGGCCCGCGGCAGGGGGCGGGTTACGTGCCAGGCGGACCCTCCGCCCGCCGGGAGCCGCAGCACTGCCCGGCTGGGGCCACCGCAGTAGTCGGCTCTGCAACCGCGGTGCCTACGCTCCGGCCGGGTCCCTGCCCTGCCCAAGATTGGTTGGTGCAAAGTCTGAGAAGGGGCCAGGGGAAAAACCACTGCGTCTTCCGAGCTCTAGAGAAAGCACTGGACGGTCCAAAACTGAACTCCGCCTGAGGGCTTGGCCACGGGAGAGCATGGCCAACAAAGTATTTTACCGCGAGCATAATACGCAAACGTGCACAATAGAATATTCGTCCGTGGAGAGTCCTCAGTTTGCTAAGGAAAAATCCTGTGGCCCACCCTTCACCCTTCCTCTTCCCCTTTTCTCACCAGAACACATTTTCAAATCAAACTTTTATTTATTAAATTAAAAAAAAGACTCCACAAGGGCATGATCCCTTCCCTTACACAACGTTACCCTCTCCCCAAGCTCCAGCGTCTTTAACCCTTTAACTTGGGGCCTTGAGGGAGCAGGGGACAGACAGAAAAGGAGGATCCAAAGTCATAGGAAAGGCATTCAAAGGCACTAAGCGGCTTTAAAAGTCACTGAAGGTGGAGTTGGGAGCATGGGAAGTCTCAGGTTGGGGGCCTATGGATGCACCTCCAAATCAGTGTGGGGTGTCCTCCTAGCTCTATAAATTCTTCTTTCTCATGGCTTCTAGGCACCAGGCCTAGTACAGTGCCTTGCACAGAGTAGGCACTCAATAAATACTTGATTTATGTGAATCTGATCCCAGAGAAAGTCTTCCAGACCCATTCTTCAGGAGGGGCACCTCCAAACCAGTGTCCTCCTGTTAGGTGGGCTTCCCCAAAGAGCAAGTCTAAAATGGCAGCTGTAAACTCTCCATAACCATGGCAACAGGGGATTAGCCTGATGGGGTCATGGTGTCTGAGGGAAGGGGCAGTGAAAGAACCTGCTCTGGGGTCAAGGGAGCTGGTGTACATTCCAGTCCTTCTCCCTTCCATAGGACTTCAGGTTTCACAGCTTCTGGCTTGGGCTGGGGATATTAGGGATCCCCTAATTGAGAGATACCCCATCAACTCTTTAACAGAGATCTAGTTAACTAACCCAATTTGTAGAAACTCTATTAAAAGAGAAACACCATTAACTGAGACCCTGATAATAGAAAATCTATTAACAAGATCTCCACTAATACTTTGTCTATACAGAAATGCATTAGGCTAGAATTTCCTTAGCAGAAATGGATCCCCTTCCCTCCCCAGCTCACTCTACCTGACCCGTCATCATAACTTAGATAAATAGAATTATTATTATTACTATTCATTACTCCTGGTACATAGGGGTTAAATATACAGGCCTGGGGGCAGCCTCCCTGACCCTGGGGTCACCCCATCTTTGGGATCAGATCCCCACTGGTCTGCCCCCCTCTTGGCACCCTGCTCCCGGCCAGGTCATTAACCCCAATCCCCCCTAACTCTGGTCTCTAATGAAGAGGCCACCAGGGGGCAATAAATTATCATCATCATCATCACTGTGTTTGTATAAAGGAAAAAAGCTCTGGAAAATGGAAAGCAGTAGGGTAAGAGTTGGGAAGACTGGAGCCTGGAAGCTGAGTGATAGCAGTAAATAAGCTTGGGAAGGAGAAAGGGCACATGACAAGCAAGGAGTTAGTAAGATATAGAAATAGTGTTGGGAACCCAAATGGAAGGAAGGCAAGTTGTGTGTGGCAAAAGCCAGGCAGAGACAAGCTGTGAGCAGGGGCCAGGAAAGGGCTTAGGAAGCCAGAGTATGGGAATCAGGACCGGTTGAGGGCCTGAGATGACAGTTTGCAGATAGCCAAGCCCATGGCAAAGGGAAGAGGTGAGCTGAGGAGGCATACAAGGAGACACCCAGACCCAGAATGGCCAGGGGAGATGATGGAGAGCGTCCCAAAGGACAGCATGCAGGGAGGAGAGGGAGTGAGGGGCAAGCAGTGGTCCACAGAGACAAGAGAGGATAGCAAGGCAGCCCTGGGGCTGAAGACCCTCCACCCAGCTCAGATCTCCAGCAGGTTGCTCTGCTCAGGGCTGCCTCCAGGGGCTTTCTCTGGGGGTGCCGGTGAGGCTGAAGGACGGGGTGTCTGACTGGCCTCCTCTTCCCCCGTGCTGCGGCCCTCCCCCAGCTCCTTGGGGCCACTGGGTGGGGGTCCGGGGCCTGGCTCTCCGTGGGTGCGCTGGTGTTTGCTCAGGTGGTCGCTCCGAGTAAAGCGCTTGGAGCAGAGCAGGCAGGTGAACTTCTTCTCCCGGGTGTGAGTGCGCACATGGCGCTCCAGCTCGTCGGAACGAGTGAACCTCTTGCCGCAGAAGAGCCAGTTGCAGACGAAGGGCCTCTCGCCCGTGTGCCATCGCAAGTGGGCCTTCAAGTGTGAGGCCTTGCCATACACCTTGCCGCAACCAGGGATGTGGCAGCTGTGGATGGGCTTCTTCCGCAGCCCAGCCGCTGCTGCCCCCAGTCGCTCCAGCTCCTGGCAATTGGGGCAGTCGCAGGAGGAGCGCCCTGCCCCACTGCCCCCATATCCACCACTGCCCCCGGTGCCTGTGCCCCGTGGAGGTTTGGCTCCACCACTCCCCTCCAGCTGCCCACTATTGCCCACTGCCTTAGGTTTATAGACATCTTGGGGCAGAACATGCTGGGGCCCTGGTTGCAGGAGGTGGGGAGCTGGATAAGGGGCTGGATTAAGGGGAGCAAAGTCGGATGGGTAGGTGGGCAGCTGGGGGTTCAGTGGAGGCTGAGCAGGGCCTGTGGGCAGTGTCCCTTGCAGCCCATCACCCTGGCTCTGCCCACCACCTAGCCAGTTGCCTCCAGGGTGCATGTCCCACCAAGGAGTAGGAGCATTGCCTGGGCCTGGTGAAATGCCTGCATGGATGCCCGCCTTGTACCAGGAGCCGTAGGGGTGTGCCATGTCCAGAGAAGTATAGACACTGGGCAGGCAGTCAGAAGAGCTGTGCCCCTTGGGCACTAGTAGCCCAGGGTCCTGGGTGCCCGTGGGTCCAGGGAATGAATGAGAAAAAGGAGGGTAGTCATTGGCATAGCCTGAGGTGGGCGCTGGAGGACTGCCTGCAGGTGAGAGGAGGCCATTGGTGCTTGAAAAAGGGGCTGGATAGGCATCCCCCATGGTTTTGGGGGCTGAAAGGTCACTGCCCACAGAGTATGGCTTCTTTGTGCCTGCTTTGCCCAGTGTTGTTGAGTCCCGAAGAGGGCTGGAGCCACCGAATTTGCTGCACGCTGCTGTCAGCATGGCCAGGGGACTGGAGCCATAGTGGACTTCCTCCTGTGGAGAGAGGGGAAGCACTGCTTAGGGAGAGAGGAGGAGAGGTGCAGAACGAAAGGCAAAATTCTAGGACTGAGACCTAGAGACATCAAGAACAGAAGAGAGGCCGGGTGCGGTGGCTCACACCTGTAATCCTAGCACTCTGAGAGGCTAAGGTGGGAGGATCATTTGAGCTCAGGAGTTCGAAACCAGCCTGAGCAAGAGCGAGACCCCGTCTCTACTAAAAATAGAAAGAAATTAATTGGCCAACTAAAAATATATAGAAAAAATTAGCCGCGCATGGTGGCGCATGCCTATAGTCCCAGCTACTCGGGAGGCTGAGGCGGAAGGATCGCTTGAGCCCAGGAGTTTGAGGTTGCTGTGAGCTAGGCTGATGCCATGGCACTCTAGCCCAGGCAACAGAGTGAGACTCTGTCTCAAAAAAAAAAAGAACAGAACAGAGTGGTCAGGGAAGAGTTGAGGAGGGTGGGGAATTAGAGGTAAAAGAGATAGGCCAGTGGGGACTGGGAGTCAGGGCAGAGCTACGGTGGAATCACAGAAGGGGAGCAGAGGCCCAGGACTGCAGCCTAATACTCCAACTCATTGTGGAGTTCCTCGGGGTGTGCAAAGGGCCTCCAAGAAACATGTGGCTCTTTTTAAATGGTTGAAGAGCTAGAGACAGAGGCAGCAGTGGGGTGAGGTGAGAATTAGGGATCCTGACCCCTGGAAGTGGGTTTGGAGCAAACAGAGGCCATGGTCAGGGACTTGGAGAGGAAAGATGAGGCTCAAAGAACAGCATAGGGAGAAGGCAAATTACTAGGGACAGTATTTGCCCCATTCCAGATTTTCCTGGCTTCACCCCATGTTCTGCTTCCTGTCTTTGCTTCAGCTCCTGACTAAGGCAGTGCCCTGGTCTCCCTGAGGTCAAATCCTCACATCCCTGGTGAGGAATCACTTGGCAGGGACTCTGGGGCTGGGGAGCAAGAGGAAGCGACGTGGAGACACTGGGACATTGAGAGGGAACAGGGCTGCCGCCAAGCCAGAACTGTGGCTGAGGCAAGAATGTCTTTCAAGCGGGCAGTGGGCACCTCCTGCTTTGTGGTGCCAACCCGTACCCCTTTGGAAGGGCTGGAAGAGCCCAAAGTCCTCATGCCCCTCCAAGGCAGGGAATTAGGGTCACTAAGATACTGGCTACAGCCACACCTCTCCATGCCTTAGTGTCCCCACCATGTAGCCACATAGCTGGTCTCTCTTTACTCTTCTAGCGCAGTGAGTGGAGGAAGACATAGGATGTAGGGCATGGGGGTCTTTTAGAAATGCAGTGGTGTCTCCTTAATGCCCACCATGCCGCTGCTACCAGGCCAACCACCCTCAAGATCTCGACCCCTCAGGAGCTCATGGTATCCCTCCCTGGGTCAGGCTCAGGACCTCCAAAGAAAAGATGCCGTCCAGCATCCTTGGCTGGCATTGACATGCATTCATAACTGAGAATCCTACCAAAAAAAGATGCCCTCAAAAACTGACCCTGGGTCAAGAGCAGTGGCTCATGCCTGTAATCCTAGCACTCTGGGAGGCCGAGGCAGGCAGATCGTTTGAGCTCAGGAGTTCAAGACCAGCCTAAGCAAGAGTGAGACCTCGTCTCTACTAAAAAAATAAAAAGAAATCAGCTGGACAACTAAAAACTATATATATATATATAATTAGCCGGGCATGGTGGTGCATGCCTGTAGTTCCAACCACTCAGGAGGCTGAGGCAGGAGGATTGCTTGAGCCCAGGAGTTTGAGGTTGCTGTGAGCTAGGCTGACACCACGGCACTCTAGCCCAGGCAACAGAGTGAGACTCTGTATCAAAAAAAAAAAAAAAAGCTGACCCTGTCTAGTTCCCTGATTTGGGGTCCTCAAAAGCTGATATGCCTGCTATCTTCCCATTAAAGCTGGGAAAACAACCCAAGAATCCAGGGTTCTCAGACCTGCTCCTAGCACATGGTGTGTGTGTGTGATACCAATCCTAGAGGTAGGTCTGGACCCTTAAGGTTGCGGCAAGGAGTGTGTGCAGTCACCACTCCTGCACTGTGCCCCAAGTGCAAATCTGCTGCTCCTCCTGCCCAGTTACCTCTCTCTAAGGTCCTATTTTCCCATGGGCTCCCAAATTGGAGCCACTAAAAGCTTTCTCCAAACTGGCCACAGTAAACACTCAGGCTTCCTCCTAGTCAAGGTTTCTCTGGAGCCTCCATCTTCCAAGCAGAGGGTGGGCCAAGGCAGGATAGCTGATGGGGCAGAAAGGAGCAGTAGAAACATGGAGTTCGAAGGAGAGAGGCAGACGCCCAGAGACATGGGGCACAAAGGACCTGTGTGGTGTGAGGAGCTGACATGAAAGCCACATAGGAACCAGGAAAGGAGGACCAGAGAGGGAAAACTGACATTAAGAGGCAGAAATGGGCAGGGACCCAAAAGAGCAGAAAGGTGAAAAGACAAAAGGAAGGGAGAGAGAGAAAAGCGGAATAAACAAAGGAGAGGTGATGGAAAAGAGACCGGGCTAGGAGAGCAAAGGAAAACAGAGAGGAAAGGGGGGAAGGGAGAGGAGAAGGAAGAAGGCAGATTTCCTACCTAAGAGAAAACCACCCTGGTGGTGCTGGGCCCCAGAAAACCCCCAGACCAGGCCACTCCTCCCTTCTCCTCCCCCCTGACCGCCCCCTCCCCCTCTGCCCAGCCGGCTCCGATGGTTTCCCTGCGGTCGGTTTATTTTTAAAAACGCCGACGCCGTCCCCCGCCCGGCCCTCACACTGTGGCCACAGAGGCCTCAGCCAAGCCCAGGGACCCCACCCAGCTGTGGGGAAAGAAGGAGGGGTGAAAGAAGGCAGCCAGCCCCAGACCAACAGGAGACCCCAGCCCTGGGGAGTGGAGGCCTACAGGGCCCCTGAGGGCAGGGAAGGAGAAGCCAGGCAGCAGACCCACTCAGAGCGTTCTGGAGGCCAAGAGCTGGGCACACCACACATCTAAGTTTCACTGCAGCCTCAGTTTCCTTCTTTTGCTGACTGCCCTCTCCTGAGACCTGGGAGAGCGGGCCCTGGTTAGGGGTTCTGAGTATGTGCCCGCATCCCTGACCAAATGTATTGTTACCTATCCAGGGCCCATGAGTCCCACCTTCCAGTTGTTTCCCCTCCCACCACCACCTCTACCCACCATCCTTAAAAAAGAGAGAGAGAGAAAAGACACAGGCTTAAAGTATTAAATGGGAGTCTTTGGAGAAAGAATGATATAGGAGCTGACCCAGCTCTCCCACCCAGATACAGAGCAGGGGAAGGGAATCCCCTTTTTCCAGGGAACTCGCAGGGCAATGCCTAGCCTGACCTCCCAGTGAGATACTCACCATGCATCTGAGGGCTCACTGGCCTTAGATTCTGAGCAACCAAGGGCCCAGTTTTCAGTTCTCAACTTTCCCAGCCTTCTCCTATCTCTTAGTTCTCCCAGCTTCACACTACTCCATCTCCACCTCGTCCCCACCATTGCTCCCTCCTGCCTGTACCCCTGCACCTCACTTGGCCCAGGTGAGCCTCCACTCAAACAGCAGCAGCTTCCTTCTCCAAACCTCAAGTTCCTTCCGCTTCTAGAGGACCGAACCATACCAGGCAGAGGGTTTCCTGGGGAGGTGGGGAGGAGGTTGAGGGCCCAGGTACCCCAAAACTAAGTAAAGAGATGGAGGGACTGGAGGAACTGGAGTGACTTTGTGTTGAGGACATCTCCAGCTCACAGGGAGTGAGGGGGCCATGAAAGCCTCACTTCTACGACACACTTCTCTTGTCATGCGCTGCCCCAATCTCATGTCTTTCCAGTAGGCCTCTGGGCCAGCCCCTCCCCAGGCACCAGTGCCACGCTGGCAATGCTGGCACGATGCCCACGCCCACTGACACTGCCCCTGCTCTGGGTGAACCCAGGATTTCCATGCATCTTGTTCCTCCAGCTTCCTGAAGACCGCAGTGTTCCAGTGATGGCTCAAAATAGTCTCCTGGGGGAGATGACAGGATGACAGTCTGCCCCCACTGCAGTGGGGAGGTAGAGTACAACACCTGGAGACCCCTGGCTGGAGACAGAGTGTGACAAGAGGCATGGAGTCCATCCCATTGGCTTGCATGCCATTCCCTCAAACTCAGCCACAGACTACCTGAGGACCCTACTCATACAGCATTCCTCACTTGAACTAACAGCTCTAGATGGCCCAGCTCACACACACACGCACCTGTGCTCTCACAAAGCTGGCTGCTCACAGGCACGCTCGACTGCACCCTAACACTCGTAAGCCAATGAACACAAGTGTTAGAAGACTCCTGCTCTGTCTCACACACACCTCTCCTACAGGTTGAATGAGTTGGCTTTCTGTTTGGCCCATCACCCCGGGGCCATGAACAGAGGTAGAGGCTTTTGGGGGACCCAAGAATAGGGAAGAGTCAAGGCTACTGAAAAGGGTTGACCTTCAGGAAGGGCTCTCTGACCCCAGATTCCTGTGGAGAGACCCAGAAAGCAGGACAGAAACAGTAACAGAGAAACAGAGCCCCAGAAGCAGGAAGAACTCAGCCTCTGAGTGCCTATGAGTCCTCTTTTTCCAACTATGTGCCGTGAGTCCCCCAGAAGCCCTGGTAGAGTCAGCGATTTCTCCAGACCCCAAATCCTGACCCCCATGGTACCCTAGTTCCCTTCATCCCCAGCTCCAGAGGCAAGGGATACTGGGGTCCCGGCCTGGAGGGGAAGTGGCCCAGTCCGTCCTGGAGCCTCCCACTCCCAAAATAGAGCTGAGTTTGTCTTTGGCTGAAAGCTAAATATTTGTGAGCTGGGCAGGCGGCCTCAGACCCTGTCCCTCCTCCTTGGTTCCCTCTCAGGCCTGGGCTCAGTTCCCCTGGTCAGCCCCCCCACATGCACATGCCCTCCTCCTTTCTCTGTAGCCTACCTCGTCTCCTACACACACAAACCGAACAAGAGCCTGCTGAGGCTAGGAGTCCCAGGAGAGAGACGGGACCCCCAAAGGACTATACCCAATTGCTACTCCATGCCCATGTGGCCAGTCCTCTCTGCCTCTGTCTCTGCGGCCAGTTTATCTGCTTCCCAGCCCTCTCCTCCACTCCCCCTCCTCCTTTCTCCATCCCTTTCCATTCCTCAGAGTCAGTGTGCTTAGCTGACCCCTGGGTTCCAGCCTCCTTCTGACCTAGTCCCTTCTCCCCATTCTTGCCTTGCCCTCTGACCCCTGCCCTATTCTCCAGTCCCTTTGCTCCTGCCCTCTGCCTCTACTTCTCAGACCCCCACTCTTCTCTCTTCATCAGAAAGACCCCTGGAAGTGACAAGCACCACAGGTACTGTCTATGTGAGTTGGGGGGATAGGGATTAGGACCATGAAGATTGTAGCTGGTTTCCTGGGGGGAGGAGGGGGCTGTTACCTCGAGCAGGGAGGACGCCATCCTGAGGCTGGGGAACGGGTCCCAAGGAGCCAGGCAGATGGAGAGAGCCGAGCCGGAGAGAAAGGGAGAGGGGAGAGGGAGGGAGAATGGGAGAATGGGAGAGAAGAGATCTAAAGTTAGAAGGGACTGGGGGGTGGGGGGTGGGGGGGCTGCTCTCTGTCTGTAGGGATCCACCCTCTAATTACAGCTTTCCCAGCGGAGAAGGCTCCAGATCCAATGAGGAGGGCGAGAGAGGGAGGCAGAGGGTCCAAATTTCCTGCTCCATTTGCTGAGCTTCCCAAAGAAGGGATCTGGGAGGGAGAGGAGAAAAAGGGGCGCCCAGGGAAGGGGTGGGAAGCAGGAAGGGGGGATAGGAACATGGGCAAGTTGTCAGGGCTTCCTTGGGGCTGCTGAGGGGAAAGGTTAAAGGGATGGTGGACCCAGGTATCCTACACACCCACAGCAATCCCATAGGCATCTGTGGGCACCCCTCCCAGAGCTCCCCAGTATCATGTACCTGGGGGAACCTGGGCTGGCTGTCCCGTGTCTCTCCTCTCTGGAGGTCTGGCAGGGAGAGTGCAGGCAACGGGTGGCCTGAGGGTGCTGGGAGGGATCCACTCCTCTCCCAGGCCAGCTCTGCTCCTCTTGCCACTCAGGCTGTGATCCTACAGTCCTACTCTGACTCCAGAATCCTTGCTGCTGCTCAGGCGCTGCTGCTTCTGCCACTGCCGCTGCTGAGGCTGCTGCTGCCGCCGCTGCTGCTGAGGGAAGGAACAGGAGGGAAAAGGAACAAACCCCAAACCACTAATTAGAGATCCAGTGGGGGGATGGAGGGCTGGGGACGACACTCACACAGAGAGACTGGAACACACTGACATACACACTCATGGACAAATACAGGGATGATGCATGCACACACGCACACACACAGTACTACTCACACGGGTGCAGCCACTGTCATGAATGAACACAGACAAACACACACAAATGAACACGGTAACACACTGGCGGCACACACACCACATACACACCCCCAGCTGACCATGGAGATGCTTGCTTCTCCAACCACCCACCCATTTCTAGATTGGGAGAGCAGTGTGTGTGTGTGTGTGTGTGTGTGTGTGTTGTGTGGAGAGGGAGAGAGGGCATGCTCTGGGATGGAGGCTTCTGCTGCCTAAACTTTTAGAGTCACTGAGGTAGGTTTCAGAGCAAGGCCTGGAGGAAGTGGGGGAGAGTAGGGGAGGGCTTGACATAGGCTTGGGGGTCCCTCAGTCTTCCTCCCAATGCCTCAATTTCACTGCTTGGAAATGATACCTAGTCCACCTCACTTTGTGGGGCAGAACATGGATCTTCAAATGATCAAAAAATTTAAGGCAGGTAGGAGTGAGGGTAGAGGTGGAAGGGTCAACTTCATGGATGGGTTAACTCATCCATGCCTACACCTAGCCCCTTTGGATTAACCCCCCCAAAAAAAACAAATGCCCTAGCCTGCATCATTCCTTGCCAATTATCATCCCATGGCCCCTCTTGGCGATGAGATTCATCTCCATCGTTTGACAAATAGTTCTTCTCATGAGTGATCATACTTTCCTGGGAGCTCCTGGTTCCCTTTCTCATTGCCATGAATCAATTCCCTCTGTAGCAGAAAGAATTGAAGTTAGAGCTAAATAAGGACTTCCCAACTTTGACTTCCCATCACAATGGGAAAGAAGAGAAGGAATGTCAACCAGGTTCAGAGAGGGAAGCCCAAAAAGTCTATTAACTGAAACCTGGGCCCCAGGGTAAGCTGATGGGAGAGAGAGGACTGGGCCACCAAGTGGCCCACAGAGGGGCCCAGTCTTCTGGGGTTCTTTTGCAAGTTATTCCCTAGCACCTACCTCTCCCCTCCCAGCTCTGCTCATCAGAGGAATAAAGCCCTGTCCTTTCCACTCCCCTTACTCCCCAACACAGTCCCCTCACTTTCTCTTTCTGAGTGCTCACTTCCTTGCTCCTTTTGCTCTCCCAGCTCTCCAGTGAAAATATTGGGAGCTGGAAAGACAGCTGGAGGTCCAGGGAGGATTACACAGCAGTTTAACCAGCAGGCAGGAGCAAATGTCAAGGTAGGACCCAGGAGTTCCAGATTCCAACTCCATGATTTGATTTCCCCCAAGGAATCCTGTGAGCCCAACTTTTGGGGAATGGATCAGGGAACCAAGTGGCTGGTAGACAAAGGGAAAGAAGCAAAAGAAGCAACACAGAATGACCAGGAGATGCACAGAGCAGATGAAACAGCCCAAGAGAATCAGAAGAGACTTTATGGGTTTAAGAAAGAGACAGGGAAGAAGAAAACACAAGACCAGAGGTGTGGCTTAAAAAAATCCAAAGAGAGCAGGAAAAAATTGAAAAAATAAAGAAACTGGCCCAGAGGAACAAAGATGGGGAGACAATGGCTTCCAAGGACAGGGAAAATAGCCCAAGGCATGGCCAGGTCTGGAGGTGGTGCAGGGTTAAGCGGCCAGGCAGGTGGGGGGCGGGGATGGAGTATAAATAGCACATAATTGTGTCCGATGATTACACGGGCCACCCCACCCGTCTGCCCAAGAGGAAGTGCCCGTGGTGGGGTGTCCCTGTGACCTCGTAGTCTCCCCCTGGTGCGGTGGAGTCTGAGCCTGAGGTGCCACATGGATTTCTGAGGCCCCCACCTCAGAAGCTTCAAGGAAGGAGGGGAGAGGCTTTACAAAAATTCCTATATTGCCCAGCAGAAAAGCCCAAGATGAGTCAGATCAGGCAGGAAACTGAGGCAAAGGAGAAAAGTCTAGATTCTAGGAACGAGCAGGTGAAGAGGGGGTTGGGGCTAAATTGGGGAAGAAAAGGAAAATTGACCGAAAAGGAAAAATAGGAAGGATGAAAAAATGAAAGGAGGGACAGGGTTGGGGTGAGGAGTTGAGGGGAAGGATCAAACTTCTCTATTCCCCTTGTGGGCTTTAATTCCTAATCCTACCTGGGAAGGGGCAGAGAAGTATTCAGATCCAGAGAGTCCTAGGGAAGGAAAAAGGAGGAACAGCATCCTAAAAAGTTTTGTGAGCCAGCCCCCCAATTCCCCCAGGTATCAGCCCCAGGAGGATAGAGCCCCACCCTCCCACCAGAGGTCTGTGGACACAGAGCCCACTCCCCCCACCACCAGAGATCTGTGCCAAAAACAGGCAGAGGGACTGCCCTCAGGACCCTGGGTTCTGCCTTCTTCCCCACCCTTTTAAAAGATAGTCCTGCAGCCCAGCTGAGACCCTGGTATTCCCAGGTCCAGCTCCCCACCCCCTTCCCAGTGCCCTCATGGGCTGGGGGCAGCAACTGGAAGCCTGACCAAGAACCTACCTCCACCCTTGCAAGCCTTGCTCAGCCCAGCCTCTGAGGGGGTGGGGCAGCCCAGGCAGAGGCGCCATGTGGCAGGGGCGGGTAGAGGCTGCGGCTCTGGTCCTTCCAGTATAAACCCCCTAGGCATCTGGTTTCTATCCACCACCCCCCACCACCCTGGGGGCCCCTCAGCCTCCACCCATGGCCACCCAGAGGCTGAGCTCCTAGAGATGGATGCCCCTGAAGGGAGGGGTGGGATGGTGCCTTTCTGATCTCTCAATGCCAGGACTGAGCTGAACCACAGGGACCACTCCCTTCCCTTCCTCCCCTGGGAATATCAGGGTGGGCTTTCTAGGTTGGACGGGGTTAAATCTGGAACCTGCCTCACTTCTCTCTAATGATTTTGGATCTTTTTGGAAAGGTCAGTGGGGGTGAAAAGAGAGTGAAAACTGGGGAGAATGGGAGACCTCTACCCGCTACTTCTGAGGGAGGATATCTCCTTCCACACACTGCCCTTTACACACCCTTCTAGGCTGGGCTCTCTCAGAGTCCTAGTTCAAAGGGATTCCTAACCTTTCATTGTTGCTGTTATAGAAGGTTTGACTATTGTAGAGAGAATCACCAGTGAGTAGCAAATAGAGCCCCTGAAATACAGAGATTGACACATACTCTAATATATGCCTGATGTGTGACACACATTCAGATACACACACACTTGCACACGAGCTGGGTAGCATAATTCATACACATATATGTACTGTGCAGGCACCCACACTGACACACACTGATATATGCATACACTATACAGATAATGCTAACCCCAAGACACCCTAACCCCCAACCATAAAAAAGTACACACCAGTATGTATACCTACATACAGACTCACAGTGACCTACAATACTCCCCACATAGATTCACACAGACTCGCATCAATACACATATCTACAGCAAATGTTATATATACACACAGGGCTATCATCACAACTTTACAGCTCTGGAGATTCCTGAGGTCTCCTAGAGGGTACCTAGGAACCCCTTTCCCTACAAGAATCTGGGGATAAGGGTCATATGGAGGCCACTGCCAGTCCTATAAATTGCTATCTCCAACTCTTACTAGTGTAGGAACCTCCAGTGTATATTTGGGTACCTTTGATCCTTTATTCCTCATACCCACCAGAGTTCAAACCCAGATGGCCCCAGCAAACTCTCTGGCCCTGGGGAACCCCGGCATCTCCACCCCCACCCAGGCCCCCACTGCTCTGCAGGCTGCTGACTCATCTCTCCCTCTGTGGAGCTCCCCAACCACAGGGGCCTGGAAGAGAATCTTGGAAAGTTGCGCTCATGTCCCGGGCCCCTGGTCTGGCCACTACCCCCCCACACACCCCATGCACCCAGGCCCATCCCTCGTCTCATGTGGATACTTCAGTGACAGAGAACATAGAAGGGACAGGAAAGAAGAAGCCACCCAGAGAGAGGGAAACAGAAAGACAAAGGGAGATATGGGCAAACAGATGGTAGGGATACAGATAAGAGACACTGAGGGACAGCTGCTAATCTGGTAGGGTCCTCCAAGAGCAATGGGGTTGGTGACAAGGGAAACTTGCTCCTTGGGTTGAGGGAACATCCTACTCATGGCCTTAGGATTTGGAGACTGCCCAGTGCCCAGGATGCTTGGGGAAAAGGACACAATTCTAGGAGGCAAAGCTGCGGATGCAGTTAGAGAAGAAAGGAAGCTTTCAAGTGGCTGGCAACCTTTGAACAGGACAGCTCAGAAAAGGAGCTTCTCACCCCAACAAATATGTATGTACACTTATCGGTACAGGCATACCTTAACCTTACTCCCTCTCTGCCAGGTTTCCTCATCCCCATCCCCTCTTCTAGCACCAGGGCTACAAGGCAGGACTCCTGGTACTAACCCTGGCTCCCCTCTTCTCTACAGCAATTCCAGGGGAGGCAGATCAGAATCAGAAAGAGAAATGCTATGGAAGGGGGAGGAAGGAACTAGGATGGCAGGGAACCAAGAGGAAAATGGAAGGAAGAAGACTGAGGTCTGAGCCTGGACTAAGGTAACCTGCCCTCTGTGGGTGTCTCACATGGGTCAACATTGAATTAAGACCCTGGTCATCTCTAGAGAATGACCCTTTGTAAAAAAGATACCTTGAAATCTGATCCATGAAATATACAAGTGTCTTTAACAAGGAGAACTTGGGGTGATGGGGTCCTGATCACATATTCTACCCCTAGAAATGGGGCTGCACAACCCAGGGAATGATCTTTCAAAGTCCTAAATATACACCTCTCCTAATTTTTCTGAACTTCTCCCATTCTTCTTGGGAGACAGATTTTTGAGATGTGGAATGAACCTATAGAACATTCTTTCACTCAACAAAAGCTCAGAGAGTGCCTACTTTGTGCCAAGCACAGAGGGCTAGGCTTGGGCATGCAACCATGAACAAGACAGACCCAGTCCTTGGCCTCACAAACTAACAAGCAACTCACATAAAACAGTGGGAGATATCTTGCTAGAGTAAGCACTCTGTATATTATAGGAGACAAAAGAGTGAATCTAAGCCAGTGTTGGGGGAATCAAGGAAAGCTTTCTGGAAGAAAAAATGGCTAAAGAAACTGAAGTATGAATGGGAGTTAACCAGATGAAGAGAGGAAGAGTGTTTTAGGCAGGGGGAAAGAGTATATGCAAAGGCCCAGAGGTATGCAGGATTAACAACACTTTAGAGATGCTGAAAATTGAGTGTGACTGGAATATAAAGAGTAGAGGTTGATGGAGAAGGTCTAATCAGCTATGCAAGGGGTCTGGACTTGATCCTAAAGACAACACCTGGGAATATTTGTATATTAGAAAGACGAGGCTGGCTGCAGCAAAGAGAATTAAATAGGGGCTTAGAGCCAGGCAGTTCTGGGTAAATCAGCCATTTACTACTATGCAAGCTTGAGCAGGCTATTTAACCTCTGATGCCAAAGATTTCTGTAGAAAGGGGAAACATAATACGACGACCTCCCAGGGTTGTTATAAGGATTAGAAGTAACACTTGTGGAATTCTTAGCACAGTGCCTGGCACTTAGTAGTTGCTCCATAAATGGTGCCTATTAGTATTGCCACAGTTTGGAGGAAGCATGATTGTAGGCAAGGAGTCTGTTGCAGCAGTCCAGGGAGGAGGTGGGAAGATGTGGTTCACAGCAGAGAGGATGAGAAGTAAATGAAGGGAAACAGAGGGACGATATTTAGGAGGTGGTGTAGAGAGGACTTGGCACCTGATAGAATGTGAGAGGCGAGCAGACACAGATGACATCCCTTGATGTGTGCTTGTGTGTGCACTTGCACACAGTACACACAGGCATTTTAGAAGTATCAGTTCAGTTCTGAGGATGGCCCTTGACAGTGACTGGATCTAGTCAAGAGTGAAGGGCCAGTGCAGTGAAAAACTGGCCCCTAGACCCCAGACCACCAGGAGGACGCCCCCCCATCCTTCCTGAACTATTTCCCTTCTCATTTTTCACCCATTTCTGCCTCCACCCCCTCCGTCTCCCGTCCCCCCTACAATGGAACCCCCTGTAAGTTCCACACCTGCCTAGGCCACCGTTTCCCATCCTCCCTTTTCCCACTGCCTGGGTTAATGCGAGTTCCTGGAACTCAGCCACAGCCACCACCACCTCCTCTCCAGGCATCCTCAATCGGACGCCCCACTTTGGGTTTCAAAGCAGTCTGTTTCCAGCGTGGACGTTGGAGGCAAAGTGCACGGTTAAAGCTAAGGCAGTATTGGGGGTCTCAGCGCCCAGCTACAGCTGTTGCAGAGATAGGTGCCCTGGGTCAGCCAGACAGGTCGTGAGGTTTGGGGACGTTGGGCAGTCTCTGGTGGCCTAGGTTGTATTCAGGGCCGCCAGGGATCTCGCCTGCCTGCGGTGCCTCAGTGTCCCTGTGCGGGCCGGGGGCGGGCCGACCTGGGGGCGGGGCGCGGGCGGGGCCGGCCGGGCCAGGCGCCCGGGCAGGAGGCAGCTGCATATCTGCGGTCCCGACCACAATTGCTGGGAGTCGCGTCCCGGAGACTGGCGGCGCTGACTCTGCCCGCTGTGGCCGCCGCGCCGATTAGAGCCCGAGAGGGAGCGCCAGCCCGGGGAAGGGGGGAGTTGGCGGGGGAGCTCCGGGTGCCCCTTTCGCCTCCGCCCCAACCAGCGCCTCCAGCTGCCCTGCCCGGTCCTTTCTCAACCGCCTGAACCTAGGAGAGAAGTCCTGCCTCCCCAGCCCAGGCTTTCTCGAGACTGGATCTCAGGTCCTCCTCTGGACCCTGCAGTGCCCGAGGTTCCGACGGTGCTGACATCCGCTTGACCCCAGGCCGCCAGTCTCCCATGCCCTTTCTCTTCTCTATCACCCACACAAAGAGGAGTCTGAATCTCAGGGCTCCCCCATTCTCTTATCCTCAGTTCCCCAGAAGCACTCTCTAGGTAGAAGCAGTTCAAGCGAAGAACGCGTCAGAGACGCGAGAGACCTGGCTTCCCGGGGCCAGAGCACCCCCTGCTGGCTGGCCCGAAGCCCCTGCCCCTCCCCCTTCAGCTGTGACCTCCAGCTGCGGTGGTTGGGAAGAGCTGGCCTCTTTGATCTAGGAGCGTGGCCACCCCCTCCAGGCGCCCCATTAACCTCCATTATCCCAATTAGGCAGCCCTCCCAGTCCTGGATCCAAGCTTCAAAGCCCCCTCAGTGGGGAGAAGAGGGAGCTGAATCCTATGCCCCTCCCCCCACCAAGCCACATCACTTTCAGACAAGACTCAGGTGTCCTGGTCCCCAGCTTGTGCACATGATAGCAGGGCCAGAAGAGGGACCCTCAGAGGCCACCCAGATCCCAATCCCGAAACTTCATTGAGAAGAGAACCAGATAGGGAAGGGAAGCTGGCTCTCAGTTTTTCTGCATTAAATAATTTAGGTAGCAGCATCTAGGTTCCCATCAACTTATCTACCCTTACCCTGTGGAGAGGGGAGCAGACAGCCACCCCCCTCCTCCCCTAATCCTATCTCAACACTCCCTTCCTCCCTCCCTCCTTAAACAATTTCCGATAGGGGAGCCAGAGCAGGGCCCAGCACAGTGGCCGCTTCCTGGAACATTTTCCTGTATCTGAAACCACTGCTCCCTCCCCAGGGACCAGCTGATCAAGGCCAGATGGGAGCAGGGATGGAGGAGGAAGGAGAAGGAGCCAGGCTCTCACCATCACCCCCTCCCAATACATATGCACACCACAGGAGCCCCTGCCCTGACACACAAAGGCTAACACAGACACACACCACATGCCACAGTCACACACCCATGGGCATTCATGGCGACACAGGAACCACAGGGGCCAGGTCTTAGAAGGAGACATACAAAGTCAACATACTCATAGATGATTACGATTGCTCTCCATCCAGCTCCTTACCCCTCTAAAGTGTCCTTGGGCCCTGGGTCTTCCTTGCCAAATAAAGAGAACTTAAGAATCCAAGAATATTGGAGTGGGACAGCAGGAAAGCCATCCTTAGCAGAGGGGACAGACTGAGACATCTAATGTGCCTTATCAGACCATACCTACCACCCCATTCCACTTTGGGATGGCTATCAGGCCTGACCCCTCTTTCCAGGATCCTGGGAAGTGGGGAGGAAGTCTGGGGTGCTTCCCCTCAGGTGCTAGCTACTCTCAAAGCACTTTCTAGTTGCTTCCCAATCCTTAAGGAAGAAGCATATGGTGTCCGGTGGACTCACTCATGGTAGCCAAGAAACAAAGACAGGGCAAGAACATGCAGCTGCAGGGAGCTCTGGGAACCCAGGGGAGGAAGAAGAACACCAGAGTAACTCCTGGGGGCAGAGAAGGAGCCTGGGAGCCTGGGACTTGTGGCCTCACCAGTGATATCCTACCCCCAACCCATGCTTCTCCTGGTCTCTTCTATCTCAACCCTGGTGATTGGGAAGAGGGTGGGGAGTGTGCCCCCAGGGCAGTCCGTTCTTTAACTTTATCCTCTTCTGCCCACCACCTTTCTAGTATGAGGGGCCTAATTTTTACATCCCACATTTGTCTTTTGCTGGGAATGGCACAGATTTCTGCAAGGATACAGTATCAAAAAGAGCTATGGAAAAGCTGAGGATAGAGATATATAGTCTTCTCTTTTCTGGAACATTTCACTGGTTTAGGGGAAATATTTGAAATTGGAAAATTCCAGAAAATCTGAGATATAAGGTTACCATAGAGGGATGAGGGCCTATATAATCATAAGAGGACCCAAAGCTAATAAGGCTGGTTCATTGTGTTCTTTTCTCAGTCTTGTGGCCCAGGTAGAAGGCATATCCTCCTTTCCCAAGCTCACTTGGAGAGGCATTACCTCAAGCCATCTTTACTCACCTGTTTAATGGTTTACCTCTCAAACTATTCAGAAATCCTTTATTTGGTATAGCTGTCATCTTCCATCTTCCTTTTAGCCTAACTTTTTGCTCTAGCTCCAGTATAAAAGCCTATTAACCAATTTCAGTAGCATTTACTGAGTGGCCGCTTAGGTGAAACACTATAGAGAAAATGCCACATACTACTCTCAGTTCTTGCTCTTTGGGAGCTTAGCAGCTTGGTTAGGGAACAGAAATACATGAAAAAACTAGGGATGGCCAGGCACAGTGGGTCACACCTGTAATCCTAGCACTCTGGGAGGCCAAGGTGGGCAGATCGTTTGAGC
>VBSM01002616.1:17542601-17554871 GCA_008086735.1 Cheirogaleus medius | reverse complement strand
GTACATTGGTTTTGGAGGAAAAAAAAATAAGAAGAAAAAAAAAAGAAGAAAAATTATAAAAAATACATAAATAAATAAAATAAAAATAAAAAAACTAAAACTAAACTTACTTAGAGCCTGTGATCCTTAAGTTAATAACAGTAATTACATATATACTGTAATACAAAAAGATAAAATACCCTAAACTCAAGTATCCTAGAGATTGTCTCCCATTTATAAGACTAAATTAATTTCTCCAGTAAAACCTGAAGAAAAATGAGTAACAGTAGCCATCTAGAATAAGGTTCTAAAAATATTTATAGTACTTTTTATCTGTTCTATATATACAAAAATATAGTATTTATAGTACTCTTAACAGTGATGGAAATTAGAAAGATGGAGAAACAGCCTGTCATTCTTATAAATTAACTATTATCATTTTTCACCTTCCCATCAATCACAACTGATACACACAAATAAACTTTATGCCTTTTTTTTTTTTTTTGAGACAGAGTTGTGCTCTGTTGCCTGGGCTAGAATACCGTGGCCTCAGTCCAGCTCACAGCAACCTCAAACTCCTGGCCTTAGCAATCCTTCTGCCTCCCGAGTAGCTGGGACTACAGGCATGCGCCACCATGCCTGGCTAATTTTTTCTATTTTTAGTAGAGACAGGGGTCTCACTCTTGCTCAGGCTGGTCTTGAACTCCTGACCTTGAGTGATCCTCCCACCTTGGCCTCCCAGAGTGCTAGGATTACAGGTCCGCCTGGCCAACTTTATGTATTTGTAATCACAATATATTTACAATATCATAAATATCTAAATTGATATTAAAGAAGCAAGTTTTCAGTTCCACAACATCCTGAGATCTCTGAAGTGACCATTTAAATAAGCACCTACATGTTAAGTACCTTTTTATTATAGGGCTCTCTAAGTTGATATATGTAAATGTATAAATGTCCCTACAACAATTATATAATCTGATACCCTCTAAAGCTGATATTTCAATCCCTCCCACACATAAATTCTAAGGTAACTTTTTCATGTGGAGGTAGACTGCTTTGTATTCCCCACCCCCACTTTGGGAACTGCCTCCGCTTTGTCTTAATTTGTCCATATTACTATAAAAACATTAAAAGTAGATTCTCGGCCAGGTGAGGTGGCTCACACCTGTAATCCTAGCACTCTGGGAAGCCGAGGCAGGAGGATCGCTCAAGGTTAGGAGTTCAAGAACAGTCTGAGCAAGAGGGAGACCTTGTCTTTAAAAAAACAAAAATTAGCCAGGCATAGTGGCACTGTGCCTGTGGTCCCAACTACTTGGGAGACTGCGGCAGGAGGTCTTTCACAGAGGATTTCCAATAAATTACTACTAGTTTTAGAGCTGGAGTTACCTCACTCTTTAATTACATCAGATTGAGGACTACACTCACAACTAAACCATTCAACCATTCAACCATATTACACAGGATGTGAGAAGTTCATCCACAAAAAGAGCTGTACAACAGAAAAAAACAACAGTATTTTGGGTTTAAGATACCATTTATATTTATCTGTAACTTTCTATCCAGGAGAGTACAAACCAAGTGGGAAAACTCATTCCAAGTAATTTTCCATCAATCTTGTGGATTTTTATATTATACTTTCTTTTTGTTTTTTGTTTGTATGAGACAGTGTCTCAATACTTAACCCGGCTCAAGTGCAGTGGCATCATCATAGCTCACTGCAACCTCAAACTCCTGGGCTCAAGTGACCCTCCTACCTCAGCCTCCCAAGTAGCTGAGACTACAGGTGTGCATCACCATGCCCAGCTAATGTTTTCTATTTTTAGCAGAAATGGGGTCTTGTTCTTGCTCAGGCTGGTCTCGAACTCTTGACCTCCTGCCTTGGCCTCCCAGAGTGCTCAGATTACAGGCATGAGCCATCACACCTGGCCTATACTTTCAAAGAGTCATTTCATTTTCCCTCACAGCAGCAACATAACAAATGGGAGAGGGGACAATACTCTTTAGTGAGCTCCTGAGTTTGTTCATAATACCAGTGTCACATGGGAGTAGGAAACACAAATGGAGGTAGGGTGAAGGGAAATACACAAGAACAGGAGACTTGACACAATATGATTCATTTATAAAAAGAACTATTCATGTGCAGTATGTAGGTTTTATTACCAGCCTCCAGCATTTTAGAAAGCAGCTGGATGGGCCTGATGGGAGTTCTGAACAACCAGAACTAGAAAAAGGCTTTGAACTTGACTTCGTAACTAAACAACAGAAAGCTAATGTTTTCCACATATAACATATAACCTTTAGATTTTTCTTTCTTATAGGTACAATCTTGTGGAGCATGCTGAGTACAATGTCAGGTATCTCCAATCTTCCACTGGGTCCTGGGATACCTTCAGATGATGATTCTTCATCATCTGAAGAATCTGAGGGGTTCTTCAGATGATTCAACATTAGTAGTCCTTCAGTAACATTCTCATTAGAGAATCATTATGGACAATGCTATCTAAAGGACTGAGGCTTTAGGAGAGATAAACAAAATGAAAAATTTAGGCCGGGCGCGGTGGCTCACGCCTGTAATCCTAGCTCTCTGGGAGGCTGAGGCGGGCAGATCACTCGAGCTCAGGAGTTCGAAACCAGCCTGAGCAAGAGCGAGACACCGTCTCTACTATAAATAGAAAGAAATTAATTGGCCAACTAAAAATATATAGAAAAAATTAGCCGGGCATGGTGGCGCATGCCTGTAGTCCCAGCTACTCGGGAGGCTGAGGCAGGAGGATTGCTCGAGCCCAGGAGTTTGAGGTTGCTGTGAGCGAGGCTGATGCCACGGCACTCACTCTAGCCCGGGCAACAGAGTGAGACTCTGTCTCAAAAAAAAAAAAAAAAAATGAAAAATTTACTATGAAAAGTTCACTCTAGGTTTGATGCTTAGCTTTTTGGAAAGGGACAAAATTTTTGGCTGGTACCACTTTTAAAGAGCATTGAATTCCTTTTCAAGCAAAGTAATGATTAAAGCCAAATAATCTAGTAGGTAAAAATTTTCAATACCAAGAAAGTACAGGAAATGAAGGTGTATATTTCATGTAATGCCTATTATATGTGCCTGTTTCTTTTTTTTCTTTTTTGCAGGCAAGTTATTATACACTCCTTAGTAGATTCAGACTTCCATGGCCACAATCCTGAATAAGCCTGTTTCTTAAGTGTTAAGTGCCTATTTCTTAAATTTTTATGGTAAGACATCTAGATAATCTGATACAATAATATTTTATGATGTTTCCTTTTGGTTATCGCTATCAAAATTTCAAGACTTAAGCCAATTAGTTGTCAGAATGTTTTCTATATAAGTCAAAAAAAATCAGTAATTTTAGTGTGGATGCATCTTAATTTGCTGCACATTTCAGTTAAAAATAATATAATGTAAGCAAGGAAACTGACAAAGAACTCTGAAAAACAGAAAAATAATACAATGTGATGATACGCCAGTGCTTTTATTAAGACAGCTCTGACCAGCTGTTTGACTAAAAGATTAATTACCACTATACCAAGATGCCTGGGTGGCTATGTTTCCTAAGCATCTATATAAACTAGAGATGAGAATATCCATTGTCTAGGATGACAAGACAATTGTCATTTTTCTGGGGCTCAGAGAGTCATTGAATAATTCCAACAAAGGGAACTGCTTCCCAGCAACAAGCCATCTTTGCTTTCTGTAGTCTTTTATACATCAGTAACTAAAACGAGGAGGTAAGCAGTTACCAGTTACCCAAGAAAAGCATGCTCATATTGTACACTATGAAGATTTTTCTGTGCAGCAACAATTCCTTTCTTAACACTCAACCCTTGAGCTCCATTTTAAGCATCTTACTTTATAAATAGTCAAGATTTATTTTATTTTTTTTTTTAACTCCATGGATGGAAACAAAGTCAAGATTTAAATAATGTAAAAGCAGCTGGATATCCTGGTTGTGCTCTGTAGCCAAAAAGAAAAAAAAAGAAAAAAAACAGCTGGATATCAGCTGCAATGTACTAATGATATTGTCCCATTAGATTAGAAAATTAGGAAACACAAGAAAATTGCCCAGGTAAAAAAGCTTAATATGTTGTTCTGACTAAAAACACAGTATGGGCCAGACGCGGTGGCTCACGCCTGTAATCCTAGCTCTCTGGGAGGCTGAGGCAGGAGGGTCGCTCGAGGTCAGGAGTTCGAGACCAGCCTGAGCAAGAGTGAGACCCCATCTCTACTAAAAATAGAAAGAAATTAATTGGACAGCTAAAAATATACATAGAAAAAATTAGCCGGGCATGGTGGCACACGCCTGTAGTCCCAGCTACTCGGGAGGCTGAGGCAGGAGGATCACTTGAGCCCAGGAGTTTGAGGTTGCTGTGAGCTAGGCTGACGCCACAGCACTCTAGCCCAGGCAACAGAGTGAGACGCTGTCTCATAAATAAATAAACAAATAAAACACAGTATAAAATGTGAGATTTAAAAAAAAAAGAACACAAATATAAAAAAAGAATAACAAAAGAGAATAAAAAAAGAAAAAGAACAAACCAGTTTCTTAATAGAAGCTAAAAGTAAAGATAAAAAAACTTAGGCACAAAATATATTTCCTAAAAAAAAATTAAAAATACAATTACTGTATCCAGCAATCTTACTTCTTTCTGTTTGTTTGGAGACAAGGTCTCTGTCATCCAGGCTGGAGTGCAGTGACGTCATCATAGCTCACTGTATTGCTCAAGCAATCCTCCTGCCTCAGCCTTTTCAAGTAGCTGGGACTATAGGCTCGCACCACCATACCTGGCTGATTTTTTTATTTTGCAGAGACAGGGTCTCACTATGTTGCCTAGGCTGGTCTCAAACTCCTAGCCTCAAGCTATCCTCCTGCCTCAGCCTTCCAAATTGCTTGTATTACAGGCATGAGCTACAGCGCACAGCCCCAAGTAATCCTACTTCTGGGTATATAGCCACAGGAATTGAGAGATATTTGCACACCCATGTTCATAGCAGCATCAGTCACAATAGCCAAGAAGTGGAAGCAATTCACATGTCCACCGAGGAATGATTAGATAAGCAAAATAATGTATATACGTTCAATGGATTATTATTCAGCCTTAAAAAAGAAGGAAATCCTGTCACAGGCTACAACATGGATGAACTTTGAGGGCCTTATGCTAAGTAAAATGAGCCAATCACAAAAAGATAAATACTATATGATTTTGCTTACATGAGGTATCTAAAGTAGAAATATTCATAGAAACAGAAAGTAGAATGGTGATTGCCAGGGGCTGGGGCTAGGGGAGAGGAAAATGGGAGTTGTTTAATGGGTATAGTTTCAGTTTTGCAGGAAAAAAAATTCTGGGCTGGGTGCAGTGACTCACACCTATAATCTTAGCACTCAGGGAGGCTTAGGCAGGAGGATTGCCTGAGTTCAGGAGTTCAAGACCAGCCTGAGCAAGAGTGGGATCCCGTCTCTACTAAAAATAGAAAAAATCAGACAGGCCTGGTGTCGTGTGCCTGTAGTCCTAGCTACTAAGGAGGTTGAGGCAGGAGGATGGCTTGAGCCCAGGAGTTTGAAGTTGCAGTGAACTATGATGAAGCAACTGCACTCTACCCAGGACGACAGAGTGAGACTCTGTCTCAAAAAACATATATACACATATATATGTGTATATATATAATTTATATATATAATTTTCGTTTGTTTTGTTTTTGAGATGGGGTCTCATTACCCAAGTTGATCTTGAACTCCTGGCCTCAAGCTATATCCCCTGTGCCTCCCCAGTAGCTGGGATTATAGGTGTAAGCCACTGCCCCCAACTCTAAAAATAATTATTTCTTAAAAACTGTATCACTTTGCATATTCTTTCATTTTAAGCAACTTCCCCCTATAAATACGTAAATGCTAGGGATTTAACAGTGAACAAACAAAACTATCATTAAGTAAATCACAATATTTATGCATTTCTTTTCTTCTTTTCTATACTTCTTTACAAACTTAAGCCAAAATTATAAGTAAAAGGATAAATGGTTGAGGAAATATAAAAGGACATGACAGCACTTTTAATTAAAAATAAATAACCCAGCCTGGCACAGTGGCCTGAGCCTGTTGCCCCAGCTACTCAAGAGGCAGAGGCAGGAGGATAGCTTGAGCCCAGGAGTTTGACGCAGTGAGCTATGATGACATCACTGTACTCCAGTCCAGGTGACAGAGTGAGATCTTGTCTCAAAAATAAATAACCTGAGAACATATGACACAGTACACCAAAAGACTATAATATAAATTCAAAATACTTGTGTCCTGGCCAGGCGCGGTAGCTCACGCCTGTAATCCTAGCACTCTGGGAGGCCAAGGCGGGTGGATCGCTCAAGGTCAGGAGTTCAAAACCAGCCTGATCAAGAGTGAGACCCCGTCTCTACTAAAAATAGAAAGAAGTTAATTGGTCAACTAAAAATATATAGAAAAAAAAATTAGCCGGGCATGGTGGCGCATGCCTGTAGTCCCAGCTACTCGGGAGGCTGAGGCAGAAGAATTGCTTGAGCCCAGGAGTTTGAGGTTGCTGTGAGCTAGGCTGACGCCATGGCACTCACTCTAGCCTGGGCAACAGAGTGAGATTCTATCTCAAAAAAAAAAAAAAAAAAAAAATACTTGTGTCCCTATTATTTCATACATTTTGCTGCAACTCTCAGGAACAGCTGAGAGAAAACTGGTCCCCCCTCTTAAGTGCCCTAAACTCCAAGAAGGCAAAGACCATATCTGTTCAAATGAACAAGAGCCTAGCACATCTGACACATAATAATAAATGCTGAATAAATTTTGCTAAACTTGTCTATGAACGATGGATCAAAAATTGGAATCCATTTTTACTTTTACACTTTTGTTTCTTATTCTTGAGCCTGCTGGGAGCAATTATATCACAAAGTATACTGATGTTCAGTAAATGCCGATGGTTAAGATAACTGAACCATAAGTATGACTTAATTTCTTTTTTTGTTTTGTTTTTTTTAATTTGTTTTTCATTTCTTGAGACAGGGTCTCACTCTATTGCCCAGGCTAGAGTGCAGAGTGGCATGATCATAGCTCACCATAACTTTAAACTCCTAGGCTCAAGTGATCCTCACACCTCGGCCTCCTGAGTAGCTGAGACCACAGGTGTGCACCACCAAGCCTGGTTAATTTTTAATTTTTTGGAGACAGAGTCTCACTCTGTTGCCTGGGCTAGAGTGCCGTGGCGTCAGCCTTGCTCACAGCAACCTCAGACTCCCGAGTAGCTGGGAGGCATGTGCCACCATGCCCGGCTATTTTTTTCTATATATTTTTGGTTGTCCAATTAATTTCTTTCTATTTTTAGTAGAGACGGGGTCTTGCTCTTGCTCAGGCTGGTTTTGAACTCCTGAGCTCAAGGGATCCTCCCGCCTTGGCCTCCCAAAGTGCTAGGATTACAGGCATGAGCCACAGCGCCCAGTCAGGATTGAATTTCTTAAACAGCAGTTAAGGCTAAATAAGAAACCTTAAACTGGGCATAATTGCTCATATCAGTAATCCCAAGGCTTTAGGAGGCCCAGGCGACAGAATTGCTTGAGGCCAAGAGTTCAAGACCAGCCTGGGCAACATAGTGAGACCCTTGTCTCTAGAAAAGGAAAAAAAAATAAGAAGCCTTAAAATGTGACAGTGCCAGATATTCTTTCCAAAGAACATCAAATCAAACAAAGAAACCTATTGTTGATTTGGAAAATATCCAAATACAGTTTTCAGAGTTAAGGGCTTTTACTGTCTTTAAGACAAATGGCCTACATAGTTTTAAAATACATTTTTTTCAGAGTACAAGAAACTGCCACAGAATTCTAAGCAGGATACTTTCAGATATTATACCACCAATAACCAGAAGAAATATTATATATTGTTGATGTGAGACTTGGACAAAATTGGACCCTGTATAGTCTCTTAAAGAGTTGTTGAATCATATCCCCCAAAGTATATCAGGGGATATGGTTTGAAATCAGAAATGTGAGGGCTATGGGAAGGAAGGCACTGAAGGGAATTCCAGAATAACATGGAAAATAACAGGTAAGCGGGGAGAAGGGGATGGGTATATTCACACCTAATGCGTATGGTGCACACTTCCTGAGGGATGGACACGCTTGAAGCTCTGACTCTGGGGGGAAGGGGAAGCAAAGGCAATATATGTAACCTAAACATTTATATCCCATAATATGCTGAAATAATAATAAAAAAAAAAGAACAGAGAGAACAATAAGAAGATAAATTTTGCTGTAACAATGTCTCCAGCATATTGGAGAAAAAACAAGAAAGAAACAGTCAGGATCTTCCTAATTGTGAAAAAAAACTTAAAAGAGGGGTTAACTCCCCTGCCACATATGCCAGATAGGACACAGTTGACCATCCTGATTTCAAAGGCTAATTTATATAGTCTATATTTCTCTTTTGCCATCTTGCTCCTCCCTTCCTATGTTTTGATCGCTTCATTGATCATTTATAACAGTAGTCCCCAACCTTTTTGGCACCATGGACCAGTTTCATGGAAGACAATTTTTCCATGGACTGGGGTGGGGTGGGGGAGATGGTTTCAGGATGATTCAAGTGCATTACATTTATTGTGCAGTCAAACCTCTCTGTTAATGATAATCTGTATTTGCAGCCACTCCCCAATGCTAGCATCACCAACTCAGCTCCACCTCAGATCATCAGGCATTAGAGTCTCATAAGGAGCGCACAACCTAGATCCCTCACATGTGCAGTTTACAGTAGGGTTCGTGCTCCTATGAGAATCTGCTGATGCCTGATCTGAAAGGAGGTGGAGCTTATGCAGTGATGGGAGTGATGGGGAGCTGCTGTAAATACAAACGAAGCTGGCCAGGTGCAGTGGATCATGCCTGTAATCCTAGCACTCTGGGAAACCAGTAGGGAGGATCACTTGAGCTCAGGAGTTTGAGACCTGCCTGAGCAAGAGTGAGACCCAGTCTCTACTAAAAATAGAAAACTGAGCTGGTCATTGTGGCGTGCCCCTGTAGTCTCTGCTACTAGGAAGGCTAAGGCAGGAGGATCACTTGAGCCCAGGAGTTTGAGGTTGATGTGAGCTAGGCTAACGCCATGGCACTTGACTCAGGACAACAGAGACTCTGTCTCAGAAAAAAAAAAATACAGAAGAAGCTTCACTCCCTCATTTGCCACTCACTTCCTGCTATGCAGTTTGGTTCCTAACAGACCCCGGACCAGTACTGGTCCAAGGACCAAGAGTTGGGGACCACAAATTTATACTTCATTTGATTACAGATTAAATAAATTCAAATTAACCAATCTGGTTACAACAAATTCTGATTCATAAGGAGGTTTATAAAGAAGTTGATTAACCATACCATTTGTTTCTTTTTGTTCCTACTGTTGTAGGCTACAAATATTAGTAACCTTTCAAAATAACTGAAGTAGACAAAAATCCACTGAAATAGACAAACAAAATCTATTTGCATACTTGAGAGAAGTCCTGGTAAAAGATAAGAAAATAGTGTATGCAGTAGAAAGGATACTGATCTGAAAGTCAAAAAACCTGTTACTCTTTAAATTGTGTCACCAACTTTTGGCGAGTCATTGGATCTTTCTACACCTTAGGCTCTGCTTAAATGAGGATATTAGAGCAAATGAGGGTTTCTAGCAATCTTTAGTCTAATTGCTATCACCACGGATGGTCTGATTTAATTGTATTATACCTACAAAAAGCTGTTAATCTTTTAAGCCATCAAAACAGGGTCACATTCAACAAAGAACATATTGAATAATTTAAAAAAGGTCATCTCGGTTCGGTGGCTCACGCAGGTAATCCTAGCAGTCTGGGAGGCTGAGGCCGGAGGATTACTTGAGATCAGGAGTTTGAGACCAGCCTGAGCAAGAATTAGACCCCCATCTCTACTAAAAATAGAAAAAAAATTAGCTGGGCAAGTAAAAATAGAAAAAATTAGCCATGCGTAGTGGCGCGTGCCTAGAGTCCCAGCTACTAGGGAGGGTGAGGCAGGAGAATTGGTTTAACCCAGGAGTTTGAGGTTGCTGTGAGCTAGGCTAATATGCCACGGCACTCTAGCCTGGGCAACAGAGCGAGACTGTGTTTCAAAAAATAAAAATTAAATAAATAAAAATAGCCATCTCAATTGCACTTAACCTAATTTAGATTATTAGCAGCAAATATTTGCTTTCCTATAAAAATCAGTGTTTTAAGTAAAAAAACAAATTAAAAAATCAGTGTTTTATGTTTTTTAATGTTTAGTGATTTATAGATTTTTAACTTAGTTCTCTCATCTCTTAAAAGGCAAATCTTTGTCTTTTAAAACAGGCATTTTATACTTCCTTCTTCAAAGTGGTTGCATTATTATTGATTTTGTACATAGATGAGGAGGATTCGTAGTAAATTAGATATGCACATCTAAACTTGTCAAACAAGTAATACTGCCCAGTTTCCATAAGCCATTCAGGGTCTCAAAAAACACTGAAGCAAAAGTACAAATTCAGATTACAGTACAGATTTGCAACCAACTCTAAAAGATTCACTTTAAAACTTTTTACAGGGTCTCCTAAGGAAAACAATTCTTAAAATATAGCACAGTATTAGCAATATAGACACAGTGTGGGTAAATACGTGTTTAAATCATCATTTAGCACACCAGGCCCTGTACACTGCTATTGAAGAAAAGGATAATGCTACTGGGACACACTTTCTGTAAGAAATATGAAGCATGGTGTGCTTATTTTTCAGTTAATCAGCCAAGTGAAAAAAACTCAACTAATTATTAATGTTAACAGATACCCAATAAATAACTAACAAAGCATTATGTAATAAAGCTTTTCTACAGAGTCCACCTTACATTTTAAAACATTTTCAAGGGCCGGGCTTGGTGGCTCACGCCTGTAATCCTAGCACTCTGGGAGGCCGAGGCGGATCGCTCAAGGCCAGGAGTTCGAAACCAGCCTGAGCGAGACCCCTCTCTACTAAAAATAGAAAGAAATTAATTGGACAACTAAAATATATATAAAAAATTAGCCGGGCATGGTGGCACATGTCTGTAGTCCCAGCTACTTGGGAGGCTGAGGCAGCTTGAGCCCAGGAGTTTGAGGTTGCTGTGAGCTAGGCTGACGCCACAGTACTCTAGTCTGGGCAACAGACGGGGAGACTCTGTCTCAAAAAAAAAAAAACATTTTCAAGGAGAGAAAACAAAACAATTCAAAGCAAGGAATGAGCAAAACTAAATTATCAGTGGCATAAGCATGTTTACATGCTACTTTACAAAATGAAACAATTAAAGGGAAAAGGAGATATGAGAATAAAACAGATAACTAAACTTTTCTGAAACTCTAAGCATCCTTGTGCTCTCCTTATTTAATTAAGAACTAAAATGGCCACATTACACAAGGCAACGTGACTTAACAATGATGTCATTTAGAGAAAACCACTGGAATGAATAAATAGGAGCAAATGAAAAAGTCTGAAGACTGTCTTCTTATATCCCACTGATTTTCAAATCATTCAAGGCACCTAGATTTTAAACGAGATCTTTTCTACTTAAACTGAAATCACCATTTAAAAAGCACTAAACATCACACTAAGAAACAAACATAATATTAGGCAAAGAGGGCAATAGATACAAAAACATTTGATGTTATATTTGGTAAAACATATTATCTTAAAAAACAGAAAATTCTCTCACATGACCTTTTACACTAAAATAAGTTTGAAGACATTTTAATCATCTAAACCTACTTACCATTAATGTTCAAATGTACTAAGTCTAAAACACAAGTTTCTAACAAATTAGGTCTCAGCAATCTGACCCGAAGTTTAGTGACACTGTTGGCAAACCAACCTTGGTATCATATTCAACTTAACTTCTAAGAGAAGACATTTTCCTGACCCCAATAAAACCCAGCAGATGTGAAATTTTTATTTTTAGTGCCTGAAATTTGCTTCTTGAATGAATTATTGCCATCAAGGAAATATGTTCTATTCTCCTGCCAAAACCCAGCCCTGAACTCTTTATTAGGCAGAACTCCCAAGAAGTCATCTAAATTTAATCTTTCAAAGTCCCCCACCCCACCCCCACTCCCACCCCCAGGACAAGAGTTTTCAGGATTTGGGGGGGCAGGGGGGATCAAGATCTATGAGGGTATGAGCATAAAATGAGCCAAAAAGGTGCTGATAAAGAGGAAAGGGTGTTGATTAAAAAAAAGAAAAGAAAGCTACTGATGACTGTTCAAAAAAAAACAACAAAGAGCACACAGATCATTTCACTGT
>VBSM01002616.1:17509228-17522325 GCA_008086735.1 Cheirogaleus medius | reverse complement strand
AAAAAAAAGAAGGGGAAATAATCCTTTTGTTTTACATCTCCCTTAGTAAGATTGCCTACCTCTTAACCACTTATACTTGAAACCTCAGAATCTTCTTTTGGATCTCCCTTTTACCTACCAACATTCATTTGATTACCAATCCTGTCAAAATTACCTGTACAGTATATATCAAATTTTCCCTTTTTTATTTTTGTTTCCACTGTCCCAATACTCAGTTTGGTTACTGCTTAGTTCTTTTAACTAACTCATCTCCCTGAACCCCAGTCGCCCATCTTCCACATTGCCACCAGGCCCTTTCCTAAAATTGCTTTTAGGAAAAGTCTAAGCTCTTCATACAGAATTGAAAACCTTCACAATCTGGTTCCAGTCCATCTCTAGGGTGATTTTCTGCCTCATATCTCATAGTGCTTTCCTTCTCACTTCCTCCACCCCCAACACACAAACTATGTTTACATCTCTGTGCCTTTACTTTTGCTCTTCCCTTTGCTCAGAACAGCTACCCTCCTCTTGTTATTGTGATTACATTTGAAATGATTTAAATATCCTCTTCTCTGTGAAACACTCTGGGCACATTTCTCTTCCCTAGTCTTCTGTACCCTAGGCAGAATTAGCTTACTTGATCTTTATGCTTGTATAGGTCCTTGCTCATACCCCTAGTATGAAACATAATTTTCTAGATGCTTGTTGATAGATCTGCCTGCCTTTCTATACTATGAATTCCTGAAGGGCAGTAATCATACTTCTATCTTTGTAGGCCCAGCACCTAATGAAATACCTTTTATAGATTGGGACCTAATAGATACCCGGTGAATTGAAACAATTCACTTTAGCTCTGTAGTCAATGGGATCAAAAGTAAATTATTGGGCCACTGCTGATTTGAATCAGAGGGCCCTAATGAAGATCTCTGTGTGTGTGGAATCCAGAAAGCCTTTACTCCTATGCTGTGGTCCTTTTTCAGGACCTTCCTAATCCCTCAGCTCTCAGATTCTTACCTGTTCTATCACCATCTCAACTTTAAAACCTAACTGCCCAGAGCAGGTCTAGTTCCCATAAACCTGGCTGAAATGTTTCTTTCTTTGAAAGGAGTAGTTATTCAAGGCTTTGTGTGAGGTGACTTCCTTTCTGCCTGATCCTTACCCTGCTTCCATTCTGGAGGATGTAGTCTCTTGAGACATTCCAGACACAAAAAGCTATTTGACCTTTAACCCTCCTCCCCACCCCCTACCATCACCCCAGACTTATATGATCTGAGAGCTAGTGAAGGAAAATAGCCAAAACTAAGTAGAACATTCCACCTTGCTGGCAGGACCCTGCAGACTCCTAGAAGGGCCCAAGGAAGGATAGACAGCTGTCTCTAGCCCTGGTCATCCCTCCAGGTGCTGTTTGACAACTATTGGAGTATTTACTATCTCCTCCTTTCACGCAGGCTCCCCAGAAGAAAGGCCCCAGAATCAGAGTCAGTACTCAGACTGTCATCCCTGGTCTAAGCCAGATCATTCCAAATGAGAAGGGGTTTCCAGGCAGCCACTAGGGGGACAGAAAGTTAGGAAAACAGAGAACAAGTCCCCTCTGACTAATTCTCATGAAAGCCAGCTGCTCACAGGTGTGGAAATGATTACCTATTACTGTTGTTTCTTACTCTAGGAAAAAGTCTGGTGGAGTTGGATTCCTGTCTCTATTGTAGCACAAGCCATAAACCTCTTCTTCTATCTCCATGCTGAAATTTCCTCTACACACCCTGTGCCCTCCCTTCATATTTTATAGTCCCTGCAGCTTAATACATATAAGAGGTGTTCTCTGTATAATATACTAGTCATCAAAGGAGGTGCTTTCTGCCCCCTCACCACAGCCAGGAGCTTCTCCTATGTGTGCTGACCTCTGGTGGTGATAGTGTGAACTGTACCTCCCTCTCTAACAACTGTGGCAGATTGGCAGGTTAATGGTGCATATATTCTCAACAATTCAAATTTAAATATGCAAATATTGTATTAAATAGAAACTTTTTTTCATTGCTAAATTTTGTATTTGTTTTCAGGAAGCATGGTATAATACAAAGAACAGAGCAGGAGTATTGGAGTCAGAATTGCCTAGATTCAAATCCCAGCTCTGCTATTTTCTAGCAGTCTGACCTTGAGCAACTTACCTAAGCTGAATTTTCTTACCTATCAAGTGGAAATAACAATAAATATCTCAGTGGGAAAATTAGAGGAGATGATCCTAAAGTGCATAACCCTAGCTGTGTCCCAGGACATAGTAGGTGGTCGATGTTAGGGCAAACTTGAATCTCTCAAGTTGTTTTTTTTGTTTTTTTTTTTGAGACAGACTCTCACTCTGTTGCCCGGGCTAGAGTGCCGTGGCGTCAGCCTAGCTCACAGCAACCTTAAACTCCTGGGCTCAAGCGATCCTCCTGCCTCAGCCTCCAGAGTAGCTGGGACTACAGGCATGCACCACCATGCCCGGCTAAGTTTTTCTATATATTTTTAGTTAGCCAATTCATTTTTTTCTATTTTTAGTAGAGACAGGGGGTCTCGCTCTTGCTCAAGCTGGTTTCAAACTCCTGACCTTGAGCGATCCTCCCACCTCGGCCTCCCAGAGTGCTAGGATTACAGGCGTGAGCCAGCATGTTTGCCCTATGATTTTTTTTAACTGAAATTTTACATACTTTCTGATTCTTGAATTTGGAAAACAAAGTCAACTCTAGTATCAGCTGTGAAGCCTCCCTCTGCCCACAGAGCTGCAGATCTGAGCCCTGAATATATGGATTAGAGGAGATCTTGGGCAAAGCTGAAGGGCTCCAAGCATTTGGTTTCCAGCCTAACAAGGGCTGACAGAGTCCAGCACCTTCTTTCAAGGTCAGCAAAGGGCAGAGATTTGAAGTTAGGCATCACTGGATTCTCAGCTGGGCCTCCAAGGCCCCCTCCTCCCACCACACAGGGAAAAGAGGAGGTAGCTAAAGAGAGGAGGATATGAGATGGTTCTCTGCTCCTCCCTTTCTTTCCCTGCTTTCCCCACACCTCCCTCTCCCCCACAGCAGCCTTCTCCCCCACAGAGACTGGGATAGGATGAGGGGGGCGGAGTTGGGGACTGAGGGATCCGAAGCCCATGATGCCCTGTATTTGAAGAAAGCTCTGGCCAGGGGCAGCTGTGCTGGCTCATGCTCTCCTCCTCCTGCTGCCATCCTTCAGCAGGATGCTGGGGTCTCTGGGGCTTTGGGCATTACTTCCCACAGCTGTGCAAGGTAAGTATCTACAGAGGGGCAGGGTCTTTCTACCCACCCAGTGAGGGAAAGGGGCACTTGAAGCAACAGTCACCCCTTTGGCTGAGTGGTGAGTGAGCTGGGTGGGTGAGGGTGAAGGGTAGAGCCATGTGTCCCCAAGTTGGGGGTCAGGTTCCAGGCCTCTGGTGACCTTGTTTCCTCCTGTAGCTTTACCATACTGACACTGGGAAATGAAACATGTTTTGTCTACTCTTTTGGCCACTGTTTTTGCTTCTGCATTAGCTTCCATCTTGAATCCTCCCCTTTCCCTATCCTGGGCCTCAGCACCTCCAAACAGGCGGACCTGTGTGTTCTTTGAGGCCCCCGCAGTGCGGGGAAGCACAAAGACACTGGGAGAACTGCTAGATGCAGGACCAGGGCCCCCCAGGGTTATCCGCTGCCTCTACAGCCACTGCTGCTTTGGGATCTGGAACCTGACCCAAGACCAGGCACAGGTGGAGATGCAAGGTGAATGGCAACGCATATGACAGGTGATAGCTAGGGTGGGAGACATGCACATGCTGGGGTGTGGGTGGCAGCCAAGGGGGAAGGGGAGAAATGGAATGTGTGGAGGGAGAGAAAAGCCCATGGGAGATAGAAATGATGCCCCTGATAGAGAAGGGATTTATCTTCTCTGTTCCCAGACCCCACTGCACTGTCTCCCCAACTTGCCCTGTCTCTCCTCTTCCCCTAATCCCACCCCATCAGGATGCCGAGACAGTGATGAGCCAGGCTGTGAGTCTCTCCACTGTGACCCAAGCCCCCGAGCCCACCCCAGCCCTGGCTCCACTCTCTTCACCTGCTCCTGTGGCACGGACTTCTGCAATGCTAATTACAGCTATCTGCCTCCTCCAGGGAGCCCTGGGACTCCTGGCTCCCAGGGTCCCCAGGCCTCCCCAGGTAGCCACCGGGGGTTGCTGAGCCCAGTGGGGGTTGGGGCCCAGGTTAGGAGGAGAGGTAGAACCAGGGCCAGCTCTCACCCTACCCCCATCCCAAGCTCCCCTCCTCTTGGCCTTGGGAAGTTAGTTGCCCTGGTGACTGGGAGATAAGGGGGCTTGTGACCAAGATGGGGGTGGGTTAAGAAGCAAGTTCTCTGAGGAGGAGAAGAGCAGCAGAGAGTGGGTTTGGGGCAGGGCTTACCAGCCTGAGTTCTTGCCTTGATGTCCAGGTGAGTCCATCTGGATGGCACTGGTGCTGCTGGGGCTGTTCCTCCTCCTGCTGTTGTTGCTAGGCAGCATCATCTTGGGTACTAATCTGCCCCATCCCTCCCTTGTGACCCCAAGACACTGCCCAAAGCTCCGATCCCTCTCTAGGCACCCCTGACTCCATGGTCCTGGGATCTCTATAACCTGACTCCCATTACCTCTCACAAAGCTCCCTTCTCACAAAGTCCCCTTCCTTGTCCCCATGCATGTACACCTTGACCCTAAGGCTATTCTCTGTCCCAGCTCTGCTACAGCGAAAGGCCTGCAGAGTGCAAGGTGGGCCAGAGCCAGAGCCAGACACAGGCAGGGACTGGAGTGAGGAGCTGCCAGAGCTACCCGAGCTGTGCTTCTCTCAGGTGCCATAGGGAGGGAGAGAAGGGCTCCTCTGGGCACTCCTGGAGGTTGTGCTGGGGTATCTCTGGTGTATCTCAGAAGCCCGCACCCAGCACAGTGTCCCCACCAGGTAATCCAGGAAGGAGGTCACACAGTGGTGTGGGCCGGGCGGCTTCGAGGTGAGCTGGTAGCCATCAAGGCCTTTCCCCCAAGGGCTGTGGCCCAGTTCCGAGCTGAGAGAGCACTGTATGAACTGCCAGGCCTACAGCATGACCACATTGTCCGCTTTATCACCGCCAGCCGTGGGGGCCCTAGCCCCCTGCCTTCAGGTCCCCTCCTGGTACTGGAACTGCACCCCAAGGTGAGGACCAAGGGATGTATGTGTGTGTATGGCTGTGTGTGTGTGTGTATGGGGGTGGGGGCTTCTGCTTTAGATTTTCTCTTCTCTAAAACATTAAAAACAATTTTATTCTTTTTATTACATAAACAATACATGTTAATATTTTTTATGTTAATATTTTTAACACATAAAATATAAATAAGGAAAGGAAGAAATCAAAACAATTCCATATTCCCAACCTTAAAGAAATACCATTGTTAAAGAAATACCTGCAGGCATAGCCCTCCGAACTCATTCATATGTTCATTTAACAAGTATTTATGAACTATATGTCAGGCACTGTGCTAAATGCCTTTACAGATTTTTTAGACTAACGGGGAGACAGAAATGGATCAAGTAAACACAGAAATAAGTGTCAAATGTCAAGTGTGCTAAGTGCTAAAAGAGAGGGGCCACAGTACTATAAGAAAGAATAGTAAGATGTGACTTGAGGGAGAGTGCAATGAGCAAAACAAGGAAGAAGAAGAAGAGGCAGGCAGAGGCCAGCCCACACTGGGCCTTATGGGCCTGCTAAAGATTCGGGACTTTTCTTGGTTTCTATACCATTTCCCTTCTACTTTATGCACTAGGCGATTTAAACACATTTTCATATTTAACCTTCACAAACATCAGGAAAGATTTTAGAATTCCAGGAAGAAAAATTAAAAACATAAACACAGGCTGGGCGCGGTGGCTCACGCCTGTAATCCTAGCACTCTGGGAGGCCAAGGTGGGCAGATTGCTCAAGGTCAGGAGTTCGAAACCAGAGCGAGACCCCATCTCTACTAAAAATAGAAAGAAAGTAATCGGCCAACTAAAAATATATAGGAAAAATTAGCCGGGCATGGTGGCGCATGCCTGTAGTCCCAGCTACTCGGGAGGCTGAGGCAGAAGGATTGCTTGAGCCCAGGAGTTTGAGGTTGCTGTGAGCTAGGCTGACGCCACGGCACTCTAGCCCAGGGAACAGAGTGAGACTCTGTCTCAAAAAAAAAAAAAAAAACAAACAAAAAAATCATAAACACACTATGAGGTAGTAATTATTATCCAGATGGGGCTCAGAAAAGGAAAGTCATTTGCCAGGATCTGCGTGACTCTGGAGGTTGGCTCCTCGTCATTGTGTCTGTTGCCTCCTGATTACCCTCCATCAGGACTTTGTGTCTGTCCATGCAAGGAAGAGCTCCCCACAGCTCACCCCTTCACCTCATTGTATGTAGTTCAACCTCTTCAACCTCTTTCAGTGCCCAGTGCAGTGGCCCCTCCCTGGACTCTATCAGCACCTATAGCTCCTCCGCCTCTGAAATCTTGACTTCTGGAAAGTCCCCTCTTTAACCATGTAGCTCCTGGCTCAAAAACCACTGTTTTTGTCTGTTTAACTTTCTCTGACTTTCCAGGCAGTTAGTCGTTCTTGCTTTATGCCCCATGGCACCTGGTTCATTTTCCTATCATGAGGTTTACTGCATTCTGTGTTTATGTTATTATTTTCTCTTATCTGTCCCTGAGCCATCTTAGTGTCTGAGCACAGTTGCTGGCACACTGAAGGTACTCAATAATTGATGAATGAGGCACTGTGTTACTCCTTTCCCTCCAATTCCACTTGCTCCCCACCTGCTGCTTTGCTATCCACTGGCTTTACCCGTCAATATCTACACAGGCCTGACACCTCAGGCAAGGTGGTGCATGAGAGATGCCCCAGCTAGCTTGCCCTGCCTCCTGTTTCTGTCTTTGCCCCACGTCTTCAGAGTCAGTATAAGGTGGTGGTCAATAGCAAGTGACCCTTGAGTCAGACTGCTTGGATTCAAGCTCCAAGATTCTCTCTCACCAACTGACTTCAAGCAAGTTTACTTAGCTCTCTCTAAAGCTCCTCATCTGTAAAATGAGAGTGATAGGAGTATCTGTCTCCTAGGGTTGTCAGGAAGATTATAGGGGGCCACATGCACAGGGCCTGGATCACAGTAAATGCTCAGTACATTTGACCTAGAGTCACTATTTTTCATGTCAATCTGACTGATGCACATTTTCACTCTTCTATGGAGTGTTCTTTTTTTTTTTTTGCCCTGAGACAGAGTCTCTGCTCTGTTGCCCTGGGTAGAATGCAATCATGTCATTGTTGCTCACAGCAACCTCAAACTCCAGAACTCAAGTGATCCTCCCACCTCAGCCTCCCAGAGCGATAGGATTACAAGCATGAGCCACCACACCCAGCCCCATGCCTGTCATCTTGTCTTGGATCTGTCAGTGTGTCTGTCTGCTGGGGAGATGCAAGGAGAAGCCTGTCAATTGATCTCTGCTCCCTGAGATGGAGCGGCCACCTCCAGCTTTGTGTGCCACCCTCTTCTCTCTGCTTTTCCCCAGGGCTCCCTGTGCCACTACTTGACCCAGCACACAAATGACTGGGGGAGTTCCCTGCGGATGGCACTTTCCCTGGCCCAGGGCCTGGCATTTCTCCATGAGGAGCGCTGGCAGGATGGTGGGTGAGATGGGTGCAGGAAACCAGGGGAGTCAGCAGCCATGCTACTATGTTTTTGACTGTCCCTTAGCTTGCATGGGAAGGATTGGGTCAAAAGAGAGGGGAAGAAGATCCATATCCCTTCAACCTTAGATTCTCCCACAGGCCAATATAAACCAGGTATTGCCCACCGAGATCTGAGCAGCCAGAATGTGCTCATTCGGGAAGATGGGTCATGTGCCATTGGAGACCTGGGTCTTGCCTTGGTGCTCCCTGGCCTGACCCAGCCCTCTGCCTGGGCCCCTACTCAACCGCAAAGCCCAGCTGCCATCATGGAGGTAAGTACTCTGGATGAGGGTGAGGCCCAGGATGATGGTGGTGCTGCTGATGGAGATGTACTGTGGCAACAGTACAGAAGTACCTATAGCATTTGGGACATTGCTGAGTCTATTGGTGGGGGGATGTTGCATGGACCAGTGCTGCAATGAGGGTTGCCACAGAGATGATTCTTGGCACCTCACACCTTGATCTTCAGGCTGGTACTCAGAGGTACATGGCGCCAGAGCTCTTGGACAAGACTCTGGACCTACAGGACTGGGGCACGGCCCTCCGGCGAGCTGATATTTACTCTCTGGCTCTGCTCCTCTGGGAGATCCTGAGCCGCTGTCCAGATTTGAGGCCTGGTAAGGACAGATGGAACAGTGCCCCCCACCTGGTTTCCTACCCACCCATTATAGGCTCACCCAACACCTGACCTGGTCCCCAGAAAGCTCTGATGTTCTCCCCCTTGGCTTCTGTACAAGGGAAGCACCCCCAGGGCTAACTGACACCTATCCCATATACGTTTCCCCAGACAGCAGACCACCACCCTTCCAACTGGCCTATGAGGCAGAACTGGGCAGTACCCCCACCACCTGTGAGCTATGGGCCTTAGTAGTGGAGGAGAGGAGGCGTCCCTACATCCCATCCACCTGGTGCTGCTTTGTCACAGTAAGAGGCCCAGGCTGGGGCTGGGGACCTGGAGAATTGGAGCTGGGCATGGGCTTAAAGGACTTCCCTGCCAGAGTCAGTCCATCTACTTCTATCTCCTCTCATTCTTCCACCACTCTTTGGTTCATGTTTAGCTGGAAGTGGGCAAATTTTCTCTGGCCCTCAGTCCATCCTTTTCCACATTAGGTTTCACATAACCCATTCCATCCACCTGAGACACACACCTTCCTCCTGCTCAGCCTTGCCCCGTCTGTCTCTATCCCCTTCACCATCAGTTAGTCCTATTCCTCAGTCCTCTTCTCCAGGAAGCCCTCCCTAGCTTTGCTCCTGCACCGAGCTTTGCTCTCAGATTATGCCTCTCCTGGTACAGTGGAGCCCAAAATTCAATCCAATAACTCCCTGTTCTGTCTTACACATCCATGTTTCTGCTGTGACCCAATAAAAGCAAGTTCTAGGAATAAAAGCTTAAAGCAGTAGCCTCACAGTGAAGGTTCAGGGGTCTGCTCAAATAATTTCCTAACACAATTTCTCCTGCTTTTCTCCTGCTATACCTGGTCTGAAATTTCCACTGTGTCTGTTGGGTTAGATAACAGAAACCAGGCATTGTTTACTGAAGACCCTGATTGCCTGAGAGGAAGGAGAGTAATTTCCCATCAGCATGTTAAGATGTCAGAGGAAAAGGTGGACTGTATGGAAGACACCCAGAGAGCCTGTCTCATAGAGAACAAGACTCAGGGCCCAGCCGGGCATGGTGGCTCACGCCTGTAATCCTAGCACTCTGGGAGGCCGCCGAGGCAGGAGGATCACTCAAGGTCAAGAGTTTGAAACCAGCCTGAGCAAGAGCGAGACCCTGTCTCTACTAAAAATAGAAAGAAATTAATTGGCCAACTAAAAATATATATAGAGAAAAAATTAGCCAGGCATGGTGGCGCATGCCTGTAGTCCCAGCTACTCAGGAGGCTGAGGCAGGAGGATCGCTTGAGCCCAGGAGTTTGAGGTTGCTGTGAGCTAAACTGACGCCACGGCACTCTAGCCCAGGCAACAGAGTGAGACTCTGTCTCAAAAAAAAAGACTCAGGGCTGGATTTCAGTGAGGGGAAAGGGAGAAAGGCTCCAGGAAGGATCAGAAGTAGAGTGTTAAAAACAGGAGAGTGATGGACATTGAAGATGCCTTTTAACCCTGAGGGCCGCTCAAGATTCTGAGGTAAAACCTGCTTTCTGGTCATTCCTCCCAGGACCCTGGTGGGCTAAGAGAACTCCTAGAGGACTGTTGGGATGCAGACCCAGAAGCGCGGTTGACAGCGGAATGCGTACAACAGCGCCTGGCTGCCCTGGCCCATTCTCAGGAGGCCCACTCCTTCCCAGAGGGCTGTCCACATAGCTGCCCACCTCTCTGCCCAGAAGACTGTACTTCAACTACTGCTCCCGCCATCCTCCCCTGTGGGCCTTAGTTGAGTGCGTGTCACTTCAGTGTTCAGCAAGGCCCTTGCTGCAGGAATCCTCAACTTGCCTGGACCCTTTTTATGTGTAAATATGCAGTTCGTGTGTAATCTATGTGCATGCAAGCATAAATATGGTGATCATGTACCTGTCTGGTCTGCCTCACCATTGCCTTTCCCACTTGCTGAATCCTTGGATCCTTCTGTGGCCATCCAGCCCACAGCACTTCTGACCAGTGACCAGGGATAGGTGTGCACAGGAAAGAGAATAAAGTCAGCCTTCCCGACTTGTGTTCTTGGGCATTCCTCATTTCTTGTGATCCTGGGACCCTCTTTTCTCTCTTTTCCTTCTCCTCTACCAACATGCATTCTTAAATGGTGGGATCTCATGCTGGGCACTGGAGAAAGAAGGGTGAACACAATGAAATCACTGCCTTGAGGTGCTCAGAGACCTGTAACTCACATTGTTGGGGTCCTGTACAATGTCCTCGGGGTGACAGCAGAGGCTTGAGCAGGAAAGCTTCACAGAACACAGGATGCTTGAGCTGGATCTTGACTGAGCAGGAGTTTCCCAGGAGTATTGGGAGCAGCACAGCATTTCTGGCCCAGCGAGGCATGGTAGCATGCAGTACAAGTAACTACAAGTAATCTGGATAGCAAAGTCTGGAGTGTGTGGTGGGGAGAGGAGAGAAGACATGGAGAACTGTAGTCAATGCCTTGTGACCCCTGCTGAGAAGTTCTTCCTCATTTTGTGTGTGTGTGTTTCTTCACTGGCTTTTCTTTTCTACCCCAGTCCCCTTTAACACTGGGTGACCCTCAGGGTCAGCCCAGTTGCAGGTGCCTGGTTTACAGCCCTAGTTCAATTTCTAACTACCCTTGGGCAAGTTATTTTCTCCCTCTGGGCCTCAGGTTTCTCTTTTGCTAAATAAGAGGATTGGAGGCATTCTGACCTAACTCTCAGAGCCATGATGGGGGGGGGGGCTCTGACTTTACTACAACAGGATTGTTTCTTGCTCAGTGACCAACTAGCTCTGTGTCCTTGATCAAGTTACTTAACCCTTTATTATCACTGTTACCCACAGGGGTAAAAAGACAAAAGAAAGAGAGAGAGAAAAAAAGAACACTTTAAATCTCACTTTCATCATTTATAATATGAATAAAAACATATCTAGCCTGCTTGCAGAGTCAATTCAGGTAATAAAGGAGAGGTGACAGGTCTTGCCCAGCACCTGGCCTCAGTGGACACTCTGAAAATGGCAGCAGTCATGACTGATGCTGAGATCATCTCTAGCCCTTTTCTAGCTTGGTTGTTCTAGAGTTTCAGGATTAGGCTCTGGAGAACCTATACACTTTCGAGCCCTGAGACTTCACCTTCCTTCAGACCCAGATCTTCAATTCTCTACAAGACACCATCACTTGAATATGCAGCCACCACTTGAAACTAAACATGTGTAATCTAAGCTCCTGCCTTCTCATTACCAATAGGTCTGTCTTCCCTTCCTTCCTAACTCTCAAGGGTCCCAAGTTTCTCTTAGTCCTAGAGGATGCCAACCAGGATGGTGCTCTTGTCCCTCCTATGACCCAACCCATCTCACCCACACCCAGTCAGTTCTTGTCACTTATATGACCCAGCCCATCTCACCCATACCCAGTCAGTTCTTGTCCCTCCTATGACCCAGGCCCTCTCACCCACATCCAGTCAGTTCTTGTCCTACTATGACCAAGCCCATCTCACCACACCCAGTCAGCTCTTGAGCCCCACTGGGGCTGCCTGGGCAGAGCATGCCTCTGGTCACCAGCGTCCTTTCCTTCCTCCTAGGCCTGGCAGGCCCCAGCTACTGCAGTTATCTCTTGGCAGCTTAGTTTTTCCCCAAGCAAGGCTAAGCACCACTCTCTGGATAATCTTTAAACACAACTTTCATCGTTATGTCTCACCTCTGCTCAACAGCCTGTTGAGTTTTCCATGAATAATTCTGTGAGCACCATTTATAGAGGAGGAAACTGAGGGCTCAGAAAAATTGAGAAATGTGTCTAAGGTAACACAGCTTTTAAATAATAAAGCAAGAAGGCAGTTTGTTTGCCTATCAGCCAGGAAGGACATGTTGAGGTTGGCATACACAACAAGGACAGTTAACGACCATGGCTTCCCCCACTTTGACAAAACCTCAGATGTGTGGCCTCCTGGCCAGGTGTCTGCAGTTTCATATTGTTGGAGCATTCGTTGTATCCCTGGGTGTTGCAGCTCTCTATGAGTTTGCTGTGGCTGAACCAAGAAAGAAGGCATATGCATATTTCTACAGAAATTATGATACTATGAAAGATTTTGAAGAGATGAGGAAGGCTGGTATCTTTTAGAGTGCAAAGTGATTTTGGAATGTAAAGAATTTCTTTGGATTGATTTACAGAGAAGTTTTTCACTAACCTGTGTTCCTGAGCTCTGAATATGTATGCTCAGGAATAGTTTCTCTTAATAAATAAACAATTAAAAAATACTGTGGAAAAAAAAACAAAGCAAGGATTTTCAGCCATTAAAAATGACATTTTTCTGGCCGGGCGCCATGGCTCATACCTATAATCCTAGCACTCTGGGAGGCCGAGGTGGGAGGATCGCTCAAGATCAGGAGTTCCAAACCAGCCTGAGCAAGAGTGAGACCCCATCTCTACTAAAAATAGAAAGAAATTAATGGGCAAACTAAAAGTATATAAAAAAACTTAGCCAGGCGTGGTGGTGCATGCCTGTAGTCCCAGCTACTCGAGAGGCTGAGGCAAGATGATCACCTGAGACCAGGAGTTTGAGGTTGCCGTGAGCTAGGCTGATGCCACAGCACTCTAGCCCAGGCAACAGAGTGAGACTCTGTCTCAAAAAAAAAAAAAAAAAAAAGACGTTTTTCTCCTATAAACCAAAAAAAAGAAAAAAAGATGTTTATATGTCAGGCATGATGGCTCACATCTGTAATCCCAGAAGTTTGGGAGGCTGATGCAGGAGGATTGCTTAAGGCCAGGAGTTCGAGACCAGCCTGGGCAACATAGTGAGACCTCATCTCTACAA
>VBSM01002616.1:17484056-17494638 GCA_008086735.1 Cheirogaleus medius | reverse complement strand
TCAAGGAGGGCGCGCGCGCGGTAGGGGGGGCGGTGGTGGATTTGTTGGTTGAGGGGGGTGGGGAGAGGCGATGGCCGGCTTGCTGGCCGGGTTGGTGAGCGCGGCTCCCCGCGGGGGTCAGGCGCTGGCGCAGCCACACGAGGAGGCGCTACTAGTCCGGCCCCTCCCCCTGCATCGCAGCGCCCCCCCCCGACCGAACCGTTTATTTTTTTCCCCTCTTTTCTAGTCGAGGGAAGGGGGGGCTCTTTTTTCTCAAGTGGAAAATGCTTGGATGACCGAGGGGGGAGGGGGGCTGTGGAGTGAAAGAAAGGGTAGACGGGCTCCCAGTTACCGAGTTATTCAGGACGTTCTTTCGGGGTAACGAATTTTGAAATTACAAAATGCCTTCCGCTGTAAACCTAGACCGAGCTATTTATAGAGGGGTGTTGGACTGCAGGATTAACAGCTGGATTGCTGGAATGGGGTACACTTATATTGACCTAGTCAGGAGAGAAATTAGATTTTTTTTGATTACTTACATTGTTTGAAGTTTGAAGTGCATCTTTGCGCTTTACCTCAAGAAAAGGCTTCAAATAGGTTTTAGATTTTCTTGCCTTTTTGAACTTGAATTGTGGCATTTGTAAAGAGCTTCTTATTATTTCTGATCAGGGATATGGAATTAAACTTTCAGATACTTCACCATGTTTTGTTAAAAAAAAAAGTCATTCTTATAGACCTAATGCTCTCCCTCCACCGAGCACTATTTTTCCATAAGTGAAAAGTATTGAATTTTGGACTTTGCCAGCAATTAATTGTATTCTGAAAATAGGGAAATGATGTGCTTTGGGGATGCATTTATATAATCTCTTATAATCCCTTAAATTCTTGAGGTAGCCAGAGGACAGTTTGCTATATACAGAATGGTGTGGCAGCCACTTAAACACTTAAAATATTTAATATATGGGCTTGTGTTAGAGCAGAGTTAAAATGGTGACTGGTTTTGTGAAGAGGGAAAACTAGCTGTAGGAGGAGAGATGGATATTAAAATGTCATTAGGTAAAATTAACGGAACCTTTTTAAAGCTGGCAGGGTTGGGTGCTGAGGAGGTATTGAAGGCAAATGCATATCCAAAAAAATTCTCTTCTTGTAAGTAACTAGTTATTCCAAAGCAGAAATGATAGGTACATTGTTTCATAAGATGAGTGGGGGGGGGCGGGAAAGGGCCATCCTGGGTAGCAAAGGCACCTTACTGCTGTTGCTAAAAACAATTACAGAATGAAATTTTAGCAATACCAGTTTTGATTGTTTTCTTTGGAAGGAAATTTAAGGTTTAATAAACTTGAGTAAAAATCGAATGGTGTTAAAGGTTCATACACAGAAGCAAGGAAAATTTCTCAAATCTGAGTAATTATCAAGTTGGGTTGAGAGAAGCAATAGGAGAAAAGGACTCGACTGTAATTAATATATTGAGTTATTTCCCAAAGGGGAATATTGTACCCCGGCCTGCATGGAAGGCATCTCAGATAAAGCCTTTTTCAGTGAGGTTGATCTAAATCTTTTTAAAATTGTTTGTTGTCATCTATCAATATTTGAAATTTGTAATGTGATATCTCAATTTCTTTAACTAGAAATTGCTACTACTAAGAAAATTTACATGTGTTATCTCTAGCTTTCAACTTGTACTGCTACCCCAATAGGGAAGCAGAAGATCATTTGCCCTCACTGTAGTTGGTTAGTTTGAGGTTTGCCCTCATGATTTTCAGGTGTTTCTGAATCTTTTTGAAGCTTATTCTGCTGAAGGACAACTGGTGCACGTTCAGCAGTTCCGTTAGAATCATTGCCAATTGAAGGAACCATCCTCATCCTGAGAGTCAGCGGAAACTCTATCATTAATGAGAGCAAACTGGAAAGTCGCCTTCTATGCTCTGTAACAGAACCTGAGCTGTAAATGTTATGCAGTTGTGCTGGGTGTGTATACAAGCTGATAGGCTGTCATTTAAGAAAAAGTGTCAACTCTAAAATACTAATAATGGTAAAAATAACTTTGGGAAATAATTCCTCTGTTCTTTTTCTCCTCTGATTTTGGCCATGTCTGCATTTCAGTTTTTGGCTTTCACCCCCACCAGTGACCAAAGACTTGACAACTCAAAGTCCATCTCCCCAGAACAGTGCTCGACATGGACACCGGTGTGATTGAAGGTGGATTAAATGTCACTCTCACCATCCGGCTACTTATGCATGGAAAGGTATTCACCAGCTTGTGAAATTGGGTCATAGTAACTGTTAGGGGGAGGAGCCAGGGAGAGCAGACATGTATCTTGGAGCTCATCAGATTAGCGCTGTGGGGCATCTGGCTTTAGCACTCTTCTCTAATGGACTAGATGTGAAGGTAGTGGGAAAATGGATAGACTTTATATCACCTTAAGGGACCTCTCACGAGTTTTCTCGTTTTTCACTGTAGTTAAGATGATTTAAATAACATGCAGTTTGCCCCAAAACGTGCAGTCCCTGGCATATGTCTTAGAGATTTCTGTGTGGTACAAAAGGTGATATTAGGAAGCTCCACTGAGCAGGAAAGCCTTCACTAGTGGCTAGAGCCAAAGGCTATCTCATAACCTGAATGGTAAGATTTTTGTTGTGGAGGTTGCTGTAGCTTATGATATGTAGATTTCTTCTGCCCAAACAATTTTAGGAAACTATAAAGGGGGAAGATATATTTGATATTTTTAAAAATAATTTATATTAAACACAGACAATGTAATTATGCCTGCATCGTTATTCCTTCATAATTCTTTGATAGCTTCACTCAAATTTGAGCAAGGAAAAGAACAAGTCCTCTCCCCTCAGTAAATCTTAAAAATCTTTCTGTTCTTTTTGGGGGTAGTAATTAGCATAGATAGCAGTTGGTTAGTTGGACAGTTAGAATTCCTTTTCATAATAATACTTCTGAGTTTCCTCTTATTGACACTAGTTTTCCCCATTGCAGGAAGTTGGCAGTATCATTGGGAAGGTAAGAAAATTTTACTTCCAACTCTAATTACCATTTAGTCATTCTGGGTCAAAATAGCTGTTGGAGCTCATGCTTGACTTTTCCTCTTACAGAAAGGAGAATCAGTTAAGAAGATGCGCGAGGAGGTAAGTTACGGGAGACTTTGGGACTGTTAATTTGGGAAGCAAAAAATCGTTAAAAAAAGTAAATTCTGTTTGAGAGGTTGGAGGAAGGTCTCAATAGGGGAAGCTGGTATTTTTCTGGCTTGGTTATTTATAATGACATAGTATTCCAGGAAATGTAGTTCTGACATGTCTCAGAATTCATTCAAGACTTAAAGGCAGCTGCTATAGGCTATGTTAGAAGAGCGATATGGAGCAGTGTTTGAGATGACAGTGACTTTGCCTTGTATCTGGATTGTGTATGTAGGCAGCTTATTGGTGTGTCTTATTTAGGAGGGGTATGTATTTTGTATATGCTCAGATATTTTTTGTCTGTTTAACCTTTCTTGGCTCTGTTTCTTATCCAGAGTGGTGCACGTATCAACATCTCAGAAGGGAATTGTCCTGAGAGAATTATCACTTTGGCTGGACCCACTAATGCCATCTTCAAAGCCTTTGCTATGATCATTGACAAACTGGAAGAGGTTTGTTGTTCTCCTTCCCCCTCTCTCACTCTTTTAAGTGCATCATGATAGCTTGTTCTAAGGGTTTATTTATTTTTTTGAGACAGTCTCACTTGGTTGCCTGGCTAGAGTATAATGGCATCATCATAGCTCACTGCAACCTCAAATTCCTGGGCTGAAGCGATCCTTCTGCCTCAGCCTTCCAGTAGCTGCATGCCACCATGCCGGCCTAATTTTTGTTTTTTTCTACGGGAGTTCATGCCCTTGTTCAGGCTAGTCTTGAACTCCCGGGCTCAAGCAGTCCTCCTGCTTTGGCCTCCCAAAGTACTAGGATTATAAGTGTGAGCCACCACACCCAGTCCTAAGGCTTTTTTAAACTTAGGGGCAGACTGGATCATAAAAATCTGTAAATGGGTCCTTTCCTCCCTGCAGCATCCGCCCAAATTTGGCCATGTGTAATTAAAAAGTGAGTCACTCGAATCATTGAAACAAATACTTTGATGATTGCCAGGGACACAGTGTACATAATTTTTGTGAGAAGCATCTTTTTAAATTTTTTGACCAGCATTTTTGAACGTATGCCATTGCTTTGGTAAACTTGGTTTACCAAACTACTGCATTTTGCCTAACTCAAAGTTGAGTGAATTAAATGTGCTTTTGTTTAGGGGTCCTGCTAATATGTTTCATAAATACAGATAATCTTCCAACCTTGGATGCTGTTTAAAAAAAAAAATCAATCTGATAACATTGTGTCAAAAGTTAAACTTGGAATCCCAAGTACGGCTGAGGGCAGAAGGATTGGAGGCCTTTGCCCAAAGATCGTTTGAGGCCAGGAGTTCAAGAGCAGCCTGGGCAACATAGGGAGACCGCATCTCTCTCTTTCTCTTTTTTTTAAATACAAAACCAGAAAATTTTACTTATTTAAAAAAAAAAGGATAAAAAATGGTTGGTAGAGACCTAGGTTATCAGAAGCAAAATAGCCATATGAAGAGATTTTTGCCAGAAGGAAGTTTTTTCCCCACCAACCTTCAGAGGCTGAACAACCATTGTACTGGGTTTTCTGTTCATCCCTTTCCCCTTTTGAGGTAATACAGCTAGTTGTGCAATTGATACCACAGGCAGAGGAGTGCTGCTTGGTTGGTGTTTGGTACTTAATAGTGCCTGAAATCTTACCCTTGCCAAGATCAGAAATGTTATCTTGACCTGCAGGACCTTATTAGTCTAGAATTTGTGGCTTAAAAACCATTTTAGAAAAGTACTATTTTTTAACCAAGGAAGAAACATGTCCTTGACTTTAGGGGGCTTATGCTTAAGGAGTTTCTGGGGCTAGCTACTACATGATTGGGGGAGAAGTGATATTTAAACCACTTAATCTTCAGAAAGCTAAACTTAACTAGGTTAAAACCATGACTTTTGGACACAGCTTTTTGTTATGGGAAAGATTATGGGGTTTTGAGCCAATACAGTCTGGTTTCTTTTTCTTTTTTTTATTTTAGACAAGAGTCTCACTCTGTAGCCTGGGCTAGAGTGCTGTGGCGTCAGCCTAGCTCACAGCAATCTCAAACTCCTGGGCTTAAGCGATCCTCCTGCCTTAGCCTCCCGAGTAGCTGGGACTACAGGCACACGCCACCGTGCCTGGCTAATTTTTTCTATTTTTAGTTGTTTGGCTAATTTTCTTTCTTTTTATAGTAGAGATGGGGTCTTGCTCTTGCTCAGGCTGGTCTCTATCCCCTGAGCTCAAGCAATTGTCTCCCAGAGTGCTAGGATTATAGGCGTGAGTCACTGCACCTGGCCACCGATACAGTCTTTTCATTTCAAATAAACAGCTTTTTTGATGTGATTGGAGCATGTTCTCTGAGCTTCAGTTTCTTTCTTTTTCTTGTGGAGAGGGGTGAAGAGGGGAGACACAGTCTAGCTTTGTTGCCCAGGCTGGAGTGCAGTGGCATGATTTTGGCTCACTGTAACCTTGAATTCCTGGGCTCAAGGGGTCCTACTGCCTCAGCCTTCCAAATAGCTGGGATTACAGGCATGGGCCACCGCACCCATCCTAGTTTTGTTATTTATACAGTGGTACTATTACCAAAAAAATTAAAGCAGTGATACAGAGGATTGTATTTAATTTCTCTAGTTTCTAACTTTGTAGTCTTTTTAGTTTACGAACAGGGCAGAATTGGTGGTTTAAATTGGGTTGCCTTGTATTTCCTTTCTCTAAATGTTTGATTGATTTTTGACATCAGTATTTTTACCATTGACCAGCCAACTATAATTTGCCAAACAATCACTTTTCTCTTTACCAAGTACATTCCACGGGGTGATGGAATAAATTATGGCCAGCTAATTCTGAGGAATTTTATAGTTTTTATCTTTAATCACAAATAGTTTGCGGGGGAGGTTGTGGTATTCTGATTCTTTGTCAGTGGTGGGTTATCACCTAACTTGTCCTTAAACTTGAGGGCAGGTTGTTCTTTTGTGCCAGTTACTGGTTTCCAGGGATCTTAAACTTCTCCTTTTAGCGTTCTGACTAATTTTCTTTTTGTAGGATATCAGCAGCTCTATGACCAATAGCACAGCTGCTAGTAGACCCCCGGTCACCCTGAGGCTGGTGGTCCCTGCTAGCCAGTGTGGCTCTCTCATTGGAAAAGGTGGTTGCAAGATCAAGGAAATACGAGAGGTTGGTGATTTTCATGCTTCTTTTCGAAATGTTAACTATTTGTTCCTAACGTTAGCTCTCTTTATAGCTAGGAAAAGTTAGCACTTGATGAGATGATTACAGTCGGATTGTACTGGAAATAAAAGATAGATTTTTACAATATAATTTATAGATTTTAATCAGAACATGAAGATGTTAACCAGAATTTCCAATTATTGCATGTGATCAGTTTCCATTTCTTTGAGCAACTTTGCATAATTTGGCAACTTTTCCATGAGGCTACGTAATTCTTTTTCATACCTGAAGAGATTACATTTTGATACAGTAACAAATATTTTCTTTGACCAAACTTCTAAACAGCAAGAGGAAAATGGGAAGTATATAGTTGTAATTCTACTCCCTTTTTAATTATTGAAGTTATGTTGAATTATGGAAGCTTTTAATTGTACCTGGAGGTTAGTGAATTTGTTGTTGCAATGAAACTTGAATGGCTCCCGGTTGGCATTTTTGGGAGCCTGTTCTATGTGTCATGTGAGCAGAGATCTTGATTTTTTAAATTGATGTACTGGAAGCACTTGGAATGGTGACTGGCACATAGAATGAATAGGCTTGATAAAAATACTTGTTCAAGACAATGAGCAGTGAGTGATATTTGTGGGGTTTTGATTGGCCCACAACCTGGAATAAGGGAAGAGTGGGAAAGGAGACTGAAAGGGTTAAGATAGGAAATGGGATGAATATCCATTGAGCTTTAGAGTCTAAAATTGCTACTAGGAGGAATTGGAAGAGCATGAGCTGTTTTTTCTGATTTCGAATTTCTTTCTACCCCAAAGAGTACAGGGGCTCAGGTCCAGGTGGCAGGGGATATGCTCCCCAATTCAACTGAGCGGGCTATCACTATTGCTGGCATTCCGCAATCCATCATTGAGTGTGTCAAACAGATCTGCGTGGTCATGTTGGAGGTAAGCCCTCAGGCTCATGCTGAAAATGGGGGGAGGGTGATTCTGGGGACAGAGGGACTGATCTATATTTAGTAAGACTAGAATTAGGTGAAGCTGTTACAGGCCTCCAATGGGGGTAGGGAAAGAGGTTTCCTGAGTTCATATTTTCCTTCCCCTAGCTTTGACTTTTCTTATGGTCTGTGAACAAAAATAGAAACTGCTAAGCAGCAGTGATCTTTTGGTTCACAGCAGTTCTAGCACAATTGGTAGGGAAAGATGCACTATTTGGACAAAAGCTGTATTTGGGTTCCTGAGAAGCTAAGTAAGTTTTTGAGTTACTACATTTTGGTTACATGGAACCTTGATGTGTTCTTTAAATTAATTTCTTGATTTGAAGCAGAATATTCAAGATGGTAATTAAATAGAATAGAAAAATGTATCTATGATGATAATTCTGAGTGACTTCTGAGGTTCTGATAATTTACTATCATTCAGTTAAAACAAAAAATGACAAAATTAAGGGAAATTAAGTGTTCTTAGATTTGCGATACGGAGTTGGTCTAACTGGTGAGAAAGGAAAGTAAGTAGGATTTTGAAGTAGAGTTTAGAAAAATCTTGGTTGGGTCTTTGCACCATTTATAGATATCGTCTATATTATCCTAGACAAAACATTTGAGTACTTTATTTCGAATTTTGGTTTTATTTTCTATTCAGGCCAAAATGTGAGATCCTAAAAATTACCAACTAAAATGTACATGTGTACACATAGCGGTTTTTCATCTTCATTAACTTGCCGCAGTGGTTGATGCCTGTAATCTCAGCACTTTGGGAGGCTGAGACGGGAGAATAGCTTGAGGCCAGGAGTTTGAGACCAGCCTGGGTAACACAATGAGACCCTGTCTCTACAAAAAATGGAGGTTGAGCACACCTATAGTTCTAGCTACTGGAGAGGATGAGTCAGGAGATTGGAGGTTGCAGTAAGCTGTAATCATGCCACTGTCCTCTAGTCTGGATGACAGAGCTGAGACCCTGTCTCTAACATGCAAAAAAGAAAATAGTGTGTGAGATTTTTATAGGCGCATCTACCTTGATGAAAGATAAATATGGCAGATAATTTGAGATTAGATGTAGCCAGAGATGATTCGGTAGATGAGGGGTTGGAAATACTACAATTTTTTAATTTAACTGACCTGTGTGAGCTAAAGCCACACAGCTGAAGCAGCTTTGAAACCTTATCTCTTTTTGTTTTTTTCCCCTCTGACTCTCTCCCAGTCCCCCCCGAAGGGCGTGACCATCCCGTACCGGCCCAAGCCGTCCAGTTCTCCGGTCATCTTTGCAGGTGGTCAGGTAAGAAAATTTCTTATTGGTGGGTTTAGAATGAACAAAGTTTGTATTTGAAATGTCAACTTTGCCAGCAGCACACCAAGCCACTCTGCATGCTTGCTGAAACCTATACTCTGGCCATAGTTTGACCTGCTTTTAGTTTTTATTTTTTGTACTGGAGAAAGCTATGAATGCCAAGCCCTTGTTTAATTTTTAGCAGGCAATGGAAGTTTTGTAGGCACTCTGAAGAGGTAATTTATATGGTAATTTAAGATGGGTTGGGTTAGAAGAAAGTTAAATTGCTTTGGTGCCACTACTTATCTCCCTACTCCCAACCCATCCATGGTTTTGTGTGTGGGGGGGTGATCTTTAGAGGTCTGAATAAAAGTAGCAAAGAGTTGGACCTCTGAAGGAGATTCTGGATGGTGGTCTCAAAATTAGAGGGGGGGGGTCCTGAACTTGAGTGTCCTACAAACTTCCCCTTCCCTCCACCTCACCTCCCCTACTCCTACCCCTTCACTCCCAAATTCCAGTGTGTTGTCCTCTAGGCTCTTAACCTCATAAACACTGGTTTGAACCCACATGGCATAACCGAAATCAGCTGGGGTAAGAGTTCAGGGTGCAAGAATAGAAGCGGAGAGCGTGTTGGACTGTGGTGCTATGACCTTTGGTGTTAGAGTAAAAACACCAAAGCACCCCCTTGGCCTGTCCTTGCTCCTTGCTCATGAACCTAAACTCTTGATCTTTGGCACATGGTTTATTCTGAAGTTAGAATTTTATGAGGAGCATTGATTAGCATCACGGTAGTCTTATGTTTTGTTGGTTAGTGTTTGAGGAGTAAGTAGGTAGGTCAGTTTTTAAAATACTGAAGTTGGCCCTTCGTGTCTGGGTTCTACATCCATGGGTTCATCCAACCTCGGGTCGAAAATATGCAGAACAAATAAGGATGGTGTGTTTGTACTGAACATGTACAGACTTTTCCCCTTGTCATTATTCCCTAAACAACATAGTAAAACAACTATCGGCCAGCACTTAGATTCTGTTAGTTATTGTAAGTAAGCTAGAGATTTAAAGTATATAGGAAGATGTGTTTAGGTTATGTACAAATACTATACCATTTTATGGAAAGGACTTGAGCAGCCATGGGTTTTGGTATCCATGGTGTGTGAGCAGGCATCCTAGAACCAATCCCCCATGGACACCTAGGGACAACTAGGGATGACTGTATTGAGACTCCATGTTGGAATAGTTACTTTGATTTTGGTAGCAAGTATATTTATTCAACTAGTTCCATCTTATTCGTATTTGATCTGGGAGCCATTTAGAGGAGAAGCATAATCTTGGAGTACATCTCATTCACATTCTTTTGAATTGGCATAAAACTGAACTAGTTTTAGGAGGCTTAGTTTGTCATGTAGTTTTGGAAGCTTACACAACTAGTTAATCATGTTACAGTGTTATTTGAGATGGTTTAGTGCCTTGCTTTTAGCATTGGCCTTGTACAAACTGGTTTGGGCAAAGGAATCTCAGTCAGTATGGATAGTCAGACAAGATAAGCAAAGTCCCAGAGTCATTGTAGCCAGGAGGGATTAGCCTTAGGAGTTTCCCCTTCTCCCCAGGAACTCTAGGTTCCTGCTCTTCTGGATTCTTGCACTCCCATTTGGTATTATAAAGAGTCCCATGCTGGGTGGCAGCAAGCCTCTCTACTTAACATTCTTCCTTTACTTCCTTTTTTTCCCTTCTCTGTCCCTCCCATTCATACCTCTTTGCTTCCCTTCCCACCCTCCCTCTTTATTCACTTGACCACCCTCTGAAAGCTTAGAGCTTCTTCCATGAGTGGCCCTGTCGTGAATCATTCCAATGGCCCTTTTTAAATGGACTAGTTCATACGATGTCCACAGATGGACCTGTGTCTTTTGTTCTTTGTGGCAAAGTGGGCTCTGTAGGGGTTCAACTTAATCCTACACTGACCAGGAGCTGGCATCAGCTCTGTTGCCCCACCCCTTCACTCTTACTGAATATAGCCCAATCGCTCAGTGTGAAATCTGCCACTAGGTAACTTTTTTTTTTTAATT
>VBSM01002616.1:17461326-17483956 GCA_008086735.1 Cheirogaleus medius | reverse complement strand
CCCCCCCCCCCCACTGGGTAGCTGTCCGTGATTGGTTTTTAATAGGAACTGTTTTCCTCCTTTTGTAGGCCTATACCATTCAAGGACAGTATGCCATTCCACAGCCAGATGTAAGTTTTGTTTTCACTTCTTGTTTTGAAAAGTTCCCTTTCCCGTCCAAAATTGTCTCACTCCTTTCTCCAAAGTAGCCAGAAGTGAGTTGGGTCTTAAACATTTGGAATATTGTTTTCCTCACAAGGTGAACCCCATATTTCATGCCTTAAAAAATTAATCTTTAATCAGAATAGTAGTGCCTTGTTTGCCTTTTGACATTTAAATTATGATTCAGGTTATTAGTTTTTACTTTTCCCCATGTTTCAGATTACTCTGGAAGAGAAATGTTCCATGGTATATTGTCATGTTATCTCAGGGCACAGTTTAAATTGAAAGTGGGCTGTGCTTCCCTGCATGGAGTTCTCCTTTTCATGGGGGGTTGGGGGAGGGATTGGGGTTGCCCTTGGGTACTCCTCTATCTGGGGTGACCATTTTTAAAGTATTTGGTGGGAAGGAAAGGGGCTTATTTGCATAGGGAGGGATAGGAAACTGAAAATTTGGACTTCAACTCAAGAAACCTTTCTTGCCAATAAAAGCTCCTATTTTAAAATGCTGGTGTTTTTAGACTTTGTTTAAGGGCATTTCTTCGCTTTCCTTTATCCTTACTAACTTTTTCAGGTGCTGAGCATTAGATTTAGGAAGTTGAGTTTGGTTCTTGGTTAGTGACAGGAACCAGGAGAGGGGAAATTAGACCTGAAGGAGGATTATTTTACAACAGCCAGGACATTTTATATAGATGGAGAAAAATAGCTGTAGAAGTCAGTGGTGATGGTGGGACTAAACCCAGTTTGGTTTCTTCTTAACCTCTCTCCTCCTTGCAGTTTCCCTGCCCCCCCCCCCATCTCCTTCCCTCTTCCCAATAGTGATGAAATCCTGCATGGTGTGTTTTCCCTAGCACCACTGCACAGTTTGTTTACCTAGCCTGTCTGTGCTTGTCCCTGGGGCAACTGTTGCAATGGCTGCAAACACCTTCATTAAATAGCCCACAAAGGGATGGTTGTTGGGCAAGTGCTATTGCTTATTGTTTCACACACCCAAAATGCATTCATTCTCTTATACTGACACTCCGTTTCTAACCCTTACTATTCATAATCTGCCCATCCCCAGGATTGTGATGTAAGCCCCATCACTACCTTCTGTTGTAGGTTGAGTAGTAGAGTCAACTTTGGGGATCAGGAGCTCTGCATTTTCAAATTTGAATGTGCTTGAGCCCTGACTGTTAACTCTTCTAATGCCAACCTTTCCTATTTCCTCCTTGCAGTTGACCAAGCTGCACCAGTTGGCAATGCAACAGTCTCATTTTCCCATGACGCATGGCAACACCGGATTCAGTGGTATGGATGCCTCAGTGTTTATTTTTGTAAGGTGTAGTGCAAGACAGAGGCCAATCCCAAGGTCTCTCAGCTTGACATCTGTTTAAAACAAACTTGGTTACCCAGCATCTTGCTGGTTTAAACTTGCCTGTCTACTATGGCTAAGCCCAAGGAGGTAATGTGTTTGTTAACGTGGTTTTCATTTGGGGTCAGTTATTCTAAAAGAAGAAAAAAAGTCCCTGGAAGGTTTGGGGGTGAGGTCTGGGGATGCTTGTCAGGCAAAGGGTAGGCTGGTATTTCTTTGAACCATCCTGACTGCTGCCCCCTTAATCTGATCAGCATCCCCTTTCTCTCCACCAGGTATTCACAGGCTTGGGTAGAGACCATCCATTTGTGCCAAATTGTGTAGTGTTTTTTTGTTTTTGTTTTTGTTTTGTTTTGTTTTTTTGGGCTTTTCTGTATAAGGAATAACTTGTCCGATAGGGTTAGGATGAGACCACCAAACTCATTTTCACTTGTATCTTAACAGGCATTGAATCCAGCTCTCCAGAGGTGAAAGGCTATTGGGGTAATGATTAAAAAAAAAAATCTGTAGTATTCTACTGTTATATTAATAAACTGGTGGGAGTCTTGTTTCACTGCCCATGAACCATACCAACAACATTCACATGGCAGAGAGGAGCTGAGAGAGCAAAGGGGTGGGCCTGGTGCCCCCATGGGTCCCTTGATGGATCTGGCCAACCCCCTTCTAAAAATGTTGAGACCAGCAGCCACAGTTGAGGAGCAGGATTAGGCTTGAGGGTTAGCAAGCTGGACTGGTTAAATCCAGGTGTTGTTATAGATGGATATGGGTATTTGCTTATGAGGTTTTTTTTCTTTTTCTTTGGAAAACAAAAGACAACAAATTATTGAGCAGAAGACAGGAAGTAAATCTGGAGAAATGAACTCCCCTCACCTGACTGCCATTTCATTCTATCTGACCTTCAAGTTTAGGAGGATAGGGGTGGAGGGTGTTAATCCGATACAGGTATATTTAAAGCAACTGCATGTGTGCCAAAAGTCCATGGTACCCATTAACAGGCATGTTATTGGCACTGGTGCCTAGTGAGCATCAGGTGAGATAAAATTGGAATACAACAGCAGGAAATCCTAAGCAGAAAAGGGGTAGAAGTACAGAGGGACTTGTTTAGATTTTGGTCCTGTTTGAGGATACCACACTCCCTTGCCCCTTGCTTTCATCCCCCTATATCCCTAAGAGGCTGGGCTTTGCAGGAAATGGCATGAAATCAGCTCTTCTGAGTGTACAGAAGAACCTTTCCAGCATTATTTCTGCACCCTTCTCCCCGTCTTTCCTCTTTGGAGGCTTCCAAGTTAGTGATGGATCCCAACAGCCAATGCTGGGTTTCCAGTTTATTTCTTTCTGTTAGTTTAATGTGCAGCAGTGGGGTTTTAAATGCTGTGCATTGAACTTTCTTGCTTTCTTCTGTCTTTTAGCAGGTTTGGATGCATCTGCTCAGACTACTTCTCATGAACTCACCATTCCAAACGATGTAAGTATGGTTAGTTAGGTTGCATGTGATGAAAATAAGAGAATTGGTTTTAAATAAATGGAAGTCTTGTAGAATCAGAAAGATTAGCCTTAAAGCATAGGATGCAGTGGTACTTGATTGTTAAATCTTTGCTAAGATGATGGTCACTGACCACATGTGATTGTTCACATTGAGAATAATAAAAATAATAAATTTAGTTCCTCAGTCTCACTTGCCACAGTACAGGTATTCAGTAACCACATGTTGCTGTTTATAATATTGGACAGTGCAAATGTAGACCAATGTTTAACCTTTTCCCAGGGCAAAAGCATTAGAAATTGGCCAAAATTCTTGTCAGTGTAGTATGGTAGTAATCTTGGTGGATGAGTTTAAGCATCTTTGTTGCCAGAGACAACATACCTTTACCTGTATCTCTATTCCTAGCCATCTAACTAGGTTTCTTATCAGCTTGGCTCTGGTTTATTTTGTCTTTGGAATTAATATTCTGAGGACAGAAATAATGGAGAGCTAATGCTTGGACCTAGGAGTTAGCTAGCTCATAGTTGGCTCTGACCTACAGCACTCAGATAGAAGAATGGGTCAAGAAGTTGAAGAAGCTAGAAGGATGGGATGGAATTCTTGTATCTATCGATGCAACTCTAATTAATTTGGTATGTCTTGTTTTTCTTCCCTTAAGTTGATTGGCTGCATAATCGGGCGTCAAGGCGCCAAAATCAATGAGATCCGTCAGATGTCTGGGGCGCAGATCAAAATTGCGAACCCAGTGGAAGGATCTACTGATAGGCAGGTTACCATCACTGGATCTGCTGCCAGCATTAGCCTGGCTCAATATCTAATCAATGTCAGGTAAGGTTTCACTACCTTTTGTCTTATTAATGCCCAATAGTAATGTGTGTGTTGGGAAAAGCTGCAGTATATTATTAAATATGAGATTATTTGGGGGATGGGTAGAAATGGTCAGAGAAAGTCTAGCCTTGCTTTCCTCCATCTTTAGAAGAAAAAGAGATCTCAGTAAGTTTTCATAGGAGATGCATAGATAGCTTGCATTTGACTTTTGGTGGTTTGGGTAGTGGGAAGGATGATACATGTCTTCAACAGTACTACAGTCTTCTTGCTAGAGCACCCCTGTGAACAGACAAAACCAAATATGCGTCTTTCTTGTTCTACATGTCATATAGACCACTATTTCTTACATTGATTTGGGGTCCAGAGCACCTTTAATAATTAAGAATAATGGAGTAATGTGATAGGGAAGTTTCTTAGAGGCAGCCATTCTGAAAATACCCATTTTTCTCAAATTGCAAATGTGTTCCATTATTAAGAGCTTCTGGGAAAGGGGGAAATACAGGTATTGGAATGTTTCAGAAATGCCGAGTGTACTTTATATCTCATGTCCACCCTAGTCTCACTTCTTAATGACTTCCTGAGGTTTTATGTCCCTTGTCCATACCTAGCTAATGTTACGTTGTTAATTGTAGAACAGTGTTCAAAGTCAAATAGGCATCCTACAGAGCATTTCTATTTCTTGCTTTCTAAGCTCATGGGCTTAAGTCACACCCTTAATTACTTACTAACATTTTAAACCAGTGTTAGTAGCCAATTTCCCAAGGGACTAAGTGCTGCCTCTTTATGGAGAGTATTGTCTACTTATGTCGAAAAGACATTCTAGATCTTCTTTCTTGTTCAGCCACCAAGCACATCAAATTCTTAATGTTCAGAATGAAATGGTAGTAAGCTTTTGCTCAGAGGCTGTTTGCAAAGATTTATTTTCTTATTTGTAATTGGGGTATTGGAGGGGAGTTTTAAGTGGCAAGAATCACGTTCTTGAAAGCTGGAAATTGTTTTCTTCTGCTTTGGGTAGGCTTGCCCTGAATATTGTCAGAGTGTTTAATATTGTCACTGTTTAAATGTGACCTGCTTGCCTGGCCCCTGCACTAGGTCATTGGCTATGCTGTAAGGAAGCAGAACTTCTCTGCTTAAAGTCACTGTTTTCAGGATCATGCTTAGTGAATGTCTTAGCTGTTCAGGATCATCCTATTTTTAAGAAACCATCCAAGACATGGATCAGGAAAACCTTGAAGCTTCATTTAACACCAAAGGAAGGACTGTGCACACCCAAAGCTTATTACTCTTCAGTTCCTCATCTTGGTCCAGTTTGAATGCAGAAATCAAACTGGTTTTCTGGTTTGTTTTTTTAATACTAGGTAAGAAGGCTTTCTCTGCTTTCATTAATGGATTCTGAGCATTTCTGCTGTCTCTTGAGTTTTCTTGGTGGCAGTCTGCTCTTTTGTACAGTTAGTTGACTTCTGTATCCCCCTCCTTTATGAATTGCACCCGTCCCTGGACATAGGTAAACAAAAATAGGGACTTAAGAGGATTCTTCCTGCCCTCCAAGATTTAGCCTTCTGGGGTCGATTATTGAGACAAACTTTAGCAAACATCTGTAGTTCTGATGTAGGCACATAGAGGTTTTGGGAGATATAGATCCTTGCTGTTACTTGGAGCTTACTTTAGGAGTAGAAGCATTATTTCTGCTTTTTAAATGTAAATATTTAGGTAGTACTTGAGTTTCACTCTCCCAATTCTGAAAGATCCACATAAAGTATGGTCAGTAAAAACAAAGCATTTTATATTACCTCCCACCAGAAAAGCTTCCCTAGTTCTTATCTACATTTTTGTTCTCAGCATTTTTCATTGAAAATGCTGCGTTCTTTGAAATTTGAATTAGTGGCCTACTTTGGACTTTTGTCCCTTTCCATCCTAACATTGGTTCCTTTGCTGTGGAGACGGAAAAAATTAGCCAGGCGTGGTGGTAGGTACAAGCTACTTAGGAGGCTGAAGCAGGTGGATCACTTGAGCCGAGGAGTTTGAGGTTGCAGTGGGCTCTGGTGACAGCATTGCACTGTAACCCGGGCAACAGAATGAAACCAAGTCTCAAAACCAAAAAAACCTGCAGATTAACATTAAAAGCTTCACAAGTAATTATTGGGTAATTAATTTTCTATTAGAATGGGAAATTGACATGGGATTGGAGGAAACATTTCTTCCTTGTTTAGAGATTGATGAATACTCTGCTTTTCTACCTGAAATCATTCCTTTGACATCTGGGTTGGGTCAGTGTATCAGATACATGGAAATATGCTCTGTGATTTCTCAGTCTGTCAGCTTTTTTTCACCATAGCTGTTTTAAATAGCATGTGCAATGGAAAGGTGGCAAAGTATACATATTTAGAGGGTGGGACACAGGTTAAAAGAGAGACAGCTTGTCAGAAGTTGATATTAGTTCTTCCTAATTGGCAGTCAGAGACACTGATATAACTGAAGCGGTTTTTGTCCTGTACTTTTTCCCTTTTGTGGTCTTCCCGTCCACCCACCCTTTTTTTTTTGTTCCTTTTTTCCTCTGTTACAGTTTAGAAAACGCTAAACCCTCCTCCCAGGCAGCCTCCGTCACGATCCCTGATCACCTCAGCATCAACCTCTCTCAACCCTCCACCCCTTCTTCTTCTTCTTCCTCCTCCACCACCACCCCCTCGCTCGCCACAGCGGGGACCTCCGACGCACCCTCCAGCCTCCCCAACCCTCTTCCGACCGCCCCTTGTGTCTCCAGTCTGCTTGGCATGAAACCCATCCCTCTCCTGGCTCTAAATGTTGTGTCTGCTGCTAAGGGTACCGGGGCTTCAGCTACCACCACAACCAACTCTGCTGTGCCATGTGTAACTAACAAACTGAAAGGCGAGAAACAGAGATTCTCACCCTACTGATTGCGTATCTTGAGGCACTTCCTCAAGTGTTTTTGGTTCATTTTGTTATTCTTTGTTAACATTGGTGAGAACCAAACTATTGTGAGCTTGTGAACGTTTCCTTTTTACTACTTGGGATAACTGGGTGGGGGTGGGGGCTGGTAACCCTTGTTTAGGTTTAGGCCATTTCATCCGAGTGCCTGTTTCAGAGTCTGACTTGTTGAATTCTTTATCTAGAGCCATAGTTCTTGCTCTTCTTTCTTGTTGTTACCTTTTTTTTGTAGCTTTATTCTGTCTTGCAATATAATAATGTGTTAGGCTCTGTGTTAATGAATAAAAGCTTGTCCGTTAACCCTTTTTTAATTAATTATTTAATGGTTAAGCTATATGAGCAGGCTTTCTTGGCCAGATTTGTGTTTCTAGCTGTAATAAAGTTGCCACAGTAAGAAACATAGTTCACCGTGTGCTGTGAAGGGTAAAGGGGTGGGAGCTTGTGACTTGTGGCTACTACTCAATTAGGAAGTCTGGACAACTGACTTGGGCCTTTTTGTATCCCAGGTTAATTTTATAATCCTTCATCATTATTCCCACAAAGAGATACGGGCCCGTGACAGTTTAGATCCTGGGGGTCCTCCATAATTGGCAAAAAGCTTCATTAGTGAAGAGTCATTTATCTGACTTATCAATCCCTTACCCTATCAACAGCAGCAGGTAACAAGGGTGTCCATCTGGTGAATGGTTACTGTGATCATCTCTTCCCGAGTATACATACAGAGAATGTATCTCTTTACCCCAAATTGGGGACAGGGTGGGAGAGTGGGATAAATATAATAAAATTAGGCAGCTTCTGTCTGCATTGCTCAAAAGTAGCATTACCTGGGTTTTTTCTGTGACATTAGGTTGTTCTTGAAGAACCAAGCTGTGACATTGCCCAGAACTTGAGAGGATGCTATCCAGTGATCCTAAACCAATTCTGATTAATCAACCAAGATTCTTAACTTTTTAAAATATTCTCTGCCCTCTCTTCACCAACACTGTTATTATGAGTAGGAAATTATATGCTTAGATTTGGAAGGAACCTAATGGATTGGTTAATGTGTAACTCATTGATCCTCTCATTTAACAGATAAAAAATAGAAGCCCTAAAAAAATTTAAATTCATAGATCATCTGAGTGACTAGCCAGGACTAACAACTTATGCTTTACTTTTACTCAGTTGTACTAATCTCCCTGAAGCCCTATTCATTTTCTTATCTCCAAATGGGCACAGGCCTTGTTTATAAAAGAGTATACATGCTCTAAGTATAATGGCAGAAGTCCTCTGATATTCTTCCAATTAACCAGAGTATACATTGCCACAGTGCTGAAAATATAATGCTCTCCCTAGGACATTAGAGAACTCATTGTAGAAATTTTTCTCTGATTATTTTTCCCTACATCCCATGGGAGATTGTTTTAAGAAAAGAGTTCTTAAAAAAAAACTGTTCATGAGTATTTCAGTATATTATCTCTTTTCTCTGATGTTATTGTGGCCCTTCAAAGCCAGATTGGGCCTATGAATTACCATTATGTGCCCCTAGTCTGCATGAAGTCTCCTTTGTTGTCCAGGTAGGAGTTTTCTTGCTAGTTGCTCCTTTATGGTGTGGTTCAACTCTCACTTGGTAAGCTCCTTCTGTAGTTAGGACTTAATCATGCTGATACCATCTGCTCCCAGGGACCTGGTTTTATTATATCTGGTATCTTGATCGGAAGGCCTCTTAACCTAATCAGTATTCCCTAAAGAAGGATTCCTGGGAAGAAATCCTGATGTTTAAGGGGCTAACTATCACTATCTTCAAAGGTACATGCTGTTAAGTTTTTTAAAAGGCTAATTAGAGCTCCCCCATGTGGTCCTTCTGTTCTAGAGTCTGTGACACATTATTTCCGGTTGGGTTTTCCCTTCTTACTTCACTCTCCATACCCCATCCCTGTAAATCCCCACTCAGACTTGGTATAAGTTCTGGAAAATTCTTTTTTAACTCTTTTGTGGGGCCAGACTGCAACCACTTCCTTGCATGAACTAAGTCTTAGCTCTAAACTGTATCCAGCGGTTCTTTTCTTACACTTTGATTTCCCACTGAACTCTTTCATTCAGGGTCTATAGTTTACCTTTCCCTAGATCATCCTATTTTGAGGTTGGTAAGAATCCATCCCTTTCAAGAACTAACTATTCCCCTTCATGCCCGGGTGGAGAAACCATTTCTGACTTAAAAGTAAATACATTGCAGTTGAATGACTCTTCAATTTTCTGGCCCTTGGTTTTCCCCCTTCTGACCAGCTTATGGCCAGCTTATGGCTTTGCATTATTGTGGAAGGTCTGAGTTTTACACATTTGGTTCTATTCAAAATGGAAGCTAGGTTTTTCTAGCTACCTAGTATTAGTATTAGTGAAGCATGCTGGATGCCTAAATACCTTGCCCTCAAATGACCTATTTGAAGCAAAGGCATTACGGCCATGTTTGGATGAAGGATTTGGCTTGATGGGAAGACCAGATTTAGGAGCTTCTAGAGTAAGCTAGGGAGTTGAAACAAATTTTGTCTGCCACTTTTAAGTCCTGGAAACTAGGCCTTAAAAACAATTATAAATAATTCTTGACCTATATAGTTATTCAGCAGGGTCTTTACATCTCTCTTTAACATCCCCAGCCTTTAAAACTGTGTTACCCTTAATAGTAATAGCATATACATTGACAGAGAAACCCAAGGCTATTCTAGAGTAAAGGCTTTGGATTGTCTCAGCATTAACCTCATGAGGCTATTTTCAGATAAATATTTTTTCCCTAAACTCTGGTATTCTGTCAGCAGTTTGGGAGGAATTAAAATAAGCACAGCAGTAAAGAAACATTGCTTCTGTGTGTTGTGACCCTTAAAGAGGAGGCTTTAGTGAGTGGCATATTTTCAGTAACTGTTTAACATCTCTTACTATGGAGATGGAAATACTTTCCAAAGAACATAGTGCGACAGAAAATTGGTAACCAAGTTACTCAGTTACCCTAAGCTCTGAGGTAATTTGTCTCAGGAAGCTTGGATTTGTAGGGGTTAAAGGATCAGGTTTGTAGTATGGGTTAATTCAAGAAACCTTAAAATATCTCCCTGGATACCAAAGCACTGATTATGTACTCGTCACGTTTCACAAACCAGGCTGAATGATTAGAGGTGAGGTGCAGCTGGGCCCTGGAAATACTAACTTTGAGTTCTTGTTTGTTTCTGTGTTACAGGCTTTCCTCGGAGACGGGTGGCATGGGGAGCAGCTAGAACAATGCAGATTCATCCATTATCCCTTTCTGCTGTTCACCACCACCCATGATCCATCTGTGTAGTTTCTGAACAGTCAGCGATTCCAGGTTTTAAATAGTTTGTAAATTTTCAGTTTCTACACACTTTATCATCCACTCGTGATTTTTTAATTAAAGCGTTTTAATTCCTTTCTCTGTTCAGCTGTTAAATGCTGAGATCCATATTTAGTTTTATAAGCTTTTCCCTGTTTTGTTTTTTTTTTTTTTGGCTCATGAATTTTTCTGTTTGTCATGAAAATGTAAGAGTGGAATATTAATACATTTCAGTTTAGTTCTGTAATGTCAGGAATTTTTCAAAAAAATTAAAAGATGGACTGGAGCTTTTTCTTTGTGAATAGAAACTGGATGCCACAGTGATTCATGTGGGTTTTATTCCTCTTGTCTTGCTGTTATTTTTGTACCTTTTATCTCTCAAAGGACCCTGCTTGGGTTCTGAATAGAAGCCTTTATTCCACTTAAGATGTTTTCTTCTGTTTTGCCACTTGCATCTTTTTTTGTGGCCCTTGATCCTGTTTTCCTTGACCCCATGCTTTGTTGGCCCTTGTAAAACTGCCCAGAAGATTGGGGATTGGATTTATCTGAAGAGTAGGCAAACACTTCCATCGGGGGTGAAGGGGGAGGACACGGATGGATACATATGGAAGCAGTTGGTCATGTATCTGACTGTGTTTCAGCTTCTTGGGATTGTTCGTTCCCTTGTTCAGGCTTCCATATTCTAAACTAAAAACTTGATTCTCTTATTTTAAATAATTGTTCATTTATAGTTCTCTCCTTAATGACTGAAAGGGCTTCTGCCCTTGTACTGAAATCATTTAGAAAGATGTGCCTGCTACCATTTATGCCAGTAATTTTAGAAAGCTGGAGGTTGACATGATGTTCATTTAGTGAGAAAAGAGGTGTAAAGGGGGTAGTAACTTGTCCAGACACCTCAGATCGAGTCTGGAGTCCAAGGATTTGTCTTGCCCATATATGCTACCCCATTCATTCATCAAGAAAACCCTCAACAGCTGGGCCTGCATGGAGTGGTTATATTTCAAGGTTTTTCACAGGGTTTACAATATGACAGTCCCCACCCCAATCAGGCACCAGGATAAAAGTAGGGACTTACACAGCACCCCAGTTCTTCAGCCTGAGCCATCACATGCTATCAGTCTCCTAACCTCCCCCCCCCCCGCCCCCGGGGCCCTAAGCCAGGGCTTTGGCAGAGAAATGGAGGGACAAAAAAATGAGTTACATTGCCACCTGAGAAACCTCAGAGGGGAGGACCCAGCCTTAGTCTCCCTCCTCCCAAGTGCAAAATGTGTAAACAGAAAAGTGCAGTCTTAAATGGTTCCCTCTCCTGCCCCCCAGCATTTGGGGTTAGAGTACAGAGCCAAGCGTGGCTTTTCTATTGCCTAATTGCTTGCTGAACATAAGGAATGGGGTGAAGCAGGAAGGGGCCAATTTCTCCTTATGCACAGCTCTAGGGCATTGTTTACCATTCATTTCCACAGCTGCCAGTGTCCCTAGAGTCTTATTAGGTGAATTGGTCAGGGGATCAGTCTCCCTCGAGCCTGACCTAAGGCTGGGACAGCCCCATCTTTCTCTGTTGATTATGTGGCGCATATATATTATTTATATAAATATTTCTCTATGTACAGGGAGTAAGAGTGGCTTTCATGGAGGGAGGGAGGCTGGGGGCCGCAAGGCATCAACGCTGTTGGAGTTGTCCAATTCAGTGCTGTCACAGTCTGAGTCCTCAGTATTGGGAGGGCCCTGTGAGGAAGAGTAGAAATGCAATGAGATTCCTTCAGGGTCCCTCACTGTGGTCATTTTTAATGGCCAATGGCTTACTGATTTTATTGCTTCCATGTTTCAATTACCTAGGCACTTCTCCAGGGCACCGGACTCCTACTTAAGGATTCTTCCCTAGCTACAATTCATAGCTGCCATGCAAGCTATAGTCAGGCACCATGCTATAGGCCTCTGAAATTCCGCCACATAGATACTCATTCTTTTTGGTATGGGAGGAAGCTGGCTCAGAAATCTAGTGACTTGAAGACTAAACACTTTGTGGCCTGTACATCTGTTTCCCCAAAGGCTGTCAGATGACCAGGCATTTGCTTCCATTTAGCTCTCCCTGTATAATACTTTGTTGTTTCTGTTCTGTAACTCACCTGCTCCCCTCTGAGTAGGTCCTGGTGTGGCATGGGCAGGGTGCTGGGTTCAGGGTCAGGGACCACCTCCAAAGGAGGTGGATCCAGTGGGATTTCTGAGCCCTGGGAGCACATGTCATCAGACCGTTCATCTGGCCGCTCATCAGTGTTGGTACTGCCAACTTCAGGGGTGCCACTGGGGGAAGGCTCACTAGCTGTACCTTCCTCCCCATCAGATGGATTCTCTGAGCTGAAGGTAGATAGTGACTGGCGCATGTTCAGGCCCTGAGGCCACCTGTATGTTGGAAAGAGGGGTTATGGCCCCTGGCAACCCAGAAAGAAAAAGAATGCCATTATCTCCTGTACTGAATCGCCCACCTCTGGGTTGAAGTCAGTTCTACTTCACTGTCCACCTCTCCTTCCTCTTCTTCTGAGGAGATGCCTCGTTTCTGCAGTAGAGATGAGGGGACTATGGTCAAAAGTGTAAAGTCATTAAGAACCCAGGAGAAGGGATGGTGGTTATAAAGGGTGAATTAGGGAATGGATTAAGATTGAGAGCATAATATGGGGGATGAGACTTGGACCCTGGGGAAAACAAGGAAAAAGGGGAAGAGCTCAGGAACCTTTCCATACTTTACCTGACTGCGGGTGACAGCAGCCCTGTACAGGAGTGCAGCTGGGGTCAAGTGCTGGGACCCAGCCCGGCTTCCTCCCCGGCCCGAAGTCCCTTCCCTTCCAGTTCCCAGCAGCCCCACACCTTCACCAGGTCCTACTGGTGGAGGTGGCTCCCCTTTGGCTCCCCCAGGTGAATCTGGGCTGGTGGAGCCAGGGGCTGAGCCCTCACTTGGGGGGGTGTCACCCCGGGCTGGAGGTGGTGAGCCAGGATCCCCAGCTCCTCCTGTGGCTCCCCGGCTGCGGGACCCCAGTGCTGCTGACAGCAGGTCTGGGGATGACGAAGACATCTTGCGGAGCAGAAGGTCATGATGGAGCCCACAGAGGGTGGGGGGGCAGGCCTCCCAGGCTGAGGGTCCCACTCCCCCTGGGCTTCCTGGTCTCCCAGGTTCATGGGGTGGCACAGCTGCACGAAGCCCAGGCAGGTCCCCACAGCTGCCCTTGGCGCTGGCCTTGCGGTGACGGGTCTTGCCACGACGACTCCGTCCTGGTGAGGGGGGGCCCTTAGGACACCCAGGAAGCCCCACCCCACTTAGGGCTGCATCTAGTTTAGGTAGCAAAGACTCTGTCTTGAGGATATCTGGCCTGGTAGGGGAGGGAAAGTACAAGGTTGAGATTACTGAATTTACATACTCAAAAGTACTCCCTAACCTCGGACGTATAATACACATCTCTCCCCATGTAAGCATCTGCCTCTTCAGTATCCCCCTTACTGTGCTCGAACTTCAATACCCATGAATTTGAGACCCACCTTTTGCTATGGGGCGAGAGCTTCTGTGGCACATTCCTCTTCTTGATGAGCTTCTCCATTGTGTTCCCATGCAGAAGGCCCCGGGAAGGATGTGACTTAAGTAGGCCTGGGCACCTCCGCTCTAAAGCTTGCTCTCGCCTAAAGATCCAGGCACCTTCTCAGTTGGGCATATGACAAGGAAGGGGCACCCAGGTTCAGTAGGATCTCTAAACCAGGCACATCTCCAGGACATTGTGCATAAGGACAGGTAGAGTTACCTGAGCAACTCTCGTTCCTTGAGTTCCAGCTGCAACATGAGGGCATTTAGTTCCATGTACAGGTTGTTGGCTCTCTCCAGCTTCCGTTCATAGTGCTCCCTGATGTCCAACGCATGTCTGAAAGGGCAGAAAGATTCCCCTAGCTGAACTGGGCTCACCTTGTGCCATAATAGATCCCAGTCTCTGAGAACTAGTGGTGTCCACAGTTCCAGTTGGTAAAATCACTTCCCCAAACATGGGCCACACACCTGAGCTCCTCCCTCCTCCGCATCACAAGCTCCTCTTCTAGGCGGTGCAGACAGGTCCCTTCTGACTTAATCTTTTCAAAGTGCAGCTTTACTTCTTCCCGCCACTCTGCCTGGGGGTGGAGAGTGGATGAGGAGTGAGGGTCATCCCTTCACCCAGTAGTCCTGCAGAAAGTCTCGGCAGGTTGCCCACACCCCTGTAAATTTTATGTGTTGGAGCAAAAGGGAGTGGGCATAGGATTGATTTAAGATAGGGTTTCAGCCCTCTAAGAGCCAATCTATTCCATCCCTTTTTCCTAGCCTCCCCCTCAAAGGGATGCAATTATCTCTGCAAAGGGGGGGAGTTAAGTATTCATTTTCCTACCCACAGCACACCTGGGACTTAAAGTAAGTCTCCTGGGGTGTGGAGAGTACATCAGCTGAGGCAATGTCCAGATGCAACAGGATCTGTCGGAATGATGGACGATTTCGTGGTTTGCTATTCCTGAAGGTAATGGAGTTGGAAGGAGAGAAAGAGGAATTTCAGGGAGGACCAGATAGGAACTAGAGCATCCTTTCCCAAAGTGTGTCCTGGAGAATCCAGTCCTAGAATGTACTCTTGTGACAAAAGAAATTCATGGTCAGTTCTCTAGGAAATGTTACACAGTATCCATTAGCAGGTCAAAGTCGTGCAGTAAGAAAACCTATTTAACCCTGTATTTTCCAACTATTTCCAAAATAAAACCTTTTTCTGAGTAACTTAATTAAAGGCAACACGCTGTGGGAAATGCTGGATGACAGATTAGGAGTTTTCAACCTTCCCTCAGGGTCTAGGTTCCAAATGAAAGTCCAGAGCCCTTTCCTTCTGTGTTTTAAGTTTGTCTACTTGAGGCTCAACCAGTTCTGCTCATTGGTCATGCCAGTCCTTCCGTGTACTTCCATGTACTCATTGGCACTTCATAGCAACCCTGGATAGCAGATATTGTTAGCCATATTTTACAGATGAGGAAACAGGTTCAGAGGTGATACCACTTGCCCAAGGTCACTCAGCTCAGAAGGTAGCTTAAGCTCAATTCAGATACAAGTCAGTTTGTCCCTTAGTCTAATGTACCTCTGCAGATTACTTTATCAGTCCAACGCCTCTGAATTCTAGATTGTAGTCTCCTTGATCCACAGCCTGGATCCTAGGTTCTTGGAGAGCCACTTCTGAGAGTTCTGACCCTCTTCCCCTGTTACGGATGCCTGGGTTCTAGGTGCTGGCTATCCATCAGCAACACCCTCTCACATCTCAACTCTGGCAGGCCCCGTATCCCAGCCCCTGCCATCCTTACCAGCACTGGCGAAGCAGGATTTTGAAGCCATCTGGGCAGCTGGAGGGCACAGGCAGATGGAGACTGTTACTTCCTACACCCCAGATGATGGCTGAGGAATCTACGTCTTTGTAGGGGATCTCACCAGTCAGCAGTTCCCACAACACTACACCAAAGGACCTAGGAATAAGAGGGGACATCACTTGGGAGGGGCTCCCTCCAGAAGTTCTGGTTGCTACAGACCCAATCTCACTTCCACTTAAGCCCTGGAAGTCCCCTTCTACCCTGATGGCCACCCACTCTTCTCAGTTCTCAGCCTGGTCCTCACCAGATGTCGACCTTCTCAGACACAGGCTCATTGCGGATCACCTCAGGGGCCATCCAGGCTACTGTCCCTGCAAAGGACATCTTGGTGCTCTTGTCACTCAGCTCCTTGGAAGTGCCAAAATCTGAGATCTTCACCACATCGTCGTATGTGATTAGCATGCTGGGAAAGAGTGTAGTCAGCTGGGATCCACGCCCTCCACACACCTCATCTAACTCTGCAGCAACTCTGCTTTTCTGTTTTAAATCATTTGAGACACTCAAAGGTAAGAGGCTCACTGCAGCCCTCCCAGGATAGGATTGTCATTTGGAAGAGGTTTCTGAGATGGCCACATGGACTTAGGGCAGGGTCTGGAAGCAGGGAGATGGTCACACTGACTTGGGTGGGTCACCTGCATGCATATCAGCTTCTTCTTGCTTGCTTACTTGGGAGACTTGAGGTCTCTGTGGATAATCTTGTGCAGGTGCAGGTAGTTCATGCCACCAGCGATGCCCATGGACCAGTCAACCAGCAAGGAGGGGGTGACAGGGCGGCCAGCCCGTAGTACCTCATATAGCTGGCCCTGGGCGCAGAACTCCATGAGGATGCAGTAGCAAGGAGCCTGGGTGCACACACCCCTGGGGGCCAAACAGTGGTATAAAGGCCTCAGCCAGCTCAGCATCCACCTTGAGCCCCCATTCCCACCCACTCCTTTTGTGGGGGTCTCCTCTGGGAAGGTTAGGTCCTACTACCCAGGAGGGGCCCAGACCTCAGTACATTATCCCCAACACCCAGCCCCTTCCCTGGTCCTCACTTGAAAGTGATGATGTTGGGGTGCTTCAGCTTGCGCAGGTGCTTGATGTCGGTCTCTTTAAGGTCTCGTACCTTCTTCACAGCCACCTCCTCCCCATGGAAGCGCCCCAGGAAGACAGCACCCTGGGCCCCTGAGCCCACCCACTGCAGGTCCAGGATTTCCTCAAAGGGGACCTCCCAAAGGTCTGTAGGCAGGAGGCAACAGGGCCACAGGCTCAGAAAGAGCCATACTCAAGGCCTTGTGACATGCTCAAGGCCAGGACAGGGGACAGGATTGGGTTGGCTGAAATGACTCAAAAGGAGGGCAAGGCAGAAAGGTAGCCAAAACAGGCTGAGAAGACAGTTTGAGAGGACAGGGAAGGAAATGAGTGACCTGCCAAAGAAGCTGGGAACTTAGAGGCTGATAGATGAGTAAGAAGCTAGGGCTGGGTCATGGAGAGGGAAGGGATTGTCAGGTGACCTTGATGGGCTGACCAACAGATCTCAGGCTTAGAGACAGGGAGGAAGCTCCCACAAGGACATGGCCTACCTTCCTGCTGCTGCTTGTGCTCGGTGGAATAGGCTTTGCCAATCATGGTCCAGACAGGGCGCAGGCAGCCAAAGAGGCCTTCAAGAAAGCCACTGCCACTCTGGCACTGTAGCCGCACCTCATCTGCTCGAACTCTGGACGCCCGACTCTCAGGTGACCCAGGGGCTCCCCCTGGGCCCCCTGTGTCCTGCTCATGTAGCTGCAGGACACTGTTGGCAAAAGGCTCAGGGGGTGGCTCTCCACCTGGGGAGGGGCTGGGCCCGCCCCCGCCCTGCCCACCAAGGGGTACTACATCTCGAAGTACACACTGGGTAGGCGTCAGGTCCTTTTCGGGAGTGCAGTCGGAAGTGTCTGGGTCCAGCTTGCGCATGGATGCCTCGCTTAGGGTAGACACGAAGCCCCCAAAGGAAGGGGAGGGTGTTCGGGTCTCATGGAGGCAGGCCATGGCCTCTAGGCCCTGAACGGTGGTGGTGAGTGGTAGGCTCTGTGGGAATGAAGGAGGGAGGGGTTGTCAAAGCCACAGGCGTGCCAGCTCAGGATTACCCCAGAGGCACAGGTTGGGGAGCTGGGCTCACAACTGCCCTGCTGGAAGTAACCCTTGAACCTCACCCTCAGGTACCCACCTTAAGAAAACTGATACACTCGGGCTTCCTCCTAAGTAATACTCAGGTACACAGGTAACATACTTGAGTATCATTCTCAGGTAGATACAAGTAACAGCCCCACTCAGGTACATACTGATAAAATATGTTTCAAACCCAATTATAATAGTAACAGGCAAATTCCCTTCTCCCTGTAAGATTACTGTAACTCACTGCTATGGCACATCTTTCTTTCCCCTGAGGCTTATAGGCACACATAGACATCATATAACAGTCTCCCACATACACACCTTTATCTTGGATGTCAACTTCAGGCACACAGTGATGACACCTAGACCTCCCTCACACTGAAGCACACACACATGATACTGGCAGACTCCCGCTCAGGCACCCTCAGGTGACAGTCCTGAACCACATACCTCACATTCAGGTACTTACACATGATGCCACTGAGGCCCTTTCCGGAACAGTCAACTCAGATTGAGTGGCTTATCCTAAGACACACTCAGGACTTATATCTGAGTCCTGCTCTCAGGTGCTCACAGGTACACACTTGGACCTCTCCAAGGTAAGCGAAGGCTATAACCACACAGCTTTGCTATCCCCCCAGCACAGATGGTGAAAAAGGCAGGACCATCCAATGGGGATGCAGAAGCTGTGTCAGCACAAGCTGTGGCTTATACTGCTCTATCCCCGTGGCCCTCCCATCAGTCCAGCTGCTCTCCCAGAGGTCAAAGGATGCCCTGTCTCTTTCCTCTTCTCCATTGCTCCCCTCCCCACCAGCTCCTCAAACCAAAACCCAGCCTTCCAGGCAATGGAACCAACCATTAAAAAAAGTGCATCCTGGACTTGCCTCTGCCACTTAATGGCTGAGTGACCTCAGGCAAGCTATAGTTGAGCCTCAGTTTCTCCAGCTATATTGGCTATCACTCAAGCACAACAAACTCTTCAACCTATACCAGACTTGTCCAGAACTTGACCCAAGGAGTCATGCTGGTCTCCCAGATCCCTCTACACTGGTCAGTTACCAAATCCTAAGATGTGAAGATTCCTGAAAACAAGCATCCCTTAATTGTTCCTTGTAGTAGGGTCCTTCCATAGGCCCCTGTAATAGTCTGGGAATAAGTGAATACATATATTCTAAGCCACAGTGGAAAAGGGGTGGCAGGAATCTGCACATAAACATGGCTCACTGGATGATGATACAGGTATGTATACGAGAAGGTTTGGGAAACCCTGATTGTCTCAACTCTTGTAACACTTAATACCCAGGCCTTTCGCTCTAAGACTTGTTCAGTGGGTGTCAAGTAGGCCTGGAATCTGTGTATTTAACAAACACCCCAGGTGATTCTCATGAAGGCACATTTGAAAAGCTCTGACCCAGTGCCATTCTATTCTCTTCCCTAGTCCCACCGTTACTGCCTTAGCAAGCCTCATTAGCTGTTGTCACCTGGCCCAGGACAACTGCCTCTTACACGGTCTCCACGTCTTACCCCACCCAGCCTTCAGAATGATCTTTCTAAAACACAAATTGGCCAGCACCCTCTCCTCTGTTTCAAATCCTTTAGTGGCCCACTGCCCTCAGTCCAGTAGCCTCAGCTCCATGCTTTGGCCCCTGAAGCTTCCCCAGCCTCATTTCCCACTGCTGTTGGTGCCCATGCCATATAGAACTTAGCCTGACACCAAGCTGCATCAGGCTTTTGAGCCAGGGCACCCAATGATAATGGCTAAGTTATGAAAGGTTTACTATGTATGTTAGCCTCTGGTATAGGTGCATTAGCGCTTTGCACATTTAATCTTCAAAACTATAAAGTGGGCATTATTAGCCCCATTTTACAGACTAAGGCATAAAAGTACTAAATAACCTACCCATGGTGCCATAGCTATGAAAAAGCTCAAGCTTCAACCCAGGATTGCTTTGCCTGGAAGGTACTTCTCATTTTCTCTCTTGTCTTCCAATTCTCACTTCATCCTGGAAGTTTTCTTTTCCTGACCTGTTCTAGGTTAATGCCCCTTCTGGGCTGCCATGGCCCCCTGTGCTTTCTCCATCATGGCTCCCATTACACTGGAGACATAGTGTAGTCCAGCGTCTGCCTCTTTTTGAGAGCCTGGATTGCTTTGGAGTGACGATTTCACATCACACAGGATCCCAAGGCTTCCAACAGCACCTGGCACACACGAGGTGCTCAGTAGGGTGCAACCACTGCTCAACCCACCCCAGAGGATCATCTTAAGGATCGCGCACTCTTTATTTATACACATACACATTAGCTTCCTTAATCCTCAGAACAGCCCAGTGAAGGAGGTATTACTGTCCCACTATATTCTCGAGAGAACTGAAGGCCAGGGAACAGAAATCTCAGTCCAGTCCAAGCCTCTGAATGCCCAACATATCCCAAGAGATATTTCTGGCTTCAAGAGGTAAGGTGTAGATTGTAATACAAATTACAGTCAAACACAGACCAAGCAACATGCCGAGACACTGGAGAATTTCCTCTGGAGGACCCAAGGGCTTTCGCTTGCTCCCCACCCTCACCCAGCCCCAAGCCTGGGCTCCCTTCTGGCCCACCCAGAACCAAGGCCTGGGGCTCCAAACGCTCTCTCCCTCCAGGCGGGCCAGGAGGGAGGGACGGCGGGATTGGGGCGCTCGAGGAGGAGTTGGGGCCGCCTGCAGGACTGCTATGCCATCAGTAATGGATCCCCGAAGCCCAAGTCAGGGCCACTGGAAGCGGAGAGGAAGGGGTTACGGCCACCGTGCCCCCTCCCACCTCCCGACCTCCTTCCCGGCCATCACGCGGCACGCGGCTGAGGGCGGGGCGGGGGTCCGGGCCCTGGGAGGAGGGGGTCCGGGTGGGGAAGGGGCGGGGACACGGCAGGCTGGGGGAAGCGCAGGGTGCTGCGGCGTAACCATGACGACTGGGCTCGAGGCAGCGCGTGAAGTCACCAGGACAAGATTAGCCCCGGGTCACGTGAGCGCGGCGCGGGGGCGGGGCTGCGTCTAAGTCCCGCCCCGAAGCTGAGCAAGCCCATGTGTCTGGTTGCTGGGATGGCTGTGGGCATGGTAGATGCGGACCTCCGTCCCGGGGGTCGGCCCCGTCTGTGTTCCCTTCATTCCCGTACCTTCTCCCCGCACGCAGACAGACCTTCGGCTGTGAGGTCGGGTGAAGGGAAAGCGACTGGTGTTGGAGGGAGAGGACTCGTGGGGTTGCTATTGGAGGCGCAGTTCCATAGGGAAGGAAAGCAGGAAATGGAAAGAGGGAGACAGGACGCAGAAACGGCGAAAGGCACAGCCTGGAGGAGGAGGGACTAGCCGAAAGACAGACCGGAACAGCGGGAAGCACGGAGAGAGACCTGGAGAAGGATGGACTAAAAGTGGAGGAGGACCCTGAGAAAATGGAGATGAAAGGGAACTGAGAAATACAGAGGGCATCTGTCCACTTCCCAATTCATTTTCCGTCTAGCAACTGAGCTTTGAGTAGGCACACCTAGCTTTTTAAAGGACTTTTTCAGCTGTCACCTGGTTGTTTGGCAACTAGGAGGTTTAGGCATAGAAAGGGTAACATGTTCAGAGACACGTGCAGCCGAGCCTCCCTCCAGTTCACCAAGTTTCCCTAGAGGCCCTTTTGGTTTCCAGGGCCAGCAGCTGGGGAGAGAAGGAGAGAAGCCATTTCACCTATTTTGTCTTTTAGGGCAGAGGGAATAGCTGGAAAAGTAGGGAATCTAGCCAGGCTCAATCCACCCCCACCTCATTCTCAGGCTAATGACAACCCTTCCAGATTGACCAAAGAAGGCGGGTGTGGAGCTGAGGCCGCAGAGAACTCTACAAAACTGGAGATTCCTCTCTCCCATCCTTTCTATTTCCTTTATTCCTGACCTGCCAGCTGTGTCCCACTGCCCCCTGGCTGGGCCTTGGCGCCAGGGCCTGGGGTGGGGTGGGGTAGGGGGACAGCATGGCTAGGAGCCCCTGGCCCAGGCGTTAGGTCACCCTGGGGGAGTGGAGCTGTCTCCCAGGTCGTCAATTATGCAGAGCATGGGGGGAAGGGTAGCACTGTGACAGGAGGGATGGATATCTCTGTCATTCTGACAATCCTACCTACCAAGTGTTGACTGTGCATCTGCTTCAGACTGGGTAAGGGGTCAGAGTGGTCTCTAAGCCATACATCTTCCAGAGAAAGAGGCTCTTTGGACCCTGAGAGGGCTTAATTCAGTTTTAGCTAGGAGCTTCTCTGTTCTGCTGATGGTTCTCAGAGTGCCCTATCTAGAGGGTATAGGGTAGAGTGGGGCAGGAAGTCACCCCATCTACCCCTCCTCCTAGGTTCTCCTGCCTGAGATGTTGGAGGCCTGTGGCAGTTACACCCTTTGAGTTTTCTCTAGCTCCTTCTTGCTCTAACAGCAGAATATCAATGCCAAGCTGCTTGTTTGGCGGTCTTAGGGACTCAGTTCAGAGACCAGGCCATCTTGGGCTCTCACTGAGCGCTCTCCACTATCTGGGACCTCATCTTCCACTCAGGAAAAGGAGGAAGACTCCCCTTCTCTTTTAAGTTGGGGTCTTCAAAAGGAAGGGAGACCCAGGACTTTGGAATCCTAGTTCCACCCTCTGCAGGCTTTGAGAGCCTGGGAGGATAAAGGACTCTGATCGAACATGGCCATGCCTCCTGTCCGCTTGGCTGCAGCTTGTTTTTATTTTCCCTTTTACAAGATCCATGGTCCTGGCCCTAGGGTTCTTCTAAGATGCAAAGAACAGCTTTTGTCAGTGCCCTCATGAGGGAGAAATGTCCTCCCCTGAGAGAACCTGTAGAAAACGTGGAGATCACCCCTAAATCCAGGTCCTCAGCCCCATACAGGTCAAGCCCTGAGACCCCTCGTTGCCACACTTCTTCCAGTAAGGTGGGCAGTGAAGGGGCTGGGGTAGAGAGGGACAGTACTGTTTAGGTTAAAAGAATCAGCTTTGGCCGGGTGCGGTGGCTCACGCCTGTAATCCTAGCACTCTGGGAGGCCAAGG
>VBSM01002616.1:17443266-17458117 GCA_008086735.1 Cheirogaleus medius | reverse complement strand
TCGGCCAGGCTCTCACCTCGGGGGCTCCGCGGCCGCAGCACAAAAGGCGGCGCTGCTGCAGCTCCGCTCCGGATGCTGCTCCCGCCTCCTCCTCCTTCTCCTCCTCCTTCCCTCCTCCCCCCGCTGCCCTCCACCGGACCCAGGGCGCTGTCACAGGCGATGCTCGGGCGGTGTCCAGGTGCACGGGTGTCAGCCCCGGCTTTCTGCCCCCATCCCCCGACCCCTAGCCAGTCCCCACTCGGCTTGAACTCCCGCTCCTACCAGGGCCCCCGCCCCTGGCCCCCCGGGACGGACACGCCCTGAGTGGAGGATGCTGCGCTGGAGCCGCCGGCCTCTTAAAGGAGCCCGCTGCTGCCATGGGCGCTCTCCAGGTTCGTCCCTGGCCCGCCTGGGCCCCACGCCTCCCTGCTGGCGGTTTCCTGTGGAGGTCCCACCTTGGGCCTTATGCTGATTCCGTAGGAACCTCCTTTGACCCGTCTTATAGACTCCTTCCTACACCCTAAGTGAGCAGCCCCTCAGATGGGTTCCCCAGCGCTCTGGCATTGCTCCCCTGTCATACTGATCTTGCCAGCTTTCTTTCCCCTAATTGTCACTACTTCAATTTCACCCAATTGGAATTCGCTCAGCTCTAGGCCCGCTCCTCCTCCAGTGTTCCTGGATGACCCCTCATTGTCATTCCAAGATTCCTCTGGACCTCCAACCCTGGCTCAGAGCAAGACATCTCTTCCTTGACCCATTCTCAAAACACTCATTAAAATCACTTTTTTTGGTGATCTCTGTCTCTCTTTCCAAGGTCACACGATTTCCCCTATATCTTTCAGCCCAGTGGTTTCGTGACTTTGAGGAGGAGAGAATGGGGCTCAAAAATACAAGGGACCCAAAAATACAAGTCTGCTCTGCACCCAGATTCGTCAGTCGATTAGTCTTCGGAGATCAGACTTCTCTCTTGCTCTCTTCAGCAGAGAGACCCAAGACTCACGGCAGAGTGAATGAATGACACCATCAGGTGCCTTAGTCTTTCTAATCTTGTCCCACTACAGTCTGATTCTCAGGCCCTGATTCCCTAGGCAGTTAAAGAGAGATTCACTAGGGCCATTCTAACAAGGCTTTAGAAGAGAAGCAAAACCTGAAGGGAGGTGAAGGACGACCTAGGAAACAGAAGCAGGTTCTGTGACACAGAGGCCCAAGGGCCAGGAGCTTAGGATGGGAGTTGAGGGGGAACTGTTTGAGTTGGACACGGACCTACAACGACCCCAGCGCCTCGCGGGGACATAACAGTCCCCTCCCACGTCTAGGTAAATTCCACCCTCCCAGACCACAAGGAGCCAGGATCCGACAGCGCCTCCCCGGACCAATCACAACCTTCCCTTAAGAAAGAGGCGTGGCCAAGGGGGCGGCTTCTTCCTTGTCCCCGCTCATTTAGGCGAAGTAACCAATCTCATTGCGCCTGGAGGAAGTAAACGCCATCGGAGTAACCAATTACACTGCGAAGCTTCTCGTGCGTGTTGACACTGCCCCTCCAGCTGCGACAAAGATGGCGCGCGAGCTCCTGGGTTCTGTAGTTTTCTCAGGATTCTAAAGGCTCGGTGCTCGAGTTAGCCCTTGCCGCCCCCCAAGCCGCTTCCCTCTCCCCTAGCACGCATGCCCACGGCCTCACGGCCCGGGAGAGGGGAGGTGCGGAAGGAAGGAGGCGGGACGAAATTAAAAAAACGAAAGCTCTGGAAGCGACAGCGGAGGGGCCCGCTCCTCCCAGAAGGCGGTGCAGCGGCCCGGGCCAAGCGCGCGGAGGGTTATGGGGCGGATAGCTCTGCTCCTGATGGAGACCCACGGAGGAGGGTGGGCGGGGGACTCCATGTCCCAGCATGCCCCGCGGCGGGCCCGACCGGCCGCGACTCCGGGCTTGGCCCCGGCCCTAGCTCGTTGGCCGTGTACTGGGGCGCGTGGAGGCTACAGTCACTGTGGCGCCCGCGGGGACGGAGGAGGGAATGAGTGAAGAGGAGCAAGGCTCCGGCACTACCACAGGCTGCGGGCTGCCTAGGTGAGCCGACTCGTACCGGTCCCTGCAGGGCGAAAAACGTGGGGCGGTGCAGAGAGGGTAGCTACGCGGCCCCAGCATGCACCTGGCCTGGGGGGTGTTCCCGGCAAGCACTGGGGTAGTGGGCAGTGGTTCCCGGCATGCACCGGGTCTGTGGCTACTGCCTTCAGCTTTAAATAGTTTGAGGTTGGCTCGGTTCCCAGGCTGCACTGAAGCACTGGGCTTTTGTGCCCCCGTGTTCAGTGCATTTGGTGGGTACTGTGTTCCTGGCCTGCAGTGTGTCAGGGGGCATGCACTTTCAACCTGCACTGGGGCACAGGATCCCCCGCCTTAAATGAGACAGGAACAGTGCAGTGCATTCCCTACTTGCCTTGGGGTAATGGACCCTGCTTCCCAACCTGCACCTCCACTTGGACCCCAGCCAGTGGATGTTATATTGTCTGGGGTCCCCTGGACCCTATGTCCCACTAATGTGTCTAGGTCTGGTATGGCAGTGCTTGGCCAAGTGGGTGCAGAGAGGGGAGGTGTGATGTGGGTCTGTGCCCCTTCCCCCAGTATAGAGCAAATGCTGGCCGCCAACCCGGGCAAGACCCCGATCAGCCTTCTGCAGGAGTATGGGACCAGAATAGGGAAGACGCCCGTGTACGACCTTCTCAAAGCCGAGGGCCAAGCCCACCAGCCTAATTTCACCTTCCGGGTCACCGTTGGCGACACCAGCTGCACTGGTGAGGAAGGCTTGGTCAGCCTGGCTGGGGTGTGCGTTCACAGGGCCCCGTGGCTTTGTTTATTGGAGTCTCTCTCTTCACAGTCTTCTTCTCCAAGGCCAGTGAGGGAAGGAGAGATTTCAGGGGAAAAGCTACTGACTGGATTGGGAGAACAGGGCTGTGAGAAGGTGGGTAGGACTTGGGAGAGTTAGAGGAGCAAGCAGGACTGCCACAGTGATCTGGCAGATCCTCATCACTCCAGAGGAAAAGTAAGAGGAGATAAACTGAAATCTCAGTGGAGTATTTGGGGGAGTGAGTGCCTATTGTGCTGGGCCCTGTTCCAGGTGCTTAACCAAATTCTCATTTAATCTTAAACTTCAGTCTAACCAGTGATGTAGGTGGTAGTATCCCCATGTTGAATATAAGGAAACTGAGCATCAGAGATAGTAACTGACTCGTGCAAGATCACATGCCTAGTAAGTGGCAGAGCAGGGCTTTGACTCCAGAGCCTACCCAATCTTTTTTTAGCTATCTCTATTTATTGAGGGAAAAGAAAGTGCCTTGCAAATTAAAGTAAGGCAGAGATAGAATCTCTACCTAAGGTGTTTGAACTCAGAAGTCCTGCCTGGCATGGCTTGATTCTGGGAGCCAATGGAAAGATAAGGGCCCTTCTTTCCAGCAATCAGTGAAACACTTCCAGTCTTTGGTGGGGGGAGGTTGGTCACAGGGGATTGGTTGACTCTCTCTGGCTGCAAGGAGAGAGGCTGTGGGATTCTGGTTTCTCTTCTGTCCTTCCAGTGACCTCCAGTATTGCCCACGCCCCCTCTCTCAGGTCAGGGCCCCAGCAAGAAGGCAGCCAAGCACAAGGCAGCTGAGGTGGCCCTCAAACACCTCAAAGGGGGGAGCATGCTGGAGCCGGCCCTGGAGGACAGCAGGTGAGGGAGGAACAGCCAAGGCATCCTAGAAGCCCTGCCAGGAACCCAGGCCCCTGCACCACCCTTTCTTCCCCTAGGGCTGGCCTGGTGACTCTTAGGCACCCTGACCTGGCCTCTTCCTGAGAATTTCCTCTGGACCCAAACAGGGTGCTTCTAGGACTTCTGCTGTGTGAAGAACTCTGGGGGGAATGGCTAGCCACACTGAGGGATTGTGGCTGTAGTTTGGGCCCAGGTTGGGGAGGGAAAGGGGTGGAGACTGAGGCTAGAGTTGCTCTCCAACATGCCTCCTCTTCCCAGCAAGATGTCCTTCCCTCTGCCACACTTGGGTTGGAGTTTGTTGCTTCCATGGTTCTTGGGTACAAAGAAACCCCCTTTTCTGTTTGGCAGCAAATGATTCCAGGAGGAAGCTTGGTTGACACTCCCTGAGTCTTTGGCTCAATTGGGAAGGAGTTCTCTTAGGGCATGGCTGGTCAGGAGGACCTGGGTCCCCCACCCTTCTATTCCCCATACACGTGGGTGTGAATCAAAGGCCCCCTTCCCCTCGGGAAGTTCTTTTTCTCCCTTAGACTCTTCACTGCCTGAGGACGTTCCAGTTTTTACTGCTGCAGCAGCTGCTACTCCTGTTCCATCTGCTGTCCTAACCAGGTATCTTGTGTCCCCTGACTGCCTGAGGGGGCAAGGAAGGGGTCCTGGCTTCTGGCCCCTTAGCCCTTGGATCCAGGCTGGTCAGGCATGAGGAAGTCTGAGCATAAACAGAATAGAATAGTTGGGGATCAGAGCTTGAAGAATTTGCACCAGCTGGTAAACTGTTGGGACAGGAGGTAATTTATGATTTTTAAGTAGCCATATGGATGTTCAGCCATGTTTAAAGGTCTTGCAAGCCCCATTTTCTTCTGAGTTGGCCACATGATGGTCCCATGTTTGCATCCCATTAGGTACTTCTGGGGATTGCTCTGTGGCCCTGCTCCCACCATCCAGGCGAGATGGTGCCCAATCATTCCAGAATCGAAGTCGGCCTGGGCCCTAGGGGAGGCCTCCTTTGAGTGGAAGGGGAGGAAGCAGGCTAGGCAGACAGCTGCTGCCTGGTGGGGGATCGGGAGGTGATAGCAGGAGAAACTAAAGCAGTGCTTAGGCCTCGGGCTCACAGACAGCCTCAGAAGAAACCATTCCCCTCGACTTTGGCTCTGGGCCCTTTTTCCTTCAGGAACCCCCCCATGGAGATGCAGCCTCCTGTCTCCCCCCAGCAATCTGAGTGCAACCCCGTTGGTGCTCTGCAGGTGTGCCCCATCCTCATTTCCCATCATGCCTATCTTCCTTTGAACCAGGGGCCACGAGGGAAGGTTATGTGTGTTTGGGGTGGGAGGGCAGTTACCCTATACTCGGGCCCTTTCCACCCCTCTGTCTTTCCTCTCACCTAGACTCTGAGGCTCCTGGGGTGGGAGGGTGAGTGGGTGGGTGCCGGTGTGGGTAAGAGGAGCCTTTTCTCACTCATCCTTGTGCATGCACCCTGTCTCCCTTCCAAGGAGCTGGTGGTGCAGAAAGGCTGGCGACTGCCGGAGTACACAGTGACCCAGGAGTCCGGGCCAGCCCACCGCAAAGAATTCACCATGACCTGCCGAGTGGAGCGTTTCATTGAGATTGGTAACCGGGCAGATGGGGGTTGTCACAGCTCCTATCCGGAAGCACTCCAGCTCGGCCATGAGGCAGCTTTGAGACTCACTCTGCTCCACCCCTGCTCTCCTTACTCCATGGCCCCTGGCTCAGCACCTCCCTCCGAGCTGCTGCTTTGTACCCTGTCTGTCCCCCTCCTTTCCGGCTGACTAGGTTCTCAGCTGCAGGGGCAGGTCCTGAGCTCCCCTTTCCAATTGACATCCTCAGGAGGGACCCTCAATCTGAGTATGACGTGGGTGGGAAGCACTGGGTCTGTTGGGAATTGTAATTCAGCAACTCTCTCTCCACACGCAGGCAGCGGCACTTCCAAAAAACTGGCAAAGCGTAACGCAGCAGCTAAAATGCTGCTTCGAGTGCACACAGTGCCTCTGGATGCCCGGGATGGCAATGAAGCAGAGCCTGATGACGACCACTTCTCCATCGTGAGTGTGTGGGCCAGGCACCGCGGGCTATCCTCCATGCCACTGTAGGGCACCGGGGACTTGGGTCTGTGACTCCGGAGTGAGCTTCTCTGGGTCCCATGCCTGCTTCCACCCCAGTTTTCCTGACAGACCTAGGATTCCTTGGGCCCCCCTCAACCTTGACTGCAGGCCCACCTGCTGAGATGGCCCGGGACAGGGGCCCTGTTGGCTTCTTTTACTGGGATGAAGAAGGCTGCCTGGCCATGGTTGGAGGCGGCCATGTAGGAATTGACTGGGGGGAGGCAAGCTGGAGGAAGCATCCTTTGGGCTTTTCTCTCCTTGGACATTGAATGTCTAAATGCCTGAGTCCCACAGCCTCTGGCTGTATCTTTCTCACTGTCCCCATCTTATCAGGGTGTGGGCTCCCGCCTGGATGGACTACGGAACCGGGGCCCAGGCTGCACCTGGGATTCTCTGCGAAATTCAGTGGGAGAGAAGATCCTGTCCCTCCGCAGTTGTTCCCTGGGCTCCCTAGGTGCTCTGGGCCCTGCCTGCTGCAGCGTCCTCAGTGAGCTCTCTGAGGAGCAAGCCTTCCACGTCAGCTACCTGGATATTGGTATGGCTAGTGGGGAGCCGAGGGATGGTGGGACTGGACCTGAGCAAGTACGAGAGGGTCAGGAGGGGATGATGATGGTGTGAATGCACCCGTCTGGGCTGCCTCCCCACCCATCACTGCCTCCCTCCTCTCTCTTGGTCTCCAGAAGAGCTGAGCCTGAGTGGGCTCTGCCAGTGCCTGGTGGAACTGTCCACACAGCCAGCCACCGTTTGTCATGGCTCTGCAACCACCAGGGAGGCAGCCCGTGGCGAGGCTGCGCGCCGTGCCCTGCAGTACCTCAAGATCATGGCGGGCAGCAAGTAAAGCCCCAGCTGGACTTACGGATGTGCACCCTTTGCTCCCCGCTCTTCCTCCCTCGGGGCTCATGCATCTGCCCAGCTCTGGTACCCGCTGGAGGTGCCATCTCTACCTCTGACACAGACTGCCTGCCTTGAGGCTGAGGAAGGCAAAGGGCGAGGAGCCAGAGACCACAGGGCCTCAGCCAGCCCAGGATCCATCCTCATTTTGTTGCTGATGATGAGTGGGAATGAAATTGCAGGTTCTCTGCTAGAGCCCAGAATAAATGTGCTGCTCCTTGGATTCTTAAACCCTGTTCTGTTTCCCTGAGTAGTGTGGACGGCAAAGGAGGTCAGCACCACGTTACTTCCCACTGTAACTCCTTTCTTTGGCTCCTTTGGTGTCCCCCCACCTCATGCCCCGCATTTTCACGTTTTCCTTTCTGTTGGCAGGAGGCTGGGTGCAGTGAATGTGAACCCTGTCAGCTGTGTTCCTGGAGAGTTTGGTTTGGTAGAGATGGAGGGGGGTGGTTTTGTCCTTGGGTTCCTTCCCAGCCCTTTGAAGGCACAGACACACATGGATTCAGAAGCCAGACAGCTTTATTTGGGGGGGCACACATGGCACTTTTGGGTGTGGGCCTTACATGCAAACACATCAAGGATGACATGTCACTTCTTCCCAAAGCGTTGAGGGGCAGCCAGGCTCCAGAACTGGGAGCTCAGCCCCTCTCCAGCCCGGGGACTCAGCCGTGCATTGCTCCAGGTCCCCTGGGTATTTCTGCCAAACCTTAGGAGAGATTTGTGCTGAGATGTAGGTCCCCTACATCCCCTACATCTTTCCCTTCTCTAGCCCCCTTCTTTTCCTCTGTCCCCTGCCCTTTCTACCCGCAGCCCCTGCCATGCTGGTGTCCCTTTCAGACTTACCTCTGGGGCTGAAACAGGAAGGCTGGGCTCCGGCCAGGTCTCTCCATGGCCTGGAGCAGGGAGCGCAAGAGTGACCCAGGGGTCTGGGCATCCTTTGGTGGGCGGGGTCTGTTGTCTTCCTCCTGTGGCAAGGGGGCATCAGGGAAAGAAGATGGGCAGATGCCCTGGACACTTAAGTCACAAGGGGAAGGGAGTGGCTTCCAGGGGTAAATTGTAGGATTTTTGGACCTAGTGAAGACTCTGGCAGCCAGAGAGAGTATCTGAACCAAGAATACAAGTCTCAGGTAGAGGAAAATGGTGATATGCGGATGGGGACATTGCTTACCATGAAGATCTGGTCTCCTTCATCCTGGCCCCCCAGTCTTCCAGCGTGGCTCCAGTGTATTAACAGCAGCACTAGCAACACAGCAGCCTGCCTGGAATCCATGCTGCGATCCGCCTTCCTACAGCCACACCAGCCTTTTATACCTGCTGTCCCCCCTGTCCTCCACCCCCAACAGCAGCCTGAGGGGGAATCTAGAGCAGACAATGGAAATGCACAGCTCCATTAGGAGCCTCCTGGGATCCCCTCCCATGACCACCCGGGACTTCCTGCTCTCAGCCTCCGGCCCCCAGCCCCTAAGCCTGAGGTTATAGACTTTATTAGATGCATAAATCCTGTCTCCAGAGCTTAAGAAGCATCATTAATTGCAGATGCTTTGTCAGAGCTAGGCCCTGGGGAGCCTTTATAAGAACCCCCAATTCTTCAACAGGTTGGAGAGCTTCAATTTATCACCGCCCTGCTTTCCTAACTTGTAGACTAAAGCACAAATTCTTGTCAGGTGGGGTTAGGTATTATTTTCTGGAACAGAAGGAGAGAGGGAAGAGCCAGTGTCAAAACTGACCAGGATGACATAGCCTGGTCCTTCCCTGGCTGGGGCTGGTGGTCGAGATCACACCGCCCTTTCCCACCCCTGCTTGGTGCCTCTTGGAGGATTAAAAATGGAATCACTACTCCAAGATTTGCTTGTGGATAGAAAAGTAAGATACAGAGGGAGACTAAAGGGTTTTGGAGCCCACAGAGAATGGGGGTGGCTTCAAATCTTTGTAGACCCCCATATTCACCAGAAAACACTGCTCTGGACCTATGGAGTCACCCTCCACAGCTGAAGCACTGCTGCCACCCTGTGGTCACAACTTCTCACTGCCAGCCCTGGCCATTTCCTTTTTTTAGAAGAGAGCTCTTTTGAGAGCAACCTGGGAGGGTGAAGCTGAGTAGAGATCCTAAGACCCTGACTCTCAAGAGTCCCAGAAGGACAGGATACTGTGGGATTAGACCATTTTGTCCCACTTACCTGTAGTCACCACAGCCTCTGCCTGGCTCTTGCTCTTACATACTGGGGTAGACTAGAATTGTGCCTTAGGAAAAATCAGAATCACTATTTCTCAGGGAGGGGCCCTTCAAAGTCATCTGGTGTAATTTCCTTATAATCCTGGAATCCCTTTCTGAGCACCCCCACAATGTGGTTCTCTAGCCTATGCTGAAGAGGTACCATGATGTTAACTCAGCCCTGAGCAAGCTATCTTCCTCTCTAAACTGCAGTTTCCTCACCTAAAACACAGGCACATGAAGAGGAACTACATCATAGGGTGAGCATTATTTGACATACTTTTTGTAATCCATTCAGCACAGGATCTGGCATAGAGTAAGTATCCTCAAAACGTTAGCTGTGATTACCTTGTACACCCCCGTCCTGGGGAACTTACCATCTCCTGAGACAGTCTTTGGACAGATTTATCCTTGTGCTGAGGGGCTTCAATCTCCCTGTGGATTCTATCAAGGGTCTTAGTTTGTGCCATTAAAGCTCACAGAACATTTCTCATCTCTTTCATGTTTGAAGACAGATTTCATTCTTCCACTCCATAGTCTTTTTTGCTCAAGGGGAAGTACCCCCTCCTTTAAAACAAAGCATCTAGGAACCAACTTATACTTTAGACATATAGATTAGAGCAGGTTTTGGTCTGAGTGTTCCAGATACTATATTTTTATTAATGGAGTGTAAGCTAGGGTAAACCTCTTTAAATATGGAACACTTCACAAATTGGCATGTCATCCTTGCACAGGGACTATGCTAATCTTCTCTGTATCATTCCAATTTTAGTATATGTGCTGCCGAAATGAGCACAGGGTGAACCTTTTTGTAAGCTTTGTCTCATGGTTGGTTTCAGGCATAGAACCTGACATTCATCTTGTAGTTAACTGCTTCTTCAAAGGGAGTATCAAGTCCACTGGTAGTTGGTTCTGTGGGAAGTGGCTCCTGCATCCCACCGTGGTCCTTGTCTGTTCCTATCTGACAGAGGTGCAGAGCAGCAGGGTTGTGAGGATGGGTAGGGCATTGCAAAGAGTGGCTATGGGCCAGACAGAACTCAGTTTTAATCCTAGCTCTTGCACTTCACTGTATGACTTACCTAAACCTTAGTTCATCATCAGTAAAATGAAGCCACTACTCCTGCTATAAAGAGGTGGTTGTGAGCATGACAGCATTCTAGCATTTCATCTAGCACGCGGCAGGCAGTGAATGTTTACCACCCTGCTGCTGCTCCTCCTAATATTTCCCTCACCGCCAATTACAAGTGGATCTGAGCTGAGGCTGCGTTCAGAAAGGGGCTGGTCTAGCAGGTTTCCTATGCCCAGGATGGAGGTGACTGTCCTCTCCTTTGGTTAGAAGTTGGAATGCGTTCCTTCCTCTAACCTGGTAAACTGCCCTGCCTTCAGAGTGCATTCCCACCTTTAAAACCTCTCAATCTTGGCTTTGGTGCTGGCTTTCAGTAACCTCCTTTCTTACCTTTCTCTGGACCCCCATGTGCTCCTGACCACAACACAATGAAGACCACCACTGCCTTTCCTCTAAGGAGGCTGAGGCTCTCTATTTGTGTCAATTGTCTACCAAACACCAGCCACAAAAAGCTTTTAAAGTAATTTCTCTCCTACTGGGAAAACTAAGAAGCACCTGCTGTCTCTTTTGTTCTCTGGTGAGTGCTCTCTCCTGATGCCAAGGGCCCTTGTCTCCAAGGCAGTCCACAGATCGGAGCTCTGGTCCCCGTGCCTTCTGTCGTGCTTTGTAATTTATATTTATCATCCACCTTCTCTAGGCTGTGTCTCCCCTGTATTAAAAAGTAGGGGCAAGAATCCATGTTCCTTCTGTCCTAAAAAATGGGAGAGTGAGGAAGATGACAGACATGAAAACCCAGTGAGTTCCCAGAAGAGTGGACAATGGGACTTGTAGATCAGAGTAGTGAAGCATCAGACATAACAGTGGTTCTCTTGATAGTTTAATGTTATATTTGCAGCATAAATAAGGCACAATATATGCCAGGGCAAGGGAGGGAGGGAGAAGGCATGGCTGGAGGGATAATTGCTAAGTGGCAAGGGGGAAGGAAGAAGGGACGGTTAGGGAGAATAGAGCGAAGCCCCTGCCTCAGCCCCGTCCCAGGAGATTGTGAGAGCCTGCTCACAGGGATCATGCTGAATCAGGTGGAAGGGACAAGGGAAAAGATGGTTTTGTAACAAAATAGCCTGTAGCACTGCATCCTCCTACCTGTCAAAGTCCACCACTGAGGACTGGCGAGACCCAGACCCAGAGTCAAGTTCCTTGATAAGATGGAGAGGTGTTGCTACATGTCAAAAATAATATATAGATGAACAGAGATATAATCATAGATATACACTGCTTTCTTTTCAATAGATACTATGTCAGGATGCAGCAACCTCCACAAATGGGCTGGGGGCTCATCTCCTCCCTGCCTAAAAGGTGTGTGTGTTTGTGTGTATGGGAGGAACGGAACAGCTAAAGCTCCAGCTGGTCCTGAATGTAACAAAGAATGTGGAGTGACCAGTCTGCAAGGGAATATGGAACAACTCCTGTCCAGACCAACACAGGGATAGGTTTTAGGGAAAAGACTAGAAGAAAGACAAACCTAGATTTTGAGATCAGTGATGTGGCGGTTGTTTTAATGGGAAAGGAGGGAGGGATTGGAGGGACTGGAAGAAATAGAAAAATGTTAGTGCTAAGGTAGAGGATGGTATTTAAAATATCCTTGACACCCTATAAGAATTTCCCAGCTTGCCCCCAAGGCAATGGTTCCCAAACTTTAGTGTGTATTAGAATCACCTGGGGTGCTTGCTAAAACCTGCCCCTAGAGTTTCTGACTCAGCAGGTCTGGGATGGGGCCCAAGAATGTGCATTTCTAACAAGTTCCCAGATGATAGTGATGCTGATGTTGCTGGTCCTAGACCAGATTCTGAGAAAGTCAGTGAAACTAGTGCTCACAGCCACTTCTTATAGCTAAAAACCTCACTCACCAGTAGTTAATGCTAGTGAGATAACTCTGTGCTACTAGCCCCCCATTAAAAAAATAAAATAAACCCTAGTAGCTATGATACAAATCTGAATCTACAAAGGATATAAGCTGCCTTAACCTTCCCTACTTTCCCCAGCCTTTTCTCATTCTGGGGTAGGACTTTACCCCAAAGAGAGACAATTCAACTGGTGCAGAGGGCAGGAATGTTGGCCAGCAGCCACCTAAGCTCATTCCTGCTGGGTCACCAACCACTCTGGGATGGGTGGGTCGGGATTTATGTCTGTATGCACAAGCATTTGTGCAAACAGAAAAATAGAGAAATCAGTTCTACTATGAAAGGGATGTAGGTTTGTGGGAGGCTGTAGTGGGGCTGGGAGGGTCCTCTAATCTGCCTTAGGAGCCTCGCCTGTCCTGTTCCTTTGCAGCCTCCCGACCCCTGTCAATAAAGAGAGCAGAAAGAGCATATCAATAAAAGTATATATGACATAACTAGGAAGACTGGAATCTAAACAGACTGGTTATGAAATTAAAAAAAAGAAATAATATATTTCCTTCCTGTGTATACAATGTACAATATTAGTGGAAAATAATGATTTGGGGATGGGAAGGAAGTTAAAAGAAAGGGGGAGATTTTGGTAAGGATAGCTATCTCAGGGGCTAGCACCTTTAAGGAGCCTCTCAGTGTTGCAGGGGAGCCTCAGAAACCAAAGGAAGTATTTTTTTGTTGTCTACTTGGTGGTTCAGGATGTAGATAGAGCATGGTTATAGTCAAGCACTCCATCTACGAGGATGGGTGGTGCTGGAGGGCAGTGAGTCAAGAAAGGAACTGTCTGGCCGGGCGTGGTGGCTCATGCCTGTAATCCTAGCACTCTGGGAGGCCAAGGCGGGTGGATCGTTTGAGCTCAGGAGTTCGAGACCAGTCTAAGCAAGAGCAAGACCACGTCTCTACTAAAAATAGAAATTAGCTGGACAACTAAAAATATATAGAAAAAATTAGCTGGGCATGGTGGTGCAAGCCTGTAGTCCCAGCTACTCGGGAGGCTGAGGCAGAAGGATTGCTTGAGCCTCTAGGAGTTTGAGGCTGCTGTGAGCTAGGCTGATGCCACGACACTCTAGTCCGGGCAACAGAGTGAGACTGTATCTCCCAAACAAAGAAAGGAACTATCTATCTCTAGTTTAGGATTGTTTAAAAAGAATCTGTGGACCCAGCAGGAGGTAGCCACATCCAGGTGGTCTTCAGTGCTGAGGCTGGGGGTGGGGGATGGGCAAAGGGTCCGTTGTTCAGGGCACAGCAAGAGGATGGTCATCCACGTATTCATGGCCTCTTCCTCAGGCTTTGTGGCGGATATTATGGGCGTACAAACATTTTGGTTAAATGAAATGCATTTGCCTCGCTCAACCCAGGGCCACAAGCATGTCCTTCCCACATAGAGTGTGCCCACATCTCTATTAGCTGTGGGTTTACTCAGCCTCCGCCCCCTACCTGACCAGCACCCAGTACATCTATGCGTATGTGTTCTTTACTGAGAGACTTTAAAGAGAAACTGTGACGTGGGTAGATGGTTCTGTGTTCTTGAAGAGGAAGACTCGTTTTTCTGAAAGGGACTGCTCTACATTTGGCCTGTGCCACTGGCCAGGCAGAAGTGGTGAGACTCCTGGTAAACAGAAAATACCAACTTAACTTGTTTGACAGCAAAAAGAGGACTCCTCTGATGAAGGCTGTCCAATGCCAGGAGGAGGAATGCGTAACTGTTCTGCTGGAAGGTGGTGCCAGTCTCCATACTAGGGATGTCTATGGCAACACTGCTCTTCACTATGCTGTTTATCACCAGAATGTATCAATAGCAGAGAAACTGCTCTCAAACAGTGCATTTATCGATCTCCAAAACAAGAATCACCCCACACCACTTTTACTTGCTGTAAGTGAAAAAAGAGAGGAAATGGTGGAATTTTTAGTAAAGAACGGAGCAAACATTAATGCAGTTGATAAGTTGAAAAGAAATGCTCTCACGCTTGTGACAGATTCTCAGTCATCACGTATAGTCAGTCTTCTTCAGCAAAGTCTTGATGTCTCTTCTGAAGAGCTCATGAGACAGACAGCAGAGGATTATGCCATTGCTAGTGGTTTCAATAGCATTCCCCAGCAAATTTCAGAACATAAAGAAGAAAAGATACCAAAAAATCCTTCTCAAAATAGCGATTCAGGTATCTTCCAGGTCCTGCATTATCCTACCCAGACCAGCAGCCCAAGCCAAGAAAGGAACCCAACTGGAATTGTGACCCCAGTGACTGCAGAAACACAAGAAGATGATTTCTACATTCCAATAATTTTGCTCCAGTTAAACCTGATTACCTAATCCCTTGCCTTCCAAACTATCCTTAAAAACCCTGTCTCCTTGTCTCTTGGGGAGGCAGATTTGAGAAATTTCTCCTGTCTCCCCAGTTAGTGCTATATGGAATAAAGCTCTTTCTCTGCCATAAAAAAAGGAAGGAAGGAAGGAAAGGAAGGAAGGAAGGAAAGAAGGAAGGAAGGAAGGAAGGAAGGAGGGAGGGAGGGAGGGAGGGAAGGAAGGAGGGAGGGAGGGAGGGAGGGAGGGAGAGAGAGAGAGAGAAAGAAAGAAAGAAAAAAGAAAAGAAAAGAGAAAAAGAAAAGAAAGAAAAGAAAAGAAACCAGATTGCTTCTTGGCCTTTTGGCTAAGAATCAAGTGTGAAGGAAGGAGCTGAGAACAGAGCAGGGAAGGAAGGCACAAGGTGAGGCTCAATTAGCTCAACTCCTCTTTAACCACTACCTGTAGTCCATGTTCTAGTGCTCAGGGCCAAGGAGAGGAGTGGAGGCTGGAGGAAGCCAGATGTGGGGTGTATAACAAACAGGGAAAGAATAAATAAAAGAGGTATGACTTTTTTTTTTTAAGCTCCCTAGTGATATGGGAGGCTTTCTCAAACTTTTCT
>VBSM01002616.1:17378966-17394564 GCA_008086735.1 Cheirogaleus medius | reverse complement strand
AAAAAAAAAAAAAAAAGAAGAAGTAGTTTTTCTTTCCCCTCTTAAAATCATGTCCTTGCTGCAAAATGTGGTTTACCTCAGAGAGTGTTAGCCACATCTCAGCAGCATTCCCAAGCAGATTAAAAACACTGCAGTTTAAGGCTGAGGCAGTTGCAGAGAGGTCTCTTTATTTTAGTAAGAATTCATATCTTTTTTTTTGCACAGGCAGAGCTCAGCTGTAGATTCAGCTCTCTCTGGTATAGCAACCAGATGCCTAGATCAGTAACAAACTATACATAGGGCTCATCTGACTGATTGCATTTGGACCATTTACAAAAACAAAAACAAAAACACACTAATTATTCATTTCTTTCTATGCTATATGTATATGGAGAATAATAAGGAAGCAATTCAGCCTGGTAGTACTGGTCTGTAGTCTATCTGGGTTTGTGTTGTAGTTCCATCACAAAATACTGTGTGACTTTGTTCAAGTTACTTAACCTCTCTGAGCCTTAATTTTCTCATCTGTAAAATGGGGATAATACTAAATTCTCCCTCAGAGGGTTGCTAGGATTAAATAAAATAATACCTGTAAAGCACTTTTGCATAGTACATGATAAGAACTCAGTGAGCTATGGTTATTGTTGCTGATGCTGCTGTTATATCAATAAAATTAAACAATTTTCATCGTATTTTGTTCTCTCCCATTCTCCCCATATGCTCTCTGGATGGAAAGATCATTTTCCTGCACATTATATAAACACAACATTTCCTCTAAATTATACATGCATATATGACCTATTAGTATGCACTAATTGATACTAATCCTGAACATCATGCTAAGACCCTTCCCAAGGCTAATGTTCACTTTACCACAGAGTCAGTTCAGTTTGACAAGTAAGGAAATTAGCACTGAGGCCAAGACTGGAAGATTCTCATATGTAGTCAAACCTAGAGGATAAAGAGACAATATCTGTATGAAAAGAGATCCTACTCAATTCCAAGGAGCTAGAATTCTAAGTAGATAGGAAGCATGAGTCCTAGAACCAAAGAAATCAGTATTTCTCCTTCTTCCATATTTTATTGATCTGAATTTTCCAAAGTAGAAAAAGGAGGAAATGGTTCTTTCTTTCCAAAGAGAATTAAGTTGGTTGCAGTGTTTACTGTTTTTTGGTTTTTTTGAGACAGACTCTCGCTCTGTTGCCCGGGCTAGAGTGCAGTGGCGTCAGCCTAGCTCACAGCAACCTCAATCTCCTGGGCTCAAGTGATCCTCCTGCCTCAGCCTCCCGAGTAACTGGGATTACAGGCATGTGCCACCATGCCTGGCTAATTTTTTCTGTATATTTTTAGTTGTCCAGCTAATTTCTTTCTATATTTAGTAGAGATGGGAGTCTCACTCTTGCTCAGGCTTGTCTCGAACTCCTGAGCTCAAGTGATCCTCCTGCCTCAGCCTCCCAGAATGCTAGGATTGTAGGCGTGAGCCACTGTGCCCAGCCAGGGGCCCTTTTTCTTTAGATTTCTCAACTAGTTTCTAGTAAAGGAAGTAGAGATAACCTAAGGCAAAACTAAGAAGTAGATCTGTTTATCTTTGATACCCTCATAAACTGCAATATCTCCTTTGCTTAGGGACCATTCCACCTAAACCAGTCCTTATCTACTATCCCCTAACCCTAAATAAAAACTTCTATTCCTTTGTGTAGCCAAAATCACAGCTGTCATTAAACTAATTCATACTGAAGTGTGAATGATAGCCTCCATAGACTTCTCCATAGTTTTCCAAGAACTTATTAATTTACATGAATCTTTAATGTAGAAGTGCAGGGGTTTATTTCTGGACAGGAAATCTTTCCTGATGATCTTAAATTGCACTAATTTTTTTTCAATCATATCTAAGGCTGCTCATGGAAGGGAAAGAGAGAAGATTTTATTGTTCTCAACCTAATCAAAGAAAAAGGGATCAAATGTTCTAATTCCTCTTGTTTTGCCTGCTCTAATACCTTGATTCCCCAGATACAGCCCATTCAGTGCTCATCTTGTCTTTGCTCCTGATACCTAGAACCAGTAAAACTAGGCAAGCCAATTCCTATAACACCAGAGATACTCCCAGCAAAGAAAGGCTGGCCACCTAAATATCCCAGGATAAATTCTTAGAGTTTTAGAGGGAACTTGAAGCTATGGAGCCTCCCATGTCTAATTTTCTCTCCCCTTTTTGCCAACTATTTCCCATTAAATGGCTATCTGCTCACAACTTTAAAAAATTAGAGGGCTGTATGATTCCAACTACATGACATTCTAGAAAAGACAAAACTATAGAGATAGTAAAAAGATCAGTGGTTATCAGGGGTTTTTGAAGAGAGAAGGATGAAGAGGTAGAACACAAAGCATTTTTTATGGCAGTGAAACTATTCTGTCTGATACTGTAATGGTAGATATATGTCATTATACATGTCAAAACCCACAGAATAGGCTGGGTATGGTGGCTTATGCCTGTAATCCTAGAACTCTGGGAACCCGAGGCGGGAGGATTGTTTGAGGTCAGGAGTTCAAGACCAGCCTGAGCAAGAGTGAGACCCCATCTCTACCAAAAACAGAAAAAATTAGCCAGGCGTGGCAGGTACCTGCAGTCCTAGCTACTTGGGAGGCTGAAGCAGGAGGATCGCTTGAGCCCAGGAGCTTCAGGTTGCAGTGAGCTATAATGACACCACTACATTCTACCTGGGGCAATGGAGTGAGACTCAGTCTCAAAAAAGAAAAAAAGCTCATAGAATGTACACACAGTGAACCCTAATGAAAACTTGGACTTTAGTTAATAATAATGTATCAATATTGGCTCACCAATTATAACAAATGTAGCACACTGATATAAGATGTTAATAATAGGGAAACTGTGGGTGGGGTTCAGTAAGGGGGTATATGGGAACGCTCTGTACTTTCCACTAAATTTTACTGTAAATGTACAACTGCTCTAAAAAATAAAGTCCATTAATTTTAAAAAGGATATATATATAAACTATATATACTATATAACTATATATACTATATATATAAACTATATGAAAGGAAGGCAAAAAGTAAAAAAATTAGACTGGAGGGCTTGATCTCAAACTGGAGGGGATAGTAACTAAAGACAAGGAAAGAAGCTTGAGGAAGTGAAAGAAGGAGAGAAAGACAACTCTCACAGTGGCATTTTTTAGTGACGTGTGCAAACAACTAAAACAAATTTATTCCCCTCAGAGAAGGAGAACAGAAGCCAAGATGTTTATAAGGGACACTGAGATTCTCAGCAGAAAAATCACCACCATTAAGCCTCTGGCATACTTACTAGTATTACCCTGATGCCTCTCCCCGTGGCTAAGGAATCAGAGCTTGTCATTGTAACCATTGCAGAGCTGTGTCTGCAACCTTATGCTGGTGCCAATCTTTATGGTGTATTGAGCTATTTTTCAGGAAAATCAAGGGATAATTGCCTAGTATCAAAAGAAGATCTGACCCTTGGGAGGAGAAAAGAGTTGTTCCTTTTGTCACAGGATGATTCTCTCCAGAATAACATAAATAGCTCTTCGAAAGACCATGTCTTTGATAAGCAGAGCTGCAATTTTGACAAGCCAATCTGCTGAATGCCAAACAGAGCACACAGCTTTCTACAATGACTCAAAGGATGCGGCAAGGCTGTAGATTTATTCTGCTGACTTTCCCTGCTGAGCCACTCAAGTTTTTCAAAGGCAAAAATGAAGAAATTCCACCTGGGATCTAAAGACAGAGCTATGTTTGCTCAAAATCTGACATCATCAATGTGAACAACAAGATTTAAAAGCTGGAATGATGGCTGGCAATTTTAGTCGTTAGAGCAGAAGTTGGTTCAGCACTTCAATCTGCCGACAGAATCAGCAGCCACACAGGGCACATGGTGTGCCAGACTGACAATGAGCTAATTTCATAAAATTCATTCTCATTCTCTGTGTACTTTCACATGACAACTGCAAATAGTCCAGATTCTTACCAAAGCACAAATACAAAGGTAGTATATTTCCCTGCACAAAGAAATTTCAGAGTAAAAACACAAAGGCATTATTACAAAGAGATAAGCCTCAAAGGTTTCTTTTTTTCTCCATGATGTTTTCCTTCTTAGTATCCTATGCTTAAAATGAAAATTTTGTGAGAGAAAATTTAAAAAGCAAATCTCCCTACCATAAACTATTAAGAGCATTTCTCTCTCACAATGTCATTTTTTTCAGTATGAGATTTTGAAAGAGAAAAGCTTTCTACATATCCTAACTCAAAAAATAACAGCTGTGTGCTATGATTTAAAGGACAATCTTTCTGTGGTTAAACAGATTCAACCCTCAACGGACAAAAGAAAACTAAGCTTGAGAGTTAAGATACCCAATTTCTGTTTAAAACATTTTGGTTATCTTATGATAAAGAAAGAAAAAAAAACCACTAAAATTTAGAGGTAATGAGTTCTATTTTGATTTTTAAAAACATGTATTGTACTGAACGAGTACCTTGAAATAGTTACTGAAGCAAAGGCATTAGTAATAGCAAAACATCACAGAAAATTATAAGCAGAAAACCAGTATAAAATTTTTCCCCAAACAAAATACATAACCTTTTTCACAAAAATTAATGGAAAGAGGACAAAAATAAAGATGTTTTGCTTTATAAATAATATTGCCAAACATATGTATGTCTTAATTTTTAGACAACCAAACACCTGAAATTTAGCCAAATGTCTACTAACACTGGCAACCGTAACCCTTTCAAAGTGGCTCATCATTTGGTTATGAAGACTCCATTAAAACAAAACCTCAATCTAACCAAACTCCAGCTGAATGAGCTTTTCTTGAAGTATTATAAAATCCCATGTAAAAGGGGCAATGTGTTTTATTTAAGCCACTGGCACATGGTTAAAAAGCTTAAGTTTGCCCAGTTACAATCCTTTGAGCAGAATGTTGAAATTCTCTTTCTTCTCTTCAAAAAGATCTTCCAGAGAGCATCTCTTGCACCTTGTTCATAATGTACAATTTATCGGCATTTCTTTTCCTTTCTAAATGGCCGGGAGGGAAGAACTCCACAGCCACTCTGTGTGTGGTTAGTAATGGTGCTTTTACTTGTCATTGTACAAGGCCTGTTAAATATTTACAACACAGACAGCAATATCTGGTCCTAAACACCCAGTTGTGAGTTTGAATTTTGTTAGAAATAAATCTATGACAAGTTTTCCCTAGCAAAATGCCAGAAGACTTTACTAACAGCTTCAGGAGACCCAGCGGGTCCAGAGGAGCAGTTATAGGCCATCTGGTGATTACTTATTATTATTTATACAGCACTGTAGATGTACACACAGATGTGTTATGAATCCACATACAGAGAGGCCCTAACAAGAGTTTCAGACAGAATGCGACTGCTGAGCAAGTCAATCTGCATTAAACAAATACGCTAACCAGAGAGGGAATACACTGGCTGTTTTTTAATCTGCTATATTAGCTGGAAGACTATTTGATAAAAGAATGAAGAATTCTATATAATGACAATATCATTATCAACAACCTAGCTACATGTGGTTTTGCAAGATTGGCAAAAGAAGGATAAATGAAAGTCAGGCTCAGATCTGGAAGGTACTTTAAAAACTCAGCTATTTGTAAAAGAAAAAACTAGGAAAGAGCCCATTTCCTAACTTAGGAAGAACTGAGATACAAAGATATAAGATTTTATTTTTTTTCTACCAGGAATGCTCTGAGAACAGTTTCTAGATTATCATTTCAAATACTAAGTTATATCCAAGGAAAACAAGAGTGAATAACTAAAAAATTTCATCTTAATTTCCTGGGTATAGCTCTAGTTAGGTTCATACAGCCTTTTTTTGGGGTGGAGGCGGTCAGCAGAGACTGGAACAAAGATGCCTTTAATCTACTGTGCTCTTGGTAACATCAAAATAAATACAAGACAAAAAAACTAAAATAAATGACCACATGTTTCTAAGGGCAAGTGTCAAGACTATCAGATCTGACATTAAGATATTTAGGGCTGGGGCACAGTGGCTCACCCCTGTAATTCTAGCACTTTGGGAGGCTAAGGCAGGAGGATCACTCGAGGCCAGGAGTTCAAGACCAGCCTGTGTAAGAGTGAGATCCCCTCTCTATAAAAAATACAAAAATTAGCCAGGCATAGTGGCACACACCTGTAGTCCCAGCTACTTAGGAAGCTGAGGCAGGAGGATCACTTGATCCCAGGAGTTTGAGGTTGCAGTGAGCTATGATGATGCCACTGCACTCCAGCCTGGGCAACAGAACAAGATCCTGTCTCTAAAAAAAAAGAAAGAAAGAAACTTGGGTTTAATTCCTGCTCTCGATATCTCTACATTTTAAAAATCCCAGCCAAATGTCCCAATTTTGTCCATATGATGCATAGGAGTGGTCTACTTCCATCACAGGGTTACATAAAACTGCAGCATATGCAGAGTGGACTGAAAGTTATTGCAAAATCAACATATTACAAAAAATAAGGTTAGCATTTGGCCTAATTGTGTATAATGCAGTGTATTTTCAGCTGCCTGACAGCATGGAGGCACTCTTACCAGATGGGCACTGGATGAATTATTGAATGAAGTATGAATTATTAAATAAAAATTGGAATTTTTTTAAACTCTTGGCTGGGAGTGAGGAAGAAAAGCTTATTTGTTTGCCTGAAATTGCCTTCGTGTGTCAAAACATGTAAACATAGCATATACCACCACAAATGGCATTTTACCTACCAGAGCCATTGCTTCCCTTATAATTCTCCAATCCAAGGTGCTTCCTTAATATAAAGAATTAGTAATCAGCACTAACTCATTCTTCCTTGCTTTTCTTTTGTGCTCATGCCAGGTAATAGGGAAACTTGCCAAAGGTACAGAATTAAAGATCCAGAGTCCCATAGTACCAGTATGGCCCACTTAATGGGAGGGCTGGGATAACAGGAATAATCTCTATAGATTTGTGTTATATAGGCAATAAAACATATACCTTTGCAGCATGCCAGCATTTAACCAATCATAGGAGCTATTTGTTGCCTCATATATTACAGAGCAATAGAGATTTAAGGGATAATGTTCATGGAGGCAGAGGATATGAAGCAATAAACAGCTTTGGAGGTTGGTTAAATGCCAAGTGAAGCCAGGACTACAGCACCATAAACATTATTCCTATTATATGACAAGATAAGGAGGTACAAGAAGCTGCCCTCAATCCCATCACAACTAGGGCTCCATCACTATTTTTTGCCTTACAAAGGAAAAGCAGGTCTGGGAGGTCTATCAGTTAGTTATATGTTTCATGTCTCAGTTAAAAAGATATGAAGATTATCTCTGCAAGAAGGCTGTCCAGTAAAAAAAAAAAAAAAAAAAAAAAAAAAAAAAAAAGGTATGAAGAGAATTTCAACCTGTACCTAAATGTCCTCTGGGAGAAGAAGATCTGATACTAGATACCTTCAGGGAAAAAAACAAGCAAGAGTCCCTCAGGGTCACTCTGAACAGAGAAATAATCAAAGGATTTTTCCTTAAAAGGACAGAGTTGATACAGAGTGGTTGTGACAGAAACCTTTCTCAATGGCTAATAATGGGATGATACTGTCCATGAGTAGTATGTCCTCAGAGGAAATGTGTTCCTATTCCTAAGGAAATAGGTATTCTAAGTAATAAGCTGATATGATCTGCTCCTGCTCAAAGACTTAATTATGATAACCAGAAGGACTACTTAAATCTGCACAACTTACACTGCAAACCAGCGTCATGTGCCTGAGAAAAAGGTGAGCAATAATATGAAATTTGTTGACTCCTGGTAATAAAAACTGGGCAAAAAGCATCCAAAAGGTAAGTTATCTAACTGCACCCACATGAAACAACATCTCAAATCCAAGATTATTGACACAGTTATTTATCCCTGCTTCCACATACAATGGAATAACTTTATAATCCACCTTCAAGTAAATGTCCCCCCAAATATTAAAAACTTACAAGACTTCCTAGATTCAACACCAAACTACATTTTTATAATTTTAACAATAACACAGAGGCAAAGCCATTTTATAGTCACAATATTTTTACATAGATGCTATCTTGTAAACATTTCAAAAACCCATACAACTCAAATTCAACAGTTCTCTGCCAATAGGGTATCTGGGGCACTGTTGCCTTAACAACACTAACCCCATTCTCAGGAGGCAACTCTATTAACTACTCCTGCTACCATATTCCATAGAGAGGTATTAGCAAGAATATTGCTTTCCCTGAGTTCCTCTTCATGAGGTTGATGAGGCCTCAAGAGAAACAAAGAGTCTCCACAGGCATAAGGGAATAAGAGGGCTAAAAAACCTTATCACCTGTCTTTTCAGATAAGAATGCAGACAGCACAACCTTTAGCAGCCTTTTTTGTTGTTGTTTAAAAAAAGTACATGCAGCATATTTAGAACTCAGCTGTGTCACATCAGACTAACTGTTGGGAAGTGGATCATGAACATAATCCAAAAATAACAGCCATTAAAGACCTAGCAACCAAAACATGTTTATGTATCCATTGAAAGCCTGGTGGTTTTGATTATATGGTGGAGAGCATAATCCACTAGTCTATTTTAGGTGAATTTTCCTTTCACCTTCCCTTACTATTAGGACACAGAATGATTTCTGAGTTTAGGGGTGCATAGGGTAAGGTCTGGGCAGAGTACAGATACTGAAATAATGCAAGATTCTTCTAGGTTTTTTTTTCTTTGTTTGCTTTTTAAGAATCAGTCTCCTGAATTATAATCGCTTTCATTCCTTCTTCCTCTACCTGGTAGAAGCTACTGCTTTTTGAGACTTCTATGGTAGGAGGTTCTAAACTGTGTCTTACAAAAATTATCATGTCCTTATCACCCCTTTTGGGATTTACATAGTCTTTTTATTATTCTACCATTTCTGGAATAAAGAATCTGAACCAATGTCAAGTGGTTTATAAATATTAATAGCTTGAAGGCCTCAAGGTGGCTCCAGAATGAAACCATTCTCAAGGGATATAAGGAAGTTAGATGATAGGCCAAGGGTAGTTCACTTTACCAAATTTATCTTCTCTGCCAGATTTTCACTATTTCATATAACATAAAGCAATCACAGTAAATCTTATAAAGATCCCATTCAAGTTGTTACCGGATATTGGGAGAAACCTGGAAGGAGACTAAATATAATTTAAGAAATATAATCTCACCTGACCATAAAGTTTTGACATGCAAAGGAGGTAAAGGGAAGAACCATGCTACTTTCAAAGTCTTAAGTTGTAGCTTTCTATCCTTTTTCTATGAAACAAGTAACTTGAATCCAAAAAAAGAAGGTAGCAATGTTCCACGTGCAACTTCCCACTGAGGGAAAAAAATTTTTAGAACCTAAGCCAGAGGTTATAATGAACCCTAATAGCCAAAATGACAACAAACAATTCAAAAATGGGAGGAAGAAGTAGGGGAAGGAAATGGCTTATGGAAACAGAACCCAACCATAGAGGAAGGAACCAAAGTAAAAAGTCACTGCTGTTTTCCTACCTCCAGTTCCTCCCCCAAACCCCAAAAACAGCAAAACAAAAAGAAACAAACACAAATTTCACAAATCTGTGAAATCTCACAATTTCGGTGAATACCACTCTTTTCTGATGAGACAGCTTAATGAAATGCTACTTATATTTTTCTTCCTTAGAGAGCTTAAGAGATGCTTTTCTTGTGTGTTTCTTATTTCTATCATCCATTTTTATTTCTTTGAGAAGTTCTTGTCTGAGTGGCTTAAGCATACAATGTATAAGAGGGTACAGGAGTTAAGCAGCTTAAACAATAAGTGAAGAAAAATAATGGTAAGTATGAGAAAAATAAACCTTTTCCCCCAAAATGCATATTTTTCAAATAAAAGAGAGAAGTGAAAAGGGTACCAGGTATCAGTTGTGGGAGTCATAGTATACAGTATAATCAAGTTCACACACAAAATTTGGAGGGATAATTTTTAGATATGGACTTTAATAAAGCTGTCTGAAAAGTAAAAGAAATTTACCCTATTTTCCCAACTTGCTTCCATTGTAAAAGAAATAAAACATAAACCACATAGGGAAACATGCAGTCAATAATAAAGTTGGAAACTTTGACAAGAAAGGAAATATATCCTAGGATGCTAAATATTGCAGAATACAATGGCTTTGTTAGTATTTTCTGAAATCTTCAGCATTTACTGGAATTTGGAATCTTCCTTCTATCCATTCCTTGTCACCACCTCCATCTAATCTACCTCTCGAATTCTTAGGAATCTCTGAAATGTAGCTCTTTTTGTCTAAGTATTTACAATGTTTAATAGAACTAGTCTGCAATCTCACATATCACCAGTAAGTGTCACTGGACAATCACATGACATATTCCTAATTGAAGAGAAACTCAACCCTTCAGGTTCTATAAAATGAATTAATGGGCCAGGTGAGGTGACTCATGCCTGTAATCCCAGCAGTTTGGGAGGCCAAAGCGAGAGGACTACTTAAGGCTAGGAGTTCAAAACCAGCCCAGGCAAATAGTGAGATGCTATCTTCACAAAAATAAAATTAAAAAAATAAAAAATGAAATGAATTAATTAAGGCAGATATTACAAAATCAAGGAGCTTGCAAAAAAAAAAAAGAAAAAAAAGGCAGATAAAACCTCTTTTGTATTCCTTTCACCCTTTTTGGAACATGGCAGTAGGGACGAGTCTAGGAAGAAGAGTTTAAGAAGGTGAAAAATGAAAAACATAAGACAATTTCAACAAAATTACTTTATTAAAAAAGCATATGATGAAAAATATATGATACATAGTATACACATATAAATACAATTTTATGTAGCAGTTGGCACATAGAACAATTCATTTCATGGCATCAGACTGGGAAAATGTTTATATAATGCTGTGAGATCTTGGGTTCTATATTGGGTTTGTCTTTCTTAACACAGATAACTGCCTTAGCTGCTAACAGCGATTTTTCTGGATCAACAGTCAAAAGGCTGGGTTGTTTTCCTATTTAAAAAAATCCAAATAGATTCTGGCAAATTGGGGTTCACAATGAATGGGTACATTCTCAGCTGCCTCTCCAAATATGTTATGCAGATGGTTGAAGAGAAGACACTTCTAAACTTGCTTTGTATTTAGATGGATAGCTTCAGAAAGGAGGAGAGAGCAACATGTATTCTTCAACACAGTGTGTTGGGAAACAAACACCAGTAGAATAACAATATGGAAGAGAGCAAGGCAGATTTCATTACGGTAGAGTGCCTACACTTCCTCATAACTTGGATTTACACACTGCAAATCCTCTGATCTGATTACCTCCAGTGATCACGTAAAATACCGGCTTTAAACTCTTTGCCTTAGTGATAAAACAGCCACTTTGATTCACAACAAGACATTCACAATAAAGTATATTGTAAACGTACCTGTCCACAGCCCGGGGCATTGCACACAAACGGTCTGTCGTCTCCCATATTTCATATAGCAGAGCGGAGCTGAGGAGGGGGAGGTAGGGGGAAAAAGTTATGTTAAATACGCTGGAACAAAAAAAAAGTGCTTCAAAAATACCAAGCCTAGAAACAGGTGTTCCAAGAATGCCATCTATCAAAGCTGTAAACACAGGCTACTTTGGGGAGACTAGTTAGACAGGTGGCATATGATCTACTGAGCCCTCAATTGAAACTTTTAATTAGAAAAATTTAGACTTAAATCATCAAGGAATTTCAAACCTTTTCTAGATTTTCTCTCTGCTACAGTATATAACACACTACCCCAATCTGCTGAATTACAACCAATGCAGTTCCCTATATCAATAAATTCACTGAATGCTCGATGCGGAAGCCATATTTCTGAACTAGAGAAGACCAAAATTTGTCATTTAATTAATTAAGGGATTATAGGAGGGGTGCTCCATTTTACAGGGCCATAATCTGGCTCCCTGGTGTATAAACTACGAGACTGTTGGCAAGGGCCGTTTATCCCAGATTATTGCCAAAGAAAACAAAGCACCCATCCTATTGGGCTATATGGGAAATGATTTTCATTAATAAAAAAATAAAAATAAAAACCTTCTCTCCCCACTGGGAGCCTCCTTCTCCCCCCACCAATCATCTGTGGCAAATGGAGAAATATCGGCGCCCTTCCCCCCCCCATTCTATTTATGGCTAGGTTTTTAAAAGCAGCAATAAAACAAATGTCGATTCTTTGGGGGTTTACTGGGTGAATATGTTCCGGCTGTTTGTGCTGCTCTCGGCCAGAGTTCTTGGGCTGCTCTGTTGCAGCCAACAGATGTGTGCTGCTGCAGGGGATAAAAGAAATAGCACTAAAAGGCATCACCGCCCATCCCTTCTATTTCTCTGAAGACTTTAACAGGGTTTATATTGCTTTTTTTTTAAATTATTGAAGCTAAATTCTCAAAATGATGATTGAAATTCTTGTCAAAGAACAGTAATTCCAATCTGCATGTGTAGGGGAAATTTCTTGTATTCCAACTAGGAATAAAAATAGAGGTAGAGATGGATAAGGATTAGAAACGCAAATCACAGTAAAAATATTCCTAAAAGATAAACAATATTTTGGAAGGGTAGAATAAAGAAACGGGGAGGAGAAGTAAAAACAGTTTTATAGAATAAACACCTAAAGGACATTTCAAACATCCTTCCAAAAGGTATACAAAATAATATGAACACGGAAAGATGACAGAGGAACTATGATTTGAATATGCCTGGAAATGACTCCAGAACTGTAACCAAATTTCAAATTTTTATCTTGGAGATAAACCAAAATGTCAGGACAATGTCAGTCAGGCCTGCATTAAAATAAAATGTTAACATGCTAGACTGAATCTGGTAATCGGAAAACCATGCTTAAAACTCAGATGGTAGTTAGGTAACATCTCTCCTATTCTCTTAGGATTCACTCTGGGGTTAGAAACCAGTGTTTCTGGTTGTCTAATCAATAATTCCACAACTAATCGGTGTTTAAAATTGTGGGGTGCCAAATAAAATAGAAGGGGCTTCTTGGTCATCTTTCAGTGTGATAGGAACACAGTCTAACTATGAAGGAAACTGATGCTGCAGCATTGTTGTAATGGAAGAGAGCCTGTATGTACATACATGTACACAGATTTATATCACATTTAGCCAGGATAAATTGCTTCAATAAATTCTGTTCCTAGGAGAGGGCAGCTCAAGCTGATGATTGGGTACTGGGAAATGAGAGCTTCATTCTTCTTCACACAGCCTCAGGATAGGGGGTTTTCTGGTTTGTTTGTTTTAAATACATAATGATTTTTTAGGACTTGCTGGAACTACAAAATAGTGCAAAAATATATACAAGTAAACAAAAGTAAATAAATGCAAAGACCAAGGCCATTACGGCTGAAAACTCAGAGCAAGCCTGGAAAGCAATTCATCTCTGGAAAAATTCCTAACCGCTGTGCTAGAGGCAATTTTACTTCCTAGTCCCAGAATCTGCTTTCCTAATATAATCACAAAATGAGAATTTTATTTCAACAAGGTCTCCTAACATATTTTTAACCAGGAAGTAAACTACAAGGGCTAGAGTAAAAATAACACAAAGACCAGGCAGGATTCCTTACTTTGATCTTGGTTCTGTTATTTGGGGCTAAATTTTCTCATTTTTCTACCTATTTAAGGAGGGAAAGGGTGCTAGCTGAGAAGTAGGGCAGCACTGACATAGGAAGTGATTAAATAAATTCTGGAATGGTTTCCCTGAAACCACAAAATTCAAAATTTAACTTGGCTTTGCACAATCACATCACAATATATAGCTTCCAAATTTTATTTAATGGCATTCTTACTAGGAAATAGAGATGAAAAATCATGACTTTCTAAAAGAAAAAAAAAACTTGGGGGGGGGAAACATTAAAACCTAACAGAAGTATTTTCACTGCTCTTAAATATTCAATTGACAGCCACTAACTAGAATTTCCTGCTTCCTTCCTAATTTGCTGGCCTTTGTTTTAACATTTTCACCAAAGGGAAATCACAATGGGAGGAAGAAGGCTCTCTTTCTTACATACCTACAATTATTCTTAAATCATTCCCTCAGTTTCTTGCCCCTTGTCATTTCCATAATACTTGCTTTAAAATTTTAAAGTGATTTATTTTTTCAAAAAAATTTAAATATTTAACAACAGTAAGAATGATATCTCTCTATTTTAAACAAATACAGCTAACATCTTTTTTTGAAAAATTTCTCCTTCATTCCCAGTCTGCTTCATCAATTGTTACATATAAAGAATGCCATTGTTTATTTCTATCTGACACTTTGAACAAATCTCTAATTATCAGCGAGGTCAACTGATACTAACTCAAAAACAAAAAGCAACAAATTTCTGTAGTATAAAGAGACTGAGATAAAAAGTGAAATCTTGAGTCTTGAATAACGATGTTGGAATTTAAGTCACAGTTCATTTGTAACTATACTGCTTGACAAGCAGATCATGTGTTTGGGCATCACATGCACAGTGTGTCGTCTCCTCGATCTATTCTTCAGAATGAAACATAAGCATTTTATAGAACTAAACAATAAATGACAGAAGATGGATACACACATTAAGAAGCATTGCCAAAGGGAGGTTGGATGCTTTCAGCAAGGATTTTAGAACAGGAAAACAAAGATGCATAAAAAGGCATTAGAGGCCACGGTCTGTAGAAAAGGCTCAGAGTCACCAGAATGCATAAATGATAAAAATCAGAATTTACTCAAAAAAGAAAGTTACCTAGATGCTGGGAGAGAAGTGAAGAAAACTCAAGGTTTAGAGAATGATTTTTAATAACTGAGATAATAAAAAAAATCTGTTATAATAGTTTTATAGAGCCAGAGACTGTTCCTAAAATAGTCGATATGCAAGAAAATAGATTTTCTCTCTCTCTGTATATATAGATCTCTTTGTTTCTTTCTATCTATCTATTTTTTAATAAATGAGGATAGAATTTGTCACTGATGGTTACAGAATCAATTCTCTGAACCTGATTATGATGTGATCATTTCTCTAGTAACCAACTGATGCTAATAAGATGGCCTGGCTGGGTGCAGTGGCTCACGTGTGTAATCCCAGCACTTTCAGAGGCCAAGGCAGGAGGATTGCTTGAGCCTAGGACTTCGAGACCAGACTGGACAACATGTGAGACCCTGCCTCTAAAAAAAATTTTAAAAAGTAGCCAGGCCCATGTGGCGGTGCGAGCCTATAGTCCTAGCTACTTGAGAGGTTGAAGTGGAATGATGGCTTGCACCCAGGAATCTGAGGATGCAGTGAGCTGTGATTGTGCCACTGCACTCCAACATAGGCAACATAGCAAGATCCAATCTCTAAAAATAAAAAATAAAAATAAAATAACATGGTCCAATGCTAAGAAATAAAAATCATGTACAAACATACCCAGGTGGCTATTGTTAGGTTCCTAATGACAAAAAGCAGACCTTGGCCAGGCACATGGCTCACGCCTGTAATCCTAGCACTCTGGGAGGCCGACGCTGGTGGATTGTTCAAGGTCAGGAGTTCAAGACCAGACTGAGCAAGAAAGAGACCATCTCTACTAAAAATAGAAAGCAATTAATTGGCCAACTAAAAATATATAGAA
>VBSM01002616.1:17332480-17343227 GCA_008086735.1 Cheirogaleus medius | reverse complement strand
GTCCCAATCCCAGCCCCAGAGCCAGCCACCCCAACTGTGGCAGCCCCAGCCCCAATGAACTTGGCTGCCGTGTCGATGTCCCTTGAAATGGCGCTGGTTTGGAAGCTGTGGCTAGGGACAACTGAGGTCAGGGGACGTGAGACTGCCAGGATCCTGAGGTTCTGTGAGGAAGAGGCAGGTACAAGGTAAAGTTTTTTGGAAAACCTTTTGCTTTGGAAACTTTTGTACTATTTAAACCTTTTATGCTGCCAAATCCCCAGATTTCTCCCTCAAATGGAAAATCATTTAACTCCCTGGAAAACTCTCTCAAATGCTGGCAAAAAGAACCTTTTAATGTAGAAGGTGGACTTCAAATGCCTTCACAATCCAGGTGCAGTTTAGAACTGTAAGACTGAGGCCCTGGCCTGTTTTTGGTGCCCTGAGAAGATCATCTTCTTGAGACTAGATGCTCCCAACTGAAGACAGTAGACTAGGGCAAGTAATGGCAGTTAGCAACAGCACATATGGGCTTGTGCTGCCAGTGGCAAAAGCTGGAGCACTAGAACATACATTGTATTAACTGTCCTCCATCTCTGCCTAAAGCCAATGGCCTTTATACTTCACTAATTTTAGTCTGTGTGTCCCCAGCACTCCCCCTACTGGTTCTGGCAGGTAACCCTCCCTTGCCCTCACCCTGACACCACAGTCCCAACTCCACCAGTGAGGTACCGACCTCATCTGTCAGTGTTTCTGGTCGTTTCAGCACCACTACAGACAGTGGTCGACTCAGCAGCTGAGAGGTGCTCTTGACCTAGCAGGAATGACACAAGGACAGGAAGGTCAAGGAAGGCTGTGGAAAGGAGTTTTAGAACCATGCTAAGTTGTTACATCATCAGAAAGGGTCTTCTCTCTCCTCTGATTCCCTTTCCATTCTCACACTTAAATCAGAATCTTGGATCATTTATTCTTACTTTTAGCAAAATCTAAATTCAAGAACCACACCAGTTCTCTTGCTTTTCAGGCTTTGCTTTAAGGAAACCAAGTCTATTTCCTTTTGGGCCATAAGAGATTATCGTATCAACCCTTGCTGAACCCTTTTACAGCCCTTGAGAATAAGAAATTTTAGCCTCAGAAGCATTTGCTTCACTCAACAAAGGAGATATATATACAGATGTTCCTCAACTTATCATGGGGTTATGTCCAGATAAATCCATCATAAGTTGAAAATGCATTTAAAACACCAAACCTAGCAAACAGTAGAGTTTAGCCTCGCCTAACCTTAAATATGCTTAAAACATTTACATTAGCCTACAATTGGGCAAAATCATCTGGCAACATAGTACACTGTAGAATATTATTAATAGGAATAGCGGACTGGAAGCTATGGCTCACTGCCACTGCCCAGCAATATGACAGAGTATTATACTATCTTATCACTAGCCTGGGAAAAGATCAAAATTCTTAATTCAAAGTATGGTTTCTACTAAATGTCTATCACTTTTGTATCATCGTAAAGTCAAGAAATTGTAAGTTGAACTACCTAAGTTGGGGGTCAACTATATCAGTAATGGCAAGCCCACAAGAAGGAAGCCAACAATTGGGCATCTTTCCCTGAAAACATCCTTCTGGAAAGTAGGCACAAAGATCCATGCTCAAAATTTACCCCCTCCTGGTAGCCTCTTCTGACTGACCCCAAGCCAGTATCTCCATAACAGATAACATGGTGGTTAAGAGCCAGGGCCGGAGAGTCAGATAGGCTGACATTCAAATCTTAACTATCAGCTGTGTGATCTCTGGACACGTCACTTAAATCTTTTTAAGCCTGTATTCTCATCTATCAAATGGGAATAATATCTCTCAGGGCTGATTTGAGGACTAAATGAGATTATATATACAAACAGGTAAACTCAGTGCTAGATACACAGTAAGAGCTCAATAAATGGTATCTACTAATAGCATCACTCCTATTTACTTATGGATGAACCAACCACCTCCACTATCTGATAATTTTTAATTTCTTCCACACTACTGTTTCCGAGTCAAATACTTTTTCAATATGTATTTATGTGTATTTTAGTTTCCCACCCAAATTTAAGTCCGAAAATGAACTCCTAGCTATGGTTCAGTCAGGAAAAGATCATACACACTGTGCACTCAGCCCAAGTTATATAATCCACTTTAAGTTTACCACCTCTGGCTGGGTTCCAGTTTACAGGGAACATACAGTTTCAAAATTAGGAATAACCTAATCTTAGTTTAGACTCTCATCTATACTCTTCTCCTAAGACAGTTGGATAAGAACAGTTAACTGCTCTCTAAGGGATATGGGGTTAGAGTAGCATCTAGCAAGCATTTATTCTATTCTGTTAGGCTATACAGCAAAGGGCCTTCAAGAATCTCATTCACTTTCCTCCAGTCCAGCTGTGAAGAACAAGGTCTGATAGTAGGAAGAGGCAAATTGGCCCATGCTTTAAAACTCTCACAGAAAAAGCAAGTACTCACCAAAGAGGGGGTGGAGATGAACTTTGAGCAGGCGTACATTTTCAAGGGGTGAGGGGCTGTGGCAGGAGAACTGGAATTACAGAAACAGCATTATAAACATTGTCCTTGCTCACTAAACTACATCCTTATTAGAAGGTGTTAAGAAAGTTAAGAAAGCTTAATTGCCTAGAAAGCAGAGTGACTGATCTTAAGTCATCAGCAAAGGTGGAATTAGAACCCTGAAGGCATGATTTTCCTCCAGAACCCCAAACAACTCCCAAGATTTCCTTATAATCAAGTGATTTCCCCTGGTCTAAACAAGTAGTCACTTGGTCCCAGCTTTAGGACCTGGTATCCATTTCCTTAGCCACATGATTTGCAGTAGCCAGAGGAATTTTCCCAAAGTGTCCTTTGCCTTTTTCAGATTCTATTCAAAAAGAATCCTTCTTTGGACCTCGTCGTTTGGGTCTCAAAAAGTTGTCCTTTAAAGACTAGAGTCATTATACTCTTGGGAGATATTTGTTGAAGGCCAAGACACTAGAAGGTCTCCAACAATCTTTACTGAATTACCTAGAAGTACATGATTCTTCAAAACACTTCAATTTTCTACATTAATTAACTGGATAAGACAGATGAAGGAGGATCTATGCCATTATTATGTTTAGCAATGACTGTTAAACTATTATTCATTTTCATCATCATACTATGGCGTACTAAACTGTGTATTCCTGAGCTCTGAACAAGTCTTGACATTCTGTCAGTTCTAAGTTGGTAGAACTGAATTTACCTGAGAACAGAGGGTGAGTTAAAGACCTAAAGGCAAGGTTTGAGAAATCCACCTAAACCATAATTATCTGGGTATGGGTGGTGTACGTATTAAAAATACACATTCTTGCCCCTGCCCTGACCTTCCTGGTCAAGATCTATGGGGATAAGGCCCAAGTGCCCTGTATTTCAAACAAGTTTCCTAAATGATTGTTAGGTACACTTAACTTTAAGAGCACTGTCTTAAAACCAGTCTAGAAACTACAGTAGTGGCAGTGGCAGGACCTGAACTCGGATCTTCTCACTTTTCTTTTAAAGAGACAGGGTCTTGCTCTATTGCCCAGGCTGTCTCAACTCCTGGCCTCAATTGATCCTCCTGCCTCAGCCTCCCAAAGTGCTGGTATTATAGGCATGATACACCACACCTGCCATCCAATGTTTTCACTTTTAAGTTACATGCTTTCTTTTTTTTTTTACGCACTCACTCACTCTCACTCCGTTACATGCTTTCTAATACGCCACAGACTGAAATACTCAGTGAATGCTTAGGCCTGTTAAATGACACTTCTGTAAATGAACTGGACTCAGATTGTCCTAGGTTATAATCCTTCTGAATCCAGGATCTTAATTAGTTTTAGATTAATGTATGTCTTCAACTCTTGTCCTGTCTAAAACTGTTTCCTTTTTTCCTATGAACATATCATGTCATACTGTCCAGAACTCTGATCTCTTCCTATATATAACTCTAACCCAATTCTGCTGCCCGATATTCACGTTTTCTTGACTCAAAACCCAATACTTCTTTAAAGCTTTTAGAAAAGCGAGGGCTTTTTTCCAAGGCAATTAAATCTCAGCATTATCATTTGCAAAATATAGTTCTTAGGATTAAATTTATTCATTTACAAGTAATAGTTGTAGAGAGTTTAATGTGGTGTTGGTATGTGATAAGCCCACAAAAAGGGTGGCAATTATGAGAGCCTGCATAAAGTGCAGATCCCACCACTGGCCACATAACCATGGCAAGTGTGCAAATGGTAGCCTACACCTTGGGCGAAAGCACTATCCAGAATCAGGGCTTCTAAATCATCATGGGTTTCTTCATCAGTGTAGATGTATCACAGAGATATGGGGGTGCTAGCTTAACCATTCCCTTCCTTAAACCTTTTTTCCCTCCTAATGGCAGAATATGGGGAGATTCATAAATCCTTGAGTAAAGGTGGCAGGTGCAGACTCTCATGCTGGCCCTACTAGCTTGGCCTTACCCCACCCTTCTGGGCCTGCTATGTCTAACAAAAACCCTCATCTCTAGCTCACCACTTGTGATTTTTCCAACTTCACCAGAGTGCCAGGGAAGTTAAGAAAAAGGTACTGGGAAAAAACCAGGGGTCCAAAGAGATCAGTCTCTCTTCTGCCTTGGCTCTCCCAGGCACAGCCAGATGGACAGGGATGTTTTGGCTGTTCTGTTTGCTTCTACCACGTGCATGGCCTACTTTTTAAATTGAGGGGTGCTGACTAGAGGGACTGGTGGCTCTAGATGATCCACTATCCCCATTTGAGACTTCAGAATAAAGGCGGCAAGAGTCAGGATGAAGAGGCAAAAACTGAAATAGGAGGGGAGAGTCTGGAGACTGTGACAATCTGAAATGGCAAGACGTTGAGAAAAGAGCGTCTGCAAGGGCTGGGTCGGACCAGGTGAAAATGAGCATTCCCGGATCTGACTTTCGCCAGTTCCCCGGCACCCTTCCCCCACGAGACATCCAAGATGGCGCCAGGCCCGCGCGGTTGGAGGTCACCGGCACGCGGAAGAGGCAGCCTAAGGCACGGGGATACCGGGAGCTAGGGAGGGCGCGAGAACCTGGGTGGGAGTAAGCAAGGTAAGGGCCTCAAAGCGTCCACGCGAGGTGCAGTGCCCCTCGCGCGTGCGCGGCGCGGAGAGGGCGCGAGGCCCCAAGGCCTTACCTGCTCCCAGCGCAGAGAAGAGAGAGAGGGGCGGGGGGGCGGGAATAGCGAAAAGAAGGCTCGGCGCATGCGTGGCCCGGGCCAACGAGTCGCTCCGTCACGGATAGAGCGATTTGAACGTGGGGGTGTCGGCTAGGGCGCCATAGCGCCACCTGCCAGCTCTGTGGCGGTACCCGACCAGTTGCTCCACCTGGCGTTTGATAGGAGAAACTACAGGCAGAGCCTACCGGGTGCATAAATGAGGCCAACTCCGCAAAGCAAGCTGATCCTCAACGTGGACTGCGGTTTGGTCTGCACGGCATTTGGGATCTTGGACTTCCGATCGCTTTTCGAGCATGCGCAGTCACATTGCAAAAAAAAAAAATCCTACTGAGTTCGTGTTAAATAGCATACCGTCAAGCTTGGTGTTCAGTGCCTAAAATGGAGCAGGTAAAAGAAGTCTTGGGATTCCTGCCTTCTGTTGCGCGGGGACCCTGGCATCATTGCATGAGAAACCGATTTAATGGGCCAATAGTCAGCAAAATGCCCCACCTGCTTCTGGTGGCTCGCATTTTTTACCCCCTTTTCCTTATTCTGGTGATAAGCCATGAGAAAACCAGCATCACCAAGCCAGAAGACAGGGGCTAAATACGATCTGAAGCTCTCTTTCCTGAGGCCTGGGACAGACTCAATAATGGGCACCTGTAACCTGCTGTAAGGTTGCAAAGTCACCCCAGGCATGCCCAAGCCTCTGCCCAGGGTTCACCTACAAGAGTTGGGATAAACAGTACCCCCATGAGGTGCTCTCCTGAAAGCCCTGCCTTCTCTCTCGTCCCCTTTCTGTCCTCCTTCCCCTGGTGGTTGGAAGTGGGGGAGCTTCCTGGCCCTCATCTCTTCCTGTAGGCCTCTTTGTCTCCCAGACAGGACCCGACCTGCCCTTTGGAAGAGGGCAGCAAGGCCTACCTATTTCCAAACCCCAGCCGCCCTGGCATCGTGCTTGAACGTAGCACGAGAAAGATGGGAAAAAGCTCACCAAACCCCCATAAAAAATAAAAAATAAAAAGAAAGCCGCGGCTGTAAATAAAGCCAAATCCGCCACCCTCTGAGGGGCCGTTTGTCCTCCCCTCCTTGGCCCCGTCCTTCCCGCCGCCCCCTCCCGGCTCCCGGGCCCCGCAGCGCCCCGGCCCCGAGCTCCTCCATTTAATCGGATTTGGGAGAAGGGGAGGATAAATCACGGCAGCAGCTTTACGGTCCCGGAGGAGAGGCGAGCCGCAGCCAGGCACACCCCGGCCGGCGATAAAAACCGCCGCTGAAAGCCCACGGAGCAATTTCCCGGGACCCCGAGCGACGCCATTACAGGAATGTAATTTTGCCCGGATGAGGCCCCGAGTTTAATTATCCTCGCGGAGGAATTTCAATGCGGCCAATCCATCTTGCGGGCGGGCGGCAGAGGGATTTATATGGGCCCGTTATTTCACACCGATCCTCCATCTGCATTTTTATGGCCCTGAGCTCCTGAGAGGGAGGGGGAAGGAGTGGGGAGAAATAGGAGAAGCGAGCGAGAAGGGGGGAGGGGGACGGCGCGCCTTTCCTAAATTCACGATTCCAGCTCGATTAGAATTCTCTCAGGTTTCCCAATCTCTCTCCAGTTCTACTTGTTGACTGCGCCTGGAGTGCGCGGGTAAGTGGAGAATAGTACTGGGATCCTTGGGACTCAATCAACAGGTATTTACCCATGTATTAAGCGATGCCAGACACTGTGTAGAGGCTGTTAGGAGAAAAGAGAAGACAGGCTAGCAAGGATCTGAATTTATCTCCTGAGGTCTCCAGACACGACCATCCTCGCCAAAACGGAATTCCTTTGGGCTCTCAGCTTCTCATCCTCCAGGGCTGTGAAGCTGGCTCCTCCCAAAAGTTGTTACAGCCTGCAATGTTTAATACACCCTTACTCCCATACAACAGTGAACTCTGGATTCAGACAGAACTGGGTTCCCAAATAGCTGTGTGACCTTGGGCAAGCTGTTTAATCACTCTAAATCGATTTCTTCCTTTGTAAATTGGGAATAATAATAGTGCTTACCCCATAGCCAATATTGGGATAATATACATGAAGCTTTTAGCAGTGTACTTGGTACCCAGTAAGAGTTCAATAATTGCTAGCATCATCATCACCATCATCATCATCACTTTGATTATTATAGTTAGGAGCATTGCAACTGAATTCTGCATTGCTCCCTAGAGACTTTTATTGCAAGGTCCTTGAGATAGTCTCTTCTGAAAGAGACTCAATTATCACTTAAAAAAGTTTTTCACCTACCTAAATCATACAAAACAAGTTATTTGACATGCTGGTGAGTGGAGATCTGTGGGGAGGCTGAGAATCCTGGGGGCCAGTTCTACCGGGTTTCAAGCAAGAAATTAGATCTATAGGGGAGCAGTGAGACTACAAAAAGTGGGTGGAGGTTATGTGAGGAGAGGAGTGAATTTGAAAACAACAAAAAATGGTCTAAGAAGATTAGCTGAGGATCTTGGGATCTTCTCAACTATGGACTTGGGGAAGAGTTCTTCCTTCACTTCACAGAGGAAAGACTGGGGTCCAGGAAGGAAAGGGTGTGGAGCCAGAACTATCCTTTCCAATCAATTCCTTTCTTTTCCTACCAGACCATATAACAAGGTTGGCCCGATTGGCCAGTTTTTCTGATGACTGCTAGTGGCAGATTCTGACTGGTTAGCAGCCTCCCTGCACAGTGGTGACGGAGAACTGAGATTGATCTTTTCTTTTTTAGGATTGGTTAACAACCCTCAAGAGGGCCAGAGACTCATTTTAATTGACTAGATAGGCTAGGAGGGAGGTTCAGCTTCTCTCATACAGAAATTCCAAATATTCTTTTCCACAGAGGTCACCAAGAGAGTCTTGATTGGCTTATACATGTTTGCCTTTGGACGGGAAACACAGTAGCTTAGAGAAAAAAGAAAATCGAGAGAATCGTGCAGGCATACCACAGTTCGATTTCAAATTAGAGAGAGAGAGAGAGAGATTTACAGAAACAGAGTGATTAAAAAAGAAAGGGGGGGGCCGGGCGCGGTGGCTCACGCCTGTAATCCTAGCACTCTGGGAGGCCGAGGCGGGTGGATAGCTCAAGATCAGGAGTTCGAAACCAGCCTGACCAAGAGCGAGACCCCGTCTCTAAAAAAAAAAAAAAAGAAAGAAAGGGGGGGGGAGAGACTAGGCCACAGAGAAATGCAAAGGAAAAAAATATTGCTAGAGAGTAGAGGAAGGGTTTGAATAATTTGTTTTTCATTCCTGAGGGCTTAGGGTGAGGCTACTTTTATGACATGTTTTGCTAGATGCACATGTTGCCAGTACATAAAGAACAGCTGTCTTGGAAGCAGGAGACTGGGAGTCTAGTCCCAGCCCTGCTACCAACTAGTTAAGTAACTGCAAGTTACTTCATCTCTCAAAGCTCCTGTTTCCTCGTTTGGAAAAATCAGGGAGAACAGTAGGTGATCTCTAAGGTTCCATCCGATGTTAACTTTCCAGGATTCTTTTTTTTTCTTATAAACAGGCAATTTTCTACAAGTTGAAGTGGTACCTTTGCACTGCCAATAAGCACTATTCTTAGATCTTGAGCTTCTGTATTTATTTGTGATTGTTAAATTTCAAACTCCTGGGCTGTGATGGGCTGGTGGGTACTGACTGATGTATTTTCTACTTTTCCTTGCTAAGTCAGCTCCCCAAGACAGGACTGTGAGCCATCAGCAAACCTCCCTACTTCTGGAGAAAGAAATCAGTAGATGAAGGAAGGGAAAGGATCACTGGTATCCAGGCTTCTGAGGGAGGGATCAGTGGAAGAGTTGGTGGCAAAAGGATGGCCAAAAAAGTTTTTGCTGGGGAAAAACTTAAAGTTCCTTTGAATGTGTATAAGGAATTTGTACATGTCCTACATATTTAGAAGCCATGATTAAGTATCTATGGGAACAGATTTGGTCCCTGCCATTGGAAGGTCTCTCCCAAGCCGAGGAAGACACATAGACACAAAACATAGAAAATAAAAATCATTGTAATGTATTGTGAAAAGCTAAAGATAGCAAGCTAGAGATCTGAAGTCTAGATTTTAGAATACTACTAATTAGTTATGTAACTTTGAGAAAATCACTTTACCTCTCTGGACTTCAGTTTTTTCATCTGCAAAATGTAGGAAACACCAGACGATTACTAAGTTATCTTTCACCTTTAAATACATATTAAATAGCATAGATCTGGCCTTTCTGGTCTGCCCTTGTCTCCCAAGACTTCAAGTAGTCAACCAATATTTAATGAGCATGTACTATGTGCAAAGTATTATGCTACATATTGTGAGTGGCTATAAAAAGGAGACAATATAATCCTTTGTCTTCATAAATTAGTAATCAGTAAGAAAGATATGTACATATATAACTATAATATGCAGCAGGATTTAATAGGCTATATGAATAATAGGAGTTGAGGAGGTAGTAGGACTTTTAGCTAGAAAAATCAGGGGCACCATGATTTTTCAAAAACTTATTCTTTTTCATTATTATGGGTAGATAATAGTTGTATATCTTTATAGGGTACACGTGATGTTTTGATACAGGCATACAGTGTTAACCAGTCAATTCAGGGTGATTGGGGTATCCATCACCTCAGGCATTTATCATTTCTTTATGTTAGGAACATTCCAATTCCACTCTTTTAGTTATTTTAAAGCATACCATAACTTACTGTTGATTATAGTCACTTTGTTGTGCTATCAACTATTGTTCATTAGGCCGGGTGAGGTGGCTCACACCTGTAATCCTAGCACTCTGGGAGGCTGAGGCGGGTGGATCCCTCAAGGTCAGGAGTTTGAGACCGGCCTGAGCAAGAGCGAGACCTCGTCTCTACTAAAAATAGAAAGAAGTTAATTGGCCAACTAAAAATATATAGAAAAAATTAGCCAAGCACGGTGGCGCATGCCTGTAGTCCCAGCTACTCAGGAGGCTGAGGCAGAAGGATTGCTTGAGCCCAGGAGTTTGAGGTTGCTGTGAGCTAGGCTGACGCCATGGCACTCTAGCCCGGGCAACAGAGCGAGACTGTCCCCCCCCCAAAAAATAAATAACCATCTAACTTTATTTTTGTACCCATTAACCATCCCCACTTTATCCCCCTCTCCCTGGTAACCTTCTAAACCACTGGGAACCATCAATCTACCCCCTGTCTCCATGAGATCAATTGTTTTTAATATTTAGCTCCCACATGTGAGTGAGAACATGCAAGATTTGCTTTTCGGTGCTTGGCTTATTTTACTTAACATAATGTTCTCCAGTTCCATCCATGTTGTTGCAAATGACAGGATTTCATTCTTTATTATGGCTATATAATATTCCATTGTATATATGTACCACAATTTCTTTATCCAGTCATCTTTTGATGGACACAGTTTGATTCCATATCTTGGCTATTGTGTATCTGCAATAAACATAAGAGTGCAGATATCTTTTTGATATACTAATTTCCCTTCCTTTGGATATGTACCCAGCAGTGGGATTGCTGGGTCATATGGTAGTTCTATTTTTAGTTTTT
>VBSM01002616.1:17290044-17332380 GCA_008086735.1 Cheirogaleus medius | reverse complement strand
TTTAGTTGGCCAATTAATTTCTTTCTATTTTTAGTAGAGACGGGATCTCACTCAGGCTGGTTTCGAACCCCTGACCTTGAGCAATCCGCCCACCTCGGCCTCCCAGAGTGCTAGGATTAAAGGTGTGAGCCACCACACCCGGCCTCTTTGTAGTTTTGATTCGTATTTCTCTGATGAATAATAATGCAGAGCATTTTTTTCATATACCTGTTGGCCATTTGTATGTCTTCTTTTGAGAAATGTCTGTTCAAATCCTTTGCTCATTTTTTTAAATTGGATTGATTTTTTCCTATTGAGTTGTTGGAGCTCCTTATATATTTCTAGTTATTAATCCCTCATCAGATGGGTAGTTTGCAAATATTTTCTCCCATTCTGTGGGCTGTGTATTCCCTTTGTTGATTGTTTCCTTTGCTGTGCAAAAGCTTTTTAGCTTGATGTGATCCCATTTGTCTAATTTGGCTTTGGTTGCCTGTGCTTTGGGGGTGTTACTCAAGAAATCATTGGGGGCACCATGATTAAAGTAGATTTTTTTCTTCTTTTAAAAACTAATGAACTATTTGAATCATATAAAAGAGTGTGAGTAATGTATATTCATTTGTTCAACAGATATTTATTGAGCATATACTATGTGCCAGGCATTGTTCTTGGTGCTAGGAACACAGGCATGAACAAAGCAAGACAAAAATCCTTGCCTTCCCAGAGCAGACATTTTATATAAATTATAATGAGGTATAATGATAAAATGGGCACTCATTAAACCATCCCCCAATTTAAGAGAATAAAAAAAAATTACCAATACTACTGAGAGGCCAGGCACAGTGGTAGTGCCTCACACCAGTAATCCTAGCACTTTGGGAGACCAAGGCAGGAGGTTCCCTTGAGGCCAGGAGTTCAAGACCAGCCTGGGCAACATAGCAAGACTCCATCTCTAAAAAAAATTTTAAAAATCAGCTGGGTATGATGGTGTGTGTCTATTCACAGCTATTCAGGAGGCTGAGGCAAGACCATTACTTGAGCCCAAGAGTTTGAGGTTACAGTGAGCTATGATGGTGCCACTACACTCTGGCCTGGGCAGCAGAGTGAAACTCTGTCTCTAAAATTAAAACAAAACAGGCCGGGCGTGGTGGCTCACGCCTATAATCCTAGCACTCTGGGAGGCTGAGGCAGGCGGATCACTCTAGGTCAGGAGTTTGAAACCAGCCTGTGTGAGACCCCCGTCTCTACTAAAAATAGAAAGAAATTAATTGACCAACTAAAAATATATACAGAAAAAATTAGCCGGGCATGGTGGCGAATGCCTGTAGTCCCAGCTACTCGGGAGGCTGAGGCAGTAGGATCGCTTGAGCCCAGGAGATTGAGGTTGCTGTGAGCTAGGCTGATGCCACGGCACTCACTCTAGCGTGGGCAACAAAGTGAGACTCTGTCTCAAAAAAATAAAAAAATAAAATTAAAACAAAACAAAACACTGAGGGGCCTCACATGCTTCTTTCCTATGGTAACCCCTGAATTTTATGTTTATCAATCATTTCCTGGGTTTTCTTTATATTTTTACCAAATATTTTTATTTTGTCCCTTCCCCTATTTTAAACCACTCTAAGAGTGATATAATACTGTTTGTAGACTTCTTGGACTTAGTTTTATCATTCAACATTATGTTTCTAAGATTCATTCATGTTGCTGTAGTTTATTCACTTTCATTGATGTATAATAAACCACCAATTTGTTGACTAATTCTACTGTTAATGAGTGTTTAGATTTGTTTCCAGCTTTTTGCTATTATAAATTCTGCTTTGAACATTTCTGAACATGTCTCCTGGTATACATGGGCAAGAATTTCTTCATAGTATATGTATAAAAGGGAACTGCTGGATTGTAAGATATGAATAGCTTCTACTTTTCTAGATAATCTCAGTTTGTTTTCTAATACTTATACCCACCAAAGTAAATAAGAGTTTTGGTTGCTACCCTATCCTTGCCAAAGGTTGGTACTAAATTGGTATTTAGTCAATCTACTGGGTATAAAATGAAATTTCATGGTGGTTTGAATTTACATTTCCCTGATTATTAATGAAGTTGAATATCTTTTCATATATTTATTGGCCATTTATATTCCCTCTTCTGTGAAATTCCTAGTTGTGTATGTTTTTTGCCCATTTTCTTATTAGGTTATTTGTCATCTTCCCATTGGTTTTTAGGAATTAACAAATATATATCCTAGTACTGATCCTTTGTTAGTGGCAGTTTGTAGAGAGGTTGGGATTTTACTGGAGGCTCTAAGGATGAATGATTTCAGTTCCAGCTCAGAGTCTTCATTTAGTTGGATTAATTAATTCTTAATTCATTCATCAAATATTTATTGAATGTCTACCCAGACACCATGCTAGACACTGGGAATACAAATATATCCTGCATTTGCCTATTCCTTACCACTTCCAAAACCTAATTTGGTCCAAACCACTGACATCTCTTGCCAGATCACTACAATAGCCTACTAGCTGGTCTCCTTGATGCCAGTGTTGTCTGGCCATAGTCTACTCTCCACACAGTAAGTAGCTAAACTGATCTTTTAAAATGTAGATCAGATCATGCTACTTAAAACCTCCCAATGTGGAGGAGGGGGGATGGGCAAGGTGGCTTTCACCTGTATTCCCAGTGCTTTTAGAGGCTGAGGTGGGAGGATCTCCAAGGATCACTTAAAGCCCGGTGTTTGAGACCAGCCTGGGTGACAGAGCAAGACCCTGGCTCTAAAAAAACCAAAAAAATTCCCCCCAAAACTCACAAGAAACAAAATAAAGGTCACAATAGTTTTTTAGTACTTGTAGAAAAATATTTCCAGGGTCCAGCTACCATAGGCTTCTACTGATCCTCAGACAAAAAAACATTTTCCCATTTAGGACCCTTACTTTTCCCTCTGCCTGGAACATTCTTCCCACAGATCATTTCATTTCATTTGTCCCTCATTTCATTTAGGCCTTATCTCAAATATTGCCTCCTTAGAAGCTTTCCTGACTATACTATCTATTTAAATAGCCACCACCCTCCCTTCTTTATCCCTTTATCCTCCTTTTTATTTATTTATTTATTTATAGAGACAGGGTCTCACTCTGTTGCCCAGCCTGGAATGTAGTGGCATGATCACAGCTCACGATAACCTCGAATTCCTGGGCTCAAGCAATCCTCCTGCCTCAGCCTCCAGAGTAGCTGGGACTACAGGCACATGCAATCATGCCCGGCTAATTTTAAAAAAAAAATTTTTTTCTAGAAACAGGGTTTTGCTGTGTTGTCCAGGCTGGTCTTGAACTCCTGGCCTCAAGCAAACCTCCTGCCTTGGCCTCCCAAAGTGCTGGGATTATAGGAGTGAGCCACTGCACCCATCCTTCCTTTATTTTTGTTTTTAGCACTTAGCATATATAATTTTATTTTTATTTGTTATTGCTTTTTTTCCCCACTAGAAGATAAGCTTCACTAGGGCAGGGACGTTGTTAATTACAGTATACTCAGCACTTAGAACAGTGCCTGGCACATACAAGTCTCTCAACAGAAATGTTGTGAATCATTAAACGGTGAATAAGATGGCATCCTTGCCCTTAAAAAGTTTATAGTCTAACAGGGGATACAGAGAATTAAAAGACAAATAATTTTAACACAGTGCAATAGTATTATAAAAGAGGTAAGCAGTTCCACATTCTAGGAACCACCTCCATAGGCTTCACAAACTAGAAGCCCTACCCCGGAGGCTGTCTTTTCTCTAAACTTGGACCTGTAGCCAATGACCCTGCATTCATCTAACCTTTTCTCTGGGCTCTATTCCCTCCATTTTCTCCCCACTAAATGAAATTGAAATCTGTTTCTAGATATCCCTGATTCTGTCCTTATTTTTCCAGCCTTACCTGAGTCAAGAGGCCCTAGTGTATTTGATTGGAAACTCATCAAAGAACAAGGATCACTCACCCAGAGGTCTGATCGGAAAAAAAACCAAACAAACGAGGATCTTCTACAGTATCTCTCCATGGAGGCTAAGGCAAGGTTTGGCTCAGGGGAGCTGCTGATGAGTATTATAAACAGCCTGAAGATGCCCAGACGTATAAGGCAGAAAAATGGCAGGACAGACAGTAAAATGACTACAGGTATGCACTAGAAGATAGCCACATCCTCTTTAGGTGGGGACTAGCAGGAGAAGTCATGGCAGCTGTGAAAGGGCAGGAGAGAGAAATCAGCACCTTCTTTTGCAGTAAACTGAAAAAGTTTCAGGTGAAAAATGGATTTGGGAAGCTGTGAGAAGTTGAGGGAGTTGTTGGTGGGCAAGTCTGGGGGCATTCTAGCGGTAAAGGACAGAATGGCAAAGGCAGGAGGAAAAGAGTCAGAGGGTTGTAGTGAGATGAGCAGGCCCACACCTCATATTTGTGGGGCCCAGGGCAAGATAAAAATATAGGCCTACATACCAAATGCCTAAATATGTAAAAGTGACGAATCAAAGGTAACAAACTGTTAAATATGAAGGCATTTCAAAAAGTTTGTGGAAAAACGGAATTAAAAGATAAAAATAAAAAATATAAACTTTATTTCTCAACATAAGTTCCATCAATTTTAAGACACTTTTGTAAGCAATGATACCAGCCATGTAGTCCATCCGTAAAGAACTGAGGGTTCTGGGACTTTAACCATGTCAATGCAGTTTTTTTTAACATTATTATCTAAAAAAATATGGGTGCCCTTTAAAGATTTTTTAAGATTAGGAAACAAAAAAAGAAGATAAAAAACAGCCAAGCCAGGACCGTGAGGTGGATGCCTAATGATTTCCCCTCAAAACTCTTGCAGAATTGTCCTTGTTTGATGAGAATGAGCACGGGCATTGTCGTGATGGGGAAGGACTCAGGTGAAGCTTTCCCAGGCGTTTTTTGGCTAAAGCTTTCGCTAACTTTCTCAAAACAGTCTCATAATAAGCAGATGTTATCATTCTTTGGCTCTTCAGAAAGTCAACAAGCAAAATGCCTTGAGCATCCCAAAAAACTGTTGCCGTGACCTTTCCTCTTGACCGATCTGCTTTTGCTTAGACTAAACCACTTCCACCTCTTGGTAGCCATTGCTTTGTGTGTTATCTTCAGGATCATAATGGTAAAGCTATGTTTCATCTCTTGTTACAGTTTTTCTAAGAAATGCCTCAGGATCTTGATCCCACTTGTTTAAAATTTCCATAGAGAAAGCTCAGCTCTTGCCTGTAGCAGAACTGGGTGCAATGGTTTTGGCACCCATTGAGTGGAAAGTTTGCTCTGCTTTAGTTTTTTAGTCAGAATTGTGTAAGTTGAACAAACTGAGATGTCTGTTGTGTTAGCTATTGTTTCTACTATTAGTCGTTGGTGCTCTTCAATTAGGGCATGAACAAGATTAATTTTTTCCTCACAAATTGATGTGGATGTTCTGCTGCTGTGGGCTTCATCTTCAACATCATCTCATCCCTTCTTAAAATGAGTTATCCATTTGTAAACTGCTGGTTTCTTTGGGGCATTGTCCCCATAAACTTTTTGTAAAGCATCAATGATTTGACCATCCTTCCACCCAGCCTTCACCATAAATTTGATGTTTGTTCTTGCTTTAATATTTTAGCAAAATTCATGATGCTCTGATAGGGGCTCTTTTCAAACAGATGTCTTATCCTTCTTAGTGCCTCAAATTAGATCCTGTCTTTGGTGCAAAAAAAATTTTTGAAATCCATGCATAGTTTTTTCACAATATACATTTCCCATGAATTTTTTGAAGACGCCTTGTAATACATGTTCTACTCTTATCTTGACAAATATCAATATCAACTGGAAGGTTTATATTTAGAATTCTGGGACTCCTTCATCCCCCTCCGTCTGACCTTCAGGTTCTCGTTCCATTCCTGGCTGTATCTTCTACCAAAGAGGCCTCACACAAAAGTATGCGCTCAGTGCAGCCACACATCTAAACTATTTCTGTACTTCAGACCAACAGGACTGGGAGTGTACCCCCAGCGCTCAGTCTGTGCTCTCAGAAGACTGGACCCCAGGAAAAGGTGCTAGAAGTCAGCTTTGGCCCTAGAATGGGCTGTTTTGCTCAGCAGGAGATTCTGGTAACTAGGGCATGGTCTAGGAGGGGGAGGCATGAGCTCTGGGTAGACACATCCACTTAGCTTTAAGTTATCCTCACTCTGGAGGAGGAGGAGGCCCTCTAAAATAGGCACCCAGGGTAAAGTCCCTCTGGCCAGGTCTAGGGGCATGGACTCTGAAATCATGTAGACCTGGTTCAAATCCCCATTCTGATATGTATTTATTTTTTGAACCTGAGCAGACTCTGAGCCCCAGTTTCCTTATTTGTAAAATGGGGATAATAATACATATTATACCTTACAGGGTTATTATGAGAGTTAAATATGCTAATGTGTGCAAAGCACCTGGTATTTAATAACCACTACTCAGTTCATATTGGTTTCCTTCCCACTCACTACCATGCTTCCCTCAAAGTAACCATGGAGGCTGGAGAAAAACATGAAGTTTTTTTTAGGTAACACTCTCTGGCAGGAGTAGATCTAGGTAAAAGGAATTTACAAAACTGAGAGTAATAATCCCAGCTCAGGCAGGAACCCTGTGGGAGAAAGAGGAAAAATAAGTTGTCCTATATGCAGATAAATGAGAAATGGTAATGGCATAATTGCTTTTACAATCTGTTTGTTTTGTTGAGGGTAACAGCTGGTTACTGTTTTGGTTCTCAGTTTTCAGGTTAAGACAGAGGAAGAAAAGGTGTGAGTAATCCAAAATAATATTAATAGAATAACCAAATGCCATTTCTTGATGACCAGGAACACAGTTAGAGAAACACATGGTTGCAAACACATATGGATTCTGTCTTTCAAACACAGAGATTGATTCTCTTATTAAGTTGGTTTAGTCATTGTTCCTGAACATATATAGATTCTTACCACATGCTGACAGTCTTGCTACTCCTGCATCTGGATGCCCTTCTCCCTCCTTCTCAGACATTCCAAATTCTACTTTTTATTTTAGGCTGACTCCTTCCATGTTAGCATCTTTACCCACTGCCCCCACTTCCCCTGCGTTCTTCCTAGTCTATATCACCCAGAACTTATTTACTATCTTAATATGTTCACTGTCTTGTATTGTTCTCTCTCTCTTTCATGTGTGCAAGTCTTGTCTCCCTCAATAGATTTTAAGCTTATTAAGGGCAGGAACTATATTTCTAATTCTCTAAAATTTCCCATGGTGTCTATGTATTCATTCAATATTCATTTATTAAGTTCCTATGTGCCAGATCTGTGCTAGGTACTGGGGATACAGAGAATAAATATACATATATATATATGTGTGTGTGTGTGTTTATTTTCTATATGTATATATGTATATTTAAAAGTATATATGTGTATTAAAATATATATGTCACTGGAGTAGCTACTAATGTAATGGACTCATTGGCAGTTTGATAACTGCCTATAATATGTTGAGCACATAATGGAACTCCAATACAGGTTTGATGGATTGATGAACCATGCTGCTTTTCAAATAGGCATTCAATGAATGAATTAATGAAGGAAACAATTGAATAATGAGCCACTGATACAGCTGTTCCAGGTGTACTTCTCCTGTATGAACCTAGATCTAGCAGACTTAAAGGTGTAAGACTGGTTTGAGAGAAGTGGTCTTTAGAGTCACCAAAGCAGAGAGCCTACTGTCTTTTCAAGGCAACATTGACTCCTTTCCATAGGGCCTTGTGATTTAATCACAAAACATTTTACAGGCCTTGGTGTATACCTTTTGCCAATTTTGTCATTCAGGTTGGGCAGTTATTAGAACTATGTCCATCATCATAATAAAAACAGCTATTATTGAATACTTATTATTTGCTGGACTTTGTGCTGATTTCTTTAAATGAATTATTCAAATCCCAACCACAACCCTATGAAGTAGGAACTATTATTATCCCCACTTTACGAAAGAGGAAACTGAAGCACAGCTAGTAAGTGGGAGAGGTGGGATTTGGACCCACTGTGCTGTCTATATAATAAACTAGGAGAATAGAGAACTGAGTTCTTGAGCTAGCCCTGCCAGTTACTCACTGTGTGAACTGCAGAAGTCATTTCAGCTCTCTGGTCTTCAGCTCCTTTTGATCACATAGGAGCAGCTAATTCTTCTGAATTAAGTCCAGTGCTCTTTCCACCAGCCTCAGTTGCCTAAATCCAGTGGTGGTGATCCCCTAAATCTCATCTTTCATCTTCCTGTGGTATCACAGGCAGCTTGTAGTATTGTCATTCATAAGATGGGTGCCTCTTGTTTTTTTTAATTTTTTTTTTGAGGCAGGGTCTTGCTCTGCTGCCTAGGCTTGAGTGCAGTCGTATCATCATAGGTCACTGCAACTTCAAACTCCAGGACTCAAGTGATCCTCCTGCCTCACCCTCCCAAGCAGCTGGTACTACAGGTGTATGCCATAATGCCTGGCTGATTTTTCTATTTTTTTGTAGAGACGGGGTCTCACTCTTGCTCAGGCTGGTCTTGAACTCCTGGCCTCCAGTGATCCTCCCACCTTGGCCTCCCAAAGCACTAGGATTACAGGTGTAAGCCACTGTGCCTGGCTGGGTTTCCTTTTCTGAGAGGTTATGTATGAAGACTTTGATTGCTTCGTGAAAGGATTGGCTGATAGGGAGTATTGTGAGAGCTGCAGAAGAAGGACTCTGATCCTGATTTCTTCCTGTGACCCCATCCCTTAATTCCTAGGTTTAAATGAGAATATTTCCCAGTATACAGAATGCTTGCTATCAAGAGTCCATTCAGAGAGCACATAACCAAAACTAGGCTGTGACGGAAAGGCAGGTAACAGGTCCAATTCCTTTTTGAGTGAAGAGTTGAATCAACATCATCAAGAGACTGAGACCAGGTAACAAGACAGAGCAGGCAAAGGCTGACTTTGCTGGGGAGCCTCCACATAGAAACTAAAGCTGCTTAAATCCTCCATTTTGTCCCTTCATAGATGGGATTTTGCCTCCTACATATGCAGACAAAAGATAATAATTATCTGAACAAGTATGCATGGTTGGCTGGCATCAGTCAGTTTTAAACTGGTATGCTTAAATAAAAATTGGTTTGCTGTACTACTCATGTTGTTTTTTGACCCAGCTCTCCCTCTTTAGTTTCCCTTGTATGTGTAACAAGGGTAGCTGCTCACCGGGGCAGACTGGCTGCGGTCTCCAGTGAGATGCCTACTGTGTCCTTCTCTAGAGCTCCTTTACTATTAACACCAGGCGCCCTGGCAGGATAGCCTTTGTGTTCCTGCCGTCACCACTTTCCCTGGCCTCCAATTCCATCTTGTCGTTTTTCAGAACCATTTACATGGTTCTCCTGTATTCCTCTCCCTACCCCTTTATCCCTGTGTAAAATTCCACAGAGGCAAGAGGGGGGGGGGAATCCACCATATCTCTGTCTCTGTCTCTGTCTCTGTATCTCTCTCTCTCTCTCACACACACACACACACACACACACACACTGGCAGACAGACTTCATCTCTCCCCTGACCTTGCCATGCCCCCAAATACCAAATCAAGATCACTTCCCTTTTGGGGGGATTCACCTGAGGTTGCTGAAGGACTGAATTTCTTTTTTTTTTTCTTTTATTTCACAATTTACACTAGTGAAGGGCTGAATTTCTGAATCATTTATTTCCATGTCAGGCTGCAGCTGAGGGCCTGATAACCAGCAGTTTGGGGGTCAGTCTGCATGTGTATGTAATGTATTTGTAAAGGTATTTTCCTTAAGCAGAAGGTAGCTTTGATTGTAGGTTAGAATTCTAAGTGTTTGTGTGGGAGGGGAAGTTGGGGCGGTGAGGAAAAAAGGGCTGTTCTGACCTTTGGGGGTGGGATTCAAAGAGAAGTCTTGGTCGGTTTATTTTCTGGGAACCCTCAATCTTTGGGAGAAAACGTGGGTCAGCTAGGGGTGAACCAGAGGTTCGCAGGAGACCAGGGAACAATGAAACTGCTTCACAAACCGAGGAACGAACACTTGCAAATGAATTGACCGGGGGACACACTTCGGCTTCAAAAGGAAAGCAAAATTGGGAAAAGAGTCGGCGGCACAAGGGCAGAATTTAGAGAGGAGAATTTAGGAAAGCTTCTGGGTGAGAGCGGTGTGTGGACAGGTGGGCTGGGAACGGTCGCTGGGAGAAGGCACAGGCCAGCCGCAAGCCGAGGCGAGCCAGACGACGCGCTCCCCGGGCAGGCCGGGCTCTGTGGGTCCATCCACCGCCCGACCCGGGCGGCTCTCGCCTCCTCTCTTGCCATCCCCAGGCCCCTTCCTCCACACCCACTCCTCCTGGCTCCCTTTCGATAATCTCCTGACATCTTTTCAAATCCAATTATAGAATTAATTGACGTGCGAACCGAGAAGCAAACAGAAAGGGGCGGCAAACACCGGGCGGTTCAGATTTATCCTCCGGCCTCCGCAGGCCCCGGCCGGGCGAGATTTACTGGGTCTCGAACACAACGACAGTTCAAACCTTTGATTAATCATGTTTTTCTCCCGGCCCCATAATTTAGTTGCTCTTTCTCCCTCCCTGCCTTTTTTTATCAGTGGAAACAGAGACGGAGTCCTCATCAGCTTCAATTACAAATATTAAGCCCCGGGACAGCACTTTGACAGAGAGGCGGCCGGCCCCCCTTCCGTCCCGCCCCCCTAAATCATCCCCGAATTAACATCACAATCGGCGGCTGGCGCGCGTTCAGATTTAAATGGTGGCATATTGTTCGCGGACTGTCTAGTTCAGACTCGCGGGTTCGCAGCTCCCGCTGCAGCCCGCGGCTCTCCCGCCACCGTCCCTCTCCGGCCTCGGGGAGGCTGCGGGGCCCTGTCTCCAGCAGCCGGGGCTGCAGGCGGGGCGCGCGGGGGAAGGGGCGGGCGGCTGGGGAGAGGGGTCGGGCGTGCAGGGTGAGTCAGGCAGAGGGAGAGGGAGCGCTGATGCCCGGGTTGCGCGGAGAAGGGGGATCCCGAGCGGAGACAGGAGGGGACCTGCGCGTGGGATTGGGGTCGGGGGTGGGGGATGGGGGGTGTGAGGAGAGGATGAGATTTACGCAAATTAGATGCAAATGAAGGCCCAGAAGCAGCGGGTTTGGGAATGCCAGTACTCGGACCTTTGGGTTTGGGATTCTGACCCCTCGCAGGTTCTGCCGGGCACCCTTGGGTCTTGGTGGACTAGCCAGGAGGCAGGGAAACCTCTTGTTCTTTCAGTCATGCGGTTTGAAGGGAGAATGTAGAGCAAGATCTCTCCATTTCCCGGGCATATTAGAGAAAACTGACCCTAAACTACAGCCGGAAGGCTTGAAGACCCAGGGAGAGGTTGCAATACCCCCTGGAAATTTTTCGGATTAGAAGACGGACCCTCGAAGTAGCCTGGTTCTCTGCAGGCTTTGGGGGAAAAGATATGATAACTACTTGGCTCTGTCTCATTCAAGAGAAGGAGAAAAGGGAGTGTCACTCCCCTGACCCCATCACTCCTTTCAGAATGAGGGAGCTCGGGAAGAAATATGTCAACCTGGCAGTCCAGGTTTCCAGATATTTTCCTGTTCCACCTGTATCTTCAGTCGGGCCCGCTTCCATCTCCAGGACCCGATTTCTGCCTAGCAACATCACAACCAACCAAGATGCAATTAAACCTGTCAGCTTTGCTCATCCTAAACTGGGATTGGCTGCTCACAGTATGCGCATCCCAAGTTTTCATTGGCTGACGGCCACCTGTATGGAAATGAGAATTACCCCGGACTCTCAGTCCCTTCTTAGCAGTGCAGACCTGTGGCTTACTGCGTTGAAACCTGAAGGCATGGATTCGGAATTCCTGGGCTTGTTTCTTGCCCTTTCTCCTCTTCCTCCAAGGAGATCTTTCTAACATTGCCCTTCTCTCTTTGTGCCCCTGCCTGGGGCCTAAACTAAAAGAAATCCGACCAAACAACCAGAAATAATGTGGATTTGCATGCATGCTTTTTGCATCTTCTTTGCATTCTCTCGGTTCAAGGTCAAGATTTTGCCCTTTCCCTCCAAAGTCGCCACTGTTCCTGCCCCTTTCTTCCACGTCCATCTAAGGGGCGGCTTCTCTCCGTGTGGAGTTTCTCAGGCCCTGCCCCCTATTTCCCAAAACCCTTCCTCCAGGTTCAGGTCCCTCAATTCCCGACCACCCTCTTCTCCCACTCAGGATCCAGGCATCTCGCACAACAATCTGGTTGAGGAGGGAGTTAGAGGGGGAAATGACCCCCCCCCAAAAAAACCTCCATCCTCTCTCCCCATCCATTTTCTCCGAGGGAGCCGAGTTTGACAGCGAATTCATTCCGAGCGGGGAGGGTGATTTATTCTTCAAATATACCGACAAGTGCGGGCATGATGGAGCCCATTAAAATGTTGGGAGATTGTTTTTATGATTGAAGTCTGTATTACTCCAACCATAAAGAAAGAGAGCAAGGAGTCATTAGCATTTTCATGATGGTGTATTTCTGCTTGTCTCCGCGCCATCACTCATCTTTACTGCCCGTCCCTTTGCTCTCGCGCTGCTACAATGAGGAGAGACTGCAGCCTGAGTTGGGGTTGGGGGTGGGGGATTCGGGGGCCAGAGATCCACCCCCACGCCGCTCTGCCCTTCACGCCAAATCCTCACCCTCCCTGGGACGCAGAGTGTGGGAGAGAGGCCCGACACAGACGATGTGCCTCAAGCTTCCTTCTGCTGGCTCCTTCTGCCCCCAATGGTGGGAGCAGGGGGTCCTGCGCAAATGGTGCTTGGAGATCTGAGAAGGCTGGAGTTGGGGAAGGGTGTACACCCCTCCCTTTCCTCGGCTCTTCCCTTCCTGACCTACACACCACTTAGAGCTCTTCAGAGTTATCCACATAGGAGTAAATTCAGAAATTCCTAGCTGAGTGCCTTGGGCTGGAGACATCAGAGTCGAAGTGTACAAAAGAGAGGAGACCCCAAGTTCTTGGGTTTGGGACTGTGTTGGTAGGAAGTTGGGAGCCTGGACATTTGGCTTCTGTCTCTGCTACTACCTTAAGGGCGCTTTGACCTTGCTCTGGGATGAGTTCAGGCCTCCTGTCTCCACCCCAATTCTCCACCTCCTGCTCCTAATTCCCCAAATCCTTCATTCTTTCTCCTCAGTCATTTACAACCAGACCCTCAGATATCCCAAGGAACAAATTCACACCCTCCATGAAAATAATGGAGATCAAAATAATTTACTGCCATGGTAGGAACTTGGAGAAAGTTGGCTATGGGCAAAACACTGCCTCCAGGTGCCCAATAACTGTTGAAGTCAACTGTCCTCATCCCTATATCTGATAGGGCTCTAACATAAAGAAACATTCACTCCAGGTTGAGCACACTCTGCCTGCATATCCTATTGACCCGAAGTGTATGGCACTTGAGTGGGGGTTAGCGGGGACATAGGCTAGGTTAAGGGGTGATGGGGGAGAGAAGGTAGAAGTAACAGTGGGGAAGTAGAAGTGTTAGCTGGTAAGACATTAATAGTGATAATAACAACTATTAGTGGACCACTTTCCTGTTCATCTAATGCTTTCTTATTGATGTCTCACTATCACCTGAGAGGTAGGTTTCATGACCCCCCATTTCACAAATGAAACCAAGACTCAGGTTGGGGGAATACCCAAGGTCACTTAGCTAGTAAACAAATGAATCAAGATCTGAACCTGGGCTGTCTTCATTACTTGAAGCTGCCTGAGAAGGAGCTCCGGATCTCTAAAGTAGAAGCCAGGATGACTGATTGCCCCATAGACTTCATCTGGGTTAATAAGAAAGTGGGGGAGTCTGTCTGGTAAGAGCTTAAAGATTTGGAGAGAAATTAAACTACAAATATATATTCCTTGGTCATCATGTCTGGATAGTTGGGTAGTGGTTAACATTGCTGGGATTCACCCCTCTCTAATCATTCATTGAGTGAACATTTATGGAGTACCTACTATGTGTCTTCTTTTGATTGACCACACCCTCCCCTTTCCTACCCCTGCACCTACTGGGATGGGTATCTAATAGGGCTCTCAGGTCTTGGGCAGGGGTAGAGACCCAGGAGAAAAGTGGGGTGTGGAGGTGACAGCCCCCCCATAGCCTGCACAGTGCCCAGAGGCAGCTGCAGCGGCAGCTCCAGATTTATAGCTGCCCCGGCACTGATGCAATAAAAGCAAACGATCCTTCTCTGTACTAATTTCTGTGTAATTAGATCTCTCCTGGCATGGAAAGTGGGGAGCGGGGGTGGCCAGGAGGGGAGGGTGCCAAGGACTCTTCACAGAGTCCTCCTTGGGAGGAGGGGCTGCTGGACACACATGGCTTCACGTGGGGCAGGTTGGTACATGGATCTGCATGTACTGTGACAGAGTTGGGAAATGCAGTGATGCACACATGGAAGGCAAGGAGGTGGGGGAGTCTTGTTGTGTCAACACACTTGTGCCCAGGATGGGGGGAGACAAGCTAGGGATCATGCACAAAGATCCCGAAGCCAGAAGAATAACTCCTGGCTAGTCTGTATATACATGAAAGGTATTGAAATCCTCAGAGGAGGTGCATACAAATTTCCCTATACTAAGCTAGGTACTAAGACCCCTCCGAGAGGCTTGAACAGCAAAGAATTCCTTCAACCCATCCACATTTACATCCACATGTACAAAACAATACATACATACACATTTACTTGCATGAAAGCAGATACACATCTCTTTTAATCAAATGCAAAAATAACAGTGTTTATACTTAATAGGAACTTAACAAACATTTATTCCCTCCTCCCCTCCTCATTGCTTACCCACCTCTTAGAGGCAGGAAACTGAAGGATAAGAAAAAGCTCTTAAGTAAGGTTTTCTTTAGGATACTCTAAGATGGATCCTATAAAGCCAAGAAAAAGATGAGGATTGCAGAGGAAATCAAGAGAATGGTTAGAGAGGGAATGATCCTGGGCTCTTCCCTCTCCTTGGGAGGAACAAAATCTCAGAAAGGAAAAGAACACCATTGTTATTATTACTGCTCCCCTACCTCCATCCCATGGTGACAAATAATGACCTTGCGTATGGCAGTAATGCCAATAACACTTCTACTGAGCTAAGTATTCGTCATACACTTGAGTGTGTTTGTGGAGGAACCTCAGAGGGCCTCTTATCCAATCCCCTCTGCAGCCTGAATCTCTTTCGCAGTAAGCCTGCCAGGGAGTCAGCCAGCTTCTGCTTCAATATTCCTGCTGAAACGGATCTCTTTGCTTCATAAGCCGTCTGCCCCTGTCACTGGACAGCTGTAGGGGTTAGAATATTCTTCGGTGGAATTGAAATCTGTCTTCTTTTTAATTTAAGAATATACTATTTCTAACTACCTGTCATATCTCCTTGAGTTATTCTAATGTTTTAAGACCAGTTCAGTCTAAGCATTAATCGTCCCCCTGCACAATAGCAATAACAATTAGATACCCATTGGAAAATCAGATTTTGATCTCCACAGATGACTGTCATGTACTTATCTTAAGCCCTTGTTCTAATGGGCAATTCCTGATTAACCTGAGTAATGAAAATGTATCACAATAAAGAAAGATTTGTCATGCCTTGTTATCACTTCATAAGGCCATCCTTCTAGATACCTGCCATAACATCAGGATATTTCTATCCCAATAAAACATGATCATGATGTGCTTGGCTAATAAAAAGGAAAAAAGCCGTGTATTAAAAATATGTTTAAAATTATTTGCATGAGTGGTATAAATATAAACCACCATCATCATTGTCAACATCATCCCCAGTTTATTTGCCTTTTGAAATCCCTGCCTGACCTTGAGGGTGGGAGATAGAGAAAAGAAGAGGGAGGCAGAAAATTAGCATCTATTAAATGCTTACCATTGCTAGGCACTGTGCTACACACTCACAGTAACCCTCTAAGTTAGGTATTTTTATGCTCTTACAGATGAGGAAGTTGATCTCAAAGAAATTAAGTAACTTGCTCGAGGTCATAGCTAGTAACCAGGGGATCAAGACTTTAACCCAGGTTAAATCGGGATTCCAAAATACGCACTCTTCCCCTTGCACCTGGACTGCTTAAATTTACTTTGACTCCAGCAGTGCCTCACTGGGTGCATCTATACTACCGACTTGACACTGGGGGAGGTGATATGCTGGGTTCAATGACCTCACCCTTCCCAGATACCCAGCGTCCCAGAGGGGAGCCAAGAGTTCAGAGCTTGAACTTTGGGGCTTTTGTGCTCAGTCACATTACTGCCTTCACCCAGGGGTGCTTACACAGTCATGGCCAGCGCTTCCTGCGCTGTCACTGTTGCACGCAGTGTCACATCCAACACGCACCCAGACTCATGCAGGCTGGCTGTACCTTCTCGTCTCCCCGGCGGTGGTGTGTGCAGCCAGCAGGGGTCGCCGGCACACCAGGAATTACCACTTTCCAGGTCCGTCTCATGGCCTAACTGGACAGAAATGTTCTTCCTCCTATGTCTTCTCCTAAAATCTCTCGCTAATCCATGCCCTTCCCTGTCTTCTCTTCCTAAACCCCGACCCTGTAGGTTTCTTAGGATGCCCATTACGCAGTGCCCTAAGCTGCTCAACCCCAAACTAGATCAGGGACCAAGGATTCTGGCTGTCAATCGTGCTTTAGCAATGGCCAGGGAGCTGGGGAGAAGCCTGGAGTGCCCAAGCTTCCAGTTCAGCCTCGGCTGGTTAGGACTCTCCCTCCTCTCAGTGTCTCCCCAAAACCTATCTCAGCATCCTCCACTACATACACTCTGTCTTGACCATCCTTTCTTGTCCCGACATTCCTGTAAGCAACTGTCTCAGGCATCCTCAGACCCCCACGGTCCTTTAGTTTCCTCATCTTGGGTGGGCCTATGAATGAAGGAGGAGGCAAACTTCTCATGGAGTGATCTGTGACAGTGGTTTTGGATGAGAAAGCATGGTTTGGGGAACACAGAGGAGGGACCCAGGGACCGTGCCTCACGATAGAAAGCGGGGCCAGGTGTCCGCTTTCTGCAGGAAAGAGGCCCAGACACTGGCTGTAAGGCAGCTGCGTCTGCCTTCTGGGAGGGGCATCTCTCGGTTCTTTTCTGCGCCTCTCCCCTCCCCTGCTGTAGCAACAGCCCCCCAGCTTTTCCATCCCCCCATCTCTCTGCTGCCCCCTCCTCCCAACTCCTGGAGCCTGGTGATTGGCGGCTGCTTGCTGCAGGGCCGGCTGGGTTTATGGCTTTGCGGCAGCTGGGGAGAAAGCGAGGCCAGAGTCAGAAAAATGGAAACCTACCAAGAAATCAAAAACGATGAAAAAATAAAAGAGAGGAAGACAGAGATAGAAGCAGAAAGACCTCAAGAATAATAGAAACAAAAAAATCAAAATGGTGAGAGGGACAGCCTGAAGCAGAGATAGGTACAAAGAAAATTACAGCAATGCTGATAAAAAAGGAAGATAATGTGACAGGGATGGGGAGGAGAGGGAGAGAAAGGCACAGAGAGAAAGACATTTGGCTAAGTCCTGGGAGTAGGGATGTGCACAGCTTTCTAGGGGGGCAGGAATTGCTGGTAGTAGGTAGGGGACGAGGCGAACATTTAGGGACTCCCAGAAATCATTCTGCAATACAGAAGGGGCTGGAGGATCTTACAGCTAATCCCAGTTCTCCCCACACCTATGCTCCAATTCATCCACGCCAGCCTCTTTCATGTCCACACCTTCCTGGAGTTTTAAGGCTATTGCAGAAATGTCCTCCTTAAGAATGACCCGTGACCTAGTGTGGAAGGATCTTGTTCTGTGTTCCATGAAATGAATGGGAAAACCAAAATCTGAGATTGGGGAGGGATTTTAATATTAGATCTACCCTTTGTTGAGCATGAATTAACTTGTAAGGTTGTAGCTCTCTGTCATGGCATCTCAATTGGCACATGCCACATTTACCTCATATTATAGTTATTTCTCTATGTGTCTTTTTGCTGATATATAAGCTCCTTAACAGCAATATCTGTGTCTGCCCTTCTTAGTGGCTCCCACAGTGCCTTAGTCTTGTTTATTGAGTGAACCAATGAATGGCCCCTGGAGATGTTTAAGCAGAGGTTGGATGACTACCAATGAGGGATGTGGTCCAGGGAATTTCTGCACGGATTGAGAAGAAGCTGGAAATATGTCTCTAAGAGCCCTTTTGGTTTTGAGGTTCTGTGAAGTCCATATATGTGAATCTGAGTTTACTGGTTCTTTCCCTAGTTCTTCACATATGCAGAGGTAAGGGGAAAAGTGGGAAACGAAAATTACAAAGCACTTACTGTGTGCCAGGCTCTGTACAAGGTACTTTGCACATCTGATCTCATTTCATCTTCTCAATAACTTTTCCAGGTGGGTGTTATTCACATTTTACAGATGAGGGCTCAGTGAGATGAAGCGTCTATAGGACTCTAAAGCCTGGGTGATTTCTTTCTTTTTTTTTTCTTCTGAGACAGAAGAAAATTGCTGGGGTAGAGTACCATGGCACAGCAACCTCAAACCCCTGGGCTCAAGCAATTCTCCCACCTCAGCCTTCCAGAGTGCTAGGATTATAGGCATAAACCACTGCGCCCGACCCTGGGTGAGTTCAATGACACTATATTTCTACCAATTTGTGAGATTTATGCAGTTTCAGAAAGGAGAAAAAGCAAAGAGGGAGTTGAGGAATGAAGGATAGAGGGAAAAGACATGGCTTCTAAATTCAGGGTTGGGAGAGAAATTCTGGACTTTAAGCCAGGAAAAAAGCCCCTCAATCCACTTTTGTGAGTTAGAATAGGACATCTCTGCTTTCACCCAAGTATCAACAGACTTGGGGAAAGAGAAGGTGTGAGGGGCCAGGATAGAGGAACCCTGGAGATAGGGCACTGAGGATTGAAATCTTTGGCCCTAAGTTCTGGGGTCGTCAGTATGGGGTACAGAGGTGCATCAAGAATGCAGTCTTGGGAACTCTAGGCATTTGTCTTCTTTCTAGAAGGGATGTTGGGAGTTTGAGGTGATTAAAATACATGGGGAAGACTAGGCATATCCAGGCTGTGGAGGTCCTACTCTGTGGCAGGGCTTAGGCCAGTGCTGTGCAGTAGAAATTTAATATGACTCACATATGTAATGTTAAAGGACCAGGTGAAACTAATTTTAATAATATATTTTATTTAAGCCAATATATCTAAAATATCATCATTTCAATCTGCAATCAATAAAAATTATTGAGATATTTCAAATTCTTTTTTTTTTTTGGTACTAAGTCTTTGAAATCTGTTATGTGATTTACAGTCACAAATTCTCAATTTGGACTAGCCACGTTTCAAGTGTGGCTGATGTGGCTGGTGGCTGCTCTAGTGGACAGTGCAGGTGTAGGTTTTAAATTACTTTAGAGTGTGCTCACATCTGGCTAGCCAGAGGCAGCAGGATCTCTGATGTTGGGGTCCCAGACATCTCAACATTCTCCTCGAGCTCCTCTTGCTGAGCCACCAGTGACCTCCTGGCTGCTAACCCAGTGGTTTCCAGGAGTTATTTCCCTGCCCTCTCTCCTCCACTCATCTCTCCTGAGTTGCTTCCTGCCTCTCCAACTGATCCTTCTTAGTCTTCTCCGTAACTCTGCATTTTCAATACTTCCTTTCCATGTTGTTCTCCTGGGTTCTGCCTTGGCCCTCTTACCCTCTCACTCTGAATGCAGGGAGACCTGAGTGATCTTTCTTCACTTGCATCGCCTTTACTTTCAGGGACCTTCATTCCCTATCTCCAGCTCCACACTCTTTTGATCTCTGGATTTAAATATCTATCCAACTGCCTACTGGACATCTCTCTCCCTGGGAAGATCCCAAAGACAATGGGAATCCCACAAGCCAAAATTGTACCAATTATCTTTCCCCTCAAATATATTTCTCCATTTGTATCACAGTCATCATCTCTCAGTATCCCTGAGGATACCAAAATCTGAGGATGCTGAAGTCCTCTATATAAAATGATGTAGGCTGGGAACGGTGGCTCATGCCAATAATCCCACACTTTGGAAGGCCGAGGTAGGAGGATTGCTTGAGCCCAGGAGTTCAAGACCAGCCTGGGCAACACAGGGAGACCCTCTCTCTACAGAAAGTTTTAAAAACTAGCCAGGTGTGGTGGTGTGTGCTTGTAATCTCAGCTGCTTGGGAGGCTGAGGCAGGAGGATCACTTGAGCCCAGGAGCTGGAGGCTTCAATGAGCTATGATCATGCCATTTTGCTCCAGCCTGGGCTATAGAGCAAGACCCATCTATAAATAAATAAATAAAATGGTGTAGTATTTGCATATAACCTATACACATGCTCCTGTATACTTCAAATCATCTCTAGATGACTTATAGTATCTAATACAATGTAAATACTATGTAAATAGTTGTTATACTGTATTGCTTATTTGTATTTTTAATTGTTGTATCATTTTTTATTGTTTTCTTCCCAAATATTTTTGACACACGGTTGCTTGTATCTGCGGTTGCGGAACCCGCAGATATTGAGGGCCGACTATATTTATTTAGTGAATGGCATCATTAGTTAGTTGGCATCATTAGTTGTCTGGTCATTGAAACCAGAAACCTGGGATAAACATGACTCCTTCTGTTCACTTCCCATATCTAATTATCACAAGTCCCATTAATTCTGCATCCTAAATAATTCTACCTTTTTTCTTCTTGACGCTAAGTTTGATGCTCATCATGTTTACCTGTATTGTTTTTTTTTCCATTTTAAAAAAAATTTTACTCTTTAAATTTTATAAATTTCTTTCTCCTTTTTTTTTTTTTTTTTACAAACACACAGAGGAAGAATACCTGTATTGTTACAATAGGTTCCTAACTGGTTTCTCTGGACTTTCATGATGTGGCAACAGAATGTAAGCTCCACGAGGGTAGGCATTCCTGTTTTGTTCATGCTGTTCTTCCAGTACCTAGAACAGCACCTGGCACATAATGGGCACTCATATAATATTTGTTGAGTGAATGTATGGGTAAACGGCAGTGCTTTACCTTTCCAGCCTCACTTCCCACGTTGTGTATGATCCTCATTCAGCAGCCCGACCTGAATATATAGACTTCTCAGTGAGTTATGTCTTTGCACATTTTGTTCCTTCTGCCTGCACATGCTGGTCCACATCTATTCAGACTCAGCCCTACATTGTCAACTGTGGGAAGCTTCGCCTTCCCAAGTCTCGGTTAAGTACCCCTCCTCTGTGGTATCATAGCATGCTGTGCACACATCTAACGCAGCATTTATCTTGCTTCCTTGTGTTTGGTGATTTATGTTGACTATGAGCTCTCTGATGGCAGGGTTTTTGACTATACCTTTTCTATTTCTTTTTTTCTGAGACAGAGTCTCACTCTGTTGCCTCGGCTAGAGTGCCGTGGCATCAGCCTAGCTCACAGCAACCTCAAACTCCTGGGCTCGAGCGATCCTTCTGCCTCGGCCTCTTGAGTAGCTGGGACTACAGGCATGCACCACCATGCCCGGCTAATTTTTTCTATTTTTGGTAGAGATGGGGTCTGGCTTTTGCTCAGGCTGGTCTCGAACTCCTGAGCTCAAACGATTCGCCCGCCTAGGCCTCCTAGAGTGTTATAGGATTACAGGCGTGAGCCACCGCGCCCGGCCAGTTTCTCAAATTAATAGAAACATCTCTACCCCAACTGACATCACATTTTGTTCTTTTAAGCCACACATGGCACTGCAATGGTATTGGTAATGTTTGATTATTTGAAGCATGGAATAGTCCAATGCTGTTCACCTTATTATTCTTTATATATATTATTTTGTATGTATAAAATATTTCATTAAAATAATTTAAAAATTATTTTTGGAGGACTGGACTTATGTGCCAGTCTTTGCACTGCATTTTAGGAACACAGCAATGTATATACGCAGAACCTACCCTCAAATTGGGTATAGTCTAGGGAGAATAAAAAGTTATAAACATGATGTAGCATGTTTTTCCAAAGTGCTGTATGTGGTATCTCAAAGGATAACTGAGGGGAGTCAAGTAAGGGTTTATGGAGATATCCTTTAGGCCAGAGGAAAGTATGTGCTCAGAGGCATGTAGCAGTAGTGCATATTTTTGTGGAATGGTTCTGTTATACTAGAGTACAGGGTTCCTTAAGGTAGGATGGGGAAATGGAAAGGCAAGTTGGGACCAGACAGTGAAGACCCTGCCTTGCATACTAAGCAATCTGCACTTGATGTTCCCATATGTAACAGGCAGCTGTTCAGGTTCTATATGTGGAAAGTGATGTGTTTGGACTCATTCTTCTACCCCCCAAATACTGATGAGTTCCTACTTACTGCTACTTGGTCTGACTTTTCCTTTCACACTAGAGGCTCAGGCTCATTCAGGTCTATCAGCCTCTACACAGATGCTGGGAAATATGCAGGAAAGAGATGATCCATCACAGAAGGGAAAGTAGGAGAAAGGCTGAATTGCCAAATGCCATACTGTGAGTAGGAGACAGAACTAGAAATGGACCCAGCTGTCTTTCTTCCCTTCCTGTGTAGTTAATTACCCTTCCCTGAGCTCTCTCTGTGTCAGGGGCCATCCCTGGATACTGGGGTAGGCAAATCATGAGTAAGGAAGAGAAATGGCCCCAGACTTTTGCAGCACTCCCACTCTGAAAATGCAAATTGCACACCAGAAAGACACACAAGGGTAGAGAAAGGAGCAGCCAGAAACTCTAGATATCCATATCTGTCTGGTGAGGGACTGGGGGGGCTTCATTGAGGAGGGGGGTATGAAGCAGATTTGGAATGGTGAAGCAGAATAGGGCCGGAGAGAAAGGAAGGAGGTGAGAAGGACCCATGTGAAGTTTTGGAGATTGGAAGGAACAAAACCTACATTGCAGTCCTCATATGTGCTTTTGGTCTGACAGCTGTATCAGTGGCCTAGTACAGTGAGCCATGTGGCTCCTGTAGGGGTCTGTGTGGCTTGATAGGGGCTGTGGGTAGGAGCAGAGGGCCTGGGTGCCTGTTCCTGTCTTCTTTCTTCCTCTTTTACACTAGGGGGCCACCCTTCTGGAAGCCAGGATGTGTGGGTGTCAGATTCTTCCTTCCCTAACCTCCCCCAGAAATAAATCACAAATGATTTCATTAAATGCACCTCCTGCTGGGGATGTTGGCTCATAATTCCTCTCTGATTAACCCCCACTACCCCGGCAAGTTTATAGGCCAAGAGAGGGAGGGGGAGAAGAAGAGGGTAAAAGGAGGGATGGGGGGAATCCCAGGCGGGTGATGGATGCCTCTGTCAGCCTAGCTCGTATTTATTAATAGTCTTAATACGGGAAGCAATAAAGGAAGAGAGGGATTCTATTAATTAAATCATTGTTATAATTAACTTTCATTAAAGGAGGATCAATAAAGAGGAGTTGAGATGGAGAGCGGAGAGATCCATTATCTCTAATTTCCTTGGAAGGGATTCAGGGAACGAGATGGGGTTGCTAGGAGACAGAGATGTGAAGGAAGAAGGAAGGATGTAAGATGTCATCCAGGTGGAGCTGGAAGGGGGGTGGACAGGAGGGTTTCAGGTGAATGGAGAGAGGGAATAGTGGGGGTGGTCTACCCAGGGGCCCTGAAGGGAGTGGAGGGCGGCTGATAAGGGAGCTGCTGGGATGGAGAACCAGGGGGCTGCAGGCATGTTCCTGTGCAGAGTATTGCTGAGAGCCGTGGTGAACACGCAGGTCCTTAATAAATGCTTTATGATGCTGCGTATGTGTCTGTCTAGCCTGCGAAGCTGGTTAGCGTGGATGAATGTGTTTTGTGACTGTGGAGTCAGAGTGTGCATATGGGTATGTGGGGATGGCAACAGAGAAAGAGACAGAGACAGGGATGGGAGAAATATAAAATAGTCTTTAGGGGTATGGGGCTTAGGGCATTTTTTACTACGTGGATACTCAAAGGTTTGCACTCTTGACAGAAGTAATGCCTGTCCTTTGGCCTAAGGCACAGTGATGGCTGCTGTGGAGGGTGAAGGTCTGAGCAGTGGAAACCCTGTCCCACTTTTCCAAGACAGGTACTCCGCCCCGCCCCCAGACTAAACCCAGAGCAGAACCAACGCAGACACAGCAGTGTGCTAGTGTGCTCCCCCCGCACTGCAGTATTCTCTAAGCCAGATCTCCCACTCGAGACAGAGGTTCTTTCCTCCTCCTCCTCCCACTGGTGCCAGCACATCAGGAGGCACAGTGGGAAAAAAACTGCTTAGCATCCTCCCCCACGAGGCAGGGACGAGTCCCCTCCTTCCCTCTCCCCTCTATGAGGGTCTAAGAGCCAGAGGTCTGGACCCTCTTTGCTCCAGTCACTTTCATGATAAGAACACACTTTATGACGACAGTTATACATATCATATAAATATATTCATCCAAACTACAGAGAGAAGGGAGAGTATCAGGGCGAAGTTCTTATTGCTGTGGGGGCACCTGGAGAGGGAGGAGAGGTGGGGAAATGAGGACACCTGGAACCACTTGTTCCCCATCCCTCACAAAAGGCACAAATACATTATTTCTTTCCATGTGAGGGGTATGGGGTGCAGGCAGGGCAGTGAGGGCTGGAAGGGGCAGGAGACAGAGTACAGGAATCCTCAAAAATACAAAAGAAACCTCCAAACTTAGTATCTAAGGCTATGGGAAAAAGCTGGAGTGGGGTGTGGAAGGCAACAGGGGAACAGAAAGAGAAACCAATGAAGCTGAGAACCGAAAGAGACTGAAGAGGCCATGACGTCCATGCTGCTGCCTCTATGCAGGCCCCAGAGAAAACTCAGGTTAAACAAACATAAACCCCAAATAGGTGAGGGTGGGGTGCCCCAGGAATTGGCTTTGGGGCATCAGAAAGGGGAGTGTGTGTGTGTTTGTGTGTGCAGTGGCTGTGTGAGTATCAGAAGTAACCAGGGCTAGGAGTGAGTGATTCTATTCCCACAGGGGAAGGCCTCCTCCATCCTGGTTCTTCCAGAACCGCTTTCAGGGGGGGTAAATTCAGCCACTCCTTCTGAGAAGGGCTCCTGCCTGAGACAAAAAAGCCAGGTAGGAGAGGATGGAGTGAGAAAGCTTGGGATGAAAACAGGGCACATAGAAGCGGTTCTTAGAGAACAGAATATCATGGAGCCCAGTGTGATGGGAAATCGGCATGAGACCTAAGTGCATGTTTGTGTATGAGTGTATGAGAATGTGTGTGTGTGTATCTGTGCAGGTACTAGGGAGGGGTGAGATCACTCAAACGTGAAGGGGTCCTGGGTGCTGAAAAAGAAGTGTCCATCCATGTGGTCCTCCAGGGCATCCTTGTCACTGTCGGCAGGGAAGCGCTCCTTACAGATAGGACACTCCTTCCATGGTGGGGTAGCAGGGCCCCCAGTTCTGGCCTCTGACAGTGGACCCACTGTAAAGCCACTAAGGAGAGACAGAGGGGAGAAGGAGAGAGTCAGTGTGCTTTGTTGCCTTCTTGACTTGTAGACCTCAGGGAGTGGGACCCATGCACCTGGGTTCCCAGATGATCCTGTTCCCAGTGTAGAATCCTGCTGGTTCTTTCTCCCAGTTTCTTCTGCAGCATCTTTCTCCCCATAAGATGGAAGCCTTAGTTTTCCAGTTCCCATTTCCTCTCTTCTTTAGTCCCTGCTGGTCTCTGCAATGCAGAGCCCATCCCCCAACCTACTGCTCTCCTCCCTCCATCTCCGTCTGCTGCCTAATGAGGCTGAAAATGAGTCTGACATCGTCCTTCATCTTCCTGCTCCAGCCGAGAAGGATGACAGCATCACCCTTTCCCTGCCCTGAGCCCATCCCACATCCAGGCAAAGCTGGGGACTAAATGATGAAATCTCTCTTCCTCGTGCATGCCCTCTTGATCCAGATAAGAAAAAGGAAGGTAGAAGGGGGCAATCTGATACCCGAATCTCCCACCTCTGTAGGTTCCCCTTCCCAAAGGGTCCCCCAGGAAGTCAGGGAAGAAGAAAAGCATATCAGGTGTAGCCAGATGGATGTTGGGTCTCAGTCTTCTCCCTGGGGGCTGTGGTCACCTCCCTTCCTTCCCCCAGGAACCTAGGTACCTACCTGGTGGTTGGGGAAGGGGTAGGGGCAGGAGAGAGGGGATGCAGGGCAATTTGGGCTCCACAGAAGATGATGCTAGAACAACACAGAAGCCAGTTAAAGGCAGGACCTCTGAGTGCACTGATAAGATTGGGGAGGGATTACCTGAAGGCATATGGGATTTTGAGCAGCGGGTAATTTTCTGTGTCAACCACACCTGTATCTCCTTTTTTTGGCTAAGGTCATGAAGGGGGAGGCTGGGAGCAGGGCATAGTGACTGTTCACATGGATGCTCTTTGCTCCTGATTCCCTCCTGTCCCCCTGGCTGCACTTACCTGGCCATGTCATAGAAGGCACTGCCCAGTTCTGGAAGCAACAGGTTGGCCTCCTCACCCCCACTCTGCACAGCTGCCATCAGGACTGACTTCTCATCTTCAGCCTCCTGGGGACCGAAAAGACAGAGTTGGGTTTGGGGGTGGTTTCCCAAGAAGGGGGAGCAGCACACTGGGACAGGTAAGGGAAGAGCAGCCAAGGCTGGGACAGTGACCAGAGGGGCTGTAGGAAGAGAGCAGCAGGAGAGGCGTTTCGATGGGGGCTGGTGGATAGGAAGAGAATGAATGTGAGGGAGAAGCAGTGAGGCTATTGGGCAGGATTGGGTTTGGGGATGGTATCCGTTGGTGGCCTTGAAGAGAAGATGGGCCTGCCTCCTCTCTTAGTGTGGCTGAGACTTCCTGCTCTAGCGGCTGGGACACTTAGCTTTGGCCCTACCTCTCCTTACTGCTTCTGCTCACCGAGTCAGAGCTACTGTCTTCAGCTGGCCCTGAGAGGTGGGGGGCAATGGGAGCTGGCTGGCTGATGACAACGACAGCAGAAGCCTCTCGGGGCCCAGCAGGAGAGGAGTTTGCATCTCCACGCTCACATAGGCCATAGGGCGGGAGCCTCATGTCTTCTGGGGACTCGTCCTCGGAGTCTGTCAGAGCTGCCGGGCAGCCTGTAGGAGAGGAAGCAGGCAAAGAAAGAAGGATGCATTGTCAGTGGGTTGGATCAGCTCTGATTCCTCTGGATGAGGAATACAGTTACATAAACAGGGGCCAGGGACTGGGAAGGAAAAGGCAAAACACATAAAAGGCAGAGGCAGCTCCCAGAAGCGTCACATGGGGCTTTCCTCAACAGGAGGAGGTGGAGTGAGGAAGAGGTGTTACAAGATTAGGGGTGTACAGACTCAGCCCTGCAGTGGCCTCCTCATCCTCTGTGGCAGCGTCCTCATTCCACTTCTCATCTGCTACCTTCTCCAGGCGGGCTTCCAGCTTTCTCATGTACTCTAGCAGTTCCTGGAATTGGGGAGGAAAGAGGTAGGTGCTGGAGGCTGGGAAGGCTTACTGGCCTACAGAGCCTTTCCTTGTATCTAAGATGAACTCTTAGCTCCCCAGGACTAGATGCTTTCATGGAAGGGTATGGCAACTTCATGTAGACCCAGAAGCCCTCCTTCGTCCCTTACATCCCTCCTTCTCCTAGCAATCCTCCTGTGTCCTGCCAAGTCAGCTAATAAGAGGAGCCAGGGTCCCATTTTTAGCATCTGGGACCTCTTAGAGATACCAGTTTCTAAATCAAGACATGACAAGAAGATACAAAATTTCTGGCCTTCAAGTCCTCAACTGTGGCATCCACAGGGCCTGAGTTATGGGTCCTCACTTGCTTCTCCTCCTGTAACTGCTCCTTTTCCTTCTGGAGCACACGCAGTGCTGACCGCAGCTCCGTCAGCTCCCGCTTACTCTCTGACAACTGCACCTGAGGGAAAAGAGCCACATAGAATCTGAAGCCTGGAATGTATCTCCAAGAAGCTGGGCTCTTGGTCCTGGATCAACAACCTAGAACCAGGTCTCCCCCTGCCTCTGCTCCTCTCCTCCTTCTCCAACACACACAGGGGAGTCCCCATTGCTGTTTCTCCAGGAGTCCCTTGTCTTGGCCACAGAGACACAGTCATCTGAGTCCTAGTCTTTGGAAGTGTAGACCTGGATGACTACCTCTGGGCTAGACTGCAGAGGTCTTGGTCATACCAGGGGGGCACTTTATAATTATGCTAAGTCACCCTTACTAGCCAAAATGTGTGTCCTGAGAGCAGAAAGGTACATTGCACATTTCAAACCAATGAGGGTTTGGAAGTGTACAAGTGAGATGCTGCCCAACACAGAATTGGGTGTCTAACGCTTCTGAGACCACATCCAAGACAGAGATAAGGGGCACTGATGCCTCAGGAGGCCACAGGACAGGACCCATGGTGGCTGGATGCCTCACCAGGCTAGAATCCTTTTCCCGGGCCAATTCAGTCTTGAACACTTGGTTCTGGGTCCTCTCCTCCTGAACTGCCTTCTCTAGTCGAAGTATCTCTGCACTCAGCTTCAGGATCTTGTCCTTCTCTGCCTGGGAGAAAGCCAAAAAAGGAAAATGGGAGGGGGAAGGGGAAGGAAAGGGGATGCCACCAGCAACAGCACCCTACCTCATTGTGTGTCTTCCTTTATTGCTGCAGTCCCCAACCCCTGGGCCGAGGACTGGACCGGTACTGGTCTGTGGCTTGTTAGGGACTTGGCCGCAGAACGCCACCCCCCCACGCCCTGTCTGTGGAAAAATTGTCTTCTATGAAACTTAGGAAGGGGCGGGCACACAGCAGGAGGTGAGCAGCTATGAGAGAAGCTTCATCTGTATTTACAGCGCTCTCCATCGCTCCCATCACTGCCTGTGCTCTGCCTCCCCGCCCCCTCCCCCATCTGTAGAAAAATTGTCTTCCATGAAACCAGATCCTGGTGCCAAACAGGTTGGGGACTGCTGCTTTATTTGACTGAATTGTTTTTGGAACAATTTCCCCTTTTTGCCTTCCTCATTTCCTACATCCTCCCCCAAAAAAGGACAAGACATGACAGCAAGGTGTTGTGCCGATCAGGAATGGGCATTTAGGATACCCTGGCCACAGGGAGAGTCATGCCTGGAAAGTAAAGTGTACCTCCTTCAAAGCTCCTTTCCACCCCGGAGTCCTCTAAGGTTTTCAACCCCTCTTCTCCCTTCCCAGAGGGTATGACCACATGTAGGAGTCCCCACAGAGGTGGGGGTGGTGGCCACCAGACCCCCAGGTCCCCTTATCCCTCTACCTCCACACTCTGCAGCAGCCCTGCTCGCTCCTTGCTCCACTGGCTTTTTTCCTCCTTCAAGTGCAAACTGAGCTCGGCCAGCCTGCCGTTGACTTCAGCCACTTCCAGGCGGCTGCGGTGTAGCTCAGCTATGGTGCGGTCTCTGGCTGCTGCTGCGCTGGCCAACTCCTCCCCAAGAAGGGTGGCCTTCTGCTGGCTTGAAGCTGCAAGCTCTTGGGACCCTCGAAGCTGCTCCTTTAGGGGCTCCAGCTCAGCCTCAGGAGAAAGGAGGAGATGGAGATCAGAGTTCCTGGTGAATCATTTGTCAACCAGGGGTAACCCTCCCCGCTGCCACTGCATCAGGACTGAGGATTACGTTGTCTAGTCTTTAGCCATATCTTTTCCCCTTCTCTCTGGTCACCCGACTTTTCTACAACTAGCCCTTGAACTTTTCACTGTGTTCTGCTGCTTAGGGGCCTTCACTCACCACCCGCTGCTGGGCCTGGCTTAGGGTATCCTTCATCTGGGCCATTTTGTCCTTCAGTCGCTGGACCTGAGCACCCTGCTCCTCTTGCCGGACCTTGGCCTCCTGCAGCTCCAAATTTAAGCGATGGTTCTCCTGTTGTGCCATTTGGAGCTCAGCCTGATAGAAGTGGAAAGCAGGTAAGGAAAGGGGTATATGTGCTGGGGTTGCCAGGGAGGTGAACGTTGTGATGAGGGAGGTCAAAGTTCAGATTTAACCCACACTCAAGCATTCAGCTCTCGTCGGCCATTCTTAGATTCTCAGCTCAAAGGGATTCAGTCCTGAACATCCAGTCTCTAGCTCCTGAAATGAGGTATCCAGCATCACAGCCTGGGGTCTTACATGCAGGTATTCCATATCCCATTTCTGCTTCTCCACTCTTCCTCTTAAAACAAAGCTCAGTCTGGATGTCCCATAGGTCCCTCAAACTCAGCATAGTCTACCTCCCACCCCACCCCAGTCTTTTCTACTTTTATTCCTGTCCATGGTGCTACCTACCTCCCAAGTGACCCAGGCTGGATCCCTTGGTGCCATGCTTGGCTCTGCCTCTCCCTAGCAGCCCACAGAAAAGCCTATTGCTTCTCCATCCTCCATTCTGGTCACACCATCTTCTCTTTTCTTTTATTGCCACAATCACACTAACTCAGGCTCTGGTCATTTCTTGCTTGGACTACTGAATAACCTCATAACTAGCTCATTTGCCACAGGGCAATCAGATTAATCTTCTTTAAGTACAGTTCTGATTCTTTAAGTACAGTTGTTTAAGTACATGTCACCCCTACTTGAAAACCATCAAAGCCTCTCACTGCTTACAGATGATGACTAAACTCAAGATCCTCCCCAGTATGAGCTAGGTCTTATCTCAAACTCTTCATCCACACATCCAACTGCCCTGAGTGTTCTGGCCTCTCAGCCTTTGCTCCCATCTTTCTCTGTTCCTAGGATAGCCTCCCTCTCATCTCTGCTCAAATTCTACTTATTCTCACTGCTGAGCAAAGGGTTTTTAGACCATCTTCCACACAAACACAGGGTTCTGAGGAAGCTATATCCTAAAAATATTTGATCTGAACTTCTTCTAAATTATTAAAAATTCTGTTAAAAAACAACACACAAACTCACAAGTTAACACATTGGAGATCACCAATCCATAGACATGTGCTTCCAGGTTAATTCATTTTTGTGCAAACCTCAGAATAAAGTTTCTATTGAATTAAAGAGTAAACTGAGATTTCAAGGTGGACAGTTTAAAAACTGTTATCATTTGCACCTACTTGTGTGTGACTCAGATGTTCTTAATATTGTACAACCAAAATAAAATATATTCGTTGTTGAGGGAAACAGAACAGTCATCCATAACCTCTAATTTTAAAGTTTGGTTTCCATCAGAATTACTTAATTGCTTTCATTACTTTGTAAGTAAATTTTATACATTTGAATTTATAAAAATATATTTATATTAATAAAATATTGTTTATCTTTATTCAGTGAGGTTCCACATAAGATGAAAACTTCACTGGTGGATGGAGAGGAAAGGGTTCTCTTGCTAAAAAGGTTTGAAAGTACTAGGCTAGTCAAGCTCCGTTTTAAAGGGACTTTTCTAATGTCTAACAAGATGTGCTTTCACCCACCTCTCTACAGCTCCATGATGTTTTATTAGATTTGTCTTGTGATACTTCTTATATTCCACTTTGACTAATTCCAATCTGGGTACATGTCTTATGTTCCCTAGTAGAGTGCATGCAACATATTCTTCACATTTTTATTCCCTTTAGTGCCCAGCACTCAGAAGGGACTCAATCAATACTGGGTGAACAATGGGGAAATAAACCAACCCTGAGCTCCTTACCTCACTTTGCTCCCTGTCTGCTTGCACTTCCTTTAGTTGCCCAAGAAGTTTCTCTTGTTCCCGAGTCAGGGCCTTCACTGTGTCTCTAACCCTGTGAGTGGGGGGATGACATGTCAGATAATCTGGTCACCTAGAGAAAGAATGAAGGACTCAGACCTCTGTCTTGTGCTCTTCTACTGGTGCTCCTCTAGGCCCAGACCTCCACTTGAAGCTGGCATGCTTAAATCCCAAACCAAATGATCCAGGTCTAAGTCCCAAGAACCCAAGATTCCAGGTTCTGGGGCACAATCTAGAAATAGTTTTTCTTGCAGTCATTAGTAATTACAAACTTTTGATCTAGGTCAAAAGTTGGCAGACTTTTTCTGAAAAGGGCCTGATAACAAATATTTTAGGTTTTTCAGGCCATGCAGGTTCCGTGGCAACTACTCAACTCTGTCATGGTGGTGGGGAAGCAGCCATGGACAATATGTAAATGAATAAGCATGGTGTTCCAATAAAACTTTATTTATGAATGATGAGATGTGAATTTCATACAATTTTCACCTGTCACAAAATATTCTTCTTTTAATTTTCTCTCCAACCATTAAAACCATTCTTATCTGTGAGCTGTACAAAACAGGTGACAGTCTAGATTTTTCCCATGGGCCATAGTTTGCTGACTCCTGGTCTAGACAATACCCAATCTATTCCAGATGTTCAGTCTGATCCCTGCTTTTCTGATCCATGACTTAGAACAGAGACATCTAATATCTCCCTAGGTCAAGACTACCATATCCTCAAGAAGCCTCTCAGATCAACTCACTTTTTACTCTGGGCCTTGCACAGAATGCCTGTTGCCTTTAAAGAGTTGTTGTTGTTGTTGTTGTTTTTTAACAATATCAAATCTACCAGTACTGAATGAAACTTAACTATATCATTTGCTGAGTGAAAGAACTAGAGTGTTTAACTTGATAAAAATTTGAAGGATAGACATGGGAGGTGGTGGTCAATATTTAAGCTATTTGGTAGAAGTAACAGTTTTCTGGTAGAAAAAACACATTTGTTCTATGTGGCTCCAGAGGTTTAAAACCAGGACCCACTGGCAAATTATATGAGAGCAGAGTTTTAGCTCAACACAAGAGATACAAAAGTGACAGCTGTCTAATATTGGAAGAGGCTGCCTCCTGAGGGGGGTCTTCTCTTGAGTATCTACTTATATACCTTATATTCCTCCCAATGCTAAGATTCTATGATTTATGGCCTTTTTCAGGGGAGATATTCCATAACATTCCTGGATCACCGGTTCTAACATATCTTAATAGTAAGACCAGAGCCTAATTTTGTATTTCCTGGGATAAAATTTGAAATCCATCCTTTCTTATCTTGTGCTGACTGACATTCTCTTCTTTCAAATCCTCTAGTCCTAGCTCTTGCTTAGCTATCACCACAATACATGGTATAATAACTATGATTATCTCTGAAGGTGAGGAATACAGAATAGTGTTAGGAAGGATGGAAGAGAGCGAGGCAGAAGATGTCCCCAGTAACTGGAATACCCCAAGTGAGGTTGAGGAGGGAAAGAGAAACTATGTGAGACAGAGAGCAGGTTTACCTTCCTGAAACAGGAGGCTGGAGTTTAGGCGTCAGGGGAAACGAGGGAAAGTTATGAGAGTAAGGAAGTTCCCCTCACCTGTCCAGCTCCACCTCCTTTGTCAGCACTTTCTCACTAATGGTCTGGATGTCATCCTCCAGCTCCAGGATGCGTGCCACGTGGTCTCCCTGTTGCCGGCTCAGGATGTCCCTCTCTTCTGTGAGCTCCCCATGGGCCCGGGAAATCCCCTGGAATTAAGGGTCCCCCAGAAGAAGAGAGAGGTTGACATTCAACTCTCAAATAGTAGAACAAAGGCTTAGGAGGAGCACGCCAGAGTTTGACTTCTCCTATCCTCCTTTCCCATCACCTTCCTCACAAAAGAAACTCTAAGGGAACATTCTCTTTCCTAAGAAGATAGCCACCCCCACCTTACCCCAGCATTCCTTTGTTCAAAGAACTGAATCTCATTTCAAGTTTGGGACATGACTCTTGTCATAGTAAGTTTAATCCCACTTGTTCCCCTTAATACTATTTCCTTGATGCCAGAACCACCTTAAAGGCCCACTAACATCTCTCCTTCACTCTTTTTTTTTTGAGACAGAGTCTCACTTTGTTGTCCAGGTTAGAGTGAGTGCCATGGCGTCTGCCTAGCTCACAGCAACCTCAATCTCCTGGGCTCAAGTGATCCTCCTGCCTCAGCCTCCCGAGTAGCTGGGACTACAGGCACGCACTACCATGCCCGGCTAATTTTTTGTATGTATATATTTTTAGTTGGTCAATTAATTGCTTTCTATTTTTAGTAGAGACGGGGTCTCACTCTTGCTCAGGCTGGTTTCGAACTCCTGACCTCGAGCGATCTGCCCGCCTTGGCCTCCCAGTCTCCTTCACTCTTTTCACTGAGTTCAGATTTTGGAACTGGCTGAGCAGCCAGGCCCTGTCCCCTACCTGGCCCAACTCCTACCTTGTACTGCTCCATCAGCTCTGCATGCTCCTGCCTGGCGGTTGCCAGAGACCTCTCGAGCTCCTGTACTCGGCTCCTCAGCTCTGTCACCTGCCCCTCCAGCTGTAGTTTCAGCTGCATCAGGTCATTCCGTTCTTGCTGGCTCTCATCCAGCTGGTTCTATAGGGGGAAGGATGGGAAGGGGGGGGTGTGCTTGTGAAGCACCCATTCTAAGGTCCATCCTCATCACTCTTCAGATGCATTCTGGGGTTGGAGGGGACATCAGCATGGGCTATAAAAAGGTGAGTTAAGCAGAGGCGTGGTGTACTACTGAATCCTGCCCACTACCCAGTCAGACACATCAGCTCGCAGCACTCTTAACTCTTAACTGATCCATCCGTTCCTTACTCTGTAACTGTAGGAATCTCTCGTCTGGCACAAGTCTTTCTCCATGAACACAGACAAGAGATGGCTCCCCTAATTTTACCCTATCTGTTCTGGAGTTGGATAGACTTAAGTTCAAATCTCCAATACAATTTTTACTAGTTATGTGACTTTTTTAAAAAAAGATAGGGTCTTGCTATGTTGCCCAAGAAGAAGTGCAGTGGCTATTCACAGACACAGTCATGGCTCACTGCAGTCTTGAACTCCTGGCCTCAAGCAAGCCTCCCACCTCAGCCTCCCAAGTAGCTGGAACAGGTGTGTGCTACCGCACTTGGGTAGCTATGTGCCTTTGAACAAGTTATTTAACTTCTCTAAGTCTCTGTGTCCTCATCTGTAAAGTGGCCCTTAGTCTGGGTTGTTGTAAGGTTTAAAAGAGAATCATGAATATGAAAACAGAACACAGAACAGAAGCTCACACATCTCTTACTTCTGTGAGATAGAAACATCTTCTTTCTATTCTTGTGTTGACTCTGTGTATTTATTAGACTTGGAGTTCTAGAGGGCAGGGGTTTGTCTAAATCACAGAAAAGCTACTTATTCTCACCTTCTGAGCCTTCATCAGGCCTTTCGTTGTCTGGGGGATGTAATTCTCCCCTACCTGGCCCTGTCCTTGCCTTCCTTCAGGAAGTCTTCCTTGCTAATATCTGCCTCCATTTCCTAGTTCTTCTCTATTTGGCCCAACAGAAATATAATACAAGCCACATATAGAATTCAAAAATTTCTAGTAGCCCCTTAAGAAAAAGTAGTAAGAAACATGTGAAATTAATTTACTCTAACACAGTCTATCCACTTCAACATGTAATCAATATAAAAATTATTGAGGTCTTTTACATGCTTTTTAAAATACCATGTCTTTAAAATCTGACGGGTATTTCACCCATATGGTACATCCCAATTTGGATTAGGCACATTAGAAGTGGTTAAGCGCCTGTGGTACTGGACAGCATAGGTCTGGGCTCCTGCCTATTTGCTCTCACTCTTCACTTGTCCTAGAAGCAGGTCTTATCCCCCACTTCCTCTGAATGTTTCCTGCAATAGCCTCCCTCCACCATCTGGATGTTCCTGTAGGGGGCTCAAGGCAGGATATAGCCCTTGGAGAAGGAAGGCTTGAAAAGTTCTTAAGAAATCTTGGGTTACACAGGTCTGTGAGTGGCTTGCTTTCCTGCCTTACGTGTTCCTGTCTGTCTATGTTAGACTGAGACTTTGTATAACTTCCAATACAAGGAGGCAGGACTTTGTATAACTTCCAGGAGGTCTTCAGTTGAGGCTACAGATGAGGGGAGGGTGAAGTGGGAAGGGGCCCCTTGCAATGCTGTCCTCCCACTCCCTTGCCTGGAGCAACTCTGTTGCTCTTTCCTCACCTGCAGCACAGTTGCCTTGGGCACAACCAGGAGGATGTCAGAGCCGCCATCTGCTTCCTCCAGGGTCACCAGTTCATCCATGGGCCTTGGCTCTCGGAACTGAAAAGGGGGGCTCTGCCCACACACGCGGCCCTGGCGACTCACATATCGGAACTGGTAGAGCTGGGCTCCTGGTTTGGGCAGGTAGCTGGCTGAGGGAAAAATGGACCCAGGACCCCAGTATGATCCCAGGTCCTCAAGTGCTCAGCAGGTCCCCCTTTCCCTTAGTGCACCACATTATTCATTGTCCTTGGCTCAGCCCCTTGCTCCCTGTTTTCTCTCCTATCTTCCTCCCACATACTTTTTCTGTTCCCTGGGATACTCTTCTCCCTCCTTTCTGCCTAGCCCTCTCCTTCCTTTCTTTCCCAAATTCACTCCCCCTCAATCATAATCATAATAATGCTAGTTACCATTTACTGACTGCCTACCATGTACCAGACACTGTGCTAACAGCTTCACCTGAATCATTTTAAATCCTCTTAGTGTCCCTCTAAGCCCTTTACTGTTAAGATAACAGAAACAGGGAGGTTATGTGAGGCCAATCAGCTTGTCAGTATTAGAGTTGAGATTTGAACCCAAGTTTTTCAGAATTTTATGACCATCCTCTTCTCAACACATAATGCTATTTTCCCTCTTCCCTATCCCCTAGTTTCATAAGAGGAGTTCCTCTTCCTTTGTGGGACTAGATGCCCTCTAAAGTTCCTTTTAAGTCCCTGATTCTGTAATAATCCCATGATTCTACATCTGCTGGGCCCTGCTGCATATATTCTCATATATTTATTTGCATTTATATTTCCTTGTCCTCTGTGCCTAACTTTTATGTTTCTGAGCCCAATACCGTCTTCCAAATCTCTACTCCCTTGGCTCTTCCCTCCCCATTTTCCATCTTCCCTTGTACCTTGGAACTGGACACTGGTGTGGATGGGGGAACCATCAGTTGTACTTTCAGGCACTGAAGACCACACAAAAGTGTGGTAATCCCGAACACAGGCGGCCTCCACCTGAGAAAGCCCAAGGTAGGAGAGGGCAATGGTGACAGAACTATCACCTATGGATGGTGGAAAGGGCTGAGGGATTGAATGAGGGGGACAGGACAGAGCTACAGTGGCAATGATGGCAAGAGACAGGAAAAGGGGATGGACACGAATGTGTCAGAAGTAAGCAAGGCTAAGATGGGGAGAAGATGAGCTTTGCTTATACAGGTGGCCTCTGTCATCTGTGACATCTTTCTCCCTTTTTCTCTAACAACCTGAGGTTGAGAATCTAAGAACCTAATCAATCATTCCCCTTAGTCCAACCAAACAATGGCCCATAAACCTAAGCCAAAAATGGTTCCAGGGATACCTTGAAGATGCCAATCCAGTCACTGGCACTGGGCATGGTGCCTGGGGGAAGGGTGTAGTGACATTCCACCTTGGTGTTGGGGATGTAGGTCCGGGCTACATTCAGAAAGTTGACTCCACCCCGGGATGGCGCCCGGCTTAATGATGATTCTTCCATCCTGCCCTTGAGATATCTGCCCTCCTATGAAAAAAAGGGTTGATATGCTAAAGCCTCTCCACTCCACCTCCTTCCCCTTACATTCTACCTCCACCCACTCACAGCCCCTGCCACTATGCCTAGAGATGAAGGCATACCTGGTTTCCATCCTCTGAGGGTTCTAGGACCTTTTAGAGGTATCATTCTTAGTCTCTAGACATAGGTCTGGTCTTCCAAGTCAGTCCCCACCCTGTCTCACACTGTAACCTCTCTGGATCACAGACCTTTCTTAGAGTTCAGATCTAATTTTTGCTCTTTTCTCACTCCCCCATTGACCAACCAAGTCTCAGTATCCCAGGCTCTGTCCCCTTCAGTCTCTCCTTTTCACCTCTTAATCTCCATGAGCATTCCAAATTCTCCAGCCTACATTTCCCTATCCCATCTCTCATACCTTCTGGCTCTTGAATTCGAAATCCAATTGAGATGTGGGGCCCTCTCATTCTGAGCAGGTCTCCTTACCTACTCCTAAGCTTGTTGACTCAGCTGTACCCAGCAGTGAATTATGACCCTGAGTTATGACCTCAACTAATCCCTGAAAGGAATGGTTGAGTTTTCAGAGCTGGAATATGGCTTGGGGGGTGTGGCAGAGACAACCAATAGCCCAGTCTTCAGGCTCCTGAGGTCTCAGTCCTCTCTCCTTCTCTGAGCTGTCTACCCCTATGAATTCTAGAGAAGCAGAAAGCTTCTGCTCTAATCCAAGAGACAAAGGGAAGGGGAGGATATAAGGAAAGAGAGGTTCTATCCCTCAACTTTATTATTCCAGGAAGTCAAGAATTCTGGAGGCGGCAGCTTCAAGGGTGGAGTGAAACATTTAGAAGGAACGTGGTGGTGTGGGGAGATGGAATGTGGGGGCCTGGAGCCAGGAAAGCCCCACCCCTGGGCAGGGAACAGACTAGAAAGTCGGAAATGGGGGGCCCCAAGAAGGGGAAATGTATGTTTAAAGTTAAAACAAGGGAAAGGAAAGATAGTTCAAAAAGAACCTAACATTCTTCTCTTCAGATCTTGTCTGCAGCAGGATTAGAAAACTGCTCACTTCACTCTATTATTTCCCTCCCCATTTTCTCTCTGCTCCTTTGAGCCTCAATTCTAAGTGTCTCAAGCTTCCCATTTGTTTGGGTTGGTAGTTGGAGACATGATATAGGATGAGGTTGAGAGGAAGGGGTGTTCCAAGTTAGCTGGAGAGAGTTAATTGGAAAATATGAGGGTTGGGTGAGGACAGATAATAATACAAATCAAAAGAACTCCCCAGCCTAGGGCTGTGAGATGGCACTCTTATTCATCTCTCCTCTCCGGCCCACTACTCTGCTTCCTGTGACAGCCGCAGCTGATGTGTCTAATCAGCTATCACCACTAGTCATGTGCACGGCCCCAAACATCACAAATCCATATCAGGCTTAAGTCAGAGGGACAGGACCTTTAAAAGAAAACAGAAACTCAGTGGAGAAAGAAAGGTAGGCCAGCAATACAAAAAGTGGCAACTTCTCCCTCCAAAACAGAGATTGAAGACAAGAAATTTCTTTGGATTTTCATCTCTGAAAAATTCCTAGTTAAAACTAGTCCATGTTTTCTCCAAATACAGTTCTTCCAGCCTTCTAAGGGGGTGTGGGTGTGTATGAATTGTCCCCAAAGATCTAAGCCTAGAGAACCCTCAAATAAATACTCCCCACAAAGAAAATCCGTAACAGCTGTAAACATTCTCCATGCCTGAAAGTTCTGGGCACCTAAGGTGTAGATGTGTAGACAGATTCTGATGTTCACATGGGGAAGAGGGTGTCCCACCCCCTACTCTGGAGGGCTCTAGAGTTCCTCGACATTCTACAACTTGGAAAGTTCCCTCGTCCCCCAGGGATTCAGCGTAATGAAGGCCTTTGGATTTGGGCGGAGGATAGAAGGACGGTTTGTGGTGGCCAAGTCTTTCCCGAGACACAATAAGGAAAGATTTCAGCTCCTTCAAACTCCCCTAAGCGTATCAAGCTTTGCAAAGAAGGTCTGAGAAGAAGGCGACGACAATGAGAGGGCATCCCCCTCTTCAAGGCCCCCTTGAAACCAAGAACTCCCAAAACAGTGGGGCTGGCTTCTCCAGTACGGAAAATGTTAAAACCCAAACGCTCCTGTATCTCCCTTCTACAGTTCCCTTAGATCATCCTTTCACAGACTGGAAAGTGGAGTGACCCCTCCCGCATAAGATCGCCCCCGAATTAGGCCAAGTTTCTTACCCACAGACGGATCAGCTGTTCCCCTCACCTTTCACCAACAACAAAAACAGCACTCCGACTGCTGAGGGGAGGGAGAAGAGTGGCCGCGAGGGCTTCTGGGGCTTGTGGTTCTTCCGCGCGCTTTGCTGCCGGGTCTGGTGGGTCCTAGGACTACGCATCCCAGGAAGCCGCGCGCAGGGGGGGGTGGAGACGAGGGCGCTCGTGGCGGCGGCCTCACCGCGGCATCCTGGGAGGCGTAGTTCTCGCCTCCATGACAGCAAACGAGGGTGTGGCCACCAAGGGACTTCACGGCCCATGATTCCTTAGGAGGCGGCCGGCAGCATTAGTGGTGACTGCTGGTTTGTAACGTGCATTGTTGGGGGGTGGGGAGGATTTGCAGCTCTAACGCCTTCTGTATAACGATTTACCGTGGGCAGAACGCTTTCTGGTTAGCCTTCTCCTTCGCTTTTCCCAACCATATGTGAGAAAAGTATTAGTGTTATCCACACTTTACGGAGGAAAAAACAAGCCCAGAACGATTAAGGAGCTGCTTAAAACTGTCAAAGTTATAAAATGGTGGAAGTGCTCTAGAGCGGATCTTGTCGCTACCCCATAGCTAACCACCACTTGAGGACAGGACAACGGTTTCTTCTTTGCTTCAGTCTCAGAGATAGGCCTTGTAAAAACTATGTGTTCTGGGAGGCTGACCATTTTTTTAACTTGAGGAATTCAGTGCCAAGGGATCTGACAACACGACAACACTCATACCTGGCCTGAACTTCCCTAGAGTGGCTTCGGGGTCTAGGAAGAGGATGCTTTGCCTGAGGGGTTGGTGGAAACGGTGGAATGAAAAGAATGAAGTTGAAAGGGGAGCCTAGCATAATTCAGGATTTGTCACAATTCACAAACAAGCCACTTATGGGAGCCTGTTTGCCCAAGCCTTTTAACTGGCTTAATTAGGATAACAATACATGTTGTTGCTCCGGTTTTTATTTAGGTGTGACGAAAGATGGGCACTTGTCACACATCCCAAGTCACATTATAGACTTGGGCATCCTGTCCTCCTCTCCCCATCCTCCACCCCTCTAATCTGAGGCGTTCAATATTATCTCTCTCCCTGTCTCTGTATTAAGAAATTACAATCTAACGATTGATTTCCTCTTCCTATGTGCCTACTTTAGTTCTCTGCTGCACTAAGTTATGGAACTTCTGCCTTTCCCCAGTTTTTTGGGAGTGTTTTGCTTTTATAACTGCATGGGGTGTCTGCCCCTGGATGCCTTTCTTTTGAAAATTTCTAGGCACTTAGCAGTAAGTTACTGGGCTCTATAAACATTAAGGCAATGTGCCTGTGTCATTAGTCAGGATTTATGAGTTAGGGAACAAGCTTCTGGATGAGGACATGGCTCAAGGTCCTGGGGTGGGATAAGAGTGAGGCTCGGGCTGGGCGTGGTGGCTCACGTCTGTAATCCTAGCACTCTGGGAGGGCGAGGCAGGAGGATTGCTCAAGGTCAGGAGTTCGAAATCAGCCTGAGCAAGAGTGAGACCCCGTCTCTACTAAAAAAATAGAAAGAAATTAATTGGTCAACTAAAAATATATAGAAAAAATTAGCTGGGCATGGTGGCACATGCCTGTAGTCCCAGCTACTCAGGAGGATCGCTTGAGCCCAGGAGTTTGAGGTTGCTGTGAGCTAGGCTGACGCCATGGCACTCTAGCCTGGGCAACAGAGTGAGACTCTGTCTCAAAAAAAAAAAAAAAAAAATGAGGCTTGTTCAAAGACTGAAGTCCCAAGTGTTTTGGGTTTTGTCTTCCACCCAAAGTATGATACTAACTCCCATTGTTCGAAGGAATAGTGCTATTAATTAGCAGGGGACAAATTTCACTGAGCATTCATGTACTCAGTGCAAGGCACAAGGTAATGTAAAACAGAGTCATATCCAACAAATATATGTATTAGGTACTATGTTAGGTATTTGATAAATTTTATTGATAGAATGAATATAAAATATAGATATTTGAAGGATGGATTAAATTTGGATAGTTTGGCAGGATGGCGACTGGGAAAGATTAAGCTTATTCTAGGCCAAAGCAAAGATTCAGAGGTGGGAATGGATAATGTTTACTGGAGCCTAGGGGATCACATAAGAATACCACATCAATTTCAACTTTTTTTTTTTTTTTGCCAAAAAAAGATTATTGGTAATGTCTGGAATGTTGTGTTGGGAAGGATTCTGAGGAAAGAGTGCTGGATAATGTCTGCCATGTACTTTGGATGGAAAATGGTAGTTGTAGATTGACTTATTGTTTGAAATTATTTCCTCTCTCCTTCCCTGTCCATTGCCATGTGACTTGCAGTATCTTCTATAGAAGGAGTCTCATTGAATTGACTTTGGGCTTGCTCATGTTTCATGATTTGGCTGGTGGAATGTGAGCAGATGTGACTCATGCCCTGTTCGAGCATGTGAGTTTCCATTTCTTGTTCTTCCTTACCACTAGAATGGGCATATTGTACATGAGGGTTGCTCCTTTTGCCCAGGTCCTGGAATAAGAAGACCAGTGGAGCTCTTTTTTCCTTCGGCGCGCCCCCGAAGATCTTGGTATCGCCATGGGCCGTCGCCCCGCCCGGTGTTACCAGTATTGTAAGAACAAGCCATACCCAAAATCTCGTTTCTGCCGAGGCGTCCCTGATGCCAAGATTCGCATCTTTGACCTGGGGCGGAAGAAGGCAAAAGTGGATGAG
>VBSM01002616.1:17276896-17289944 GCA_008086735.1 Cheirogaleus medius | reverse complement strand
CCCTGGCCGCCAGAAGATCCACATATCAAAGAAGTGGGGCTTTACCAAGTTTAACGCGGATGAATTTGAAGACATGGTGGCTGAGAAGTGGCTCATCCCAGATGGCTGTGGGGTCAAATACATCCTGAATCGTGGCCCCCTGGACAAGTGGCGGGCCCTGCACTCATGAGGGCTTCCACGGTGCTGTCCCCAATAAATTCTACTTTCTGTCCATTTAAAAAAAAAAAAAAAGAAGACCAGTGGAACAGAGTGGTAGCCTACACACAACATACATATACATGTCAGAAATAAACATATGTTGTAAGACACTGAGATTTGGGGATTGGTTGTTATTGCAGCAGAGCTAATAGCCATAGTTGGATAATGGAAAATAAAGTTTGAAAGGTAAGTTTAAGCCAGAGTGAGGAGAATTTTGAATGCCAGGTGAGGCAGAGCCTGCTATGTGTTTATGAGAATCTGTTTCTTTCTTTTTATTGGACATACAGCTGGATCACATTTTCAGCTTCTCCTTTAATTGATGTGTTGCACTTCCAGGTCTGGCCTATGAAACCTCTCTAAGGAGATCCTTCATATTCTTTCCTTTCTGGCTTCATGAAGATGACCTTGAGCACAGTGATCCTGAAGGCCACATGTGAAAGACAGTGGAGCCACAGGATGGAAGGAACTTGGCAGAGAGCTGCCTGCTAATCAGGATCATGTGTTTTGGAATTCACTTGACCAATAAATCAATTTCTATTTTGTTATACCATTAAAAAGTTGGGGTTTATCTTTAGTGTTTTCTAATCAGTACATCAGGTTAAAGGTTTGAACTTGATTCCCATCAGGAATGGGAAGTTAGTCACTGATGATTTTTCTGAACAAGGGGAATGATAGTGTGAAGACAGGTGGAAGTTGTAATTATAGGGATCAAATAATACTTCTGAGTGAGGTTGGAAGATTTGGAGACTGTTGTTTTTTTCAGAGTATAGACTAACTCCTCATTCAGGGAGAGGGGATAATTGTCATGATTGTTGAAAGGCTCTTTAGAGCTGTGGAAGGAGCTGCTGAAAAGTGAATCTGATTTCCCTAGAGTTTTAAGTCTCTTTTCTCTTTTGTAAAAGTCCTAATTCTGGTAGTGCCTCATTTAGCCCAGTGCTTGCTGCTTAATATATGTTGAATGGAAGCTGGTCCTGAACTCTCGAATGCTTTGAGGAGCTACCACTAGCTGAATGCCTACTACTTGAGAAGTGTTCTTTCACCGATGGAATCATCATGAGAACCATGCAAGGTGCTATCCAAATTTTACAGATGAGGCCGGGTGTGGTGGCTCATGCCTGTAATCCTAGCACTCTGGGAGGCCAAGGCGGGAGGATCGCTCAAGGTCAGGAGTTCGAAACCAGCCTCAGCAAGAGCGAGACCCTGTCTCTACTATAAGTAGAAAGAAATTGATTGGCCAACTAAAAATATATATAGAAAAAATTAGCCGGGCATGGTGGTGCATGCCTGTAGTCCCAGCTACCTGGGAGGCTGAGGCAGGAGGATCGCTTGAGCCCAGGAGTTTGAGATTGCTGTGAGCTAGGCTGACGACACAGCACTGTAGCCCGGGCAACAGAGTGAGACACTGTCTCAAAAAAAAAAAAAAAGAAAAAAAAAAAGACAAATTTTACAGATGAAGAAACTGAGACTTTAAAAGTAACTTGCCCAAGATCACTCAGATCAATCTTATTCTGAAACCCATACTTTTTCAATATAACAACATGCTTTCTAAGAAAACAATAATGGCTAGTATTTGCTGAATGTCTGCCATGTGCTAGGCACTCTGCTGGGTGCTTTACAAATACACAGAAGCAGCTCTATCAGATATTGTATGCTGTTACTAATGTCTCCACACTGTGAACTCTGTGGAAAGTAGGAAAAACATTAACATAATTTTAGGGAAGAATTGATTGGGGGGGGCTTTTCTTTAAGCCCCTTGCCTATTTTCTTTTGTCCTCTTAGTTCTTTGGCTCCATTTACCTTGGGCTGGGTGGAAGGGTGGTTTAGAGTTCTCAGTAATATTCAGGTCTGCAGCTCCTTCTTCACTCCATAAACCCACTCTGGTATTAAAGTGTTCAGATCACCTTAGTCCTTTATTAGCAGGGAGCAAGATGTGGCCCTAATAACTCATCCATCCATCCATGTTCATTCATTCATTATTCATATTTATTAAACAGACTTTTAATAAGCATTATGGGTCATCGGCTGGAATAATAGTGAACATTTGTAGCTTTCTAGTTTTAAAGACTTTTTACATTCTTGGATTTCTTTGATCTTCACAACTAATACTATGAAGTGGATCATATTATTATATAATTTTTATCAATGAAAAAAGCAAAGTTCAGAAATATTAAACAGCTTGACCAAAGTCACATAGCTAGTGTGAGATTTAACTCAAGAATTTCAGACTTCCGAGTGCTCTCCTGTGCCCTCTGCATCCATCACAGTCCAAATTCAACAGTGCTGCAAGCCTGGTTTCTTGCCATTTTGGCCTCATTACCTTGATTCGTGTATTAGGGTAGATATAACAGCTGCAACAGACAACCCCCAGATCTCAGGTCTTAATATGCTAGAGATTTATGTATCACATAAGTCTAACGTGGGTATTTGTGGCCAGGTGACTCAAGTATCCAGATTTGATCATGCTGTGGATCTGCCATCTTAAATATGTGGCTTCAGGTTGCCCAGGTGTCATCCCGCCAGCAGATGGGGAAGAGTGAGCATATGGAGAAGGCACCACCACTCTAAACTTTCACAGCGTGGAAGTAACACATCACTTCCACTTATATTCCATTGGTGAGAACCAGTTATACGGCCTCATCTCATTGCAAAGAGGCTGGAGATAGAATTTAGCCAAGTGCCCATTCCACTCTCTATAAACATGGGTTGAGTCAACATTCTAGAATTAGTAGGCCTGTCCTGGGAGAAAAAATACCTGAGAAGACTTTTAACTGATTCTAATTTGATCACATACTCATATCTCTATTTGTCTCTCATTTATTCCACTGGAATTTACAGAGCACCAACGTTGTGAACCACACATAGGCAAAGATACCCTGCTAAAGATGAGATTGGAACCCAGCCAACCAAATGGTGGGGCCTTAGGCCACGTGCTGATTAGTTATGGAAGTTGTCCATTTCCCTCAAGATTGTGTTATTCATATAATTGTCGTTTTTCTTTAGTTTTATATTCTATCAGTAAAAAGTTTGAAAATTTTTACCCTTTCATAAAATAAATAGCTGTGTAGTGGTCACAAATTAAGTAGCTGATTTCATGTACTTTGCAGTTCTATCACCTTTCTGGCAGTTTCAAAATATTTCTCTCCAGGAAACTGTGGCTGGGCATGTCCTCTGTGCTTCTCTGGCCTCCACAGTGCAATGGGAATGGAGCGAGTCTCAGAACACAATAAAGAGGCAGCTCAGTCATCTTGCTGAGAACTGACTTCATCTGCTGGAGAGAATGGAGCCAAGTGGACAGGCACAAGAGATATTTAGGGGGTGTATGGGAAGGATGAAGGAGAGGAAAGCAGAATATTTTGATTTTTAAAGTAGGCATTTTAATACCTGTGCAAATGTGACCCTAAAAAATGTCATACTTTTATCTTTTAAAAAAGCCACTTAAGTCACTTAATATATGCAACAGGTTTCCTGGTGCCACCTGGGGAGAAGAAAGAGTCATGTCTGATCCCAGCTTCCTGGCTTGGGCATCTGAGTGGATGGTAGTCCCTCCCAGAGGGGACCTTGGCAGAAAGAGCAGGTTTGGGGGCGGGCCTGGGTGGGGTTGGGATGGGGGAGGTTGTTCTACTTCTGGACAAAGAGGGTTTGAAGTACCTCCAAGTCTCCAGAAAGCCATTCCTTGCACTGTGGAGCCCAACCTTCCTGGACATCTTTTTTTTAAAAATTAAAAATATAATTTATTAATATAATATTTTTATACTTTATCTTTTTTTTTTAATCACAGACCATGAGAAGCACTAAACATCTTTATGTAGTTCCAAACTTGCTTTTCAGGGAGAGGATGGAGGATGGTTTAGAAACTCAAGTGTTGGGAAAAACAGAGGAGCCAATCATAGATAAAGATTGTGTTGGCCGGGCGCGGTGGCTCACGCCTGTAATCCTAGCACTCTGGGAGGCCAAGACGGGCGGATCGCTCAAGGGCAGGAGTTCAAAACCAGCCTGATCAAGAGTGAGACCCTGTCTCTACTAAAATAGAAATAAATTAATTGGCCAACTAAAAATATAGAGAAAAAATTAGCCGGGCATGGTGGCACATGCCTGTAGTCCCAGCTACTCGGGAGGCTGAGGCAGAAGGATTGCTTGAGCCCAGGAGTTTGAGGTTGCTGTGAGCTAGGCTGACGCCACAGCACTCACTCTAGCCTGGGCAACAGAGTGAGACTCTGTCTCAAAAAAAAAAAAAAAAGATTGTGTGTGTGTGTGTGTGTCTGTGTGTGCATGAATTAATACCAAGAGGAGCAGGGTTAGGATTGCAAAGGCAATAGATGTTCATCTGCATTGTCCATAACATTTGCACATTAATTAGCTCAAATAAAAATGCATGGAGACATCCCCAAGTCTCAGTCTCTCTCCTAATAGAGGAATCATTCTTAGCCTCTTTTTTTTGTTGTTGTTGTTGCATCCCTACAATCCCTAGTTCCTGTTATGTAAGGTTGAGTTGGTCATACTTGAAAAGAAAATAAATGGTTGGCTTCCCTCTTGTTCATGGTGACTTCCTTTTGTGCCTGGGTCAGAGGTGTGGGGGATGGAATGGCTGTTGAGGGGCCAGAGATTGGTCTCAGGGAGTGTCCTTGTCTTTTCTATCTGGGTCCCTCTTTTTGTCTCTTTCCACTCACAGATTGTGTGGCATTTTGGAGGGTGGAGTGCCTGGGCACCTAGCCCACCACTTCCTGCCCCAATCTGGCCCTGGGCATAAGCCACATGGTGCTGGCCATCAGCCTGGCCTCTTGCCCATCTATTACAGCCTCAGCTGCCAGGCTGGCACAGGTACCAAAAGAACTAGCCTCTGCCCTCCCCCAATTCTGTTCCTAGGGCTGAAGTGGCAGAGAGTCAGATGGAGAGAGCACACTCTGGGGTGGTGGGCCCAGGCCAACATCCCTTGATGGTGGAATGGGGGTGTCTGAGCCTTAAGCAGTACCGCTGAGGCACTAGGCTGCAGTCCATGGAGGAAGACCAGCTGCTTAGCCTGTGTATGGGCAGGGGCAGTGTCGGGAGGAGAAAGGAGTGGTTGCTATGGTGTGAAGGAAGCCTCCCACTAGGTTCTAGGGGATGTTTCCTCTCCTCCCTTGTGTCTGCATCTGTGCAAAGCATGCAGACTTGCGTATGTTTCACACCGTGGCCATGTCCCCAGGTGGGAGTGTGGGCAGGGATTCCAGTACTGTGGGGAGGGGCCTTTAGCTATGTCCAGGCTGCACCAAGGTGGACCTGGAGTGAATACTGCATCTCAGGATGTATGTCTCTGTCCCATGTGGGAGTGTCATCTGTGTGTCTGCTGCTGGGGTACGGGAGAAGTATGTGCATGGGCTGAGGCCTGGGACCTGTTATGGACCAGCTGTATCTGCTACATGGGGCACATGTGTACCAAGTACATATATACTTCCTGGTTGTGGCCGACACGCACCCTCATTTCCGATGGCAGTGTAGACTGGATCTATGCGTGGGCAGTGAGGGATGGGGGTGAATGCCCAGCCTTGGTGAACGCTATGTCGGTGGGGAGTGCTGGTCCTGCCTTGCCTTTACACCCATGTGAATGGTATGTTCAAATGTGTGAATACCCTGGAGAGATGTTGGGTGGTGAGAGGGTGGGAAGCCTGAAAAAGATGGAGAATTTATGAGCTGCTTTTGTCGGGAGACAGTCGTAATGAAGAAAATTCAATTTTCTGCAGCTCGGAGAGTCAATATGTTAAATCTCGGAGAAGCTGTGGAGTGACAGCGGAATGGCAAAGTCAATGGGACGTGTGTGGGAGGGAAGCCGTCTATCTGTGTCTGCAGTGAGGCCGCCTCCTCTCTGTACCCTTGAACTGCAGCTGAGGGACAGGATGGTACCAGATACCTGAGTTCCTGGAACTTCCCCTGTCTCCCTTCCTCCTCCACCTCAATGGCCATGTTCTCTTGCCTCCTTTTTGTAGGGAGAAAGGCTTCGCTTTTCCAGGTCCAATTCTACCCTAGCACCACCTCACCAGGAAGTCCTTCTTCTAGTCTAACCAGTACTTCCTCTTGCTGCAGTTACTAATTTCACAGTGGCTGTTTACAGCCTAAAGTGATTCGTAGGAAAATTCTCTTTGCTTTCTAAATTTTCATTCCTACTCTCCCCTTAGCTCCTCTGTGGCTGGCCTCCTGTTTCCCAGCAAGTTTCAACTTTTTCCCAACCAGTCTTCACCTCTCCCTTCCAGCCTCCTGTTCCCAGAGGTAGGAGTATAGGGGGAGGTGGAGGGAGGGAAGCTGGGGATTCCTTTGTGAGCCACAGTGTCACCAGGAGCCGTCATTAGCCGAGCTGCTGGCTGTGTAATTGGCGTGTGCCCGCGTCCCGGGGGTCTGGTATGTTAACAGCGGGTCCCTGTGGTGAGTAACGAGATCGTGCCCATGGCTGGTTGCACGCGCTAATTAATTAGTGCTCCTCTGGTGTCGAGGAATGAGGAGGAGCTGGGGGAGGTTGTGGTGAGGGTGTCTCAAAGCCTGAGAGGCCAGCTCTTCAGAGCCCAGAGGTCACCTAAGGTCCCGTTGCAATGGGAGCATTGAGGCCGGAGTGCGGGATTATGGGTCAGAGAGTGAAGGTCAGCGATCTGGGGACCCTGGCTAAAGAGAGGGCGTGTGTGGAGTACAGCTGCTTGGTTGTGGGTGTCCTGGTGGCCGGGGCTGGGTGGAGGCAGGTTGAGGAGAGGACACCCCTTCCCACATCTTAGGGAGGTCTCCAGGCTCAGGGCCTGTCTTACAGCATCCTTTCTCCAGATGGCCCAGAGAGGAATGGCAAGGAGGCATTTCAGACTCATTCCTGTCCCCTGTCCCCTCCCTCATCTTACTACCCTGCTTCTCAATCAGCCATTTCACACTTACTGGACGCTCAGTGTGTGTACAGAGCTCCACGGGGCTTTCAGACCACTCTAATCTTAATAATCACTGTTTCTCCCTTGCGGCCCATGCAGATACCCAGACTTCTCGACCCTTGAGTTAACCTTGGAGTTCAGAAGCCTCTTCTGAAACTTGAGATCTGGAACCCAGTTATTTGGGAGAAATACCATGGAAAACCTGAAGAAGTGGGGAGAGGAGAGACAGTTGGGAGGGAGCCCCACAATTTCCCAGGACAGTATGATCACTTGTAGCAGCAAGAAAGATTAAGGTGAGAAGAGAGGAAGAACTTCCAGTGAGCAGAGCACTCTGCGTCTTATTTACTGAGGCAGAACTCCTATGCCTGAGGTCGAGAGGGATCAGGATGAAAAGGGATCCCTAGAAAAAATCTCTTCCCCTTGAGTTTTGGGATTCAGGAAAGTGTGGCGGGGGACAGTGGGAGACAAAATAGAGAAAACAGGCAGAAAATAGGATGAGACTGCGGCAGGGAATCTTTGGTTTCCATGTGGAGGCGCGAGTACCCTTCCCGCACACGGTAATTGCTAAATTACCCGCCATCTGCTCCGCTCTCAGCCATAAATTACCTGCGAGGAGAAAGACGCAGAGGCGGCGCGCTTTCCTTCCTCTCCCCCGAACCCGCGCAAGGAGGCGAGGGGAGAGTCTTCTCTCCAGCAGGGGTGGAGGCGGGGTGGTGGGTCGCCCTGATGGGAACAGTTGGCCTTTGCCTTTGCCTTTCCCTGAGGCCAGTGGCCTGGGGGTGACCGAGAAACCGGGTCCTCCCTAGGTCCCAGGGCTGTCAAGGCGGACCCTTCGGACTTGGGGCGGGGACGGGCTGTGGGGCCAGGCCGAGCCTACCGAGGCCACTCAGGGGGAGGCGGGGCCCGCCGTGGTGGGCGGGGCTTCTCTCAGGTGTGACTGATTGCCCAGGCAGGTTTCCCCTGGTCACCTCTTCCTTCTCCCCTCTCCCTGCAGCCACCACTTTGCTTATGGGGCGGTGTCTCTTCAGCTCTCCTTGACACCTGTCCCAGTATCCGAGAAAGAGGAGAGGAGGGCAGGTAGAGGGTAGGAGGAGAGAGAAAAGGGGCAAACCTCCTTGCTTTCATTCTCCTCTGAAACTCGCCCTTTCCCCTCTAGATTCTGAAGGGTGGCAGAGGTGTGAAAGCAGATGTGGGAGAAATGACTGGAAATGGGGCAAAATGGTAGGATGCAGCAGGTGCAGAGATGGAGGTAACGGGAAAGTGGAGCCCACTGCGAGGTGGGGTTGTCTGGGGAAGGGGTGGGGTAGGCAGGGCGGGTAGGGTGGAAGGCTGGCAAGGTGGGGAGGTGAGCAGAGTGGAAAGTAGATAGGAAGAGGGGGTCAGAGGGATGCGGGTCCAGCAGGATGGGGTGGGGGTGGAGTGACCGAGCAGGTGCAGGAGGATGGAGCCACAGAGAGATGGCGCAGGGGAGGAGGGAGAACCAGGATGGGGCAATGCCAGATGGAAACTCAGAGATGGGAAGGGTGGTGGGTTGTGAGGATGGAAAGCTGGAGGAGGACCACAGAAGGAGAGAGGGGAAGACAGCAAGACGTTCAGAAGCAGTTCAGGCCCTGGAGGGAGGGTAGGGGGCAAAGGCTGTGGCAGGGAAGGCTGGGGTGTTTGTGGGCCCTCGCAGGGTCCCAGGAAGGTGAAGGCGAGAGCCCCAGGGCCACTTCCCACTCTGAGGCTGGGGCCTGACTCTGGAGGGGAGCTGAGGAGACCACCTAAGCAGCAGGGATGGGGGCGCCACCCCTCCTCCCCCCAGCTCAAGGCACCTGCAGGGGTGTGCCCATCGGGGTTGGGGGAGGGCTGGGCCGATTCCCAGCTCTGAGCGCAGGAGCTAGTGGGGTTTCTTCGGAGCGATTGTTTAGTATTCATGGGGCGACGCAATCTCTCCCACATCTGCTTAGCACAGCAAGTCCTGTCATATAACTGTCTCCCGCACTGTCTGTCCATAAAGAATGTCTCGGAATTGGTGTAATTCAGAGAAATTAATGACGACTTTCCGCGGGACGGCTCCCTGGGGGATGATTAACACTTCATCGTCCATCTGATGCGCGGGGCCCAGCGCTCCATCGCGAACATTTGGGCCGTGGCCAGCCGCATTAAAGGTTATTACGGAAAACGCGACCTGCAAACGGGCGAGAGGCATGATGGACCAGGAGGGGCGGGGGCCGAGGGCGGGGGCGGGGGAGTCGACCGAGCTGGCCAAGTCCGAGATCAAGTTTCCCGAGGTGTGCTCACCTGGGGGGTCAGAGACTGAAGGAGCCTGGGTTCCTGTTTCAACGACCGCAGGACTGGGAGAGCGTTCGAATGCTGCTCCGCCCCCACCTCCACCGCAGGGGCTAGGGAAGGGAATGGGGTCGCTTTTCACGGGTGGGCACATTGCTGATGGAGGCTTTCCCTGTCTTTTAATCCTTACAGCATTATTGGGTAAGTTTTATTAACCTCACCTTACAGGTGATGAAACTGAGGCTCAGAGAGGTTATGTAATGTGCCCAAGGTAACACAGCTTATTGAGAGACAAAGGAAGGATTTGAACTCAGGTCCTTGGCTCCTGAGCTTTTGCTCTTTCCGGCACACCATGGGGCAGAAGGTTTTTACTCATTTAAATGTTTGCCTCAGTTTCCTGCTCAGGGAGTGGCAGATAAGTGTTCAAAATGTTTGTCATATGAATAAATGAGTTACCTTGGCAGGTCCCATTGCCATGGTCTGGACCAGAGTCCTAGAGATCTGGTGGCAGGGGCTATATGGCAAAAGGGTTCAGTTTTGGCTAAGAAACTCAAAACAGGTTTCCTGTAGGGGTCTGTGCATCTCCCTGGACATTCTAAACCTCCAGAATCTAGAAGCCTCAGCTCTTGATCCTTAGTCAGCAGAAGGAATAGAGGCAGGTGTGCGCATGCGTGCACATACAAGTGTGTTCATGAGTGTATGGGTGTGTGCAAGTTTGTGTGTGTATGCATGTCTGAAATGTATGAGTTTATGAGTATGTGTTGCATGTGTGTGAGAATGTGACATATGGCTGTGTGTATATATGTGTTTGAGGGCACGTGTCAGTGTGTGTGTATGAGTGTGCATCTGTGTGTATCTGCATGTGTGCAGGTGAATGTGTGCATGTGGTGTCCCAGGGGAGCCTGAAGACTCAGCTGAAGATGTCTTTGATTTGCCCAAATCTCTAGCAGGTTCCAGGATGTGGTGTGTGGTGGGGCTGAGGTGGAAGACCAGGACAGGAAGCCTCTTTCTATTTGGGGTGTAGGGGCTTGGGGAGCCTAAGCAGTGGGTACCTTTGCCCTGCCAGGCACTGGGGTATAGTGTCAGGGTTCCGAGTCTGAGGCTGGGTGGAGGCTGTGTCCCGAGGCCTTCACCTGGGGCTTTAATTGGAAGTGCTCAGAAGTCCTGCTCTGACCTGGGAGGGTGATGAAGAGGTGGGGCTAGGGCAGGATGGTGCCCAACAGTGGAGGGTTCAGGCCTATTCACTGCTTATCCCCTGCCACCCCCCGGGTTTTGAGAATTAGCTTCTAACCAGGCTGCTGCAATGCCTAACTCTAGACTTACCTACTCCACCTTAGGGCAGTAGAGTTCCTAGAAGTCTGTATGTGCAACTTCCTGACTCTAGGAGGACTATAACCATGGTGAAAACATCTCTCTTTCTCTAATTGGCACTACCCAGAGGTCCAAAACAATTTTCTCCTCTCTTGGAGTTCATTGGCAAGGCCATGTATATATTCCTACTGAATTGTGGATGTTTTCAGGCCACTTGTGCTGGGAAGTTCTTCCTTAAGTCTAACTTCAGACCCTTTGGTCACGTTGGATGCCCAATAAGCCCAGGCTAAGTTTGTGGAATTGGAACCTTGACCCCGACCCTCACTTCCCCCTGCCCCAGCATGGGAATAGTTTCTTCTGGATAGGGGAGTGCATCTGGAGTATAGAGACACAGAGAAAATGCAAGACTAAAGCCTGGTGGATTATAAATGGGTCAGACCATTCTTGAGAAGATGGTGATAATACAGGACAGTTTCAGAAAAAGGAGCTCAGAGACCATCATTTCCAACACTCTTACTTTACAGACAGGAGCCAGGGTCCTTAGTGGTGGGAAGGCTCACCCGGTGTCCCCTGCTACATGGGAGCTGCCTCTGAAAAACCCAGGCCCCTGACTCCTGGTCTAGGAGTCCTTCTTGTGCTCCATTTAGAGGACCCTAGATTCTGTTCCTATTCTCTTGGCTTTGTGCAGGTGGGAGAGAGGGAGAAATACTTCAGCTAGGCTAGGGACTGCCCCTTCCTCTTACTAAAGCCTGCAGTGACTCCTTCCCAGCCTTCCCAGCTGGGCCTTGAGGCCTGTCACCCACCACGCCTGTTCCTCCAACTCCCCATTCTCCCTCCATAGGATCCCTGGGTCTCTTAGCTCCATCTGGGCAGCCAGCCTGGTATACAGCCAATCTCCTGCCTTCTTCTATCTCATATAGTCTGTCTGCAGCTTGAATCATCTTCTCTTCTCCTCTTCCTCCAGGGCAGCTTCTCAGACCTTTGCAATATTGCCCCATATTCTACTCTTTTAGGAAGCCCTCCTTGACTAATCCTGTTTCCGGATCCTAAATTTCCCTTTCTAAACCACTGCCAAAGTGCCTGCAGGCCTCTTCTTGTTCTTCTCTTTCCTGGCCCCGTGTGCTGGCACCTACCCATGAGCATGGCTGTGTTTTCTTCTCCTTCTGGATCTGTCCCCTGTCTTTTCTCCTCTCTCCCAGAGCCCCTCTCCATACACCAGGAGAACCAGTACTGCAGTGGAGAACTGACCGAATCCTTCTCCTTTTTATGTTTTCTGGGAATGGCAGGGATGTTGACATCCAACTGGGTCTCACACCGAGGAGGGAAGTGATGTTGCAGACCCGTTCCCTGACCTTATCCTGGTGGGTTACTCTGGTTTAGGCCTCACCCCCAGCTCCTGGTGTTCCTCCTGCTCTGGCTGCCTCCAGCCCAATTAACAGTCCTCTCCTGGCCCATCCTCTAGGCTGCTGCACTGGAGCCCCTAGGATGCTGGGCTGGGTGTGGGGAGTGGCAGACAGCTCCACTGCGATGTCTCACCTGGGGCGCTCAGCCCACGGGACTGCCTATTCCCCACTGCAGCCCTTCACACTCATTTTCTGGCGCAGGTTTCCCTTGCACCCTCCCTTTCCTTCTCCCACCTAATCCTCACCCAGCCCGTTTATCTCCAAAGCCTGAATCCTTCCAGAAAGCTCCTCCTTTCCTGAGACCCTTGGAGTTGGCAACCCCAAGGTGGGAGGGGGTGAGCGGGCCAGTGGAGACTAGGTGGAGGCCATTGGCCCTAGTGAGGCACCAGGCCTGGCTTTGGACCAATTGATGCATTGCCCGCCACCTTGTGGCAGAAACGGAGAACTGCAGGGTTGGGATCCTTGTGCTGAGACTGGGAGGTCTTGGGAAAGTGGGTGGGGTGGGGATGATGGCAGGGGTGTGTATTTTGAAGGTAGTGGGCCTCACATTTCCTAATTGACGTTGGAGGTTTCCTCAATGAGCCTTTGAATTCTTCGCTGACAGGGGAGTAGAAACCTGGGAGGGAAGCCAAGTAGCAAGGATGCTTCTAGATGGAGAGGGAAAATTGAAACTGTCCTCAAGTCTCAAACCTGTTGTAATCCACCCCCCAATAAAAAGCCTAAAAGGGAAACAGTCTGAAACTGAAGCATGAGAAGTTGAGGTCTGATCTGCAGAAGAAGTTGCTAAAAATCCCAAAGTGTATTTGGATGCTACTGCTTCTGACTGTCGCCTAGCTTTTTCATAGCCTTCCTCCCTTGCCCCCATCAGTTAGTTCCCCCACCTTCTCCAGACTCCTCGCTCTCTTCATTCTCTGTTCACTGGGCCTATTCAGAAAATCCCAGGTCCCTTAGCCTTCCTATCCCTGCCTGAGGTTTTCTTTTCTTTCTTTT
>VBSM01002616.1:17184791-17276796 GCA_008086735.1 Cheirogaleus medius | reverse complement strand
TTCTATTTTTAGTAGAGATGGGGTCTTGCTCTTGCTCAGGCTGGTTTTGAACTCAGGACCTCAAGTGATTCACCTGCCTTGGCCTCCCAGAGTGCTAGGATTACAGGTGTGAGCCACTGCGCCCGGCCCCCACCTGAGTTTTGCCTATGATTAAGATGCTGATCTGGGAAATCCCTTCTCTGATCTAACTCCAGTCCTCCCTATAGCACTGGAAATGGAGAGAACCACCACACAGTTAGCAGGGCTGCAGATGGGAAACTGGCATCCTAAGAAAGTGGGGAAGATGGCCAGAGAAAGGTACCTATAAGGAAGGTTCTGAGGGAGGGCAGCCCTGCCTAGTTTCTCCTTTCATCCTCCTCTCCCCTGCCCCTTTGGATCCTTGGAGATGAAGGGAATGGGACAGAGTGTTCCAGTTCACTGGAGAATTCTCTCCACTTGCTCCATGATTCACAGGTGCTGGGGGAAAGGGGAACCTCTGAGTTCCAATCATGGGCCTTGTTATTCTCTTCTGTAGAGTGGGTATTGTGGGAAAGGAGGATGGGGGTGTTTCTATCTTCCTGGGTCCTTCTGGTCTCATTTAGAGTCCCTTTGAAGCCCTTTTCTTTCTTTCTGCCTAAATCCCAGGCCCTCAGAAGCTCTCATAATGATTCTTGGAGCTCCTATATCACCCCCCACCTCTGCTTTGGTCCAGGCCCCTTCCCTGGTGAGCTAAGAGTCACTGAATCTCCCTGCCATTCTCCCTCTGCTTCCCCTGGCACTTCTTGGGGATCCTGGCCAGGAGCCCTGGCTCTGCAGGCACTGGCACCCTCCCTCTGAGGTGCCATTCCTCCCCTGCCTCATTTGCTGCCGCTGACCTTACTGAGTTAAATTAAAAAGCAATGTTCTGTGTGCAGCTCCAGCCCCGTGGAGCTTGACTCTGGGAAGACGAAGACAATTACTGGCCCCTCCGTCTCCCTCTCGTCTGGCTGCCTTATAATTTTTCCCCCTGCTGCCTGGTATGCAACATTTATGTTTTTAATAACACCAGAATGGTTTTGACCTTGGGAATTCATAGCAGAATGGGCACTGCGAGAAGCCCCAACGTGATTGGCATTTGTCTCAGTCCTTTGCAGGGAGGAAGCTCTGGCGCCTCCTGGATTCTGGGGATGGTGGGTGGGGGCTGCACTCCAGGGGATCTAGGGAGAAATCTCAAAAACCAGAATGGACAAGGGCATGGGGAGGGCGAAAAAGAGGTGGAGGGTTTCGTCTCTTTAGGTTTCCCCTGGAGGATGAAAGTTAGAACAAGGCGTTTGAGAGGTTGGGATGCTTTTATCCTCTTGTTTTATAGGAAGAGTCCTGGATGGGGGATGGCATGGAGTATATGTGTGGAGAGGCAATGGGCAAGGGGTGGTGTGTGGCACAAATGTGTATGCACACTCAGTCCATTGGCCCACGAGTTTCCACACTTGCCCCTATGCATAATTGGTTCCATTTCTTCTCAGTTACTCTCACCTTCTCTCTAGCTCTTTAGCTCCAAGGAGAGTGGATGAAGTGAGGACCAGCTAGAGGACTGAGGTCAGAGTCAAAGTAGAACTTCCCAGCTGAGGGAGAAGGGAGCAGGGACAGAGCCCTCTTCTGGCTTGCAGATGTGTTGCTTCCCTGTCCTCCTCTCTCTTTTCTGCATTCACCTCCCTCAGTGGCTCAGCTTTTGTGGTTAAAAGAGAACCAATGGCAAGCAGAAGGATCTGGAGGAGGAGTAAGTAGGCCAGTGGAAGGATGGGAGAAGCAAGAAGCAGTGACCGGACTAGGGGAGAGGATCCGTGGGAACAGAGAGCCTAAGGCCACGCGTGTGGGCCTCTGTTCCACCTGTAAGGGGCTTCCGTAGGAAGGACCAAGGTTAGGACTGGCAAAGGGCTTCTCTGTGTGCAGCTTCTAAGAGCTTCTGGAAACACGGAGGAAAAGCACAAATTATAATTGAAGAGAAGTTCCTCTTACAGATCAGAAAGTAGGAAGAGAGGGGCAGAGAGGTGTGTGTGTGCCTAAGGGGTGCACAGTAAGGTGTTCACAGCATGCATGTCTCTGCTCGGGGTTAACAGGCCTATATGCTCAGTTATATATGTAAACATGGGGAATGGCGTAGCTTTAGTATTGACTTTGTAAGCCCTGGGTTGTGAGCTGGCTTCCCTGGGTGGCCGGCAGAGCGTGGATTTTCGTCAGGAGCAGCAGCTGGCGTAATGGGAAGACCCCTGCACTGAGAATCAAGAAAGCTTGGGTTCTCGTTCTCGGTCCAGTTATCAGCTGGGACCTTAGGAAAAGCCACAGGGCCCTTCTGTGCCAGCAGCTGCAGTTCGGAGGGACAAGGAAATGGAAGGGGCACTGGGGGTCGTGATGGCATTTCAGGGGCTAGAAAGCCTGAGAAAGGATGTTAGTGGAGAGTGGAGAGTTGAGAAGGATTTCCTGAACTCAGAAATTCGTAAGTTCTTGCTCCAGCGAAAGACTCCCTCAGCCTGGCCTTGCCCTGTCGCCGACAGCATGTGGCGCCGACGTCTGGCGCTGCGGCGAGTGCTGTTCTCTGCCGCCCTCCTGTGGCCGCTAAGCCCTTCGCAGGTCGCTGCCGAGAAGATTCTGCTCTTCTGCAGGGCTGCGCCCCTCGCCCCCTGGTGGAAATTGCGTTTATTACAAGAAGCGATTTTGGGTTTCCACTCGCATTTTCCTCTAACCGTTTGACAGGTTTTTGGAGGGACTTCTTTAAAGCTGGGAAGGTCTTCCTGAACTTTAATCCTCTATACCTTTGCCTCAAGTTTTAAGTTCTGGTTTTGGGGAATGAGCGGTGGATACAAGGGCCGAGATTGAGCTGAGAGTGCAATTTCTCTTCTTCCTCCTTGGGTTTCATCTACAACCCTATATTCCCAGGGTCGCAGAGAGTTTTCGAAGAAATCAGGGTCTGGTGACATTCCTGGAGAAAATGGGTCTGGAGCAGACTAGGTATGGCGCATCTGGGCTGCTGTGAAGTCGCACCTGAGCGCAGTCAGTCAGTGGCAGCAGGGAGATGGATTGGCAGGAGCCAGGAGGCAGGAGACAGGGATGATGGAGGGAGATGGCATATTTGACAGATGCTGACAGGGCTCGTTATTTGCTAGCTCTGGAATCCCCTCCCACCCACCAGGCTGCCCTTGGCCCTCCCTTCCCGGTACTCAATGCTCATTAGTGATTGTCTGTCTTTGGGGAGAAACACAGTGGGCCAAGCTGCATTGGGGTGGGCAAGGGAGTGAGAGGAAGAGGGAGGGGACACGAGGTAGATGATGGAGGAGTAGTGGCTGGAATGACTGGGGTTTGGAGCTGGGGTCCGATGATCACTGGGGCGCTTGGAAGGCTTGGCAGAGGAAATTGCTCAGGGTGCAGACACTGAGTTGCTGTGGGCGAGTGAGTGAGAGGAATGAGGCATAGTTAAAGGAATTGAATTCCACCGATTTAGGTATTGATTTTGGGAGAACTGACGAAATATGAGCCAACAATTTTGTTTTTAATTGAGAGCTTACTAAGTATAGGGGAGGCTTATAGGTGTCATGAGGAGATAAAGAAAAAGGGACACACCACACATTTCCTGCTCCCATTCCTGTATTTTAAGACCAGCCGCATCTCCTCCCTAGACTTGTTGCTCCGTGAGTGTCTGTCCCAGGGGTGCAAGGAGCTCTTTGGAGATGCTGAGACAACAGCCCCGGGCACATTTCTGTTCTTCACTCACCCCATCCAGTAAAGCACCCCCAGTCGGTTTTCCACCCCTCTTCATTCCTTTTCTCTTAGGATGTACTAGACACTGGATATCTGGACGGGGAGGGGCCCTCGGTGTCCCCCCCCCCCAATTTCCAGTGGCTCCCAGTGGCTGGGGGGGAGGGGTAAGCCATACTACCCTGGGAGTCCAGGGGAGCGGGCCAGGAGGGGATCTGCATTTGGAGTCGTGGAGAATGTTCGGTGAGAATGCTGCAGTCGGAGCCCGCGCTGCATCCTAATCAGCGCTGCGGAGGCTGCGCCGCGGCCGTCAATCTTCCACACAAAGGGCCGCCCGCCCCCTTCCCTCTCGAAGCCCTCCGCGCCAGCCCCCCCACTCCCTCCCCGTAACTGCGGGAAGGCAAAGAGGCAGAGAAGGGGAGGGGGATCCAGACACACAGACAGGGACAGAAAGACCCAGTAAATTCAAGCCAAGACCGGCAGAGTGGGACCAGGAAGGCAGAGCAGGTCGCAGCACCCTGGAGATGAAAAGAGATGGAGACACAGAGTCAAAAGGACTGACGCTGTCGGGGTGGAAATGGAGGGACAGAGGAGAGACAGGCTTAATGACAGGAGGGAGCAAAGAGAGAGGAGCATCCAGAGAGCACACAGAAAGACTGAAGACAGACACAAAGACAGAGACACCCAGAGACCAGAGATAGCAGAGACAGACAAAGACTCAGAGACATGAGATGGGCCCAGGCCCAGGAGGAAGGTGTGAGCCGTGGACACACCGACCCAGGGCCAGGGCTGGGAAGCTGTCGGGAGAAGTGTGCACAGAGACTGAGGGAGACAGAGAAGGGAAGGGAGAGGATGGGTGTCAGAAGAGGGAGGAAATGAGAGGAGGGTGGAGGGGAGGCAGTGAGAAGGGGCAGGTAGGGGCTGCAGAAGGCAGAGTGGAGACTCTGGGTCAAGGGCTCTGCTGCCCTCACAGGACCTGGGACTCAGGTGGGAGGGGAGGCTCATCAGTGTGTTTGTTGTGTATGGGCGAGCAGGAACACAGCAATTCAGAGTTCTATTCAAAATGCCAGAATTGTCTGGTGCTGACCTAGACTTCCACACGCCCTCCCTCTGCAGTGACTGCTCTGAGCAATTATGGTGGAGTGTGGGGGAGAGAACAGAAAAAAGATGGAAGTTAGAGAAAGACTGAAAAAGAAAAAGAAATGGCAGAGCCCCAACTGAGATCAGAGGGAGAGAAATTGATGTTGAAAAAGGGAGTAGAGAAATCGACAGAGGACAGTCAGAGAAAGACAGAGGTGGAGAAAGAAATATGATGGAGGCGAGGGTGTGTGTGTGTGTGTGTATAAAAGACAGGGAGAGGGAGGGCGTCTGCAACTGAAGGATGGTGAGAGGGTGTGGAGAGAGGGGGCTGTGAGAGGAAGGCAGACCAAGGGAAATGGGGAGGGGACACAGGCAGGGCACCTAGCTCCCCAAAGATGCTGGGCTGGGATGAAACAACCCTTCCATGAGCTGGGGAGGCAGTCAGTCAAGGAGTGTTTTTTTAGGGTGACCTTCTCTCTCTCTTTTTTTCCCTCTTTAGTACAAAGAACCTATTCCAATGCATGCCTTTCCTTCAAAGGTAGCACTTTCAGCTGCTGCTGCCGTTGCCTGGGTCATTCCTGGTAATTTCTCTTTGGGGATCACCTTTAGAGCCTGCAGTACAGCTATAAGCATCCTCGCCAGAGGCAAATTTTTATCCTTCAGGGGTAGATCTAATTTTTGAAAACAGCCGAGAGTTAGGAATCAAGGCTGGAGAGTAAGGTGAGGACCCAGCTGGGGAGCAGTATTTCCAGTTAAAAACAAAGGGAAAGTGGGAAGACAGGTGGAGGGTGTGCCCTCCTCCAAAGTAGCTCTGAAAGACTATTCTGAAGGAGAGCCCTGCAGGATGTGACAGAAGACCTTCCAGTGGCTGCTTGAGGCCCAATTTCTTTTTTCTGTATATTAAAACCAGGTATTAGTGCTCCCAGGAGCATTCACAGCCTGGCAGTGGAGGGCTGAGGCCTGGCATTTGATGGAAATACTTGATCACAAGTGGTCCTGCCCTTGGGGATCTTACAATCCTCCTCCCTGCCAACATAATGCTTACAGGTGCAACGTAAGCTGGTGATATTCACTACAGCACAGATCAACAAGTGCAAATTCAGAATCAGAGCCAGTTCATCAGGGAAGGCTGCCTGGAGGAGGGGAGTTGTGAGTTGGGTGTGGAAGGAGAAACCCAACAGGGCATGGAATGGATTAGGAGAAGAGTAGGAGTACTTCTCTCTGGTGGTTCAGAGGCAGCATGAGCAAACCGTAAGTGAGGCTGGGGACAAGGAATCAGCATGAAGGGGAACCGAAGGGCGCAGGTTTTGAAGGCAGGCTGAGTGATCTGACTCTGCTATGAGAGAAATGGGGGCCCCCTGGAGGGTGCACTGACATGTGTCAGGCAGAGAGTGTGTGTGCGCGCAACTGTCTGGATAGGTGTCTACTCAGGTTTGCATGTTTTCTTCATCTGTGTGCGCGCGCATGTGTAGGGGCATGTACATCCAGGTGGCTTTGTGCCATGTGGCTTTGTGCCCCAAGTTCTTGTGTTTCCATCTGTGTGTGTGATTGGCATGTGGCTTCGTCTGAGTGTGTTTGTTCATTTGTGTATTTCCATGTGGTCATGTGCGAATGGTATCTCGGTTGCTTTTTGTGTGTTTTATTTGGCTACTAGCAGCAGAAGGCAGCATGTGTGTGCCTGCGCGTGTGCCCGCGCGCTTGTGTCTGCAGGAGGAGTAGGGCCAGCAGGGAGCCCTGGCTATCCAAGCATTGCCGTCTGTCTCTCTCCCTCCACTGGCTCCATCTGCCCTCGCTGAGGTCGTGACAAGGAGGCAAACAGCAAAATGGCAAACAGCTAACGCCAAAGAGGCCAGAAACATTGTAAAGCCCCGCACAGACTCCCGCTGCGGGGGAGAAACGGGCATAAACAGCCAGAGGGCACGATCGACAGACAGACAGACGCGCGCGCGCGCGCGCACACACACACACAGTTCTGCGCTCACAGGATGCTCCGCGGACACGCTTCACGGAGCAGGTGCGCCCACGCGCATATACCCTCTCTGGCACACAGGCCTACACACGCAAAGGACACACACTCGCTCCTGACCTCCCTGCCCTCGCCCCTGCTAGCTCCCGCCTTCCATCACCTCCAAACGGCTGCTGGGGTTTGGGGCGCTGGGGTTAGAGGCGCTCCCTCGGACCTCGGAGCCAATCGCTGGATCTCTAATTGTTCCTTTGGCGGTGGAAGCGTGTGTGCGCGCAGGGGTGTCCCCTCCTTCACTCCTTCCCCAGCCCCACCACCTCCCACCCCCCTTCCGGCCCGCGGCAGTTTCCGAAATCGCCCGGCGGCCGCGAATTCATTAGCGGGGGGCGGATGTAAACGCATCGCGGTGGAACGTTTTAATTAGGCCTGAACAATAAACAAGCTAAACGAGGCGCGCAGGGCTCCCTGGCGGGCCCTCAGCCTCCTCCGCGCGGCGCGGACTCATTACGGCTGCAGCCAATTTCATGCCAGCGCCGGGCGCGGGCTGGGGTGGGGGTGGGGGTGTGCTCGGGGTCTGCGGGGCGCGGAGCCTGGGCGTCCCGGGGCGAGGGCAGCGCCACCGGGGGCGGCGCTGCGGGGCCTTTGCCTGCCTCGCTGGGGTCGCCACTCCTCTGTTTCTCCACCATCCACCTGCCTGGTTCAGTGTCCTTGAGATCAAGGTCCCTCCCCACACCAGAGCGGCCGCTTTGAGCTTCTAGCTGTCTTTTTAGGGTACCTTTCTGCCGCCTCTCTCCCTCTTTCTCTCCCTTTCTCTCATTGCAGCTGACTCCAGCTCCCTGCCTCTAACCCTCATTTCCTCTTTTTGTCGCAGTCTCCATATCTCTTCCACGGGATCTCCTCCTCCCCGCTCCAGGTTGGCAGACTTTCCCCGGACTTTATCTTTCCGCCCTGGGCCGCCTGCCGTCGCCCCTGATGTTTGGTGTCTCAGACTCTGCGCGGTTCCTCGCTGCCCCGCAGCGCCCGCGATACACCCCGAGGCTCCGGCTCCACGGTCGTCCGCTCACCGGACTCTGCCCGCGGCTGTCGCAGCTCCCAGCCGCCTTGCCTGCCCCATCTCTTTCTGCCAGGTTCTTTCTTTGGCCCTTCTACCCTAGGTTTCAGGTGCGGCCCCTGGGCTTTGCCCCCGCCCCCGACCCGTTGGGGCGCTTCCGGACCCACTGAACCAGCGAATTAGAGTTGGGATTGTTTCTTCCACTCTCCTTTGCGAAGCTGGAGGCATTGCTTGCTGCCCTCAGTCCCAGCCAGGACTTCCCTGGTTGTGGGTGGCAGTGGATCTTGCCCTGGGTTTGAATCCTAGCCCTGTTCTTCACCATGTGGCCTCTTAACCTGGGCCTGCTCACCAGGTTTATTATTTCCACGCGGGAAATAATTTTAGCTGCTTCATGGGACTGTTGTGAGAATTCGCGCTGTGATGACGAGTATAACATGCTTGGCATAGAGTACATACTCAATAAATATTCGCTCTTCTTCTTCCTCCCTGCTGCCCTTCCTCAATCTGGAGTTTTTTTTTTTTTTTTAAAGGGTTTTGAGGAGAGAGAAACCAAAGGTATAGACCTTATAGGCTGAAAACAGTCCCAGCAAACGCTCTAAGCCCTGATCACAGGAAATGCTGTTTAGTGTGTTCAAGAAGGGAGGATGGGGATTGGGCTGAACCAAAGAACAAAGGAAACCATGTGGATTGCTGCACTGGACTGAGCAAATTGAAACCCAGGTACTGTGGGGCATGCCCAGAGTCTAGCCTGCATTAGTCCTGCCTCAGCAGCACTTGCTGCCCTCTGAGGGGGTGTAGAGTCATAGGACCATGTCCTCTTGGGGGCTGCAGTGAGTCTGGGAGTGTCCCCTAGTTCTCCTGCACTCAGGCAGGGACCAAACTCCTAAAACCTCATACCCTCGTGCTCCTCTCTCCTCCATGCATCGGGGACACACACACACACACACACACGCCCAGAGGTGCTTTGAGATTTCTAAAGGAAAGCAGTTCCACACTGGAGAGCCATTCCCTCCAGCTGCCTGTCTCCCTGACACTTAAACCTTACAGGGCAAAGTATGGGCCCAGAATTCTATCCCTGCTTAAGTCTCTTTCCCCAGTTCCCTCCTCCCTCTTAAGGAACAGAATCAGTGAGTCACACACTTACCCGCTGTGTGGGCTGCACATTGCACTGGGCACTGAGGGAGACCCTAAGGGAGGAGCACAGATCCCGCCCTGCAGGATCTCCTAGGCTGATGGCAAGATGAAGCTGGTACCCAAGGCTGACCAGGAGTCACAGAGCTCTGAGAACTCCCTCAGTGAAGGTTTATGAGTTGAGTTGGTCAGGAGCAACTGGACCAAGCTGGCATGACTCTGACGTTGGGGAGACTGGGAATGGCCTGGAGGAAGTCCAGGAGGCTTCCTAGAAGACAGAAAGAATGGTGCTCATTTAGTTAGCAAGGAGCAGCAAAACTGAGAGGAGAGGGCTAGCAAGAGGGCTTGTCTGAGATGTCCTGGAGGACCCCTGTGATGGGGTGGCAGTGGTGGTGGAGATATGGGGCAGCAACATAAAATGTCCCACTGTTGTAGTTCTATAGTGACCCTGAGCTGGATGGGCAAGGTGCTGGGAGGCCAGGCTGGCTTCCCCGGCTCTGATGTGTCCTTGTGCCATGTGAGGATGAATGAGCCTGGATTTCGTGGGCTAGTGAACCATGGCTGGGTGGAGACAGCTGCTCAGGCTGTGAAATGTGGGGAAGAGGACTCTGGGGGACCACAGACAGAAGAGGGAGAGGGATACAGAGGTGGGGATGGGATGTATCAATATAATGGGAGGATCGAAGGCTTTGAGTTCCTATTCCGGCTAACTCCTTTACTCATTCCTTTCATGAACTGAATTATGCACCTTAAAGCTAAAAAAGCTTCAGTAAATTATTCGGTCTAGTCTTCCACCTTCAGAAGGTATGATATTACTTTCCCATTTCATAGATGAGGCCTACACGAGTCAACTAACTTTTTTTTTTTGCGAGACAGAGTCTCACTCTGTCACCTGAGCTAGAGTGCAGTAGCATCATCATAGCTCACTGAAGCCTCAAACTTCTGGGCTCAAGTGATCCTCCTGAGTAGCTGGGACTACGGGCACATGCCATCATGTCTGGCTAATTTTTTTCTATTTTTAGTGGAGATGGGTCTCGCTCTTGCTCAGGCTGGTCTTGAACTCCTAACCTCAAGTGGTCCTACTGTCTCAGCCTCCCAGAGTGCTAGGATTACAGGCACGAGCCACCTTGCTGGGCCAAGTCAACCAACTTGATAGAGTCTCTTGAGCGGAACATGCTGAAAAGGGCATCGGGAGGCAGCTCTTTGCCCTGGGTGAGGGGCAAAGGCGGGTAACCTCTTCCTGTACAACTAGGCTCTAAGCCTGGCTGCTTGCCAGGGCAGAACCTGCAGGAGTTGGCACCAGAGTGCAGCAACTTGATTTCTGGCTACTTACCAGCTCTGTGTCCTGAGGCAAGTTACTTAACTTCTCTGTTTGTTATTTTCATCAGCTATAAGATGAATACTAATACCTACTTCTATGGCCTATTATTGGGGATAAAATGGGATTTATGTAAAAGAACTATGTACAGTTTTAAAGATTTATAAATCTAAGTGTATTAGGCATTTTCAATCACCCTCATCCTCATCTTTGATATCTTCCCAACTTGTTCTCTTCATACCTGCTGGGGACATCAGCCTCCTTCCTCCCAAGCCCTTTGTACTCTCTCTAGCCTCTAAACCTGGCATTTACTTCTCTCTGATTTTGTTTCATATTTTCAATCTTTATGTCCACCTTTCTTTCCATATGTCTCCTCAGCACTTAAAGGATCTATTTATACCGTTAGCTTATATGCTGTATTTTTTCCCCTTCTACTTCGGTTTCTTGTCTTGTGTATCTCCCTTTTCACATCCCAGAGAGCAGGGCCTTGTCTTCTCCTACTTTTGGACTCTTTCCCTCCGTCAAGGACTGGGTTCACAGAGTGAGTCCAAAGAATCAACAGTGGGGTGCAGAGAGGTTGAGATAAAACAGGGGAGGGAGGGCTGGAGGAGAAGACACCAAGCTGCTTGTGGGGCTCTTACCTACATGCTGTGTAATCCTCTTTGGTATGTTTGCCATGATCTGGGGAGGGAATAAATCATCTCCCTCCTGGAGGTAAGGGTTAGAGGGCAGTTATTTTCCTAATGTTTAAAGAGACTGTTTTGCCCATGATGTGGGACACATCACCTGGAGGACAATGCCCCCTAAAAGAATAGCAGTTGGGAGAGAGGGCTTTCCTTTTCCTGTTCGAGGTGTGTGTGTGTGTGTGTGTGTGTGTGTGTGAGAGAGAGAGAGAGAGAGAGAGAGAGAGAGAGATAGATATGGGGAATGTGAATTGGTGGAGATTCTATCGTGTTTTTCTTCTCATTTGTTCTAGCATTTACCAATCCTGACACTAAGGAAATCCTTTCTAAAGTCTATTCTAAATTTCTTTTGCTGACATTAAACCCATCTCTTTAGTGGAGGTATTATCTAAAGCCCTGGATCTGGTTCAATGTCTTTTGTAAAAGATGTGTGTCTGTGGGGGAGGAGGACGGTAAAGGGTGGAACTTGGAGAAGAAATGTAATGATCCAGCTCCTGGCTTTAATTATGTGTAAGCCCTGAACATTCTGAACTTTATTAATCTCCTAAGTGTCCGCGGGGATGGGATGGACCTGGTGAGTTTTGCTCCCTGGTCCTAGCTGCAGGGCTTCCCTGGAGGGCTCCCTCTCCACTTTCCCTCCCCATCTCAGCCTTTGGCTGCACACCCTTTCTCCTGGCTACAGGTGGCGCTATAAATCAGCTCTCCCAGAAAGGAGGCTCTCACCCACCTACCCAGTCCAGGTATCTCACTAGCTCTCTTTCTCTCTCCTAAGATCCTCTAGTTCCTTCTCTCCAAATCCAATGGGCGCTCCCCAGCACCACTTTTTTTGATAAGCTGCTTAGCTGTTTTGGAGACAGGGGCTCTTCCTGCAGGGAGCCCCCTCTCCTCCTAAGCTTCTTACTAATTGCAAACAGAAAGCCTGGTCTGTGAAGTTCGCCTTCCCCCAGCTCCCCAGATTGGTGGAAGGAGCCAGGAGCTGGGGGATTTAAAGTGCAATTTCCTGTACCTTTTTCATTTCCTGCTGGGGGTTGTGGAGAGCAATAAGCAAGGTGGGTGGCAAGGGCCAGAGGACTGCAGGTGGGGGATGGGCTGGGGAGGCTTCCCTCCATACACTCCTTTGCCATCTCCCTTTTTCTAGGTCTCAAGATGAGTTCCTTGGGGATGGGGCACTTGATAAATGAGGACCTGGCAACCCTCCTCTTACCTCTCCGAGGTAGAGAGGAGCAGGAAATGATTCAGGTCCTACTATTAGAATAACAGATGAAAGAAAGGAGGGAAAATGTGTTGGATGCCCTCAGGTTTCAGATGAGGAAACTGAGGCCTTGGGGAGGGCATGTAACCTGCCCAAGGTCATATATCTAACTGTGGGCTGCTGTGGCTGGGGTTTACCTGACTCTCATAACTCACCATTTAGTGCTCCTTTCCTCAGTCAGGGTGGGCTGTGGGTCAAAGGATGGGATGGGAGGAGGTGGGATAAGGAGTGGGGGGTATGGGGAGGCATCTGGACAGCTAGGGCCTTAGGTCCTGAAATACTCCCCATTTGGTGGGCCTTGTGGAAGAGCACAGGGAAGTCCTAACTGAGGGAAGGCTTTTGTGAGTTGGCTTAAGAAACATGTGTGGGGGGAAAAGGAAGGGAGGCATTGTGGCCCTTGGAAACTACTAGCCTCATATCTCTTCTTACCCTCTCCACAGTCAGAGGTGGATGAGGTGGGGGAGGGGGCACGGCAGAGGACAAAGGAGCTAATTATTGAGTTAGTGGATTAATTGATTAATTGTCCAGAAGCTTCCAATGCTTCCCCAACAATGACATCCCCTCCCCCGAACCCAGTCAGGCATGGCCTCGGTTGGCTTGGATTATTAATTAGGGCTTGAAGTCATTTAACGATGATTTCATTATCGACGTGCTGTCTGTCTCGGGCTCAGCCCGGTTGCCAGGGCGACTCTGATCGATTGCCTTCCGTTCTCCTTCGCTCAGCGGGCTCCTGCTTATCCAGAGCCAGGCTGTTGGCGAGCACTCCCTAGCGGTACTCGCTGGTATTGCAGAGCTTCCTAGTTGCCGGCTTGAGTGATCGAGCCAGGGAACAGATCTAGAGCTGCCTTGGGAGTCTTTCAGCTTGCCTGGAACCTGGGTTACCCAACTGTGGCCCCTGCTCCAGATGTACCGACTGACCTAGCTGTTGCCAGGGATCCTGGGGATTGGGTCCTTCTTTTTCCAGGTTTGTGAAGTCCTGTTCCCTACTGGCCTTCCACCCATACCTCTTTAGCATGCGTGTGGGAAGAGGTAGGAGACCTCAGTTGTTGCCCTGTAGCCTCTAATTTAGCTCTGGGAGGCCCAAATAAGCTGTGACAAAGTTCTTCCTGCTGCTAAGGAGAATCCTTGGGCTCTAGCCGTAACGAGACATCTGGCCTCTTAGACCTTGAATGGGGCTGGCAGGGAAGGGAGAGGGGATAATTTCCCTTTAGATTGCCTGACTTAATGCTCATAGAGTCTTCCTTGGCCCTGAGAGGAGTTGTAGGAGCTGATCTTTGCAGAGCTCAGCTGCTTCCTCAGCCTCAAGAGAGCCTGAGGGAAAAGGCAGGGTCCAGTTTGCCATGCTGTCTTAGGTCTTCAGACACTCGGCTTGTTGCTGGTCCCTTACAACCTAGATTCTCACATGTACGCAGGTCTCAGGATCGCTATTCTATGCCTCAGTTTCTCCTTTTATGGATTTCATGTATGTCTTTTGGGGGCCTGTTAATGGAGGGTTGCCTGAAGACCTTGGTCCTGAATTCTCAGATGGTGTATGAATTGTTGACCCCAAAGTGATGACAGTCACTAGTATCTTGTTTTGCTTCTACTTTGCATGCTGCTCGTTGAGGTCTCAAATGCAGACATCAGACATCTCCCCAGTCCTTACCTCTCCTTACTCTTCCCACTGATCCATAACCAAAGTCTGTCCCCAACATCCTCCCCTGAACTTGCGTCCCTTGCCGGCCTTCCTCTATTTCTTTCCCCTCTGTCCCATGTCTCCTTGCACTGGTCGTGCCAGGGTGCATTAGCTCTGAAAAATTTAGGACTGGGCTTCAGGCCTCTCTTGATTGCCCCATTTTGGGGAGAGGGAGGCAGGGTGAGTTGTCACCTCCACGTCGTCGTGGTCTCTGAGATCCCCCCAGGTTGGCACTGGGAGAGAGCCTGGGGGCAGCTATGGCAGCAGCTTTCCCCTATCAGCTTTCTGGGCACATCCGCCACCGAGCAGCACCTGAGAGGGGAACCGGCTCAGCAGCGAGCCGAGTGAGATTGAAGAGGATCATAAAGAAAATATATATCCCCCTCCCTGGCCTCACTCCCTCCCCTGCTCTACACTTGCCTCCTTCTCTCTCTTTGTCTCCCTCCCTCCCCCCTCTTCACTGCATCCCTGTTTTCTTTGTTCCTTCTTTGCTTCTGTCACCTTCATTTCTGTCAGGCAGGTCTGTCTGTCTGTCGGTCTATCTCTCTGTCTCTCTGACTCCAAATGTGTTTTGGTCTGAGTTTTCCTAGGTCTATGTCTGCCATCAGCCCTTTTCTCTCCCTCTCTCCCTCTCCTTGTCCTCCCTCAGTCTCAAAGGGTCTCTCCTACCACGTCTTTATGAGTCTCCCCGTCCATGTCCCCTCCTGTCTATCTCCTTTGGCTGCCTCCCCCATCATGGTGCCCATCTCTTGCCCTCCCTTCCCTCTCTCTTTTTTGCTTCCCTTATCTCTGTCTCTCTCAGCCTATTCCCTTGTTTCTGGCTCACACTCCTGCCTGCCTCTCATCCTCCCTCCTCCCACCCCTCAAGGTTCAGATACTTCTTGTGAAATCACCTGGATGGGCTCCAACTGTCAGGTCCCCCCATTCTGTGCCCCCTTCTCTGGAAAGATTTACAGCCCCAGCTCTGCATCCTCTGCATTCCCCCAGCCCTGGGCCAGTTCTTTTCGTTACCCGATGATTATCTGGGGGCCCTGGCATTTCCCCCCCAGCTTCCCACCTTCTATGCAGCAGGCAGTGAACAGCACAGGGAAAGCGGGGAAGGGATTGCTCTTGGGACCAGATGCAAGGACATGGAGACCCTCCCCCTGTGCCCGCCCTTCTTTCCCTGAAGCAGATGCACATCTGGGAAAATCCCAGCTTGAGGCAGGGGAAGACAGCTTAGGACTGTTGGAATAGACATAAATCAAACACCCAGATGCCCCTCCCCTGCTGTTCTGTCGTTACAGCCATCCTTCCAATTCCTGCCTGTCTCCTTTGCCTCTGGGAGTTTTGGCTCTGTAGTCTTGACTGGGGCCACTCATCCACTACCCAGCATAGTGCCTGGTACAAAGGAGGTGCTCAATTAATGCCCTTGGTCCGTGTCTAATAGAGAAGTGTTAGGGCAGGGCCAACGTGATTTTAGATTTCCCTCAGGTGACAGTTCTTTCTGTTGTAATTTCAATACTCTGTCTTAGTATACTTGCTATAGATTCTGCCTCTTCAGGGTCTCACCTGTACCCTTCTCTTCCCCTGTCTCACCTCCACCCCAGTCTTTTCTGCACCTTATTAGGGTTTAGAGGATTAGTAGCACCATCAGGTAAGGCCATGCTGCCCCTTTCCCTTGAGACCAATGGCTTCTTGAGCAGATCACTTGTCTGTCCCTTCAGCCCTCAGTCTCTAAGTAGGCCTGACCTTCTCCACCCTGACCATTCAGTCTCACCTGTTTGAAGATTAACCTTCAGGGAAGGAGGAGGTACCTTCCTTTGGTCACCTGTTTCAGGGTCTTAGAAGGCCTACTTGTTGAACGTCTCCATTCTAGAGAGCAGGATGCTCTCTAGGCAGGGACTGTATCTTTTTCATCTTTATTCCTCCACCACGGTGCTCCATGAGTATTCAGTTGACATATGCTATGGATGCTAAAGGTCTGTCTTAGGAAATCCCCATAGTGAAGTCTAAAACAGTTCTCTTTTAGTTTTATCTCTGGGAATATGGGAAACTTGGTTGAGTGGGCAGGGACTGGTTGGTGGTGGTGTTAGAGGAACCTAGTAGGAGCATTTTATTTTTTCTAGAGACCGTGTCTCGCTATGTTGCCCAGGCTGGACTGCAGTGGTTATTCTCAGGCGTGATCTTAGTGCACTGCAGCCTCAAACTCCTGGGCTCAAGCAATCCCTTCTGCCTCAGCCTCCCAAGAAGCTGGGACTATAGGTGCACACCACCACACCTGGCTAGTGGGAATATTTTGAGAGTGGTCAGGGGACCGAGTTCTTCTATCCTTATTTAAAGGGCTCCTAAGTGGGAGTTCTTTATCTGGATCTGGAACTGACTCCCATATTGCAATAGGCATGGCCTCAACCCCTTCCCAGCCTCTCCTTCAGCTAATCAGGACCTCCTCTCTACCCAAGACTCCCCTGGAACTCTTGCTTACTTCAAAATCTACTTTCTGCTTCCCAGTCTCCACCCAAGCTCCATGTAAGCCCCCACTCCACCATCTCACCCAAACTGGGCCCCACCCCTGCTCCCATTGCCCACCTCCACCTTTGCTCCTGGATTCCGGGCCATGCCACCTCCTTCACCCTTCTCCTTCCCTTCCCAAGGCCACCCTTTGAAAGCCCTTCCCCACCAGGCCTCCCTGGGGCCCTGCCTAAAAAAGACCATGGATCAGTGAGTTCTTGTGTTTATGGAGTTGGTAAAATAACTGAACCAGAGCCACAGAGGAAGAAGGCAGGGCCCAGAGCGGTGCTGGCAGTAGATCCCCAGAGGGGTTTGAGCAGAGAGTATTCCATGGTGCCAGGGCAGGACTCTGGATTGGAGAGTGCAGACCGGAGGCCTTGTGGGCTTGGGGAGGGCTGGTAGGTTTGTTGGGGCCAGAGTGATTTGGAGGCCTATGTTCCATTCCACTCTAAACCAGAAAACTCTTCAGCAGAACTGGTCTTAGAAAAATCTGAGCTAGGGCAGGTTATTCCTTAGCCCTTCTCCTCCAGTGTCCTTCCTCCCCTTTGTGTGCCCTCATCCCTGGCTTTTCCTTTCTCACCTGGCTCAGAGCTGCTTTATTCATCTTCGTCCTTCCCCCGGGGCCCAGCACATAGTGACACTCAGACATGTTCTTTGAATGAATGAAGATTTTCTCACCTGGATCTACTGCCTCTTCATGTTTGTCACCCTTTGTCACTTCAGACTTTGAAACCGTCTACAGCTCATCTTCCTAGGGAGGGCACTGATGTGGACTATGCGGAATATCCACTCCAGTGTGGTAAGGTGGTACATGGTAATGAGAGAGGACTGTGAGGGTCTTCTTCCTAGGTACTCAAGTAGCTAGATATGTGTTTTTGCAGCTGCTGAAGATGATCTTCCCGCCGTATGTAATTTTAAAAAGCAGTGGTGGGGGTTATAGGCTAGGTAAGGCTGTAGGAGGGAAGATTACCAAGTTCCATCACAGTGTGGTTGCCTAGTGGTCTTTAAAACATGGTATGAAGCCTTGCCTCAGGTCCCAAGCACATTGCAAATTAGCCAGTGGTAAATAAACCTTGAAACCTGATGGCTCTGTTCTCTCTGTTGGAATCTATCAATTTTGCGTGCATGATAGGCATATTTATTGATTGATAAAGGCTTGAAAGAGAAGCCTGAAATAGGACTGGCTTCCTTGGTCTCCAAGAGGCAGTTTGCTGCTACCACAAAACATGTTTGAAGCTCTTTAAATCCTCAGGCGCTTGGAGTCTTAAATTGCTCTCCACCCCAAACACATGTATGTTTTGGGCAGTACCCCAACACCAGAAGCCCAGACAACACCTATCCATGCATGACATCTGTGTTATTGACTATATGTCACAAATGTTTGATTCTAGGTTGACTTTCTCTTGCCTTTCAGCAGCTCTTGGGGAAACTTCTCTCTGTTATCAGTTAACATGTGGTATGTGCCTGCAAAAGGCAGATCCATTTCAACCTTAGTTTAAGCAAAATCATGTGGAAAGCCCAATATCCTTTAAGAAGTTATTCCAAGCTAATAAAAATGATTTTTCAATTATATTCTTTTGGTTTATCTTTGTCACTTTTTTCTTTTATTATTACAAAAATCATTAGGCAGACTCAGAAATAGAAAGAACCAGAGAATAAGGATAAGGAATGTGCCCTAAAAAGCATGGTGCCAGGGGCTCCTTGTTGCAGATTATGATGCATGAGCAGGTGGGTCTTGGTTGGAGAAATCATATTGATCTGTATTTGGATAAGAATGTAGTAGGACTTTACTTGACTCAAATGATCTGGTGTTTTTCCTACATGACAAAACAAATTAACTTTCTAAGGGAGGTGTGGGGGTATGGGGTAGCTACCTAGGGCTATGAGAGGAATCAAGCAATGTCTGGTGAGGGAGGATAGAAAGAAAGACAGCTCACCACTTACATGGGAGGACAGAAATATACATTTAACGAGATGAAGGAAGATAGCCAGAGAGATAGTTGGCATTTTCCGAGCCACCTTGTGTGCAGTGCGTCATTGTGGGTGTTGGGAGGAGGTACCTGGGAGAAGGGGCCATGGCTCTGACCATTCACAACTGCCAGTCTAAAAGTAGAGGCAGGATATAGTGATAGATGGGACCAATGGATGGATTTCTACATTCTACGCTTACAAGAAAATGAAGGATTTGGGGAAAGAAACAGAATCAAGGCTGTTTGGCAAGGCTTCTTGGGAAAAATGAGTGTGGGTCAGGGCTCATTGTAGGCAAAGGCCATCTTCTGTTACAGTCGTAGATTGGAAAGTAAGGTAGACAGGCAGATGGATTTTCTTCCACTGTTTTCTCCTGAGCACTTTTCTGAAGTGTTCTGGATTGAAAAGATGTTGGGTTGAGAAAAGGGGAGTAAGAATCATAGGGAGAAGAAGAGAGAGAAGAAACTGATTTTTACTGTTGACATCAATGTATCATATCACTTTTTACTTTTGTTTAAAAGCCAGTCAAATTTAGCAGTGGGGGGTTGCACATAACTTTTTAAATCTCTTTATCTTTTATACCCTTTCTGGCTTTTCCCAGGTCTCTGATTCCCGTTTGGAAAATCTAATCCTTATTCTTCCTGGTAGCCTGTCTAGTTTCTGAAGAGCTCTAGAAGCTTTTCTGATTTGTCAAGTTGATAATCATTTTTGGTGTGATGGAAATGTTAAGAATTTCCAAGATTGGATTCTGACTGAAACTAAACATGTGAATGTGTCAAATCATGAATGAAGAGGATTTGCCTCTGTCTTCTCTGAAGTTATCCCAGAGAGACTCGGAGAAGCCACCTTGTTCACAACCATTCCAGAATGAAACTAGATACCATGAAGTATGTAAAGCCTCTAGAGAAGCTCTGGCTGTCCAGCTGTTTACCCAAATAATGTCACAATGATCCTAGCATACTGTGTGTGTAGCGGAGGCTCCATAAATATGGAGGGAAGGACACAAAAATATTTTGGTTTACATCTAGATGGATTTTGGTCTATATCTGGGTAGACTTTGTCTACATCATTTTGGTGTACCTTTGGCTGCAGTGTTTTGGTCTACATAGGGATGGGTTTCCACCAGCTTGGAATTCAGCACCTGCCAGGCTGGATTGGGATTTGAGAGGTGTAGTGCTGGAGGTGGTTAGTTGGGTGGGTGAGCTGGAGGAGGTGGCCATGTTTCCTCTTGGTCTAATGAGCAGACAGTTTGGAGGCTGCCATAGCTTTCAAGTTCAAGACTTGGTTGCAGCTAGTAATATTTACTGCAGAATTACAATTTGTAGCCTCAGTGCGAGAACATAAAACAGTTTTTACCCTAAGGAGTTTTTATTTTAGATAGGGAGATAAAGTATTCTCCTAAGTAACATTCAAACAGAAGGCAGCACACAGTATGTTCATAGGTGGGGGGAACATGCCTGGTGAGCAGTCAGTTTGGTGGGGTCATTCTCAGAAGACTGCGGGGAGATACGGTCGGATATTTATTTTCTTTAGTATGAGCTGAATTTGGTTACTTCAGCTTTCTTTCCAACCTTTCGGGGAAGCTATCTCAGCTTTACTTCTCTTTCCCCAGGGGAGATGTAACACACTTATTACTACTGAAATGGTTTCTTTCTGACTCTTTTCCTTTTCTGCACACATCAAGACTGAGAATTATTATTATTATATTTTAGTGTCTCGATCTGGATTAGTATCTGCAGCAAATATTTAACTCAATATGTATAGTTGGATAACTGGATTTATTGGTTCAAAGCGTATGTGGAATTTGTTTTATTTTCTTTTGCTTTTGGTGGGAGGCACAGAGGGAAGGAAGGCCTAAGTGAGGCTGGACTTATTGGATCGTAGTCCAAGCTTCAAACCACCATGAAGATATAGCTTGAACTGATGTTTCCAAGGGAAATAGGCAAAATGCCCATGAGGGGCAATTCCCCCCTCTTCCACGCAGCCTTCCCAGAATAACCCAAGGTGCACAGAAGATATTCCCTAATCTTGCCTACACTAGAAAATGAAGCCCTTCCCACTCATATCTTCCATCAACTATGATGTCATCTGGGATATTGAAATGCCCTTGTCCCAGTTATAAATAAATGTTACTATTTATTTCTGGTTTAGGATTACCCTTTCCAGTCCATGGTTTATAGATCTTTTACTTATCTTGAGGGATGGGGAAGTAGCCACAAAATGCTCTTAATTGTAAGCTCCCAAAGAGGGGAATTCTCTATTTGTCACCATTTGTTTTGCATTTTGTGTAAATGAGTGATTTCGTGGTCATAGTGGTGGTGGTAATGATTTAAGGAGGAAAAAGTCATTGCTTTTGCGTGAATTCCTTTGCAAAAAAAAAAAAATCATTTTGGTGCCTGGATTTTCTAATTTGGAGTTTGCCTTTGTATTCTTACACGGAGTGGAAATCTGCTTTTTAATAGTTTGAATCCAGGCTTTATCATTTATAAACTTTTAGTGGTATTCACTTGAAGGAAATACCAAGCCATATCATCCGATCCAATCACCAAAGGGATCATCCAGTTTCTCCCTTTAGACCCAACCCAAACTAAACAAAATCAATCTGTGAACTTATTTATAGACCATACAGGACAAATGGTAGCAACTACAGAAAATTCTCTTCTGTGGGAACTTGCAGTGTAAGAGCAGTTCATGGACACTTCCCCAAGGCCCAGACACAGGCAGTGCAGCAAGGAGAGAAGTAGGAGCAAATGGACAGGACTCTGGACGTTAATGAGGAGGGGAGGGGGCAAGGAGCACATCCTGGAGAACTCAGATATCTGTAGGTGTGGTTAGAGACGCTTCCTGAAGGAGGGGCGTGTTGAACAGAGTTTGGAAAAAGGGTGTTCTAGGCAGAGGGACAGTCTGTGTGACGGTCGGTCGAGGTGAATGATAGCAAGATGTTCCTGTGTGGGGAAAGATTTGTCCTGTTCAAGCAGAGAGCCACAGAAAGGCTTCATAGTAGGAGTAAGCATTAGAAGAATAATGAAAAGAAAGCCTTGGAAATACAATCTTAGGAGAGTGGATTTAACAGAGAGCAGGAAACTGCAGGTCTGGTTGGGAGTGGTGTGTGTGTGTGTGTTGCTTTTCAAGCCTTGAAGAAAGTGTCATTTTCCAGAAGGAGGGTAGAGGGCACTCACACTTCAGTTATCTGCTGCAATGCAGCACTCAGGACGAATGTGATTTAGGGCTGCAGCCTGCTTCAGAGAAGGGCAGCACTCTCTGATGGCTGCTGGGGTGAATCTGAGAAGATTGCATTGTGCAGAGTTACCAATTTTAGAGGCCAGGAGGGTGGGTCATGGAGTATAGTGGGAAGATGGCTCTGGGTGCACAGTATTTGCAAACTGTAGGAACCTACTAGATAGTGTTCTGGTGGAAACAAGGTGCCACATGTCTGAGTTACTTCATGTCAGTTGGATTGAATTCAGGGCTGGCATAGTGAGCCCCAAATATCTGAAACCAGTGATTTCATGTGAGATTCCTTAGGTTTAATCCAAATTTTTATGCAATGTCCCTGAATAAAACCAGGATCCTTAGGGACTGTTTTGTCAATCTCGTTGTCTTTGGATGAATCTGGGGCTTTCTTCCTTAAAACTGAAATGGAAAGGTGATTCTTTATCTATGTCAATCTTTCTATACTGATAGCATGTTCAGAATACCCATTATTCCTTATCTTGAGTCCATATTCCTTAATAATCTTTTTTAAAAAAGTAATGAGGAGATTAAAAAATAGAAAGACTAAGAGGTCAGTGTTGATGCCTGATGTCCATTGGTCTTTGTGCTTATTTCCATGAGTGATTAATAAATACTAAGACTGTTCTAGTTGTGAGCTAAGAGCGGACCCAGACATGGGTCACAGTGAACACTAATAACCATTTTTGATATTCTGTTAAGTCAGGTCTCTGGTCGTCAAGAACAACCAAACCAGAATGACCGACCTTCCATAGCTCAAGTCCTTCCCTCAGTACCAACGTGAATTTTTAGCTCTGGAATGGGGTTGATCATGTTTTAGAGTGACAGGCAAGCTGACACTTTTCTGGTACTGGGTTCTTCCTAGTTAAAGATAAGAAGATTGCCATTTTCTGGTAAACATTTCCCCTAGTCTGCTCCTGATTGGCAGTGAAGTCTGGGGAGCAAATGGCCAAGTGAATTAGAAAGCTTAAAAGATGTTTTGTTAAACCATCCTCATTAAATTGGCACCGTCTGCCTTCCTACTCGCCTTTGTTCCAGTTGGGGCTTTCTTCGTGACAGATGTTTCCTAACGGTGTGTGCTGGTAGCATCTGGAAGCCTTAGGTGACTGCTGAGGTTTGGGAAGGCCAAATCTGGAGGTATTTAGGTTGTCAGGGAAATTACAACCATTTTCCTGCCATTGGGCTACCATTTTAAAAAATACCTTTTGCCCCATCTTCCTTTGGCTAATGAAAATCAAGGTTTCATTTCTTTCTCTAGCACTTCCTAACCTGCACTGAGGATAGTTTTTTTCTTTTCAAGAATGAGGTAGTGAGTAGACAAGATTTGGAATATGATGAAAGAAAAGTGTGATGAAAGAAATCTCAGAAGGGTTATTTATATTTGACATCTTGAGATCTGTTATCTTATATTTCTAAAAACAAAACAAAAGGACATGGGTTAAAATTATGGGAGTAGGAATTATAATTAGATGTAAAATTATGTCTGGGAACTATTGGAATAGCTACAGGGATGCTTTGGGCTCTCCTTTCTTGGCATCTAGAAAGATTGGAGACTTTGGCACTAGATTGGATTAGAATTTTAGTAGGAAATGGTTTAGATGGAGCTTTCAGATTTAATGATCTCTCTACTTCCAGCCCTTGCCTATCAGTATCTATTTGGGAGGAAAGAGAAGACATTGGTAGGGGGTGACCTGGGCACAAGGGTAAGAACTGGCTCAAATCCTCTTAATAGCCATGCCTTAGACTCCTCAGTCTTTGTGGAGACAGTGTGCTACAGTAGAAAGAACATGGGCTTTGAAGTCACAAAGAACCAAGTTCAAATTTCAACTCTTTTTTTTTTACTGGCTATATGATCTTGAAAAAGTAACTTAACCTCTCTTAATCTGCAAAATGGAATAATAATACTTATCTTATTGGGTATACAGGGGTTAAATGAAATAATATATGTATATTGCTTACAGCTCAACAAATTCTAGTTCCCTTCCTCCACTCTCTCTTGTATATCCCTAATTCTTGCACATATACATGGTACCCCTATTTGACAGATATTTTTCTCTGCATGTCTTCCTCAATGCTTCTTAGTGTTCAAGCCTAGGGGCCTGATTTATTAATTTGTGTTAGTCCCACAAAATGGCAATAACAGTGTGTACTTTTTATAACCATACTAACATGAGCCAAGGTTGTGGTTTCTTTCCAGGCATTTTTACTTGCTAACAATTTTGGTTGTAAATCAAAGACAAAGCAGTTCTATCTTTCCATCCACTCCTCTGATCTAAAGCTCCCGATTTGAGGCTAGATCATTCTGGGTGGGATTTCATTCCAATCAACAGGCGACGCCAAGCTTGTTTATAAAGATCATTCAGGGAAGAAAAAATCCATAACTTTTACTGGGACATTCTTATTTTCCTCCCAACCTTTTAGTTTGAAAAATGTTAGACCTACAGAAAAGTTGCAAGAACAGTATAATTAACACTCATTTATCTTTCACCAGGATTGACCAATTGCCAATATATATATATTTTAAATTTCAGATTATTATGGTGGTACAAACATTTTGGTTACATGTCTTATTTTTGTACAGTCTGAGTCAATGTTATAAGTGTGCCCATCACCCAGATAGTTTGCATTGTACCCGTTAGGTGGGAGTTTACCCAACCCCTCTTCCTCTCTCCCACCTGCTCAATTTCCATTGAGCAAGTTTTACTTCTATATCAATTGCTAATATTTTGCCACATTTGCCTGTGCTTGTGCGTACTCTGTCTCGTATATAAGTATATGTATGCATACATATACATACATAGAACACAGTCCATATTCAAATTTTGCTAATTATCCAGTAATATTTTTTGTAGTGAAATGTGCCTTCCCAGTCCAAGCCCAATCCAAGGTTACCCATTGCATTTTGTTGTCATGTCTCTTTATTCTCCTTTAATCTGGAATAGTTCCTTAGCCTGTTGTTCATGACAATCGTAGTTGTGAAGAGTACAGGTTAGTTGTTTTGCAGAAAGCCATTCAGCCTGAGTTTAACAGATTGTCTTCATCATTAGATTCAGGTTATGCATTTTTGGCATTTTTTGATTATATAAGAACCTTTTTAAAGACAGTGCCATATAGGCAGGGGACATGTCTTTTCCCTTCCTGTTGTGTTCCAAGCACCAAGTGCAGTGACTGGCATATAGTAGGTGATTAATATTTATTGAATGCACGAGTGAATGATGTAAAATGTTCACTGCCATTTAGGTTCATTATTTTCCTACCTGAGGAGATGGAGAAGAGCAGCCCTTTTCTATATGCTAGTCTCATTTTTATTATAAGTCTTTGGGCTCAAAAGGGTAATCCAAGACTTCTTTAATGAGACCGCAGAGCAGGGAACATGGAATAGGGACTATGACGTGCAGGAAGCTATGGTGGGTGGGTGGTGTTCATGCGTGTAGAGACAGGAGAGTGAAGAAGGTAGTCCTCAGATGGAAAGACACAGCACACGGAACCTGAGAGTACAGGGCTGTTTTTTCGCTGAGAGTAATTAGTTATTTGGGTTTCCAGATTTTATCATACTTCTCTCTGCTAACCCCCATTTGAATCCTAAGAATGCCATAGTGAAAATTGATTTCTGTCCCTCCTCCTTTCCCAGAGGGGACAACTCCATAATTCTCTCCTTCTCCACCCTCCATCCCCCTATCCCCACCACACACAAGTGTATATTTTCTAACATTTATAAACGGTGGTTGGGCGGCCATTCTCTCCAGATTATTTATTGTTGAGAAAATCTATAACTCCTTGGACTTCTCATTTTGATGTAGAAGCTTTCATCCCTGTCGCCTGGGGGAAGTGAGGTTATGAGAGGTACTCTCTGCCTCTCAAAAATGTGTTTTCAGGCTTCCCTTTGGGGCCCTTTCTCTCCCTAGCTCTGATCATCTCAGACATTTCTGACAATCCTTCCTGAGGCATCCGGGGCTTGGGACTGGATTCATCTATTTAATTTTGCAAGGCTTGGAGTGGCTGATTCACACAGCTCCTGCCCCTTTTCTTAGTGTCTACCTACCCCTGTTTTGTAGTCCTTAATTTCACCAGTTTCTGGAAAAAAGTGCCCTTCATCTCCATATCAGCTCTTGGTTATCCACACAAATGGAGGAGATAATCCAAAATAGTGAATGATACAAAGACTACTTTTGTTTGATTTTTAAGTGATTGACTCCTGGCTAAAGATAATCCATAAAGTGAACAACTTTGATGAAAGTAATCTGTCATGTTAATCTCCCATGGGTGGGTTTGTAGCACCTCTTTTTTGGTACCTAGAAAGGGAGGCAGGTGGAAGGATGTCTCAGGTTGTTTAGCTCTCATTTTGTTGTTAGAACCATGAGACATCTGTTGGGAACTTTGCAGAACCCATCTCTGTGCTGAGTTTTCAAACTCTGGAGGAGGCCTATTCCTTAGTTTGAGAGCCAAGTACGTAGTTCAAAGAGCATGAAAATCAGTAGCCAACATATGAAACTATCACTTTATCTAGGGTTTCCATGACACCCAGAGAAAAGCGGAAGTCCTCATGGTGACCCTAAGGCCCTACATCAGTGATTTGGCCTCCTGATTTATCTCTGACCTCACCCTCTACTCCCTATTGTTTCTGGGCACGCCAGCCCAAGATGTCCAAGCACCACTTCACACCCATTAGGATGGCTATTATTAAAAAATCAGAAAATAGATGGTGTTGGCAAGAATGTGGAGAAATTGGAACCCTTGTGCGCTGCTGGTGGGAACATAACATGGTGTAGCCATTGCAGAAAACAGTATGATGATTTCAAATAATTGAACATAGAATTACCATGTGTTTCACCAATTCCACTTCTGGTGAAAGCAGGGTCTCAGAAAGATACTTGTGTACCCATGTTCATGGTAATGTTATTCACAATAGCCAAAAGGTGAAAGCAACCCAGATGTCTGATGATGGATGAATGGATAAACAAAATATGGCATATACATATGGTAGAATATTATTCATCCTTAAAAAGGAAAGATATTCTAACACACGCTACAACATGGCTGACTCTTGAAGACATTATGCTAAATGAAATAAGTCAAACACAGAAAGATAAATATTATACGATTCCACTTACATGATGTACCTAGAGCAGTCGGATTCACAGAGACGGAAAATAGAATTGTGGTTTCTGAGGGCTGGGTGGGGGCGGGGAGAGAGAATGGGAATTTAGTATTTAATGGGTCTAGAGTTTTAGTTGGGAAAGATGAAAAAGTTATGGAGATGGATAGTGATGATGGTTGAACAACAATGTGAATGTACTTAATGCAGAATTCGGAACAGTTAAAATGGTAAATTTTATGTTATGTATATTTTACCACAATAAAAAAATGCATTAAAAATAGCTGGAGTCTTCTCAGAGACTTGCATCGTTGCTCGTTCCCTTCCCTGCCCCTGACTATTGGTGATGCATCCTCTTCCTAGTCAGGCTTTCCTGGACCACACATTTTAAAACTGTAACTGCCATCCCAAATGTACCCTAACTTTTTCTTGCTCTCCTTTTCTCTGCAGCATGAAACACAATCTAACACAATATATATTCTTATTATTTGTTTATGGTCTGCTTTCCCCTGCTGGAATGTAAGTGATGTGAGTGGAGGGATTTTTTGCATTTTTTCATTGCTGTATCCCCAGTGCTGAATAGTTGGGACCAGTAAATATTTGTTGAATGAACAAATGAATGACCATGCCTAGACATAGACTTCCAGAGAGGGCACACACAGAAAGAGAAAATGAGAAGATTCCGTTTTTCACTTGGCTTTGTTAACTAATTTGTTCTAGACTTTGGATATATAGCTCAGATCCATTTTTCATGATGGCTTTTGTACTATTTGCCTTTTCTTACGTGTTTTGAACTATTTCCTATTTGGAAGTGTTGGTGTACTACGTACATCATGGTTGTTATTGTTAAAAGCTCTCACCTTGAACTTGAAGGCTCTATTCTTGTATTTCTGACTGCCCCTTCCGTAGTTGCAAAGGGGGCTTGAGTCAAGACTTTGGCAACTCTGGGGAAGCTCAGATATCCAGAAAACTTTATGCTTGTTTGTTTGGGAAGCACTGGTTTGATTGGCTCCAGAGTTCTCATTCTCTAAAAATTTTGTGGAGCAAACTATATAATCTAGGATTAGGAAAGGAGCTGTATTTGCATGCAAAGGGATTGATGTAATCTCTGGAGATGTTGCGTTTAAAGTCCACTTCTTGGAAACTCTGAGACCTGAAAATAATTATTTATCATCCCCATTAGGCTTCTTCTCTCAAGTCCTTATCCAGTTCTAGTAGCGCAACTTGTATCCAAACTGTACAAACTTCCTGATTGGCAGGATTGTTAACACCCAGCCAAGAGAACCAGTGGAACTTACTTCCTTGGAGAAATGTTTTGAAAAGGAAAAGTCCAGCATGAGGGCAGTGCCCTTCTTAGAGACAGAGGCATGAACACAATGACCTCCAGCACGAAGGAGAGTGGGTGGGGTTGGCTGGGAAAACAAGACAGCCTGCAATTTAGTGGGTGGATTGTTGGATTTGACATAGTTCTACTTGGCTACTTGGGATGGAACTTTTGTTTTGGAGTTTGGAAAGAGCTCAGAGCCTGAGAGAAACTCAGGGAGGAGGAGGGAGGGAAGGAGGGAGCCGAGGGCATTATGGAATTCATACAAGCTGGCTTCATGTTCTCTGGCCTTTCTCTATATTTCTTGAAGCACCTCCCCTGCACCAGGCACCTCCTTTGGGAGAGACTGTTTCCTAATTAAACTGAGGTTCACAGACCCAGGGCACTTATTAGGAAATGTCCCCAGGAAATGCTCTTTCAATAAAAGACTGTGCATGTTCTAGTCTCCTGTTCCCACCTCTGTCTGGCCCTTTCTCTCTTTCAAAAAAAAAAAAATATTTTGTACTTCTAGGAATCCTAAGATAAAGTAGTCAATCAATACATCTATGTGTTTATTTTCTCTGTCCTAAGTGTCTCTTTTGGTTTGCTTGGTACAATTATGAGCAGATCCTTGTCCTGGGTAGCAAACGTTGGTGGTGGGAATGTGGAGTTCAGAAGGGGGAGGGACATAGATCCTGGCCTTGTCCTCTGAAAGCTTTTAGACTGTAAAGGAATTTAAGGGACACACCCAGGACACCACCAGACAGAAAGGGAAGACTAGTTTCTGCTGAGTGTCAAGGCCAGCTATAAATACTGGTAGGATGGGGAAGAAGGCTGGACATGGGGCTGTCGGTGAGGATGGCTTAGGAAAGGCTTCTAACGGGGGGGGGGGGGGGGGAGTTTGTAAAATAGGGTTGAGAAGAGCTAGAGGGTGAAGACTGGCCAGAAAGGAGTGAGGAGGGCGCCCCAGCAGGGCCAGTGACTGAGGCCAAAGGCTTGTGAGGAGCGTAGTTAGGAGCGAAGGATGAGGGAGGGGCTCTGACAGCGGCGTTGAAGAATCCAGACTGAAGAGAAACCATTGGAATAATTGCACATTGTTGCACGGGGAAAGGTGTTTCTGAGAACTGCATTCGAGGAAGAGGTTTCCCTTTATTGTTACACGCTGGGTTGCAGTTAGACTTTCCCAGGATCCCTGATCACGTGTTTGCTTTTTCTTCTGTAAGTCTGGTTGTTTATTTGTTTGTTCTGCACGCTTCTGTTTGAGTCATAAGATATGGCTATCTCATTCCCATAGGTTTTGTTCTATTTTGTAAGCCCCGTTTCACTCACCTTCAGCAAAAGTGGGAAGGGCCCAAGGACCACACTGAGTGATAAACTTGAGGGAGGTGGAAACGTACTCTCACAACGTTATCTCATGCAACGCCTCTGTGAAAGCTCAAGTGCGCAGAACTGAGTCAATCACCAAGCTGAGTACATGGCACACTGGCATCCTCAGGTCATGGAAGGCCCCTTTTGGATTCATCCTTTTCCCCTGCCATCCTTCACCTCTGTTCTCATTTCCGCACCTTATGGAAGGCGCCTGCTTTAGTGTATTCAGTAAATGCTCTTCCAATCCATACTCTATATGTTTATTTAGATATGTTCATCCATTCAACAAGTATAAAGTGTCTGCTGTGTATCAGACACAGTTGTAGGTGCTGGGAATACAGCAGTGAGCAAAACAATGAAACAAATTCCTGCATTCATGTTGCTTACGTTCAAGTGAGGTGAGATAAATCATGAAGAAATAAACAAGTAAAATGCAATGAATAGTAGTAAGGTCTATGGAAACAAACAACAGGGCAGGGGATGAATTGTGTTCTATTGTGGGTGGCCAGGGGTGGACTGCAGTCTTATACAGGGTGATTAAAGAGCACCTTACTGGAAAGGTGGTATTATACCAAATGCAGGCAAGGGATCAGCCATGGGGATATTGAGGACCTGAGTGGTCCAGGTATGGGGAGACAGCAAGTATAAATGTCCTGAGGCAGGATCTTGCCTGGCATGTTAGGAGCCCAGAAGGGCTAGGAGGCCAGTGGCCAGAGCAGAGTGAGCGAGAAAGGAGAGAAACAGAAGGCTGACAGGTAGCTGGGGTCAGTGGCAAATAATGTAAGACCTTGTGGACCAAATACAGATCTTGGCTTATACTCTGAATAAGAAGGGAAACAAATGGATGGTTTTCAGCAGAGGAATGACATGTTCTGATTCACATTTTTAATAGATATGTCTGTATCCTTGAAAAATATACAGTGTTATTTTGACTGTTTTTAAATGTATGTAAATGACATTGTGCTTCATCTGCTTTTACTTTTTCCACTTAACATTGTTTCTGAGATCTATCCATGTTGCTATATGTAAATCCACTTCATTATTTCTGACTGCTAGGCTCATACAGCAGATTGTAAATATATATTCATCTAGTAATAGACACTTGGGTTGCCTCCAACTTCTTTCTACCACAAACAGCACTGTTATGTTCTTATATGGGCTTCTTTATGGACTCAGGAGTTTCCTTGGGGTGTATACCTAGGAGTGGGATTGCTGGGTTAGAGAATGTATACATAATTTTTTTTTTTTTAGAGACAGGGTCTCACTCTATTGCTCAGACTGGAGTGTAGTGGTGCGGTCATAGCTCACTGCAACCTCCAACTCCTGGGCTCAAGCAATCCTCCTAGCTCAGCCTCCTGAGTAGCTAGGATTATAGGCACATGCCACCATGCCTAGCTAATTTTTAAATTTTTCATAGAGATGAGATGTTGCCTAGGCTGGTCTCAAATTCCTGGCCTCCAGTGATACTCCTGCCTTGGCCTCCCAAAGTGCTGGGATTACATGTATACATGCTTAATTCTACTAAGGGTATAGATCAGGATGGTGGCCCCAGTTTACACTCCCACCAGTAGTGTGTGATAGTTTGTATCTTCTTATTTAATTCTCATATTGATCCAGTAAGACAGGTATTATTATTCCTGTTTTATGGATAAGGAAACTGAGGCTTAGAGAGATTAAACTAGTTATCCAATTTATATGGCTAAGTAGAAGAGCCACGGCTCAACTCCAGAAATTCTGACTCAATATTCTTTGTTCTTACTACTACAGTACCCAATACTGACTCTTCCAGAAACAGCATGAGGTAACCATAGGCAAAGATATTATTATTACTATTAATAATAATATTATTATTGCTATTCATACTGTTTTCCTCTTTTAACCACTTCGGTACCAGCGTGGACTATAGTCGATAGCCACAGATGAACGCGCACAGCGACTTTAGCTGACAGCCGTGATATGACTTTTCTAATTTTTCATTTATCAAAATAAAATTGTGAACATTTAAAAATAACGTAATGAAAACATATATGTATATGTTACCTACTCTGATTTACATTACAAGTAAAGCTGCCTGTAACGTAAAACAAGCTTTCAGTGCTTTAAAGCTTTCCTCATCACACAAGAGCAAAACGGATTCGTCGTCAATGCACAGCACAAACTATCGTGCGGACTATGAGTGCCGGCTGTGGGCAAGGTTTCGCAGCCGGTGAGCACCATACCGAAGTGGTTAATCATTTCCTCTCTGCAAGGCTGGTTGGACGGAAGACGGAATTCTTAAGGTTCAAGGAGCCACTGAAGGGGAACTGTGACCTCCCTCTCAATCTTTCCCATTTTAGGAATTGGAGTGTTGAAGGAAAGCTGTGCCTGGTCCCAACAGAGCCATAGGGAAAGAGGGCAGTGCGACATGGGAGTTCACCTTGGGTTTCGGCATCAGACGGTCATTGTTCAAATCCTGACTTTATCATTTACTCTCTGTGTGACTTTGCACAGATTCTTAACTTATCTAAGCCTCAGTTTCCTAATATGTAAAATGAAGACAACAATAGAACTTGTCTCTTAGGGTTGTTGTATGTACGTATGGGTAAAATACTTAATGTAGTACACATAGTAAGTGTTTAATAAACGGCAGTTATTATAATAATAATTATTATTATATTTGAACCTTGCACTTTTCAATTCCTGGTCTAACTCAGTAAGCCTAGGACCCCCAAGGTGTTTAGCACTAGCATGCTTGGGGGTGTCTGATTAGAGTTCCTAAAGCTTCAAGGTAACTTATATGGAAGAAAGCTGTTTTCATTTTTTCATGAAGGCCAGCCAAGAGGCTCAAGTTTCAGTGGGTGATTTTGAGGCTAGACACTTATAAAGACAAATTGATTTTCAAAGTTGGGGAGCTTTAGCTCAGGTTTTAATATTAAATATTAGTTAGATTGCATTAGGTACATATTGTTTGCTAGATACTGAGCTAAGTACTTTACAAGCATCATTGAATTTAATCCTCATGACAACCCTAAGGGATATTTACTTTTACTCCCATTTTACATTTATGGAAACTAAAGCACATAGAAGTTAAATAATATGTCCAGATTGGGCGCAGTGGCTCATGCCTGTAATCCCAGCACTTTGGGAGGCTGAAGTGGGAGGATCACTTGAGGCTGGGAGTTTAAGACCAGGCTGAGCAACATAGTGAGACCCTGTCTCTACAAAATTAAAAAAAAAATAGCTGGGTGTGGTGCTGTGCATTTGTAGTCCCAGCTAATTGGGAGGCTGAGGTGGGAGGATCGCTTGAGCCCCAGGAGTTTGAGGTTACAGTGAACTATGATTGGGCCACTGCACTCCAGCCTGGGTGACAGAGCAAGACTTTGTTTCTAAAAATAAAATCTTTCCAGACTCATCCAGCTATGAAGTGGTTGAGTTGAGATTTGGACCTAAGCAGTCTATCTACAGAGCTCTTACTTTTAACTACTGAACCATGCTGTCTTCCTGTGAAGGAATGTTTTAGAAACTCTTCCCTTTTAAAATCTAGGACAATTCCTTGTCATTTGGGATGATTTAGAGCAGTAACGAGAAGTAAGGGGCTAGTTGTAAAAGAATCTCCAGAGGGTGGGGGTATGAAGTTTGAAAATGTTCCCCAGGTATCTTTAATATGACTCCCTTATGTCTCCTAAGTGAAAACCTCTGGCTTAGAGGATGTCCTACCTAGAGAATAGGGGCTGAGCATGATGCCTTCAGATAAGCAGGGATTCTCTAACCAGAGATGAGATGGTTCCCCGCAACCCAAGGCAGCCTGATATTTCTAAAACAAGTATCTACAAAGGCAAACAATTCTTTATCACCTATGTGTGGCTTATACATGCCATGAATTATCTGCGGTCAAGGTTTTATCACAGTTGGTTTTCCCTTCACACTTTTCATTTTGATTGCCTTCTACAAGGAATGTAATACCATTTATATATTTACCTGAGTCAGATTTATAAAGGCTGCTTGGCTGCAAAGTATGTATCTCAAAGTCAAGTAGATAGGAATTCTGGATTATCTGCTCTTTCAGGTTTTCTCTTCTCTGTTCGTACATTTGTTCAACAAGTATTTATTGAGCTCATAACTCAGAGTCTAGTGGAGGAGACAGACAGTTGAACTGGAATCTTGATACATTATGGCAAATGGGGCAGGCACAGGTGCTATGAAAGTACACAGGAAGGGTACTTAATCCAGAGAAAATATCAGGAGAGCCTTCCTGGGGAAGCAATTTCTAAGCTGGGAATTGGAAGGTAAGTAGGAGTTAGCTAAGTGAAGGTGGCTGGGAGGGTGTTAGAGGCAGGGGAAGAGGATGAGTCTAGACTTGCATGTGGGACCATGAACTGGGAAAGGGATGATGCTAGAGGAGCAAGCACAGGGCAGATGATAAAGAAACGGGGACAGGCCATGCTAAGGGTTTAGGCTTAATCCTGAGGGCAGAGGGGAACTATTGAAGGGTTCTATGTGGGGGAACAACTCAGTCAGATGTATAGTTTAGAAAGGTTCCATGAGGTAAGACTTGACTGTCTTTATCTCTCTTGCTTTCGAGTAAATCATAATATTGGGACTGCTAAATGGCAAATAAAGGAGTCTACATGGATTTGTAGAGGGATGGCCTGATCTGGTAACCCAAGGGTCCCTTTGGATAATTTGTAGAGAAGAGTTTTCAATTTTGACTTGATCTTTCTGTTTTCAAAAACCTGTCAACATTTCCTGAAATTCCCTCAGAACCAAAGCCTGAGGAGGGAGGAAAGTGTGGTCCACGTGACCTGGTTTCCTCTGTTCTCCGCTACTCATTTCCGGGGCATTGCTGTGAATTGTTCATCCAAAGCCTTGCTCCCTGTGTGGAGGGGACCATTTGAATAGCAGCGGGAGAGTAGGGGGAAGGAGGAACCTCACGCCGGGCTCGTTCATTAAGAAAATATATTTGGCATATTCAGACAATGGTTTGAGTGAGTTAAAAATAACTCCTCATGAAAAATTAATAGAGAGTTATAAGTGAGTGTTTTAATACAAGCTCCCAGAGCAGGGCAGATTCTCCAGGCACCTGACATCACAGATGGCGCAGGGTGTTTATAGAGCATGGTGCGGCCAGCAAGGAGAGGTGTCTGCAGAAGTGAGCTCACCTCTCCCAGAACCCTGGGGAGAGAGGAGACAGAAGGAATGGTTTTGGGTTGTGAGTTACCGAGCCAAGTGACCTATCTCCTCTCTCCCTACCCATCACGTTCTCCTAACTGTGAGCATAAAAATTGTAGTGAATTTTGCCTGGTTGCTTTGGGCGAGGTTTATGGAATGTCAGAATTCATAAAAGTCCTTTCTGGGCCTTCTCCCTTCTTAGGAATAGTTGGCTGTAGGATCCATTTCTCCAGCATCTCTGTACCCAAGGGCAAGCTCCTCTCTTTCTTCCTGGTGGTTATAACGTCTCTGCCCCTTTCTCCTTCTTCCTTTCTTTTTCACAGTGCTCCTGTGATCCTAAGGGAGTAAAGTGAAGGGCTGAACTGTACATTCTTTGCCATTGGGACAGCTAAGTGCATAACGCAGAGTGAGGAGAAAGTGGGTAGCTGTATTTTGGGGCTGAGGGTTTTAAGACTGGGGGGACCAATATTTGTATTTTAAACTCAGATGATATTTAAAAAATGGTTCTGTAATTGCAATGAGGCCCTCTAGGCCGTGAATTAATGTGTCATAACTCACGCCCAAGCACTGCGCAAACATCCCGCGTGTGAATTATTGCACAATAAATTCATGCCCTGTTGTGTCTTACAGCTTAATTAGTACATGAAGCTACATGAGTTAGACGAACCCAAATGGGATTATGTCATGTGGTGCGTAAAAAAGCAGAATGTTGGGAGGTATTTGGAGCTTTTTCTGGGGGAAAGCAGAGATGGTTTTTCTATGATGTCCTTTGGTGTCGGTTTCTGTGATGTTTGGGTTGCAACAGGTGATGTGTTTTTTGACACGTGACTTCTGAGCTTTGGTTGGTTGAATTATGGGTTTAGTAAATATTTATTGCACCACATTCTAGGCATTAGGAAAGGATAGCACATTTAAGATGAAATATAGCCCCTGCCCTAAAGGAGCTTATATTCTAATGCAAAAAGTAAGGCATAGCTACAACACAAAGTAGAAAGTGACAAGTGCCATAAATGACATATGAATAAAGAGTCTTGGGAATTCAGAGTGGAGGATGAGCATTTTTAGCTGGCACAGTGATAAGGGTTGATTGGTAAAATCTGAGAAGGCGTCGTGGAAGAATGGCATTTGAGTTGGTTCTCTTAAAGGATGGGTAGGATTTCGCCACACAGGGGCGGTGGCGGGGCTGGGCAGTGGATTCTAGGCAGACAGGGTAACACTGAGAAAAGCGAAGCAGTGTTTAGAGCACACGGAGCAGCCTTTGTAGCTTGAGCCTCGGCTGTGTGAAGGGGCAATAGGGACAGGTGGATTGGAGCCAGAGGTTTCCTATGAGCACCAAGCACTTTGGCTTAAACCATTAAAATGCTGAAAAGTCCCTGGGGCTGGTTCTTCTACTTGGTGACTTCCATATTCTTGGACTTTAAAGTTTCTCTACTATTATCTGCTTTGATCTACCTGTTCAGAAAGTGCACAGCCGAGAGCTGGGTGTCCTGGGTTCTAGTCTTGTCTCCACTGCTAAATTGCAATGTGACCATTAGCAAGCCACCCAAATCCTTTGATGTTTTGCTTCTTTACCTTTAACATGAGAGGGGAGAATGGATGATTTCTAAGGTTCCATTTAGTCAAACTATTCTAGGATTTCCTCTGGTTCTCCTGTCCTCTTACTCTCTACTGCAAGCAGTCTGCATCCTGCCAACTTTTCACTAAAACCCACTGTTAGAGTTTGTGGGAGCCAGTGGCCTGGCTCTGAAAGCAAAAACCACCACCATCACTCATTTACCCCTCCTATATTTGGAATCAATTGATGATCAAGACATGGGAGACAGATGTTTAAACCGTCAGCTTTAGATTTGCAGCTGCAAATATCATGCCACTAAATTAGACAGGCTTACCCCTAAGTCACAGGTAGTGCTAAACACCTACCCACCTCCCACCATGGGGCTAGAGCCTGCTGTTGTTAGATTTTTGTGGTGTATGAACAGGTTGGAACTCATGTGTCCTGTGGGCAGGCTGGCTCTGAAAACAAAAGCAACAAAAACAACAACCAAAGAGGGCTGAGCTGGGCATACTCAGGGCTGCCTGTTCAACTCATTAATCAAAGAAGACACAGAGTGAGAGAGAGTGGAGAGAGGCTAGGAATATTACTCTGCTCGGTGGTATCAGCATTACTCAGAAGGCTGGTTAAAACGCAGACTGCTGAACCCCACCACCAGCGTTTCAAATTCCGTAGGTCTGGGTGGGGCCCATAATTTGCATTTCTAACAAGTTCCCAGGCAATGCTGATGCTGTTGGTCCAGAGACCACACTTTGAAAACCAAAGCTCTAGCTGAAGCCTCTGCACATATAAAGATGACGTGAAGGAAACAAAGATTTCCTTCTAACACTCACCTTCATTTAATAAAACTCCTAGAATAAAATGCCATTGGTTTCTGTGTGCCTTTATTTTCTTTATTTTATCCCCTAGGTTGTAGATCACTGATAAGGAGTGTGTCTTGTTTACTTCCCCACAGCACCCCACTAGATGCCAGATACATAATGAGCATTTAATAAATATGTTTAATTGAATTAAGCCTTATATTATACATTCCCTTGGTACAAAAGATTTTCTTTCCTTTCAGGCTAGCATTGTCTCCCTCCTTTAAAACTGTCTTCTAGGAGACTTCTTCGACAAATGGCCTTTCCTCCCATCCTTCTAGCATCTAGAACTGTACCCAGCTTCTGCTTCTAATTTTGCCTTTGTTTGGCTATGGCCGAGTCCTGGTGACTACCCTGTTTGTTCCATCATAGTGGAATCTTGTTCAGGGCAAACACCAGGTTCTCTCCTTCCTCTAGATCTCCTCCTCCAGCAGTAAGAACAGTGTTGATCATTCAAAGAACAATGAGGGATAATACAACCTTAGGGCAGGAGAATGCCTGGAACAACCTCCCTTGGTCCCTCTCCATCTATTCCCATGGAATTCGGGGAGGGGCAGGAGGCAGCAAAATTGATAGAAGGCCCAACCCACTCTACCTGACTCCATGGAATCCTTGAAAACTAGACTGGCTCCAGCGTGGGCAGCAGGCGTCTTTTCTGAGGCAGTCAGAGATTTATACTTTGGCATAGCAGAAGGGACAGTGTTTTCCTTTTGTGTTTATATACAAGGCCTGCCCTGGGAAAGAGGGATAGAAAGCTACTCTCTTACTTGTGGGATTTCTGAAATATTCCCAACAGGGAGTAGATGACACCAGGGAGTCTGCTAGAGGCAGGGTTACCCATATACTTGCCAACTTCTTTAGATACCCTTTTGAGAGATTGGTGTGAAAATCTTCTGAAAACATCCAAGATTCTCGTGGGTGAGAATTCACACCCTCAATGGAGAGAAAGGCTGGGACTGAAATAAGAGAAAGCAGGAATGAGATGGGGATGAAGGGGAAGGAGAAGGTATGAATAGAAACTGAGAAAGAGATATCTGTCAAGAGATGCTTCCTGGAGGAGGATGCCTTTGGAGCAATTTGGGAAACAAAAAAGGAATAGGCAGATTGGAAAAGAAATGAGACAGCAATTCTAGGCTACATGGACCTTCAGGCCATGAAAGAATGAGATTCTTGTGAGGGATGCATTTGTTTTTTCACATTTTACGTGAAATTTATGAGCCAAGTTTGTTTTGTGTATTGTGTTGCAGAGGGAGATTTCTGAATCAGGACGATGTGAGATATGATTCTCATTGCTACGTGGAGGAAAGGTAGGCAGATGGAATTGGATAGATGGACTCTTCCTGGGAGACGCTTGTAGAAACTGCTGTAGTCATTTAGATCCTTGCTCTTCAAAGCCTGGTCTATGGACCAGTATCTTGGGCATCACCTGGGAGCTTGTCAGAAATACGGACTCTCAGGCCCTAACACAGACCTACTGAATTGGAACCTGCATTTTTAACAAGCTCCCCTGGCCTTGATGAGCAGTGACAGGTGTCTGACCTGGGATGGGCACTATCGAAGGGAATAGAAAGAGCCTGAGGAAGTTTGGAATCGGCAGCACAGGAGAAGGGGCCCATGCTGGGGAAACTGAACTTGGGGAGGAGGGAGCAGTGTGGGCCCTGGCTCACCTCCCTGTCTCCGAGCCTCCCACACAGTCACCATGCCAGGGTTTGGCGCCCTGCCCATTTTGGGAAAATGCCTGCTGTGCCCACGCTGGAGTCTGCCCGGTCCTTAGGAGCTCCCCTGGGATGAGCATTGCGTGGGTTGGGACTGCTGCCAACTTTTCTTCATGCCCCTGAAAGCGACTGGGGAAGCTATTTCAGTCATGCCCCTGCCTCAGGGCTGTACTGTCCTTTACTCAAATGAGTGACAATTTGATGAGAGTAATGATACTAATTGAGGAGACCATGGGGGTGGAGGGATTGAAGTAGAAGTTCTTAACTATCTGTAATGGAAATTAGGATATTTTTTTTTCAAAGGCTTTAAGGAGAGACTAGATGACTGGATGAGCGGTTATAGCCTGGAAGGGGCCAAATTAATGCTTTTTAAAGGATCTTGTGATGATTTTTATTGGGCTATTGACAAATAAAATATACAGGACATAGAAGTTCAGAGAGCTGGAGTCATAGTCAATGGAAAACAAGTTACCAAGTGAGCATCTGAGAACTTTTCTTAAGCTTTTGAAGGGTTTCTGTACTTTATCCCCAATAAGAATGAATGCCAAGGAAAGGCCAATATTGAAGGGACAAAGATTAAAATGGACCATAACAAAGAATTTTCTGGGGCTAGAGGGAGGATTGAGGGAGGTGGGAAGGCGAACTCTCTCTCCGGCCATGCACGTGGGCGTCTCAGTTGGGTTTGGAATGCCTCAGGAGGGCGAAGGGCTCCTGCCCTGAAATAGGGAAACACAAAAAATGAGCTCTCAAAAGTTTTCCTATCCCAGGGGTTCTCCAGTGGACTCCTTAACTGAAAGGCTAGGTGGATGTGCGGTTATTTAAGGGGGTGAAGCATGAGGACAATGAGTGATAGAAGAAAAAAAATCTCATCAGAGCAGTAAAACCCTTGCTAAAAACTTCAAAACAGGCTTTGGATTTAGGAGAATAAGTTGCGTTTTACCGTTCACTCTCCATATATCTATCTTGTCTTATCAATGAGATTTTTGAAACTCTTAAGAGAAAATAACATCTCTTTTATTCATTGCCTCTTTATATCTCCAATGCTTAACACGATGATGATGATGATGATGATGTTAATAAATAGTTATCATTTGTTGAGTATTATGTCCTATAATTCTTCTAAGTGCTTTACATAATGATCTAATGTAATACAACAGTACAATAATTCTATGAGGTAAGTATATTTATTTGTTTGTTTGTTTTATTTTTGCTTTTTGGAGACAGGCTCTCATTCTGTTGCCCAGGCTCGAGTGCGGTGGTGCAATCATAGCTCACTGTAACCTTGACCTCCGGGGCTCAAGTGATCCTTCCACCTCAGCCCCCGGAGTAGCTAGGACGACAGGCATGCGCCACCACACCTGGCTAATTTTTAAATTTTTAATTTTTGTAGAGATGGAGTCTTGCTATGTTGCCCAAGCTGGGCTCAAACTCCTGGCCTCAACCGATCCTCCCACCTCAGCCTCCCAAAGTGCTATGATTACAGGCGTGAGCTACTGCTCCTGGCCTATGAGGTAAGTACTGGTATGCCCACTTTACAGAAGATGAAACTAAGCCTCAGAGATGTTAAGCAATTTGTGCAAAGTAAGTTGTGAAGCAAACATTTGCACCAAGTTTGAACAAAGCTTGTGCTGCTAACCTCTGAACTATACTCTGCACAGAGTAGCAACTTAGTAAGGGATAGATGATCATTGAAACTTGATCATATATTTAGAGGTAATCAAAAGACAGTGGATAATTCCAAACAGTGAATAATAAAAAACAATTTCTATTTGCTTTCTGGAATGTAGTCAGAGACACACTTAGTGACACATGCAAGCTTATACTCAGACATTCCCTCATTCACCTCCACTGTGCCTCACCCTGTAGTCAGTAGCTTGGGAAGGGGGAGAGGCTGGGTATAAAGCAACTCTTTGACAGTCATGTGTGTATGCATACTGTATGGACCTACATGTTTGCATTGGACTGGAAATATGCACCAAGGAGTGGGGTACACTTATCTTGGTAGGTCTATAAACATGAGTATATTTGTTAGACTTTCTGTGTATGGTGTGTCTGTGTGTGTGTACAAATCCTGAATGAGTTAAATCAGTTATAGGGAACTGGCTGCCTTCCACCCCTGGTCCTGGCTGATGTGTTTGTACCAAACCCTGATATTTATTTTTCATCACCTCTCAAGGGAACCTCAATGAGTTTTCTTTCTGGGAAGTTTATGGCTAAGACGCTGGGCTGCTTTGGGGCCCCTATAAATCTGCTATAATCAGAGGAGGCTTGCAGAGGAAGAGGAACAGCAGTCGCAAGGCAATCCCCTCCTGTCCTTTACTTTCCAGCGTGATACACAGTCTCCCTTGTATGCACACCACCCACATATCTACCTACCTCCACTCTCCTTGATGGAGAGTGCTCGGAGAAATCATTTCATTTACTCCTTCGCTTCTGAGTGAGACTCTATATTTTAGCCGCCCCAGAAAGAGGAGAATTAAAAAATATACTAATTAAGAAATCTAGAGTTGAGGTTGTGAGAAACTGGTCACATAAACAGTAGTTGCGTTTCATAAAAAACCAGAATAAACTTTTGCCAAAGCAGGGATGGTAAGAGGAATTGAATGCCTCTATTTATTTGTTTAGAAAACTTTAAGAAAAGGTTGTCTGGGATGCTCCTGGCAGCAGGAGGCTGGATGACCTGAACATTGTTAAAAGGCAAACACAACATAGGAATTCCCCTCCTCCATCTTTTAATGCTGGTAGTTGGGAGAATTTTTTTATGAGGGATTTTTATGACAAACTTTACTTTACATCTGACATTTAACAGCATCTCCTGTCCAGGGCAGGAGGAAATATAGATATTTATTGACATATGGTGTCAGAAGATCGAGGAAAATTGACTCTGGAGAAGGAAGGGGGAGGGGTCTCTCCCTTTCCCTAGGTATGCAAATTACCCAACTTAATTTGTGTAGCATATGCTTTTCGGTGCTTTGTGTTTTTTTCAGTAATGAGATTAAGACATCATTTCATTGTTAATAAAGAACTCAGTGGGGGGAGAGGGGAGATGAGAGGCAGATGGAGGGATGATAGGCACACTGTCCTGTTTGAACCTTGCATATCCCTTAAATAAGATCCGATGTAAGAGAAGTGGGAACAAATGGAACCTGAGCTGGGACCTGGGTCCTGGTTCCTGTTTTCCTGATTTAAAGCCTTAAGCTTCTGCAGTTTTATCTTGAATCTCACTGGTCTTTGCATTTTACTCTCTAATGATGAATGGAAGTTCAATATAAAATGGTGCCCTAAGTCAAGAATTCCTTCCCATTAGCTATGTCTTTTCCCTGGAACTCACCCCTCCCAATCTCTGACTACTGAAAACATCCACAAACCATCGTGGCTCAGCATAAATGCTACCTGCTGCCTGAGCCTTCCTGGATAGCCCCCACCAGAAGCAATGTCTTTGCTTTGAACTCCTGTAGTCCTTTGACTGTGTCAGTCTCCCCACACATGGTCTTCAGTTGTAGCTATTGTGCATCTTCCTTTTCTCACTTACTCAACTGTAAGCTTTATGAGTGGAAGGACTATGTTCTGTATATTTTTATATTCTTTACACTGTGCCTAATAGAGAGCTAAGCAGTTGTTAAATAAATGTGATGAGTGGTATATAGTTGTAGAGAAGGAGGTCGTGGGCAGAGATGTGGAAGTAGGGGCATTATGGATATTGGTTAAAGATGTTATTGTTAGTAAGATTTGGATATGATACTTCCAGGTACATATCATGTTATTAGGAAGTTTTTCTCTCACTGGAAGGTTTATTCCATTATAATTTAGTTATTCATCATTTATTATTTCTTTCATTCAAATATGGAGATTTTCTCATGGGTAATAGACAATAAGCAAGAAAGAATCGAATGATTATAGATTATGATAAACACCTGAAGGAAATAAACAGATTCTTGTGATAGAGACTAACAGGGAAGTCTCCTTTGGATAAGAAGATTAGGAAAGGCCTTTTTGGTCACTGTTATATATTTACCCTACTATAATTATGAGTTATCTTAATTTATAGCCTGGATAATAACAAGAATAAAATCAATAATAGAAGAAGAAAAGCTGACCCACCAGGGGGCGTTTTTGTAACTCAACCTTGGGTTTGGCTCCATCCTTGATCCAACTTCCCAACTTCCTCTCTGCCTTGGTAAGAGGGGAAGTCAGGGCCCTCCCCTTGCCTCAGGATGGACCCTGCCCCCTCATCTCTAGCCTAAGAGTCTGCAAGCAAACCAGGTGTTAAGAGCTTTGATCTTGCTAGAGACTTGGAGACAGATCAAGGTAGAGGCCTCTGAAATAACGCCCCAGGATGTGAGAAGCTGGGGAAGAGATGGAGACAGAGGAGACAAAGGAATAGGCAAATTGCTGTCCCAGTCTCTCCCTTTTTACCTTCCATCTCAGTATTAGTAGGTTCTGGGCTCTGTACTTCTTGGGGGAGATGGTTAGGGACTTTGGGATTTGGGAGAGGGGAAAGTTGTCCCCTGAGTGACTTTAGAGGCCCCGTTGGTCATTCTTGGACCCCTGCTACAAGGTTGGAGGCAACTAGGGCTATGGAAAGCATGTAGTCTGCCAATCCCCAGCAGCCTCAGGGAGTTCTTTCATTACCAGGGTCTTCCTTTGACCACTTTCCTGCCCCCTCCTCCTGGCACAAGTTGGAGCATTAGTTCATGTCTCTTGTAGAGGATTGGTCATATTCTCACCTTCTGCTTCCTGTTGGGATAACACGCTTCAGTTGTTAGGTCAGGAATAGCTGTTCCTATTCTCACAAAGGACTTGACCTCCTTGGTCATGCTGAGTAACAGAATGTTGAGAAGGTCTGACTTTGGTTAATACAAGCTTCTCTAATTGAAGTTGTAGCCCTCACCTCTCTTCAGTCTTCCCCCACCCAGTTGGGACTAGCTTCTCTGCAAGTGGTGTCCTGAACAAAGATAGAGATTGTACCTCTGCTTCGAGATGACCCCTACCTCTTTGCACCGTAGTCCAGAGACATACTCAGAGGACTCATATTGCTGGTTTTGAAGAGGTACTTGTTGGAGGAGAAAGAACCACAATTCCTTCTAGCTGCTAAGGGAATATACAAGACAGACTTCTGATCATCAGAGTTGGGTGGGCACTTTAGAGTAGTGGCATCTACATAACCTTTCAAGTCAAACAGCCAAGTTCTTGTCCAAGCTGGGCTACTTACCGTGCCAAAGCAGGAAGCATACAGGAGTAGTTGCACACTTTCTTCCATTTGCACTTGGGCCAGAACCTGAGATTATGAGCTAAAGTTGGTTTTAGATCTGTGAAGGGGCTTTATGCTGTGGTTGCAAGGTAAATGAGGTGGAACAGAAAATAAAATTGCTTGAAAGAGGAAAAGGAAGAGTGAAGCAAGAACATATAGGGACGTAGGGGAATGATTAAGCTGACCCCTGAACCCAGGGAGCCCAGGTTTAGATAAAGCACAGAATTAATCTCTGAGATGTACTAATATTCTAGTTCCCAGCTGGAAGTCATTTCTGGAGTCTATCCCTCAGTGGGTGGCAGTGTTATTGGTTCCCTTCTTAGGCAGATGAGATAAGGCATGTAGCTCAAAGCAGGCCAGGGTAGATCCTGGTGCCAGGGTTGACGTTAGTGCAGATGAATATGGCAGATTTTCTCAAGGATTTCAAACTATGGTAGAGGGAGGAGGAAAGGAAGGGAGATAGAGGAAGAAAGAGGGTCCAATTATCCTCTCTGGGTTCCTTGAATTAAGGGATGAGAGACAGGGAGAGACTTTAGTCAAAACCATTAACTACTTTACTTTCATACTTTACCCTTCTTCAACCGCTTTCCAAAAAACCAGATTGCTAGTAACTTCCCTTATCCTTTATGTCGCATCATGTGAGTTTATCTTGTCAACTTACTGTTGAGCAGACACTCCTATGACCCATCATGTCAGGGGAGCATCTTAAAGTCCTAAGTCTCTTCCATGACAGGCTCTGCGACACCAAAGCAGCATCCGCATTGGGAATTTCTCCCTTAGACTGAAACCCATTTACTTTTCCTGCAGAAAAGCTGTCACCTACCTCCCCATTCTTCTCTCCTCTTCCTTTTTTCCCTCCTCACCAGGCCTATTTCTTTCTATAACTACTTTGCAGAGTTGGAGAAACTGTTCTATACCGTGTTTCCCCGAAAATAAGACCTACCCATAAAATAAGCCCTAGAAGGATTTCTAAGCATTTATGCAATATAAGCCCTACCTCGAAAATAAGACCTAGTGATGGGCGTGGCTACACAGCGTATCTGCACAACCCATGCATTTTGTCGCAGAGCGGTAAAGAAGATGAGCAGCCCTTCTCATCTGCCCCATGAGACCTCTATTGCTCGACATGAGAGATTGGGGCCGATGGTTCTAAAGGAAATAGAGTCGCAAGAAATTCAGGATGGAATTCGGGGTTTGGAGAGTTATGATGATGTTCCAGAAGAAGGCGACTTAACTATATTTGAATAAATGTAGATTGTTGTACCGTACTTAAAAAAAATAACACATCCCCTGAATATAAGCCCTACGGTGTCTTCTTGGGGAAAAATAAATATAAGACCCTGTCTTATTTTCAGGGAAACGTGGTACATTTCATTCTTCCCCTGCAACCTCTCTCATCCGTATCTCCTGTTCTCTTAAACCTCCTCCACCCACCATCTGGCCAGTTCTTCTTGCCTTCTTTCATTCCCATTCCCATTCCTTTTTTTCCCTCTCAACCTTCTTCATCTACAATTCTAACTTTGAGGAGGTGGGAAGATAAGTTTTAGGGGCAGCATACATGAGGGAGTGGGCTTTGGGCACAGCAAGAGCCATGGTGGTCAGACATCAGGAAGGACTACCAGGAAGAGACTGATAGACACTGGCATGGTTGGCCTAAGATGCAGTCACTTCCTGACCCATCCTTCCTAATTGCTGGGGCTGGGGTGATGGTGACAGGGACTTAAAATAAAATGTGGTTAGATTAAGGGGTCAGGGCAAAGGGATCTCCTTGGTCCTGTAGAACAGCATTTACTTACCCATTCTTTCTTCTCAGTTTCTTAATTCACACTTTGTTTTGTGGGCTTATAACGTAACTGGTGATCCTTAAGGAGGTGGTATGGATCAAGGTTACAGCCTGAGCTCTAGCTCTATCCCAGCCTCAGTGTAGCTTACCTTCTTTGGTCATGTTGTTGCTAGACGTAGCTTTAACCTTCTGGCTTCACTTTGTTGACGATTAGCTCAATTTTGGAAGCTGGGTGGCTACAGAAACATGGGATTCTTTGGTGAGTGGATTCCCTATTTTTATGTGTCTGTTTATCCAGTTATGAGTAGGCCAGGGATAATAATGATATTGATAATAATGGCAGCAACTATTTATTGAACGCTTATGTTAAGACAGCATACATACTCCACCTTATTTAATTCTAAAAGAATTCTGTGGACTACGTGGTATCATTCTCACTTTACTGATGAGGGGCTGAAGCTTAGAGACGTGAAGCTCCTTGCTCATGTGGAATTATACCCATTTGGCTTTAAAGTCTTGCTCTGCGCCACCACTGTGCTGTACTGTACAGCTAACTTTTGAAGATCTGTAGGTAAAAATAATTCTTCTTATCCTTAGTGCCCTTGTTTGGTGTGAAGCAGCACTTGGAAAATTTAAAATGTATTGACTCTCGGCAATGGAAAACTCTGGTAGATTTTGAAGGAGACTGTTTTTCTCAGCAATGTAGGAGGATGGCTGAGACACCCTTTTGACCAAAGACAGAGACCCTTTTCGGCTGTACCTAAAACAATATGTGGTATATAATAGAAACTGCAGGTGTAGTGAAGAGAATGCTCTTAGTCGATTTAGAAATGGAGATACCTGTGAGAACCCAGGGTAATCTATGATCATTACCTAACCTCCTCTAAACTAGCCTCAGAGAGATGGGGAGGCCAGTGTTATCTGGGGTTATTGGCAGAATAATTATTTGCTTTCTGGATTATTTGTGGCAACATTTGAATTCTAGACTCGTTTAACTTAGTGACAGCCAAACCAATTCTTCCTGCTATATACCCTCCCTACCATCCTGAAGGGATATTAACTTCTGATATTTGTTTGAATTGAATGAAATTAATGAGGTAAATTTGTTACAAAATATTATGTAGTACCTTCTGGAGTCTTTGCATCAATTGAGGGGGCAGTCATGGATAATCCTAATTAATAATCAAAATTTTAAATTATCAAAATGTCATTTTAGTGTGGAACTGATCCTAAAACAGGGTATATCTTATATTCTTGGAATTCACAGAATTTTAGATCAAACAGTGTAGCTTCCCTGAGGAGGTTCACATCCCCTCTGGGAGATGGACACCGTCTGGCTTTCCACTTGGTCCCTGTGTCCACCCTCTGAAGAGGCTACTGCAAATAACCTGCCTTAGCAGACACCTTTCTTTTTGTTAATGAAATTAAATTTTTTAGTCATTTATTTTTAATGGTGCCTTCTGAAAGACAGACGGGTGCTCGTGATGTCCAGCCCAGGTCTAGGAAAGTGAGATTCTCAGGCACTGGCATCTGCATCCCTCCACCTGAAGAGCTGGGGAAAAGCTCTGCAGTCGGTGAAGGTGACAGAATCAAGCTGCTTTATAGACCTGAGAGAACTTAAGTGAGGGGAGGATGTGGAAGGGGGGCAGGTTGGAATAAGCAGGCAGCTTGGGATGCTCCTTGGTACTGACTCCTTGGCAACGGTTACTTAGCAACCCCCATTCACCTCTCTTGGCTGCCTTCTCCCCCCCTCCCATCTCCCTCCCTTAGCTGCTGCAAGGAGCTAGAGAGCTTGGAGTGAATGACAATTTGGAGAAACAGCCGCAGCCTGAAGATCTAAGAGGCTCTAAAGAAGATGGATAAGAAAATCGATGCATAATAAAAACTGCAGGCAAAGCCACCTTGACGGAGGGCGGGTGACTCTCTCCTCCCACCCTCGTTAGTCTCTCCAGGCTCAAGGCCTCCACCTTAGCACAGTGTCCTTTCTTTCCATTTACCTATAGTGGTTTAGGGAGGGTTATTTGGTTTTTGGGTGGAAAAGGAGGCAAGAAATCCAGGGGAGAAGCAAACAAAGTATATGCAGGATGTAAGGATGGGTGCCTGGGAGGGAGGGGCAAGGGAGGGGGTTGTGATAGGGATTAAAAGACAGACACTTCAAATAGAAAGCGGCTTAAATTGCACCATAAAGTAAAGCCTTTACTGAAAAGGAAAAACCTCAGTAATGGACATAGGAAGACACCATGTGAAATATGTGAAGTTATCCTTTTTGTAGGATATTAAAGAAAAAAGTAGAAGCAATCTTTCTGGAAGGCCTGGGCTGGAATATGGCTTGGACAAAGGAGTTACTACAGGTATATATACCTATTACTGGCATATAATGAGGATCACTTTCTTTTCTTTCTTAGAAGCTGAGGATGGAGGAAAAGACATTTTGGAGGTCTATGGTGGCCTGAGAATTTGTGGACCAAATCTGTGACCACTAATGGTTCTGGCTCTTAGTAGCTTCCCATCCACACAGTCAGGAAGTCTTTTCTGATATGACACTTGATCCTATTTTGTTGAAATTAAGACATTTGATCAATTAATAAAAACTTCATTTCTTGGTGTTTCCTGAGCACCAGCTAGGTACCAGGCACTGTGAAATAGGTACTAGCACCACCGTGTCTGTCTGTGACACAGGGTTTTATTCCATTCCACAGAGAGACGAACAGAAATTCAGTAGGGAGTGGGAGTCTCAAATGGGATCATATATATGAGATAAGAGTGCTTTGAAAATTATAAAGAATGATTATACTTGTAAGGGGTATTGATGAGGGGATGTATTTTGGGGTTTGAAGTTCTGCCCTCCAGTAGGAAGTAGAAGGGATCTTGAGGGGTAGAGCCCATTCAGACCAGTCCAGTCCTGCTGGGAACAGTGCTCTGCTCCAGGGAGCTGTGTGGGCCTGAGCTTACAGTGCTGGGTGGGGAAGGATTGGGACTGGAGCAAAACCCTGCTGCCATGTGGCTCAGGCTTTACCCTTCCACTTGTTTAGTTTCCACTCTCTGTCAAACAGGGGCTATGATCTTTGGCAAGTCATCTTTTTCCTATTATTCAAAGCATTCCAAAAGTTCCTTCATCTTAAGGATGAATTCCAGGATATGAGGAGGGCTGGTGACTTCTTTGATCTCATTGTGACTGGACTTGGAACACTTTCCACACCCCAGCCCTCTCTAAATCCATTTTTCTTTTCTTTCTTTTCAGAGACGGGGTCTTGCTCTGTTGCCCAGGCTGGAGTGGAGTGGTGTGATCATAGCTCACTGCAGCCTCTGTTTCCTGGGCTCAAGTGATCCTCCTGCCTGAGCCTCCCTGAGTTGCTGGGACTACAGGCATGTGTCATCATGCCAAGCTTCAACTCCATTTTTCAAGCCCTGTCCTCGCCTCTCATTACACACACATCTTGGTCCCTATTCTCAATTATATTTATTTCTGACTTTTGTGGGATATTATTATTTAATATTTTAGCCCATAATCTTCTGATTTTTTCTTTTTGCTTTTTGGGGGTTCATTTGTCCTTTATTTATTATATTATCATGACTATATTAAGAGACCTTAAAGTGCAGAAAGACCATCTGTGCAATTTCTCTGTATGACAGCCAGCCCAGCAGTGTGCACAGAAAGACAATGAAGAAAAGCTAAATGATTGTGCCCCTATGTCCTGGTGCCTCTTATATCAAGTCTACATCCCACATCCCCACCTCTGTGAACTTCTGCCCACCTCCTCCCTCCCCAGGTTGTCCATTCCATTTTTGTATAACTCTGTAACTTGAACTCTTTTTATGCTTGATTCTGAACATAAAACACTGAAAATATTATTGAGGGGGAGGAGGAGCTCCTACTTTAAGAAGGAGTCAGGCTACCCAAGTCAGAGCCAGAGAAATGCATACAAATGGAATAGTAAACTGGGTACCAGATAAGATACATGGTGTAAAAGTGGGGTCAGAATTAGAAACTTGGCTTACTTAGGGAAGGCTGCCTAGAGGAAAATATTGAGCAGGGCTTGAAAGAGAGGAAAGGATAGACTTGTTGAAAGAAGGGGAAGGACAGTGTCAGACAGAGGTCTGTGGGTTTGGAGGTAGAGAGAATAGAAGCAGGCTTGGTTTGCTTAAAGCAAAGAGTGAGCTTTGTGGAAACACAGCATGAAGTTAAACCCTGAAATTTAGTTGAGGAACAATGAATAGCAATTGTGGATAATTGTGAGCCACTGCTGGCTCCTGAGAAGGAGAAAAGTCAGGATGATGGTGAAGGTTGAGGTTGGCTACACAGAAACCAGAGGCTCTTGGGAGGCTTCTGCTCTTGTCCTGATTCTGACCAGAGACTTGGTCAATGACCTGACTGGAGTGTGGGGAGAAGAGGGAGGTGGAGGCCTGCTGGGTGGGGAGGGGGTGAACATACAGGGAGCACATTGTTTCCCCAGAGCTTGCATCACAGACTTCTTCCCTTTGAATAAAACCCTCTGTTTCCAGCTCCTGCTGACTCACCCCTTCCCTTTCCCCTTCTCTGCTCTTACAGGAGCTCTCGCAGCCCTAGTGGGCACCTGCTGCTGCTGCTAGTGGTGGCAGTGATGGAGAGGACAACTCCCCTGGTCAGGACTCCTGGGTTTGAACCTTTTGTGTTAATTTGTCAGCTGGAAGGCAAACTCACTTCTTTTTGACTTCAGAACCATTGCTTTTTCCATGACACTACATTGCATTTCCATTCCTGAAATTCCCTTCTTCTGTTGGTTAGTGTGGTGTTTCCAATCATGTTATTTGCACAATCATGTGTGTAAGGCACTGACTAAATGTGTGGGCAACAAAAAGACAGGTAGTCCCGACCCTCCAGGTTCTAGTCAAGTTAATAAGAACGCCTGGGACGTGATACAGACTATGAAGAGATATTGGAATTCTGAGAAAGGAGGGAGGATTATGATTGGATGGCTAAGGAAAGCTTCATAGAAGTGATGTGATTTTAAGGAAAATTTTAAGAACAGATAGAGAATAAAATGACTCAAAGTTATGGAAGCAAGAAAACAAAAGACACTCTATGGACACTAAACAGAGCTTTCTCTGAGCTTCTTAAGGTCAAGGATAATATATATTCACATTTGATTTCTCAGCATACCAAATATATAGTAGCTTGATGTTCAACACATATTTGTTCAATAAATGAATGAATGAAGGACCCATTTTTCTGGCACAGAGAGTTCATGTAAGGACATTGAAAGAAATATGAATAGAACTGTAGGTTCTAGTAGAGGGGATTAAAAGACATGCAATTGTTTATATGAGATTATTCTTGAGGCAGTGGGCAGATAACCTGGAAAAGAGATGAGAGGCAAGGAGATCAGTTAGGATGGCACGGGAATAGAAATGAATGGGTGGAGGTACCAACACTGTGAACACATGATGAACAGAACTTGTTTCCTCATGGACTTGGATGGGTAGTGGTGAGGAGGGAGGGTAAGATGGGAGAAAAAGGAAAGAGAAAGGGGTCAAAGATGAAGGTGGAGGTTCTCAGCTTGATGATTAGTGAATATTGGTACATCTAACAGAAAAAGAGGACATTAGAAGAAGAGGCTAGTTCCGAAGGGAATATACACTACATCTTAGACTAAGTTGGCTTAAGGTGCCCATGGAGCCCCCACTGGGAAAATTCATCATACATTGGAAGTGAAAGGCTAGAGGGGATGTGGCCAGGTCTGCAGTGACAGATACAGAACGCACCCACATAGAAGTCAATAATTGAAGCTGTGAAAATGGATGAGATAGTTGAGGAGAAAAGAGTGTTCAGAGGGAAAGCTAGAGAGTCAGAGATAACCTTTGGGAAGGAGACAGTACATAATGGGGCAACCTTTAATGTCTTCTGGCGTTGTTACTAGCTTTTTGCTTGTCTTGTTCTTGAGAGGCGAGGTTAAATAACTCTCTAGAAACATAACAGACTTTATGCTCAGTCCTCCATAAGTCGTCTTTTCTCACTGAAGTCCAGATCTTGACCAAAGCAGTAATAGGCTGGGCTTTCATGAAAAATTTTAGATCATTTGGCTGAAATGGACAGCGACTATCTTAGTTACATGTTTGTCTTTTCAATTTTCAACTCCCTACAGAAGTAAATGCTTGGGAAGTTCTGCTCAGGCTAGCTTAAAGTGTTCATGCTTCAGTGCCAATCTGTTTTGCACCCATTTCTGAAAGACTAAGAGCCTCAGTCTGGGAAGTGGGTGGGTGGGGTGGACAGAGATTTTCTCCTGAGTCCCAGACGCTTCACCTGACTTTTTCATAACTCCCCACCCTTTTTACTTTTCATCCGGAGATCTCAAAGCTCTAAACAAGCCTTGATCCTCCCTGACCCCCTGAGTCATCTTCTGTTTCCATTTTCCCAGATGTGGGGGGGAGTGGAATACCACTTTTTGGGATGGGTGCCTGGTGGGTGGGTGGAGGAGGTTGGGGGGAGCCATAGGGACTCAGGGGCCCCTTCTCAATCACGGGGTGGGGTGAGAGGAAGGCATCAAGGTAGCTCTAGGTAGTTAGGTTTCAGCTTGTCCTTTTGAGGTTGTTTTATGACTGAAGAGACTCGGATAAAGAGTCCGAGCTGGAGAAATTGAAGAACAAACAAAGCTGTAAAAGACGCCGATAAAATTCCTCCCAGCACAGAATAGTCTTTGGAGCCTCTCTGAAGAATCTTAGAGTAATCTGGAAAGGCTAATTAAGTCTCACAGCCCCCAGTGAGGACTGGGGCAGGACAGGGTTAGAGGAAGAGTGCGTCGAGAGAGATTTTCCTTTTTCCCTCTTCTCTCAAGTGTTCAAACATCCAATTTGGGGGTTGAATTAAGACTGAAGGGGGAAAGGGGAATGTATGATGGAAAATATTGATATTTTGTAAAACCTCTTTTCATAAAGGAGTGTCTGAGAATACGGGAGAGGGGATGAGGACCATGAGCTGGAGACCACAAAGAATGCAGAGTACCCGAGTGAGGATGAGAGGCTCCGGGACTGTGAACACAGTGGGAACATAGTGGGTCTGCATGCGAGTGTTGGGGAGAATGGGTCTAGGTGGGGATGAAGGCACATGGCCTCTGAGGATGGCAGACTGAGCCTCAGGGGGTCTGAATGTGGGGCTTGTGAAGCTAAGGGATTCATGTTTGGGGACCAACAGAACAGGAGCTCTGGATGTGGGAACTCTGTGAGAATAGGGAGAAGGGGTCAGAGGGGTGGTGAGATTGGGTGGGGTGGTCAGGAGCATCTGTGTGAAAGGAGAGATGTGATGATCTCAGAGCAAACCTCAGCCTGGGTGAGTGGTTGGAAAGCCAGGGCTCAGCCTTTTTTCTCCAAACCAGCTATTTTTCTGTTCTTTGTTCCAGATGAGTTGGTGGATTTGGCCACAAAGAGAAATCTCAGGAGCTGATATGACTTGGAGGTGGGAGGGAAAGAGTTGATGGGGAGTGTACGTGAGGGGAAGCCATAGAGACTGCCAGTTTCCATGGTGATAGCTGAAATCTTCATTTCTATTCTCCTGATTTCGTCAAGAGAAGCTGTAAGGGAGAAAAGCTACCTTTTCATCTCCTCCAAAGAATCAAGATTTGGGATGGGATGAGGAGGTTGGTGAGGGTAGAGGTCTTTAGCAGGGTAGAGTCTCTAGGTTCCAAGATTAATTGAGTTGTCTTCTCTGATATCTCTAGGTACATACAAGAAGTTGGTGGATGGAGAACAGCAGCAGAAACCAGAGACCCTTCTTACCAGTGGGGTGGTCTGGGACTTCAAGAAGCACCTTTGAGCGGTGCCATCCTAATTTGTGTATAGACAGCTGGGCCTCTCAGAAATCAGAGACTAGGTTTGGGTCTCCATGGTCCAGTAATCTTCCTTGAAATTTCCCCTGCAGCAATAGGAAGCTGGTTCCTACACTGGATCTCTCCAGCTCTTCAGGGAGCCTCAACACAGTCTGCCTGCTGTGAAACTTGGGGTGCTAAATCAGGGGAGAAGAAGTTGATGATGGCGGGTGGGTACGAAAAGCCAGTGAAAAAGCTGTTGTCAAACACACCAGGTGTTAAACGCCTAAGACCTCGATGCTGAAAAAACCCTGGCTGTCCAGTTCTAGCCACTTTCTCTGTGAGGGCCAGAGAGCTTGAGTGACTCACCAGGAAAACACAGAGCACATCCAGGAGTCAAGCTTTCTTCCTGTCCCAGAGCACCCTGACTTTCACCCCCCCCCCCATAATCAGCTCTGAGTTGAGGTGGGTACCCAGATGCCCCGCTCAGTGAGATCATGTCTTAGGCACAGTAGCGCCTATGTGCTCCCCAAATTCCTTCCACTTGCCTAACTTGTCTAGTGACTTCAGAGTCAAGCAGCTGCCAAAGCTGGCTCCTCTCTCCTTGGAGATTTGCTACGGGATGTTTGCTGAATAAATACCTGTCTCCTGCTTGTCTGTCTTGTGCTTAGTTCTTCTCAGCCGTCATATACTTAGCACCTAACACAGCTCCTGATTTACAGGACCCCGGAGAAGCCACCTCCTCCAGCAGGAGGCACCAACTGCAGGGGCTATAAGAGAATGTTTCTTTCCCAGAAATTTCCCTATAGCCTTCTTCTTTTTTTTTTTCCTTTGTTACTCTGCTTCTGTTCTGTTTCTGTTGGTGTCTTGGTAGTCCCCCAGTTCTTTTGCTCCGGTTTCCTGCAATGCCTGTTTTTGGCTCTTACTGTATACTGTAGCTCCTGTGCCTTTTCTGCAATCTCTCAGCTCTTGTCTCCTTCCCCTAGTTTCTTCTCAGTCTCTGCTCATCTCCCTACAGTGTCCCTCAGCCCCTCCTACCTTCCTTTCCCTCTCTTTCCCGTCTCCCTTCATCGCATATTGAGTACTGTTAAATGTCAGGCCCTCTGGTTAGGTCTGAGGCTACAGCAGGGAACAGCCACAGACTCAGCTTGGGGTCTAGTACATGAGACACACAAGTACTAGAACAATTTTGATACCATGTGACAAGTGAAGCCCTTTGGCTTTCTTTATCCAAAGTCCTCTTTCAGTTGTGACCAGTTGGATTGAGTCACATTCCCTTAGTAGTGAATTCCAGCGTTTCACAATTCCTATAGACAGCAAGTTCTTCTCAATGTCTAACCTTAGTAACTCCTGGAGTTAAGATCATTCCCTGGGCTTTAGGGTGCTCACTTACACTTTTTCCCTTTGAAATGAGCATATTAATGCATACCTTCCTCATATCCTGGGGTGTCTGTGCAGATTGGTTGAAACAATGGGTGTAAAAGTCCTTTAAAAACTCTGTGAATGTTAGGTAAGATTCTCTCTTGACTTCTTATGGGAATGGAGGAGAGCCTTTATCTCCTACAAATAGAACAGCCCAAAAGATAAGTTTAAATAATTTTGAATTGCCTCAACGTTTAGTCTCTTTTCTATTTATTCATTATTGATAGAAAGCAATTCTTTGATCTTTATAGCCAATGAGATCCATGTCCCTTTAAAAAAATTTTTCCTTGAAGGAAAAAAAATGTCTTTTGTTGTATTATAGTGATAAAGATTGAGGGCAGACTTCAGAAAGGAGCCCTTAACCACTTAGGTATGAAAACATAAGTCATCAGAGAAATGCCCCCAATCACAGTGTATTAATAGTTCCTTCGCATTGTCATTGGAGTCGAGGGAATTGCCATGATGAGCCGGGAGGAGTCAGGATTGCATGGGAGAGCTGCAGCGATGCTTGATCCTACATGATGGATTTCCAAGAGAGATTAAGAGTCTGACTAGGCTGCCCTGAGTCAGAAAATATCATCAAGCCCTGCTCCTATTAATGACTTAAGAGCAGCTGGCTCGATTCACTCCATTACCCACAGAGGGTGGAGGCAGAGAGCTGGGGTGGAAGCTGCTCAGAGGCAGAGAACCTTCCTGGATCCCAGGATGGGAAGCGGGTCTCTTCTCAGCTCGTTGGAGCCCATGTTGTCTGAGCTGCCTCTGATGGACGGGTTGCAATGGGGGATCACCCTGCTGCTTCTCCGTTTGACGGCTCTGCATAACGGGTTTCAGGACAACTGCCTGACCTTCCAGGGCTTCCTTTCCCTTCTACCTGCCTCCAGACTGACCCAAGCAAATGTTTTTGGTTTCCCAAACTCCCTTCTCAGCCCCTCAAATCCTGTCAGGAATCTCTCCCCGGTGTCTAGCTTGAGGCCCATCCTTTGTTTAGGGCAAGCCTATTTCTTTATAGCCTGGTCTGTAGAAACGTTTATACATTGGGCTGCTATTCTACTGTTTTTTGTTAGCTCTAGTCTCTAGCCCAAGCATAGGCTTTCTCTTTTTTCATGCTCTTTCTCTCCTTTTTCTCTGTGTCTCCCATGTCCCCTACTTTAGGCAATGCTGCTGCGTCCCTTCTGTGGCCTCTTAGCATAGCCACTATCTTCTTCTTGGGAATGTTTCTTACTTTGATGGCTGGCAGGTTCTTTTCACAGTCTGTTTTCATTCCCTGCCAGTTCAGCTCATCCCTTTTCTCCCTAATGTCCTTGTGGAGCCAGAAAATAGCTGCATGTTCCCAAGGACTCTGAGCCTGGGCATTTTAAGAGCTTGCCTTCCCCATCATCCAGTCCTTTCATCTGCAGGCCGCCGGGCGAGGAGACGCATGTGGGGCACCAGCAGAGTGGCTCCGAATGACTCAGGATGAACAGGTCGTGCTCAAAGGCACAACAGAAACCCATTTGTAATGTGGTTGTTTTTCTTTCAAATCCTTATGAACATAAGCAACCTATCTTACGGTAGAAGAGTGAAAGGGAGGGGTAGGGATTGAGAGATGGCCGCAGTTTATTTTCACTCCAGGAAGCCCATTTTTCAGTGTGTCCTCAGCCTAGGTGGGCTTGGTTTCAGTCGTGTTTAGATAGTAGTACCACCTTCTGATGGCTTCTGCCTTTACTATGATTTTTTTGAAATTGTGGTAAAATATACATAACATAAAATGTACCATTTTAACCATTTTTAGGCGTGCATTTCAGTGACATTAAGTACATTCATGTTGTTGTACAACCATCAGCACCATCCAGCTCCAGAACTCTCTCATCTTCCCAAACTGAAAGTCAAATCCCGTTAAGCACTAACTCCCCATGCCCCCTTACCCCCAGTCCCTGGCATCCCTCCACTGTGATTTGATTCAGCTTCTTAAAGCACCATTCTGGCCATAGACATGCTGTTTCTTCTGCTAAATGTCAGCTCCTCAGACGGAATTTCAAGACCCTCTCCATTGGCTCCCGCAGACTCACTCCAGTGAGCTTCCATCACTTCTTGCCTCAGGGCCCCTCTCTGACAGGCAATTCTGGGTCCTAGCCATCATGTAAGTGACATTTCTCCACCAGAGTCTTAGCATGTGTCACCCTTCCCATTGTAGGCCCTGCTTTAGGACACCCTCTCTGATGCCCTAATATGCCCCTGTTATATGGCCCCTGCCTTCCCAGCCTGTGTCTAGTATCCTGCCTGGTTGCTCTGACTCTGTTCTTGCCTCTTTATCTGTGTGTTAATCCCCTCCCAGACTGGAGGCCATTTCAAGACACAAGCCTGTCACCGAAATCCATTCTGGGTTCAGTGTACTCTATTTCAGATCCCTGCTACTCCAAGTATGGTCTGTGTTAGCATCACTCAGGAGCTTGTTAGAAATGCAGAATGTCAGGCTCCACCTCGACCTACTAAGAATCTGCATTTTAACAAGATCTCTAGATTACTGGCATGCACATTAAAGTTCAAGAAGCACTGCTGTAGGACCCCCCTGAAAAATAATTTATATTGCAGGTGTGCGTAAGTAAAAATTATCTAAGCAACACCTCTAGACGAGATTCAAACTTTATGGATATTTTTTAGGAGGGGAAGAAGGACATTTTGTGTCCTTTGAATTTATGAGTCTCTAACAAAATTGCCTAGAAAACTAGGAACTGACTCTCCGAAGCAGAGAGTACAGGAGTCAGTGTTCTCAAGGGGAAGGCATGAGGCTTACATAATGAGAAACTCCCCGGCTGTCTCATAGTTAGGCAGAACAGGGGCAAAGCTCCCTAAAATTCACTTTGAGGTTGGCTGATGGTGTTTCCCCAGAATTAAGCACTTGTCCCCAAGCAGACGTTTGTCACCTAAGTCCCAAGGGGCAGCAGGGCTCCAGGTCTCAAAATAATTTTCTGGTTTCTGTCTCCACAGCAAGGGCTGATTCATATTTTGTAGGAGGTTTGATTGTAGCTGAAGAGCTGGTGTAATTCTCTCCTTCTTCCTCCCCCCACTAAGAGGGAGTGAGGAGGGGCACGGAGAGCGAAGACAGGGTGTGGGAGTCAAACCTGTTCTTCACATAGCAATCATCTCGTCTCACTCTTTGCTCTCACTCCAAGAAGTTGAGTCCACAGCTGGGAAACGTGGAGCCAGTCTCTGAGTCTGCCTGGCTCACATCCAGCCTCCTTCCTTGTTGCTCCTTTTCTCTTTGGGAACATCTTCTGCACTCTCCCCTCCCAGATGGAGGAGAACTCTGCCGTACTGAAGCAAAGGCTTTGCGGCCAGAGGAATTGGAAATGCTTTTGGCTAGTGCCTCGCTCTTCTTGGCTACCTCCAGAGGAGGATGCCAGGATCCACTGGCTTGTTGCTTTTAGGGCATGAAGGGATTATACACTACCTGGGGGACAACGTAGTTTTGGGTAGACTGGGGACCATGTGGTCTATTTAGCAGGAAAACAATGTAAATAAGAGATGTTTCCCCAGAGTCATGGGAAAAAACTACTCTGGGTCTCTATTTGCTCTGCTGGTGGAGTAACGTGTTTCTTGGTCTTCTCCTAATGGTGATTTCTAGAGCAGAGGCCTTCAGATATTCCAGCCTGAGTAAAAGACCTCATGTGTGTCTCTTGTCATCTCCAAAAGTATTTACCTTTTGAAGCAGTGCCCTTTGAGTTTTAGCATATGCTATTAGCTAAACCTGTGTTATTGCATGGCCAGAGCATCAGGGTGAGGTGCTGGGGCCCAGTGGTGAGGACCAGAAGAGGGGCCACAGCCCAGATCTTTCAGAGTAAATAATAATACCCATCACTGCCCTCTTTTCTGGCATGGGGTTGGTTACTTCTTGTATTACCAGGATATCTCATGCTTATATTTTGTCCCAGCTCTAGGACATGACTCTTAGAAGCACTGCTGTAGCATTTAGTTCAGTATTTCTGTGTCCTAAACTTTTTCTCCATCCAGCCAAGGGCCCTCCCAGGACCAGGGTAGCACCCTTTTCTCTGTATATCCCTTCATACTAATGTTGGTATAGACTGGCTGATGAGGAGTGAATTTATGGAAATTCTATCTTTCTGGTTAAAAAATTATCTAAGATATTGACTTGTTTGCACATAGTTCCTTTATGAGAGAAGGAATAAGCATTTAAGAAAATTCTCAACTTCTATGTCAGGTTGTATTGGTTCAGTGGAGCAAAGTTTTTGATGAGGCTGCAGCTTTGGGTCTGTATTCTGTCTTCGCTTTCTTTCTAGGGAAGATCCAATGTTTTGGGCACTTGGAGGTGGGAGGATATTGGTGATGACTGGGATATGGAAAGACCATGAAATTTTAGCCAGGAGAAGCTATCTCAGGAATCTGTAATGAGTGTGTGTGTGTGTTATTTCTTTTCCAACAGACTGCATAATTTTTATGACCAATTATTCCATTTGTAATGACACTGAGATAACAGAGATCCCATCTCATGCTCCGTGGCACATGCCAGGCACTCCTGGGAGCTAGAGGACACCATCCCTGATACAAGAATTGGATAGCTAGAGTGTTTCCACCAAGATTCAGTGCAAGCAGGAGAGAGAGAAAGAGAGAGAGAGAGAGAGAGAGAGAGAGAGAGAGAGAGAGATGTGAGTGCTAAGAACAAACTTTGTGAACAGCAAAAGGAACTGGAATGGAGCCATGGAGAGGATTGTAGCTTTAAAATGAAGGAGAGATTTATTGGGGATAGATAAAAGACCTGTCTTCCAGCCTGAGAATTTTGTGGTCTAATATAGCTTCTGATGATGTTATTTACATGTAGAAAACATGTAAACGGGTGTCTTTGGCTGTGAGATCATGTCATCCCAAGCCACGGGAAACCAGTCTTTTCCCACAAAGAATTTGAGGGCTCCAGTTGGGAAGGACTAGCTTTAGGAATCTTAGAAAAAGACTAGGCCCAGACTGGAGGTGGGGGTGCTCCTTTTAGGGCTGGTGGTTCTCTTATCCCTGACACCCAGCTTTGAGTCAGGAGGGTGCTGATGTCCTACACAGATCAAGTCTGAAGGTCGGCAGCTAAGGATTGACATCCAGTGGCTCCCACTGATTGGTCTGATACCTACTTGGTTTGCTCCAGGATCTTTCCCATCTACTTGCCCTTTTACCATTTTTCTTGTCTTTCTTGTCCATTAATTGTTAAGGATGATATATTTGAAGCCAAGCAAGCCTGGGTTTGAATTCCAGCCCTGCCACTTAGTATTGTATTACTCAGACAATTGGATCTTATTTCCCCATCTGTAAAATAGGAATCATAAGACCCACCTCTCAGACTATATTGTACGGGTTAAATAAGAGAATGTTCAATTGAGGGCTTGGCATGTAGTAAGTACTTAATAAAAGGTAGTTGACAATTTTCTTTAGAATTCCTTTCCTCTGCTCCCTGGCCACTTTTCATTAGAGTAGAGAGAATCAGGGAGAGAAAGAGTGATGCCCAAATAGGTGGACAGAAGAGGTTGACTGTAAGAAAAAGGGAGAGACAGATACCATGGAGACAAGAGAGACAGATACCATGGAGACAGAGACACAAAGATAGTTCTAGTTCAAGGAACAAATAGTGAAAACCATGCAGACTTGGAGGGAAAGCAAAAGACAGAGAGATGGACAAGGTAGAGAGGAGCAAGGAAGGGTAAGTGAGGGAATGAAGAGGTGTAAAGTCAGATGGAAGGGCAGAGACAGGAGTGATAGCCAAAGACTGTCAGATGGAGAGTTCATCTGTGGAACTTGGCATAAAAACCCTGAGGTAAGAGCTCCCCCTCTTTCTTTTCCCTTGCCATTGTGAGACCTGGGTTCTAAGTCTCTGGTCCCCCAACCCCTTCCTCCTTGTTCATCTCACCCCCAACCCAGTCATCACGGATCTGCCTCTACCTTGCCCCCTTCCTTTCTACCTCCCTCATCCCACACCACCTTAGTTACCCAAGTCCGTAGGGATTTTTCATTTCAACAAAACTGTTTGGAGTGCAAAAGCATCATGGTGTCAGCCAGTCAGTGCAATAACCAGGTGTAGTTTTACAGTCGCTCCCCCCGACTGTAACTGCACTTTCATATATCTCTGGCTGCGACAGGCAATTTTCTTTCAAAGATTGTTTTTTCTGGAGCCTGTGATTTCTACTCTCGCCTCCAACCTCTGGGATATTAAAACAGGGTCAGTGGCTCTTGGCAGCCTGACCAATTTGTGGTCACTACCCAGCTCCTCTGTTCACCCCCTCCTGTTGCTGTGTCTCCAATCTTGCCATCCCTCTGCCTCTGCACTGCATCTAGTCAGGTTGGAGGAAAATGGCTTTGGTGGTTAAAGCTCACTAGAGAGATGCTGCAGCCTTCTGGGAAGCTACTGTGCTCCACACTGAGAGATCATGTGTAACCCTAAGAGTCGAGTTCCAGTGGGGTGGGGATCCAGGAGAGGATTTCTTCCCTGTCTTTCCCTCACTGCCCCATTCTGTTCTGGGATGAAGAACAGTTCTTTTCCATAAAAGTATTGTAGTTTATTTTCTAAGGGGAACATGTTGAAGAAATAGGTGAATAGAACTAAGGCTTAACATTAGGAAACTTTTCTTTGCTAGAAACTGGGGTGGGGTAGGAAAGCTAGTGTAATCTCTTTTTCCGGAAAATGTGGAGAATAGGAGGAATTCCCATTGGGCTAAGGACTGGGTTAGTGGAGATCCGGCATATGGGGAAGGGATATGGCAACCTTTGGATACCCTGCTTCCCTGCAGAGAGGTTATGATTCTGCTCTTGCTGCCATAAGCATTCTCTTTCCACTGAAAGCAGTCTGCTCCATCGTTTGCTGTTATGGGATTTGAGAGAAAAATTTTTTCTTTATCTCACCCAGGTAGAGTTCTTTTCTTGAAAGAAAGACCTGCATCTGCCTTTGGAGTTGTCCATTTTGGGATTTTTTCTATTCCCTTCTTTGGCCCAGGGCCCGATGCAAAATCCTTCCTGAGGTCTAACTTTTGTTCCTCTTGCTTTGCTAACAGATCGAATCCTCTTGAAAAACAACATGATACAGCACACTCCCCCTCCTCACTCATATCATCCCTTGTTTTTATTAAATAAAAGTAAGTGGAGCTATAAGATGTGACTGGCCTGGATCCCGGCTTCATAAAACAAAACTAACACCCTCTTTATCAAGGGGCTGAGGCATCCAGAGAAGATTTCTTAGGCCATTTTGCTGTCACGTAAATGGGAATCAATATTCAATAAGCCCTTGATGCACTACACTAGCGGTTCACTTAATACCGGCTTCCAGTACAGTAAGTGGCGTTGATATAGGGAGGGCTTGTTTGTAAAATAACACTGCAGCCCTCACCTCCTGGATATTGGATCTGGCTTCACCTAAACAAGAAGATTCAAGACTCTGAGGAAGCAAGAGAGTCATTTCGCCAATCCCACAGCCTCAGGAGAGACTCTTCTGTAATCTAGCTTGAAAAAGAGAACAGATTCTATGCTTTTATTAAAGCCAACCAATCTAAGAAATTCTAGAGGCCCACATTCCCATTAGGACGTTTTCCACTGTGCCTGACCTCATTGCCTCCTCCTTCAATAAATTAGTCAAATTGAAAACCAATTGAAGGATAGAATTGATTCCGCCGCTGACGTTATGAGAATAGACCCTCCTGTGCCCCGAGAGCCTGCAGTGGTTAGAAATGAAGCCTCGTTTCTCTCAGCCCCTGCGTTTGCTACAGGGAAGGACTGCTGGCCGTCTGGCCCCCTGGTGGATGGATGGCAGGTCTGGGTTTCTCTGCATAGTAACTGTGAGAGCCTGGTAGGAAATGGGCTGTTTAAATATGGTCAATTATTTATTTTCCATTCTATGACACCTCTGTCTTGGATTTGTAACCTTAGGCTGGCTTCCCCCCACAACTCTGAGCAAGCATGTGTTAAGGAAAGCAGTGTAACATCTGCCTAAATATAACAGGCAAATATTATACAAAAGCTTCGTATAATATGTTTCAGAACCAATTAGACTTTAAAAAATTGATCAAACATTTTCCGATGGTCTGTGCCATTGTTCTCCATTCCCAGTGTTCACAGAGCTTAGGAATTAACAATTTGGGGTGGAAGTGGGAACTTACAGAGAGATTTACCCTGCATTATAGTCATGGCTGTTTCTTGTCTCACTTAGAGGGGTTGACATTTTGGAGGAAGCTGGAGGGAGAAGAATTTTCAGCACTACTGTTTGAGGAGATGCTGCAGGAGGTCAGACCCAATCTTTGTAGTGACCCTGTGACTGTCCCTACAGGAGAAATGTCCTGTCTTAAGTCTCCTAGAGGCATTTTAGACCCGATCTTTAGAAAGTTTAATGTCAGTTCATCCTGTTGCAGATAGGTTTAGTGAATCTAAAGCAAGAGGCTGGCATTTTGCCTTTCTGTTTGGGCACAAATCACAGAGGAGATCAGGCTGAAGTGTTTGCCCGCATTAATTTGTTTTTGTGGGGTGAGCCCTCCAAAGACATTGAGTAATGAGTGCATGTTTTGAAGGAACAGTGCAGATAAACTTTAGAATGCTTCTTATCTTCCGAGCTGGCCCAGCCTGGTAGCCTTGGGAAGAGTGTAGCAAAGATACCTGGTAGCGAGTGCCAGGTTCAGAAGGGGCTGAGGGATTTGGTAGCCTGGCTCTGGGCTTTTACACTCCCTGGGGTTCCCGAGTGGGAGAGAAGAGCACTTGTTATTCTCCTTTTCCAAATAAGAGGAAAAGAGATAAGTTAAAGCTGGAGGTGATAAAGTTAAGGTTAGCAAAGGACTTCGTGACAGACAGCACATGACTGACTCACTTAGTTTGAAGTGCATTCTGTCTTCCTCCCGGGATTTATTTTCTGGGGCTCTGTGTGAGGGGTGAGGGCCAAGTGTGGTCCGACATCTCTCACCTCATTAGTTTCCAGGCTGACCTGGCTGACTAGACAGTAGTCCCTATTTCCCTCTCCCTTTCATGTATATCCTTCTTGAAGCTACGAGGATCCATCTTCCTTGCTAAACCTTCAACCACCCTCCTGTGTCAGTGAGGTCTGCACAGAGGATGAGGCCAGCCTGAAGAAGTTGGACTGTAGAATAAAGATTCCAAGGGGTAGAACTCATAGGGGATAGTGAGCTTTCAAATTACTTTCCTAGGGAAAGAGGTCATGAGTGAGACTTAAAGCTTTTACCACTCTCTGAGATGGTTGGGTTTCTCCCAGCAAAGGGACACATGGCCATATATTGTCTTGAAGAGTCCTACCATGCCATGCCCTAGCCTTTTTCTTCTGTAGTCTGCTTTATACTTGGAATGAACCAGTTATAATGGAGCAGTAGCATCTCAACATAGGATATTACCGATGACCAAGCCCCTCTTCCCCTCTGGTTAAACTCCCATTCAATCATTCAGTACCTCTGGCAGTTCATTTCTTGCCACAACTTGTGTTCTGGCATCAGTGCTCCCCTGTGCAACAGCTGATGACATCTCTTGGCCTCCCCCATCCATTCAGCAACACCTCTCCCCCAACCCGCCTCCTCCCTCTGCCTGCTGTCCCAGCCTGTAACCCTGATCTCATTTCCTCCTACCTCTCGCACCATGCTGAGACCTCTTGCCTCAACCTGTGCCTGGGCTCCTTTCTTTGGAGCCCCTCTCATTCCTTTGCAGAGCCCACTACTCTCTGATCTGGGATCTCACCTGAACATTGTACCTTCCCCAAGACTTTTAGGAACCAGAGGACTCCCCAGAGAAGGGGATGGCTCTTATTCCTGAGGTTGCCCTAGTTCCTCAGTGAGGCAGATTTCACGCTTGGGTTTATGTTGTTTGTCTGTCTCAGACTTTGCAGCCCCTGAGGCAATGGCTCTGTCTTTGCAGGCTCAGGAAAGCCTTGGCAGCCAACAAATAATAAATAACACCCTGGTAACACCACCTGCAACTTGCTAATGAATGTCTTTCCCCTAACCCCCCAACCTCTTGGAGATTGGGGGTGGGGTCCCCTGATTTGTTGGTAAATGGATGCCTTCTCCTTTTTCCTGTCTAGGAGAGTTGACATTGGAGGTCGGGGGGCATGTCCTTTGTAGGGGCAAAGGGATAAAGAGATGACTTTGAGGAGTATGCTAAATAATATTCTAATTTTTTTCCTGATTTTAGAATTTTGGAGACATGGAAATCTTAAGGAGCACATCAACAGGTCTGGGGGCTCTTTGGATTTCTTGAGAGGTCCTGAGCTTTGGTTTCCAGAGGCATTCAAGGAATGTTTTCCTAAGTCATCGACTGGTTCTCTAAATTTGATACTCAGGGAGTCATCTTCCTCCAAGTCTATAGGTTGGGCCACCGTAGACTTTACTGTCTTCTTTTAGGTTTGAGGTGTTAAAGTTAGCATACCAAAGGCAGTTTTCTTGAAGACACCTGTGCTTGAAATTCTAGCAGTTGCCAGCAGATGAATCGGTGATTTATGGGTCATCCAAAGGAAGCAGGACAGGTATGCAACCTTGTCCACTTATGCATTTTCAAATTGTTACCTGAAATGTCATTATTTTAAAGTGTATTTTTTGATGTGGCCTTGACTCTATTAAAAAACATGTATGTCATTAGGCAAAAGCCTTTTAAACCTTTCTTGTAGTAGCAAAAGGAAGTGAGTGCAGTCTATACTTTTCTGAGATTGTCTGTCTAATGCCCCATCTGAATTGTCCATGGTTTGTGGTCCATTGTTCTAAAGGCAGGCTTTGGGGTCTGTATTAGAAAGAGCCTATATCAAAATGATTAGGGGTTCACTCCAGTATAGTGATCTCTGTGGAACTGGTGGAGGCAGGTTGGGGTGTTTTCATTTACCTGATCCATGTAGCTCTTGGTACATGTTATGGGGGCTCTAAAGTGGGGCAGGCAGGAGAGAACAGGCTGGGACAGTAGGTAGAAATCACATTCTGATCTACACACAGCAGGTGTAGAAGGCAGTGGATGAGAACTCCCCCTTCTTAGACTGAATCCAGGCTTTGTGGCTTCGTATGTAGGCCACTTACACAGAAAAATTGATGTTGCTTCTTTTGCTACCCAGAAAATGAAGACCAGCTGCTCCCAGCCTTGCAACGAAGCATCACTCCTAAACTTGAGTTTCCCAGAACCATCATCCTCAGGCCCCCTGTTGATTCAGGGAATGTTTCTTCCACCTCCTTTAAGAGGAGATGTTTCCCTAATTTCTGCTTCTCTCTTCCAAAAGTTACCCTCACCCATGTCCACTCCCCCATGCTTCCCGCCAGTTCTTGGGGTATAAACAGTCCTGTCTGGTATTTGGGTAAATGAGCTCTGTGTTTGTTTAATTCTACATGACCCTGCTTGCAGACTGCTGGGGAGGAACTAGCCTCCTTTCCATTCCACTGGAGTCGGGACCCAGACGTGGGCCAAGGAGGCGCATTTTCCCACGTGTAGGAAGCTGATGGGCCCCGCTCCCCTGCAATATTTGGCTCTTAGGTTCTCTGAGTCACCCCTTGACCCTGACCGTCTAAGCAAGGGCTCAGACCCGTCGGGCCAACCTTACCCAAGAAGGCTTAATGAGCATTTGGCGGCCAAGTGCTTTGAGATCTTTCAGATGAAAAGGGCTGTCAGTGGTTCTGGGGTTGTTATTGTCAGGACAGTGGCGGTGGCAATTACTCTAGATGATCAGGGCATCCAGCTCCTTTTGTCCCTCAAGGAAGCGCCCAGCTCTCAGAGCAATGGCTCAGTGCCTCGCTTTATCTGCCTTGGGTTCTGATGGGGTAATAGCAAGGTTCTCTTTGCTGTTTGCCATCCTCCCTCTGTAGCTGGACAGGTAGCACTGCAGAAGCTCAATGAATTCTGCAATGGGGGTGAAGTGGTTCTGAGCTAGAGCGACAGAAGCCAGAAGCCAGCGATGGAGGTTAATCACTCATCTGACTCCTGTGTCTAGGACTGAAAGGAGAAGGGAGTGCTTGGTGCAGGAGTGCTTGAGAAAACCAATTCTATGGTTGGCATGAGAAGAAAAGGAAATGGGTTCTCACTACAGCTGCGTGGGAGTCATGCTAAATCTGTAGAAGAGACAGGAAACATGTCAAACCAGGAAGGTGGTAGAGGCACCTCCTCCAAAGGGTTTCAAATGTAGAGAGTTGAGGAGCATTACAGAGGCAGAGGGTCACTGAGAGTGACCTCAAGGAATATGTGCTCCTGAGTGAACAAATCCACAAGGCACAGCCATGTTCTACGTTTCTACCTGAGGGGGGTGGGGTTTATGTTATTGGCTTTGGTCCCTACCAACAGTGGATGACAGCAGAGTGTTTTGCAGGGATAAAAATGGAGTTGCTGCTCCATTGGGTCTGCAACCACTTGAGTGGGGTGAGTGGGCAGGAGTGTCGCAGGTGGAGGGATCCAGAGCCTTGAGTCCTTACTTCCCTCCTTGTCCTTGTCCTCAGCACCTTTGTTCTGGGAATGGACACTGTTCCTTTGCCATTTCCACAATCCCAATCATCTTCCTTGGGAAGGAAGAGTAGTCACAGATTTTCTTTGAGAATTCATTTTGTCTTGTCCTTCTGGGAAGTTATTTTTACTTTCTGAAAAATCTTCTAACTTGAACAGGAGAGATGCTTTTTTGTGTTTTGAAAGCCTGAAATGAAGGTTTCACACGCTCTAGCATAGACACCCTTACCTTACCCACACAGATTGTCCTCTCTTCCCTTGATTTTCAAGACACAAATGGCGAATAGTACCATGTTCTTCACACACATCTACAATGGATCAGTTATTGCCCTCCCAGTCTGCAGGACCTGGGGTTTGGCCTATATTTCTGCATTGTCTGCTGCCAAAAGTGGCTGTTGTTTAAATCATATATTTCGTCCACTCTGAATTATGTGATATTTATTATAATTATTTGATGTTTAGAGGTGTTTTTAAAAAGTCACATAGCTTTGAGGAAAAGACATAAACAAGAAAACTGTGATTAACATGGAGAAGCGAAAGGTCGGGAATGGAGGGGGGAAGAGAGAAGAAATGGGGAGAAAAGGACAGACTGACCAATGGACTTAAAGTATCACAAGCTCAAGAATAGGAGAATGCTGGCCTTTACTGATGCCAGGGCAGCAACAACTGGACTTTAAACATGAGGGGTTAGGATTAGACTAAAGTAAGCACTGTCTTACTGGGAATTCGAATGCAGCTGCTCCTGAGAAAGACTAGAATCTACCGTTCTTGGAAATTCTGTGCAAAGGAACAGTGAGCGTGCAGGGGAGCCAGTGTGGAAAGAGAAGACTCACAACACTAATCCCTTGCCACCTCCTCCCTGGCTGTGTTCTGCCTTATCTGTCAGGATCATCCAATCCCGCTCTCTGAAACAGATTTGATGACTCAACAATGACCAATTAGGCGTTAACACATCTATCTCTTGGGCTATCTAGCCATCTTTATGGAGAACAGGATCTTAAATCTCTGTTCATCGGGACAGCCAGAGGCTTTGCCTAAACGGTGGAAAGAGCCGTAGACATTTTTCATAATTATAATGACTTTTTACAGGGAGAGCCATAACTCCTGCTCCATAACTCCAGTGTGAGAGAAGAGCCCATTGCAGGTTCTGTGATGCGGGGAATGGAGCCATCTGATGGCTGTCTTCTGCAGGCTGTCTGTGCTTTCCTGCCATGCGCAACTTCTGGGAGTAAAATTCACAAAGGAGGATAAGATGGTTTCTGTTCTGAGAGCCCTTCCACTGAGATGAGACAGACTGTAGTCTCCAGAGGCAGACAGTGAGTGACAAAAGGTCAGGAAATTAATGAGTAGGACACAGGCTGGCTAAGCTCTGAATATCTGCCTTTGGGAAAGGACATCTGGGGGTCATTAGAGATGGAAGACTTCCTGGAGGAGGCAAACATGGAGCTGAAAAGGAGAAGGTTATTCTTAGAGGAATGGCCTTTGCATAAGGGTGGTAAGTTTGAGATGTGGACCACCTTAGGAGCACAGATCCTATTAAGGATAATTGAAAGTCTTGTCATCTTAGTTTTTCAGTTGATTAATTAGCTCATATTCCCACCAATCTCTCTAATTGGTGCCCTACAGTACACCACCAGCTTTTATAAGGATCTCACGACACCCTGCAAATCAGGCCTGAGATCTCCTATTTTACCACCACTCTGCTTGGCCACCCCTGTTCAATGACTTTTTGGTCTATTTCCTTTTCCCCTGTAATGCTGAACATTCTTCCAAATTACACTTTAGGCCCTGATTTCAAATACTAGATCCTCAAACTACTAGATTGTCTTTTTCTCATCCTTCCAGCAGTCTGTGCTTTCCTTATTACACATAAGCAACTCTTGAGTGATCTCTGCTCATTTCTCAATCCAAGTACCTCTGAGCCTCACCTTGTCTGCTGCTTTCCTTTGGCTAATTGTGTAGCATTAATGGTCTTCAACTTTCATATGTTAATCTCACCCATGTGTGCTTCAGTCCTGGAGTCCCTGACAGCAGGGCTTGTGTTTGCATTTTTTGCTCCCTTCCGCAACCTTCATAGAGCAATTTAGACCCAGAATTCATAAATTCCAAGGTGCATGAACAATTACCTAGGCAATTTGATCTATGTAGATAACTTTTGTTTTCCTGAAGCATGTTTGGAGAATTAAAACATCCATGTGATTGCTTCTGTAAGCTTTTTATTTGGTCAGGTAGACACAATGTTATGGGTATATGTATATCATAAAAACTGACCTTTGATATTCTCCTAAAAGATCCTTTCTTTGGTCATAACACAGAAAGAATGAGCTATTGTGCTTCATTGATTCATTTAATAAATTGTCTTATTTTTGATAGCAATTATTCTGCACAAGGAATGCAAAAATGAATAAGACAAGGTCTCTCTACCTTTTAGGTATTTTCAGGTTGGTGGGAAGATAGACAAGTAAGCCAGAATTTATACGAGAGCGTGATAAGAGCTGTGATAGAAATGTGCATAGGGTACCAGGACGAGGGGGTAGACATCTAACTCAGATGCAAGGAGGTGTCATTTACAAGCCCAGTCAGCAGAAAGGGGACTGTGGTTGCGGCAGCTTAAGACTAAGGCTAGGCGCTAGAAAGACCTTCTCGATTAGATTACCATTTCTTCACCTAAGCATTCATGAACAGAACAATCATTTACTAAGTACCAACTATGCGCTAGTCACTATGCTACCTCTTGAATAGAGATAGATAAAATTAAATATCAGCCATCAAGGAGCTTTCAGTCTTTAGTGGTGGACAGAAAAATCAACACTTAAAATATAATATGACAACGGCTGAAATAGAAACATGGGAAAGCTGACACTTCCTCAATTAAAGCCAGTTGAAATGTTATGCTGCTTAGAACGTGGCAGGGGAAAAAGGAGGGTAATTTCAATGACTTACCCTCTTACTCCTTTCAAGTCTGTGAATAGGTTGATTCAAATTCCACTGTGCAGTTTATTTATCATCTGGAATCCCAGCAGTTGAAGGATCCGGAATATATCAAACTTCCTAGGTCTCTGTCTGGACACCCTTCCTAGTTCAGGAAGCAATTAGTCTGAGAGAGACAGAAGTGAGAGTGTAGGAGCAGAATATATATCCTTTTAAAATAATTTAGTAACAACCCTAGGTAAGTGACCAATAATTTATAGAGTCTATTCTTTTTATAGAGATATTTCCTTGCTGCTCAACCAGCAAGCTTGCTGGGTTTAGAGGATTAATCTTTGACGTAGTAAATATGCTCAAGTTGTAATTCAGTCGCAGGGATAAAGGGAACTTAGACTTGTCTTGTATAAGGGAAAAAATATTAAATGGATTTGTTGAGGAGCCACCATGGTAGTCCTTATTGACTCTTGTACCTCAGTACAGAAGAGTCTTGGAACTGCGAGGGACCTTATGGATCGTCTCATAAACCTCTTTATTTCACAGGTGAGGAGACTAAGATTTATGGTACGTGTGATGGTGGCAGATCCAGGACTGGAACCCACATCTCTTGACTCACACTTCTGATACCACACCATGATTCCACATGTCACATTCACACCCCAGCCTCTCTTGCAAGCCTCCCCTAGCCACTGCCTTCCCCTCCGTTCTTTTCTGCCCCTCCCTGTTGTCTACTCCAGCCAAACCAAGCTCCTTCCTGGCCTCCTGTCTCTGCCAGATGTTTTCTGCCTCTGAAACCTCCCCAAAGCCCTTCCCCTCCTCGGCTGGGAGGCCTTTGCTTTTCTCTCCCTTGTGCCCCTTTCCTTCTCTCCATCCCAGTTCCATCCTTCCTCTTCCAGGATGCCTTACCCGAGTAACCTCTTCTGTCTTTGAATGCTTCTTGGCGCTGCATAATTTCAGCCCATTTGTTGGTTTGTTCCTGCTGCCTTTTTTGCTTAGTAAGCATTCCAAAGTCATTTTTCAGATATTTATGGTGTATCAATTTACTTAGATTAGGAACCTCTTAAAGCTAAGGACCAGAACACACAGGAGGATCTTCTACTGTGGCCCAACTAGAGCTAGACCGGGGATTGAATAGTCTGAGAAAGTTAAAATTACCTCTATATTCGGGGGAAACAAAAGAAGAAGCCTATCTGACTCAGGGGTGGTGGGAATGGTGGTCCCGTTTAGAGGCAGTGGGTACCTATTTGAAATGACTTCTTAAGGTCATTTCCAGTCCTGGGATTCTGTAACCCTGTGAACCAACGTGGATATGTCATTGCCTTTCCCTGATGCTGCCACCAATTTTGTGGCCTGTATTAAATAAGACATCCCACGCCTAGTAGGTGGCAGGTTATAAAGAAAAAAAATAGCTTGGTGAAGGGACCTTCCTGTGTGGAATGCATTGTTAGGTGAGCACCTGGCTGCCCAGTGGATGACCTCAGTTGCCGCCTGGAGGTCTCTACCTCAGGGAAGGGAGGCCCTGAGAGCCATTTTGACCCAAGTTCAAATTCTCTAGAACAAACAAGCCAATCTCTTGCTCCAAGCTCCAGTCAAAGAGGCTCCAGTGTGTTTATTGACTCTAGCATGTCCCTGCCCTGGAGAACAAACAAACAGCTCAACCTGACTCATTCCCTCCACCAACTGTATGAAGTCCCATAGCTGAGGTTTGCCAGGAAAAATACCTCAGACCCTGTGGAGATAAGGGAGCCAACGGTCACTGATCCCTGGCCATATATTCCCACTTCTCTTTCCTGTAGAACTTTAATCTCCTCTGGAGGTGCAGGGACTACCAGAGACTTCCAGTTCACTTGGCTGGGGCTCTCTCCACTGCTTGTGGCTAATCAGCTTGCATCCCTGACCCATTCATTCAGCAAATGCTTACTGGATGCCCACTGCACATGGGGCTTGCTTCTCTCCTGATTGGGGCTTGAGAACTCTTGCTGTGGAGAATATGCATGCTTCCATCTTTTTACTATATAGTTTGAAGTCCCCCTTTCCTAACATCTTGTTGTACAGTAATAATAATTATACCTTTTCTCTCCCTTCCCACCATTGGGAGCATCTAAACCCTAACCATCTCCTTTCATTGAGCCTTTCATGGATCATTTTTACCTCTTGGGATACCCTCCCCCCACCTTGCTCTCATCGAACCCTGCTGCACAGTTTCCTCCGTAGAAAAGGGGCAGCCTTAGGCTCGTACTGGTGCCCGGCTTATTTGCTCTTGTTGTTTCTAGAAGGAACTCAACTCAGACCCTCTCCATTGTTGTGTATAAAGGAGTGGTGTGTTTCCTAAACTGTGTAATCCTCAAAGCACACATTTCACGTGATGTTATTAGGGGTTTCTTGAAAAAGTCTTATATCAGATCAGTTTAGAAAACTATGGACTAGACAAAATAAAAATCTTAAGCTGCAGGACTTCTCAGAACATTTACCATATTAATATTCATTTTGAATTTCAAGAGGGGATATAATATGCAATATTTTCAAAATTATTAGACCATGAAATCCCTTTTAAAGAACACCCTCTTATTGGATATTGGGTCATTAGTGTTCCATGAAATTCAATTTGGGAAATGCTGATGTAGTGGAAGGAACACTGAATTAAGAGACAGGAAACCTGGAATTGCATCTCTCTCTGTCACTTATTTTCGTGACTCTGGATAAGTCACTTCACCTCTCTGGACCTCCATTCCTTCACCTGGAAAATGAGGCTGAATCAAATTATCTTTCAGTTCTTTTCTTGTTCTGCATAAAGGCATCCACAGATACACCCGGTATTCTAAGAGCTAGTAACAAAATATTAGATCACTATCTTGCAAGTAATAGAATAAAACTACTGGTGGTGCCTCTAATCCCACTACTCGGGAGGCTGAGGCAGGAGGATCTCTCGAGCCCAGGAGTGCTAAGTGAGCTAAGCACTGAGCTGAGGCAAGCAAAGATTGCACCACTGCACCCCAGCCTGGGCAACAGAGAGAGACCCGAACTCTAAAAAACCAAAAGAAACCCAAACAAATCATTAAGCCAGAATGTGACTAAAGTGAGCTGGAGTAAATGCATTTTACTGGAAAGGAAAGATACGTGTGGAAAGAAAACAGGGTTGTTCCCAATGCAGTGAATGTCTTAAGGAAAAGATCTGAGAAGGCTCCTTGGGAGACAGGAGCATTGGTGTCAAGAGAGGATATTCTCTGCTGACAGGGTGGGGTGTGAGGAGTGCATGAGCAGAGGAGGGGTATCCTGATTTATGGGGCGACCTACTTGGCTGGTAATTCAAAGAGAGTGGAGGCAAGTTCATCAGGGAAGTATGACAGAATGGGGCAGATACTGGGAGGTGCTAAAGATAGAGGAGCCTGACCTGGAGCACTTAGGAAGGGGGTCAGTGCACATTTCACTTCAGGGATCTGTGTGAGGTCGAAGCCCCAGGGTGCTTGGACAAGATGCGCACATGTGTGGATGGCCTTGGAGATGGGCAGATTCCCTAGTGGGTGGCCCAAACCTTTTGCCTCTTCTTGCATTGGGTGTGATGGGCTAGAGCCCTAGATTAAGCTCATGCCTCTGGGCACTGTCACTTAGAGAGGATAAGAGCAATGAGCAGAGACACTTATCTTTATAGTTGTTCTGGTTTGATTTATATTGTGTGTGTTTTGAGTCTGTATGCACCTGTCTGTGTGTATGTATGTGTTTTTATGTAAGTGTGCACTTGCACATAAATGTGGAGACGTGGCTGTGTTTTATTTGTATATATGGGTTTGCAAAGTGCATATATACCTATCTGTGGCTGTGCCTATTGTAAAAGGGTGAGGTTTAATTTTATGTGTATGTGTGTAAAATGGTGTGTACACTACATGTATATTTGAATAGTGGTCTGTTTGATATATATGAGACATGTATCGTATTCACACACATTTTATGCATGCATGTTTACATGTGTTATATGTCTGTATCTTAGGCTGTATGTATTTGAGCTACTTATTTTTATATTTCTTTGCCTTTAGGGGTGGGATTATTTCCTTGATCCAGTTAAGTATTTATTGAGAGCCTGCTATGTGCAGGGCATATTTCTATGTATGTCGGTGAGATGTGCCTAAGTCTATAAACACGCATGGAAAGGGCATGTGCACTTATGTATGTGCCATCAAGTTTATGAAATGCCTGTGTAGATCCTGATATCCACACCTATATAATTTTTAAATCTTCCATTGAATATCATTGTAAGCTCCCACTAAATATTTTCTGGAAAAAGTAGGACATAAATACCCAGAGCACATGTGTGCATCTCACGTGCGTATGCCCGTGTGGTGTGAGATTGTGCCCTCTTCCTTATCCATTGTGATGTCTTCCTAGGTCTTTGTGCCATCTCACTCTAGGCACTTCTTGCTCCCATACAGCTTTAAAAAAAATACCTAAAACACTCATTCATTGCTGTGAATAAACAGTCTGTTTTCCCTTCCTGGTCTATCCAATCCAGGAAGAAAGGGTGGGAGATAGTCCACAACTGATATGAAGCTCTAGCTGTTTGAGAAGACTTTTCTTTTCTTTTTACCTCTCCCTGGCCCCATCTTTTCTATGCTTCAACCAGTTTTCCCAATCCCTCGAAAGACAGACACAGGTTTTCTTTTCCCCAGGGAAACCAGAGGGAGAGCAAGAGAGATTTTGCTCCAAGGGAATCTGCTCCCATTTTATGGGGTTTGTCAATAATGTTCCTTCATTAAGATAGCATCTCAGCGGAATGAAAGAGGCCTCTCTGCTCTCAGTGAAAAGAGATGTTTTTTCTTGAGGGGGGGAGTGTAGGGGGCATTAGATAAACCTGTTTTTTAAAAAAGTACCTCTACAGCAAGGAAATGTGTTATTATTGTAATTGTCTAATGCTAATTATACTTATTACTATAATAACCATTTTGTTGTAACAAATGATGTAATCCTCTTTATTTCTGTCGCCGCCAGAGGTGAGTGGAGTGTCTACAGCAAAAGGGGGATTGGGGGAGTGTTCTTGGCGGGAGGTGGTGTTCAGGCCTTATGAAGGTGGGGAAGCGAGTGTTGGTGACTGGCTTTGCTGCCCAGGGTACAGAATATATCCGAATTGCTTTACTCCTCAACCTTGCTTCTCTCTGGAACTCCCATTCTAGGGCCTTTCCTGAAAGAATTACATTAAACCATTCAGTCAGACCTCCATTTATTCATTCAACAAACATTCATTCAGTACCTGCTGTGTTCAGTAGGTTGGAGTAGGCCCTGGTGATATAAAGTAAATCAGACAGGATCTTTCCCACTGAAATGCTCCCAGCCTAGTGGTGGAGATGAGCACGCCAGCACTATGTTCGGTGCCCTAGAGTAAGTGTGATATAGAGCATCCAGAGCGCTGTGAGGATATGCTTGGGAGAGGTGATGGATTCTGTGTATGGAAGTTTGCAGAGCGGTGCATGTTGGAGGAGCACTAGGAATTTGCAGCACAGAGAAGGGGAATTAGTAATCCCAGAGAGCGGGAACTGGATTATTAAAGGTACGGAGGCATGATAAAGCCTGTTTGTTGTTGTTAATATTAATATTAATTTTAAAAAGTAATAAAAATAGCTCATATTACTTCATATCAGACACTGTTTTAGGCACTTGCCTAAAACACTTGTTAGTTCACTTAATCCTCACAAAAATATTATGAGGAGCTTAGAACAGTGCCTGATATGAACAAGTTATTTTTGTTGTTTCATTATTATTATTACTATTTAACAGATGCAAAAACTGAGGCTTACGTTGAGTAACTTGTCCAGTTTTATAGGTACAGTAAGCAGCAGAGCTTGGATTTGAAACTCAGTTCTGAATAGAGCCCCAGTTTTCTGCTGCGCTTGTAATTAGGGTATAGGGCGCCTGCTAGGGAGGGGTAGTAGTCTGTAATGAGACTGCCAAATAGTTTGAGGCTAGAGTGTAAATGGCCTTGTGTACCATTGGAGGTTTTTATTTTAATTAATTAATTTATTTATTTAGTTTTGAGATAGAGTCTCACTCTGTCACCTGGGCTAGAGTGCCGTGGCATCAGCCTAGCTCACAGCAAACTCAAGCTCAAGCGATCCTCCTGCCTCAGCCTCCTGAGTAGCTGGGACTCCAGGTGTCCATCATCACACTTGGCTAATTTTTCTATTTTTAGTAGAGACAGGGTTTCGCTCTTGCTCAGAGCTGGTCTCAAACCTCCTGAGCTCAAGCAATCCTCCAGCCTTGGCCTCCCATAGTGCTAGTGTTACAGGAATGAGCCACTGCACCTGGCCATCATTGGAGGTTTTTAAACAGAGAAGTAACAAGATCAGATCTGCATTTTAGAGAGACAATTCCAGAAAACTGGACAGTGTGGACAGCCGGCCAGATGTTCCCATCCCAAAGTGAGGCTGAGGGTTCAGCGTCCAAGACGGCTCCTCTCACTCACTGCGTTCGGCTCCGCAGCGGATCCAGTCCACCGAGCTGCAGAGCCGCCTGGCTAACTCTCTCTGAGACATGGAAGGAAGGAAAGTTGGAGTAGCTATCAGGCTAGTAAGCTCTGTGGAAAGGGCCAAACCAAATTTCCAAGGCCCCATGACTGGTGGTCTAAACGAGGCACAGCTCTATGATATCAACAGGCTTCACTTTCTGCGGTGCTAGCTGACACTGCAGACCTTCTCTAACTTCTGGGCTGGGGCCTTGTCTGTCCAGTTCACAACTATATTTCCAGTAGCAGCAGAGGGCCTGGCAATGATATATGTTAGTAAATCTATTATATGAATGACCAGTCACTTGTCTTGGAGCTCTGGGTACCCCAAGCTTGGCCTGTCGGCTCTCACAATTGAATTTTTCATTAGTAATCAAAGAAGTTATTACTTCTGTTATCAGTGCCCTTCTCTCCACCTGTCACACACACAGACATACATCCACCTCCTTCTTCTCTCCTGTCACCTTGAGTTCAGCCATTTGACCATAGAGAAGTGCATCAAGGATAACAGTCGTAATGGCTAGTAGTCACGGCATGCCTGCCAGGTGCCAGGCACTGTTCTAAGCACTTACCTATGCTAACCAAGGTCTCACAACAACTGGAGATACTATAATCATTTCCACTCTACAGATAAGGGAACTGAGCTATGAATAAGTCAAATAACTTGTCCAAGGTCACACAACTATTAAGTAGCAAACCTTATCCTCTTCCCTGGTGCTTCTGAAACCTTGATCTTGGTAAAGGGCACATTACAATTCAATGACTCTATGGTGGGGCCCAAATTCTGCATGTTTTAGTAAGCTCCCAAGTGAGGCTGATGCATGACCACACCTTGAGCAGTAAGGCTCTGCACCATGCTTGCTAGCTCTCTGTACTAACCATTTTCTGACTCCCTTTGTCATGAGCTGTCAGAGTTATCTCTTGACTAGATAGGACATTTGTGTTTCTTTGTTTCTTGAGATAGGATCTCACTCTGCACCCAGAATAGCGTGCAGTGGCATCATCATAACTCACTGCAACCTCAAACTCCTGGGCTCAAGTGAGCCTCCTGCCGTAGGCTCCTGAGTAGCTAGGACTACAAGCGCACCACTATGCTCAGCTAATTTTTAAATTTTTTGTAGAGATGAGGTCTCAGTATGTTGCTCAGGCTGATCCCGAACTCCTGGCCTCAAGTGATCCTTTCACCTTGGCCTCCCAAAGTGCTGGGATTACAGGCGTGAGCCACCGCACCCAGCCAGGACATTTGTTTAAAACATTCTATTAACCATAGGAGTCAGCTCCTTCCTGGGAGAAAAAGGGGAGTTCCAACTGGCCAATTGCTTTGACATGTCTTTGTGACCCTTGTGCAAAGAACTGATCCTAAGTGAAGGAAGGGCAGCTCTAGACTTACTGGTGTGAGCTCTGCTTACCTTAGGCTCTGATCACGTCTACTGGCTGATGGCCACTGGTGGAGCCTCCTCTACCTCTATTCCATTGAGGTCACTAGTTGAATTAGCTCAAGGCATTTAGAGTGAAGGTGTCCCAGTTTTGCTTCTGCTGTAGGTATAGAAGGGCAAAGCTTCCTGAAGAGAGTAGACCAATACATTTATTAACAAGTATTTTTCGATGCCCTGATATTAAAATGCAATGATTTTATTCTAATCCCCAGGTCTCAGGTGAGCTATAGGAATAATTTAGCCAAGTCTCATCCAATATCTTTTCCTGATCAAGGCTGCCTTCTCCTTCATTTCCCAGCAAGGTGTACTTATGGGACATAATTCCTAAGACAATCCTGAAGGCAGACGCATATTCTTAGAAGATAAAAAATATGCCACATTTAAAAGTCCAAAATAAATAATTTCATTTTTTTTTTTACGAACTTGGAAAGAGCAGTGTTACAGCTCTCCTGGTGTAGCCCAGATAACTGGGGTTGACCACCGCCGTCTAGATGGGAAGCTGCATCTCTACGGTCCCTTCTCACCTTAAGATTCTCTGATTCCATCTAATCAGGCCTAGGGCTCTGGTACTCCAGTGAAGCTGTTAAGACCCCAGGGGCAATTATAGATACCTCCTAGATAGTTTGAGTTTTCTCTTAGAAAAATCTTGGCCAGTTCAACTGGTGGAGAGAAGGAACTTCCAGTGGGGGAAGCACAGAGCTTACTGTTGTGGGGTTTCTCTCCTGCTTTCCATTTCTTCCCTATCTCCACGGCTGTCCTCATGGTCTGGAGCAGCACCATTACCTGTCTAGCTGTCGCCAGCCACCATCACCTTTCCCACTGAAGTTAAAAAGAAAACAAAACAAAAATTAGGTTTTTAATTCACTCAACAAACATTTTAAAATATCTACTATGAATAACATATTGGGCTAGTTGCTATGGGATATACAAAAATGAATGAGAGGTAATTATTGTCTTTGAGACACGGAGAATGGCATGTAAAGATGAGGACGAAGGTGCAAGTGATGTATCTACAAGCCAAGGAATGCCCTAGACTGCTGACAAAACAGCAGAAGCTAGGGGAGAGTGTGGGACAGCTTCTCCCTCATGGCCTTCAGGAGGAACTAATTCTGCTGACACCTTGACCTTGGACTTCTAGCCTCCAGAACAGAGAGACAATAAATTTCTGTCATTTAAGCCACCTAGTTTGTAGTACTTTGTTACAGCAGCCCTAGCAAACTAATAAAGATGCTAACCGTATAAAGGTTAAAAAACAACAAAAAAAAGAATAGCCCAGCTGAGTAACAAGTGTGAACTGGAACATGTACCATGAGGGAGGTATAAATAAAGTCCTACGGGGGATCAAAGAAGAGAGAGCAAGTAAACAGTAGAATAATGTATATGAACGGAATTTTTAAAGCTGTACATATTTTGTAAATATGAATTTTTAACTTCCTCAAGCAAGGAAAAGAGAAAAAGTTTGGGAATCAGGAGGCCTGCCCCGAGACCGGGAGTTGACAAGCAAAAGCCTAAGTCTGCTTTTGTACAACCCTCAAGCCGAGAATAGTTTTAACATTTTCAAAGGGCTGTGTTAAACAACAACCACAAAGAGGAATATGCAACGGTGACCATATGAAGCTTGCAAAGCCTAAAGTATTTACTGTCTAGTCCTTTACAGAGAGTCTGCCAACCTCTTGATCTAGACCGAGTGTGCAATGACTGTGTGACTACGGACAAACACAGCTAAGGAGTTACACCTCACCCTGTAAGTAATGGGGTTCAATCAGGTGAATAAGATGGCTAGATCTGGTGGTGGGAGGAGGATGAATTGGAATGGGGATAGTAAGTAGGAATGTCAAGGAGGCAATTTAAAATTCTAATCTATCAACTGGAAAACCAGCAGGAGATGTAGATTTGGGAGTCACCAGCACACATTTAGGGATTGAAAATAGGATGGGTGAAATCACCCAGGAGAAGACCAAGGATGGAAAGTTGGGAATACTTACTTTAGGGGGAAGATGGGAGAACAAGAGAAGAGTGAAGAAGACTGAGAAAAAGTGATCCGAGAGGCAGAAAAACAAGAGATGAACATTGTCACAGGAGGAGTAGGTTGTCAGCAATGTCGAATGCCAAAGAGAGGTAATGCAGAATGAAGCATGAACAGGAGCCACTGGATACATCACTGGTGACCTTGTAACAACAGTCTCCAGAGAGTGGTAGAATTGGGAGGGGGCAGTGCAGTAGCCTGTCAAGATGTTGGCAGTCAAGGGAAGAATGGAGGCCAGTTTGTAGGCTGAGAGGAAGCAGAGTCAACAGAGGCAGAAAGCATCCATTTTGCCCACCACGCAGCGGTATAAGAGGCTCAAATTAAATAATGCATTTGAGAGTGCTTTGAAAACTATAAAGTACTATGCAAATAAAAGGTATTGTGTTGTTATAAACTAGAGTAGTTCCTGTGGTCATATCCTGTGGTCATATGGAACCATTTTTTTGTCCTTTCCCTTAAGTTTACAACTCAGGATCAAAGCATTTCTATCCCGTATCAAGTCTAAACCTTCTATTCTTGAAGACATTTCTAGCAACTGACTATGACCAACCTCATCTTCCTTTTTTGACTTCCCAGTATGGAATTATCTGCACCGACGAGGTAAACTGATTTCTCATCCTCCCTGCAAGCCGTGTTTTCCTATTCTTCCCAGCCTACACCCAGGCCATTTGCCTTAAGAGTTGCTTGCTTTAAGGGTTGATAGATTTAGCAAATAAAAATACAGGATGTCAGTTAAATTTGAATTTCAGATAAACAACAAGTAATTTTTAGTGTATGTCCCACACAATATTTGGGCATGGGTATCCTATATTTTATTTGGCAACCTTACTTCCCCTTGCTTTCTTAGTGTATCCATATGTGTCTCTTTCTTCAGAACTGAATGCTCATCTCTGTTCCTTGGCTTAATGGTTGGATAAAATCAATAAGTAGGCCTGGATTCAAACCCTCTATATACATATGTGTGACGTTGATTAAATCTTTCAGCTTCTCTGAATCTGTATATTACCTTCCAAGGCTCTTGTAAGGATTAAGTTAAACAATGTTTGGTTTGTTTGCTTAAGACTTACATAACTATCTAAACCTCCTGTATCCAACACATAATTCCTTTGCTCTGCATGCCCCGTCTGCTTAGATACTCAATTTGTGCTCCCTTCATTTGTATTGTTCTTGGAGTCCTGGGGAGGGGGTTTTGCCTTTGCAGTCAACTAGAGGATGATCTGTCTGGATCCTTCCTTGCAACATCTGAGGCTGGGATCTACCCACTGGGAGCCTCGGGATAGGGACAGACTGACCGGCTCCCCTTCCTTTTTTCTCTGAATCACGTGGAAGGTTGTATCCCCAGGGACTCAAGGGCAAGTCTTCCAGTCCACATTCACTGCTGCTGTGCTGGCTTTCTACAGGTTTTCTGAGTGGGTTGGTGGTGAAGAAAGGTGTGGTAAGCCCTTTGGGGTGATGGGTGAGGAATAGGGGGTAAGCCAGAATGATCATTATTATTAATGTTCTTCTCTGTGACTCAGATTAAATATAAACACTGAAATTCATAAGAAAGCACTGTCATGATGGAATACAGGTAGAAAGGTGAGGGCCTTTAGTGAGTTTCCTTTTCAAGCTCCAAACTCCTAGCCATAGGACGAGACTTTATTTACTCAGTTTGGCTTCTGTGCCTGCCCCAAATATCCTAAGTGGCAGGTGGGAGGTAGAATCTGATGCCCTATTTCCTCTTGCCTGGAGCCTACTCTCAGCCGTCCCCACCGTAACACCTTTCCACTTCCTCTCCCCTGGCTGCTGGGGATGTGGGTGAGCAGCCAGGTAATCTACATCTCCCAGCTCTGATTTTTATCTCAAGCCCAGGAACAAAACATTACACCTGACCAAACTCAGTAATAGAAGGTGGTTTTCTTTTTCCCCTTTCCCTTCTCTAGTCCCCTGGAGCTTATTTCACTGGAAGGGAATGCAGGTTGATGTATTTTTAAATGGCTTTGATTTTATCACCTTGCTTAATGATTTGGCACGTTATTTATTAGATGGGGAGCTTCCCAGAGGGGCCTGGCCCATTAACGTATAAATAATGTGGCAAATAGTTCAATAGAGCTGTAAAAAAAGTGATTTAGAAATAAATTGACCTCTGTTTGTTACATGTAAACGAAGGCCCAGGGTCATAATGTATTTCGTGCCCTCAAGCCGGGTTGGTGGGGTTGGGGTGGGAAGGGAAAAGCAGGGGGCTAGTGCAGACTTTGGGGGATTTTCATCGCAGCCCTTTTTCCTCTGCCGTGGTTGAGGGTGTGGCAGGTGTGTGGTGGGGCATATGGGGGTGTGTGGCTGGGTGAACAGTACCTGTGAACTACAGAAGCCACGGGGTTGGTAAAAATGGGGGGGTGGTGAGTGGGACTTTCCTTCTGGATGCAAATCCCTGTTTGTGATTTCATCATTATTGGGAAGTTAACATTTAACCCAGGTATGTGGAAAGAGATGTTGATGGCTTGCGTGGCCCCCTGTGTCTGACGAGAAGCAGTAGCTGTGTTGGTGTAGTCAGATCACCATAGTGAGTTCCCTCGACAGGAACACGGTCTGGTTCATCCCTTTCTCGTATAGTGAGTAACACACAGTAGGCAGTCAGTACATGTCTATTAGAAACATAAAACACATGTCCACATACCTACCATGATTAAGGAAGGGAAAGAACGGTACAGATAACTTCTGAACTAGTGGTGGATAAATAATGGATATAATAGCTAACATTTATGGAGACCTCAGTATGTACTAGGCATTTTGTTATGCACTTTACACAGATAACCTAATGAAATAGTTAATATGTTTAGACTGTGAAATATGACATATGTTCATAAAACTGCATAAAGAATATATGTACATTTGAATCAATAATGTGGCAAATAGGAACAGCAACGTAACCACCGCTCAGATTAAAACATTTTTTTCAGCACCCCCCGAGCCCTCTGTATGTTTCTTTCTAATCACAATCCATTCACTTTGCCAGAGGCAACTGTTCTGTATTTTGTAATAATAATTTTCTGGCTTTTCATCATGGTGTTAGTACCTAAAACAGCATAGCTTGGACTGCGTTTGAATTTCATACAAATGCACTCAAACTGTGTGTATTCTTCTGTGCCTTGCATTTCGTACTCAACATTGTTTTATTTTTTTGGAGACAGAGTCTCACTCTTGTTGCCCTGGCTAGAGTGCCGTGGCATCAGCCTAGCTCACAGCAACCTCAAACTCCTGGGCTCAAGCGATCCTCCTGCCTCAGCCTCCCTAGTAGCTGGGACTATAGGCATGTATCACCATGCCTGACTAGTTTTTTCTATATATTTTTAGTTGGCCAGCTAATTTCTTTCTATTTTTAGTAGAGACGAGGTCTCACTCTTGCTCAGGCTGGTCTTGAACTCCTGAGCTCAAACGATCCTTCCACCTTGGCCTCTCAGAGAGCTAGGATTACAGGTGTGAGCCACCGCACTCAGCCTATACTCAACATTTTATTAGTAGCATTCATCCATGCTGTTTCATGTAGCCGCGATTTGTTCGTTTTCATTGCTGCACAGATTTTATTGTATGAAGACACCACACCTTGTACATTCTACTGGTGATAGACATTGGCACCCTTTCCAGTTTTTATCAATTAAAAGCAATGCTGCTCTGAACATTCTGGAACACATATCGTAGTGTGTATGTACCTACGTTTTGTAGGGTGTACACCTAGTAATGGCATTTCTGGCTTATGGGGTGTGTAAACATTAAAGTTTACTCAGTAATATCAATTGTTTCCCAAAGTAGTTGTACTCTTCACTCTGACCAAAGTATCTCAGTGCTTCTGTTGTTCTACTATCTTTGCCAAGTCTTGGTAGTATCAGTTTTTTTTAGTTTAATCTTTACAATATCATATGATGTTTGAATTATTATTACTCCCATTTTTCAGATGATTAAACTGAGGTCCAGCATGTTTAAATTTAAACAAATTGCTCAAAGTTGTACAACTGGTAAATGGCAGAGCCAGTATTTGAATTTAAGCCTGACCCCATAAGCTCAGTTTTAATCTTGATATTTATACTTTGTCTTGATAATGAATACTTGATAGATTTGAGATAAATTACATAACAAAATTTTTAAGCACATTTAACTTTGTTAAGCAATTTTTTAAAAATGTTGTTAAATGTTTGATAGACTGTCCCCTTTATGCTTACTACCAACTTGTGCAATGGGGGAGTTGGCTCAGTTCATGCTGGGGGCAGGGGAAACCATTTAAAGATTAAATACTTTTTGGAGAGTATCTAATACGGAGTTGACTGTAGGATGTTCTGGGATGATGCAGACCACCTCTCTCTATAGACAGGTGAAAGATCTGTAAACAACTCCAGAGGAAAAGATTCCACCTGGGAACCAGAAAGAACTATTTTCAGGCTGCCTTAATTCCTGCTGCTGTTTTAACTCATTCTCTCTAGTTCATTCTCCCAAAGACAACCCTTAATATATGATCAAAGGCCCCCTTTCTGGTTTCAGGGTATCTTGTTGGCTGGGCAGAGTTTCCAATGGAGTCAGGGCTTTAGGGTGTCTTTCATCCCAAGAGCTCAAAGCCTCCCACGGACATTAACCCATTAATCACCAAGCTGCTCTTGAAGTTGAGAACTAGTCAGTGGGAGCCTCCCCCGCTTCCCAGGTAGAGAAACTGAGTCCATGACTTGTCCAGAACTGCCCAGGGAGTCAGGGTGGAGCCAGGCAAGGAACCTAGGTGTCCAGGGAGATCATCTCCTCTATTGCTAGTGATTCAGAGCTCTAGTTTTCTGCACATTCAGCAGAAAAAAGAACTCATCAGAGAATGGTGAAATTTGTGGCTGGTGATACAGGATATCAGGATACTCTTTGGATTACTGAGGAAAATGGCCATGCCCAAAGACGTGTGCATTCCTCAAGACCAGGGCCATGGTCATTCATTTTTGTATCTTCAGTTCCTTGACTGTGCTTCGTACATAGAAGACCCTTAGTAACTGTTTGCTGAATGAACGTGTGAGTGAATGAATGAATCAATGAGTGAATGGCAAGTTGTCTGAATTTGTTTTACTGCTCTCGGCCTCCTCCCCAGTCCCAACTTTCCTTCTAACATCTTTGGGAAGGGACGTGGGATGAGAAATTGAACTTTCAATTGACCTTCTCTGGATGGTGTGAGCCTGGGTGGGGCAGTGGGAAGACGTGCCTTAGGTGGCTGCGCTGGGCATGGAAGAAGGAGTTCCTGAGGCCTACCCTCAATTTGCCCAAGAAAATCTGTAAATAAAACTACAGTGTAAGCTTATTTCAGGAATTCTGTGAATTCCTGTCCCTTACCTGCTGGAGTATTCATCCGGGACAAACAACTTGACCAGTTATAACCATCACCCACTCCCCTGCAACCAGCAGAGCTCTGGTTCATGTTCCCAGACAGGAAGGTGAATTTTATTTCTCCAGGTGTCCATCACCTTGGTGACTTCTCAGTGGGCTCCTGTCTAGGGGGAGCAGTGAACAACATCACTTTAAAATGCTCTCAGTGTGTTCAGGGATCACAAACTCAAAGACTTTTTTAGAGTTAGAGGAAATTCCTGCATTCCGGTAGAAGATGCCTAATTCAGTTATGGGATGAGTTGGAGGAGAATTATCTTCTTAGAATGTTTGGGTATGTGAAACTCGTCACGCAGATCTCTACATCGGACTATGTGTGCACCAGCAAGCCAGTTGAACTGTTACATGTAAGAATCTTTATGGGTGAATGTGCCGGGAGGGGGAGGTCACATGTGTGGAGGTGCCCTTGCCTCCTTGAGGCCTGGTGTAGCTTTTCTTCATCTCTAGAGCTCCTTCCCCTCAATGGACACTATTGGAAGCGCCTAAGGAATCCTGAGGTTGAAGATGTTCACTCCCAGCTCTTCTCCTGGCACGTCTTTATTTCAGCCACCCATCTGATCCCATCCCCGTCCCTAGGCGGGCTCCCTGCCGCCTGCGTTTATCTCCCTGTTTTATGATGTCATTTAATTAGCTTACACATGGTGGTTTTATGGGACAAACACGGCCTTGTTTGCCTTATAACTGGATTTCACGGCTCTGTGGGGACAGGTCAGGAAATCCCAGCCCAGCAGTGTTTGGAGTTCAGGAACACTGGATCTTTAGGAACCTGGGAATTTGGGGAATGGTCTGATTTAGAACTCCATCTTCCATAAACTGGAAAAGAGTCACTTTTCTCTTCTCTAGTGCCCCACCCACAGCGTATGAATAACCCTGCTGAGGAAGAGGGAGGCCTTGCCAACATTGGGGGTGAAGGGGGTGCCAATTCTCTTGTCATCTTGAATCTCCATTGCTCGTGTGACTGTCATACACACTACTTCTAGCCCATAGATGGAGTGGCCATTATTATCAGGTAGTTATAAGCCTCCTGAACACCAACTCTAGGGGAACGGGATATGGATATTGTAGGGCATACATTAGAATAGGGCTTGTGAGAGAAAAGGAGAGAAACTTATTCCTTTAACAGAGGGATTTGTGGGTCAAGTGAGACAATTGCAGTATTGATCCCAACAGGATTCATCTAGATGCTAAATAGAGAAATAGGGGTTACTATTCATTATGTGGGGATACTTTGTTTATATCAGGAATATAATGCACTTTTATTGCTTTTTCAGTTTTTTAATTTGTTTTGTTTGTTGTTGTTTCATTAGTTGGTTGGATCAGGAAGTTCTGGGAAAGATAAGAATGAATTATCCAGAACTGTCCTGGAAAGACGCATTCCATCTGACCTTCCGACATCCCTAGTGAAGGAGACCCGTCCATTCACTGCGGCAGCTTTCCTGCTCCTCTTGCCCACAAGGTCCCCACACAGACACGCGCTAGAAATGTCTACAAGCAGTTTCTTGATAAATACACTGTTCTTTTGTCAGCCTTAGACGACACATTTCTTTGGCTAGGTGTCTGTGAGTAACCATGTAGCTGTATGTGAAATCAGCACTGAAGCAAGGGCTGGGCTGAAGGAGCCACGAGAAAGCTCTGCTTCCTACGTTCTCCCTCTGTCCTCCCGCACCGCTGCTCCCTCAGGACTGAGAGCCCAGCTTAGGCCCTGGCCCTGCCCTCCATCTGTCCTTCCCTCCTGCTCACTCTGGCTGCCCGTCTTTTGCGTCTCCTTCCTTGAGTAGTCCCCACGTTCGACGCCTTTGGGGTCCTCCCTCTGAAACTCATCAGTCTGATTGCTCCAAAACCATGGCAGAAAAAGGTGGATGAAAAGTGGCCTGGAAGAGGGTGTGCAGTGCTTCGAGGGAAAGGGACGCCGAAGCGTGTGTCAACCTGGGACTGGGAAGAACGTTAAGGAGAGTGGAAGTTTGGGGAGGAGTACTCTAAATTGGAACTATAACTAAGAAGAAACGAAGTAATCCTAATCTCAGACACAGGGACTTATTTCAATACATTAATATATTATAAATTGAAAATGGGACATTTAAAACATAATTTTCCCCCCTTCCGGAATAGTCTGGATCTAGTTCTGTCTGGGGACAGAAGGTTACACGAAACTTCTCAAAAGAGAGGACTTAATCTCTCTGGGGTCCTGATTTCCAGAATCTACCTGGTCAGATGTCTTAAGAAAATTTAGCCTAAATCCCTTCCCCTGCTGCTGCAACATCTCGAAAGACCGGAGCTGCATACGATTCATCTCAAATGTCCCCTCCTCCCTGGGAGCTTGTGACAGCACATCTCATCTGAAAAACCATTAGGCTCTGCAAGTGTTGGGACTGGCCCCGGCATGCCTTTGCCCTTCTGCGCTGTCCTATCTCCAGATGACTTCAGAGGAGGTGAGGGTGGTGTTCAATGGAGGCTCCAGCCTCCCCCTCCTCTTTCACTGAACTGCCAATATATTTTCTCTGACAGTTTGCACAGATAGTTAAAATACCGTGTAATTACTGTTGCATTTGAAAGCCAAACATGATTTAATTCTGACAAGCTCAGTCATCTTTGGGATGGCTTGGTGTGTGTGTATTTGGTTATGTCTTTTTGCAAGAGCAGAGTGTGTATCAGTCCCGCTGCCTCTCTCCCACTCGGGTACCTTCCTCCACTGAATCAAGAAACACTGGAGCATATAGAGCACTGGAGTGGCAGACAGAGTCCCTTCCCTCAGGAGACTCTTGGTGTGATGGGAACAATACGATACACATCCAGGACAATGACAAACACACAGGCGTGACGAGACAAGGGCAGAGCCACAGGATGGAGAGAGACCACGGAAGGCAAAATGGGTGGCTTGTCAACAGAAGACTTCCTTCTGACGGGGCTTGTGGGGGGTGTTTGGAAAAGGAGGTTCAGAGCCAAAGGGGAAGGAAAGGAGGGTGTCTTTGATGGGACAGAAGAGTGAGCTCCGCAGTAGCAGGATTGATATGTGTGTGGAAGGAAGCCATTTTGCCTAGTGAAGCAAAGTGTCTAAACGAAGGAGGCACAGGAAAATGGAACAGGGAAAGGGGAATGTCACAGTGCTCATTGGTGGTGCTTCATCAAACTGCTGTTGAGGGCCCTTTGGGGATGGCCTCCAATCAAAGTGGGGGTTCCCACCTGTTGTGAGGGATTGGACTTGAAAGGGGCAAGGGAAAGATGGGGTCAGCTAAAAGGAGTCGGGGTGCAAAGACTGGAGAAGACACCACCAGGACCTTTCTGATTATTGCTTCTGAGCTTGTGATGGAGGGAAGAACGATTAGTTCTTTTCTAGGCCCCTGCTAATTCCAGCAGGAGAGTTTAAGGTTGGACAAGAGAAAAGATTATATAATTTCCCAAAGCAAAATGAACCATTGCATTGTCTTCTGTGCCTTAAAATAGGCTTGGGCTACAAGGGGGCACCTGGCTCCGAGGCAGAAAGATGCCCAGGGACAGGGCTCATCTTCAGCCCTGGGGGCGATGGGGAGTGGGGGGAGTTGGTGTTCTTAAGTTTTGCTCTTGGCGTCTCTGGCTCAGGCTTCTGTCAGTACAGACCTGCATCCCAGCCCCGCCTCAACTGTTGATTATACCCCTTGGGATGCATCATTGCTAAGAAAGCAGATGTGCCAGATGTGACATGTTTGAAAGAAAAAAAATCCCTCACCTCTGAGCCTTGGGGAGAGCAGCTAATCACCATCTTGCTGCTGCTCGTGGGGAGGGCAGCGCTGGCGTGGGGCTTATGCCAGCTTTGTACCCTCCTAGACCCTCTGCAGGAGGATCTCCAAGCACTTAAGGAGCTAGATGTGGGAGAAGGGGAGTGAGGAGAGAAGGAAGAGAAACTGAGGCCCAATTCCAAATGGAAGAGATTTGGGTTGCACAGTAGCAGGTGGGCTGCCAGCCAGTTCATTTTACTGGGTTGGGTTCCTTATGTAAGGAGGTGCTGGTGTGTGTGTGTGTGTGTGTGTGTGCTCTAAGTATGGGTTTCTAGGAATTCAACCCAACAGCAGCAATTGGTTTATCTTCCAACTTCTCCTGGACGACCCCGTGACTTCCTGGGAAGCCTCCAGCTCCATACCTCCTTGCTGCCCCTGCAGTTGTTCTGAGCTTTATTTTCTTCCTGTCCTCAGAAATTGAGCTCAGAACTTGCTATGTGTCTTGTCCTTTGCCTGAGGGGGAGCCTCTTGAGCAGTGCTGACAGATGTCTCAGTCTGGGAAGCCCCAGCATGCTTTGCTTAATGCCTCTCCGCCAAGACGGCGCCCGAGGTACCCAAATGTCAGGGCCTTGGTTCTTCAGCTACTCCTCCAGTCATTTCCCAATGCTGATGGGATAAAGGAACAATTCATTTGATGAGACAAGGAGGGGACTAGGGGAAGAAATCCAAGAAAGACTCTTGGGTGTACTAGCAAGTTCTACAACTGAGGTCAAGCTAAAGTCACACAACACTGCCCCATGCCTGGGGAATGGATGTAAGGGTGCCATGGTATCTACAACCCTTAGACATGCAGTTGATTCCAAAAAAAACCTCTGCTTAGATTCCTAGGAGGTGATTCTTGATGACATCTTTGTTTATGTGTCGACATTTCTTATTTTCTAAACTCTTCTAATCTGACCCCAGTGAAAGTGGTCCTATCACCAAGACATCTAACTCTAGGACTTTAAAACCTATTAGTTAATAGAGCTCTGTTGTCTCTACCAGCTAAAAGTCCACTGACTAAACTAAATCCCAAAGTGGCTCTATCCCTAACTCATTTCTCCATCCTGATTCTGAAATTAAGCCTAACTCAAATCCCAATTCTAAAGCTGCTTACCTCTCCCCTTCTCCTCCCCCCACCACCTAGAACGATTTGAGGGTAGGAGGGGTGGGGAGGAGAGGGCAGATGAGGAATGCCTCTGGGGAAAAGGAGGAAGAGGCAAACCAGCCAGAGCGACCTGGAGGAGCCAGTGTGGTATCTGGGAGCCCGGGGCATGATCCTGGTACTTGCCAAGCCATGAGTCACAACATCGGTCTCCATGGCATTTTCTTGGGGGTGTGTCTGAGCTGGCAGCTGGTAAACACTTGCTTAAAATAAGGCGCTCCCCCTCTGCCCCTCTCCTGATTTGGGAGAAAGGGGAGAAGGTCTTCTGTCCTGAGGATCCTTCTTTCCTCTGTTCTTTTAGATTTCACAAGACTCAAGCAAGGCAAGAGGAAGTACCTGGCCCTTAGAAATTCATTGTCATTAGTTGCAAGGGAATTATGGAGAGACTAAATCACTGAGAATGCAGAGTCTTGAAGCTTCCAAACATGAGAGGTGACCTAGCCCAGCCCCCTAAGCTTCATCCCCTCAGGGACGCTGGGTTGCCCCATTCCCCCATGCCGTCTCATGACAGGGCCCACGCTCTACCCCACCGCCTCCCACTGTAGTCACTGCCAGGATTCAGATAGGCATCCACTGTGGCTGGATAGAGATCTTTATGGGAGTAGACCTGTGCTTGTGGATGAAATAGCAGCTGGAAACACCTGGACCTTTTCCCTGAACCCGGTGCCTACCCCGGCTAACATCAGTCACGATGCGTCAGTTTTCTATCTGCCAAGTAGGACCAGCACTGACCCTTACTCTTGGGGAAGGGATGGAAGAAGCAGGACACTAATGACTGTTTTCTGATGTTGAGGGAGGATTAGGATTATTATTGTTTATTCCTTGGGGAAGCCAGACAGCCATCAGCCTGGCTCTAAACACATGTAGTTCAACACAGTTGCTGTCCTTAGGGCTCGGGGAAGCTCTACTCCTTCCCTTCCTATCTGTAGCTCACATCTGCCAACCTGTCTGTAACTGCTGTAAATAGGACTTGGAGGAAGGAAGGTGCCTGGTTCCTTGATGTCTTCCCTCTAGGCCTTGTTTGCACAGCCTGGAGCGGATATTATACTCCTCTCCCATCACAGATTTAGCTCCTGCCCCGGCCTCCCCTGCCAGGTTTGGGAGGCTAAAGCCTCTCTAAAACCAACTAGGAATGGATAGTCACAGGACCTAACCTACAGTATGTAATGAGAGACCTCCAATGCTCCACCCTTGCAATATCCACTCATGAATTAATAAACAGCAATTCATACTTTTCAGGCTTCTTCAGCCTAAATAACACCAACTCCCTTGGCCTTTTCTTTTTAAATCCAGCTTTTGAATAATATTAGTTGTTCTAATTCTCTGGGAGGTCAAGTCTCCAAGAGTATGAAGAGTTGTTATTTCCTTTTTCTCTGATTCAGGCTGTTCTTGTGTTTTTGCTTCATCTGTAGTAAAAACTTCTTAACAGACTCCTCTCCTTCAGTTCTCTCCCTTCTACCTATCCTAAACACTGTTGCAAGATTTTTCTTCCTAGAACATGGCTCTGATCATGCCACTTTTCTGCTTAGAAACTTTTGCTGATTTCCACAACTACCACGTTTCTCTGAAAATAAGACAGGGTCTTATATTTATTTTTCCTCAAGAAGACAC
>VBSM01002616.1:17171219-17184691 GCA_008086735.1 Cheirogaleus medius | reverse complement strand
CTGCTAGGGCTTATTTTATGGGTAGGTCTTATTTTCGGGGAAACATGGTACCTTGTTGCATGCTCGTTTAAGTTCTTTGTACTCACTATTTAATCACTACATCAACCCTGTGAAGTAGAGGCTTCTGTTTTCTCTGTTTCAAGATGGGGAAACAGAGGCACAGAGTAGTTAATAACTTGTCCAGTGTCTTATGAATAGAAAGACACAAAGCTGAGATGGGAACTTAGACACGTGGGGCACACAGCCCAGGCACTCTGTAATACTGTCTGTAATATACCAGTATTTTAAATGTATTTTAATGTATATATATTTAAATGTATTTTAAATGTGTATATCAGGTCTCCTGATGGCAGGACCTGATCTCTGTCATAGCAAACACCAAGCACATCACCCTATTTCCGAGTGTTCAATACATGCTGTTGGTGATGATGAGGATGGAGAACAACGCTGTCCTGTGGTCAATATGACCAGGAGGAAGGGGGATTTTAACTGTGACTATGCACTCTGCCTGGGAGAATATGGACTTCTTGTTCCCCGTGGACTTTGCTGAGTCCATTTGAAGAGCCCCTGCTGTGTGCAGAGTTCTCCATTCGGTGGAGGGATACTCTAGGGATAGATAAGTCTTGATTTCTGTCCTTAGGGAGCCCCCACGCTACCGGAAGTCTCACCACTCAAATCTAAGACAAAAATTTTCACTGAATTTGCATTATTGCTGCAGGTTCTGACACTACCTAAGGGGACTTTGGAGGCTTCAGTTTGCTCTGACAGTGGCGGGAGATGGTACTGGGAGACCACAAAGACGATACTCTTGGGTTCTCCAGTTGTCCTTCTTCGGCAGGTGTAGCCTGGCCATGCAGGGGCAGTTCAGTGTTCTGTGTGGTGTGCCTCCACTGTGTGGTCTCTAGTGAGCTGCTCAGCAAGGTAAGGAGGGGGCCAGTGACGATTTATTCCAGAACAAGGTAAAGAGACAGAGGAGAGGAAGAAGCTCCTCAAAGCCACAGAGCAGCAGAACTGAAATTATAACCAAAGCCTCAAATGAACCCACTTGAACGTCTCAGCCTCACAGGGTGCAGGTGGAGAGGTGGCACCTTTTCTGTGTCAGAATGACTCGGTGCTCCAACCGCCCTGTTGTGCCCCTCCCCCGTCACCACTGCCACCAGCACTTTGCTTAAGCACCCCGTCCTGAAGCAAGAGCTGAGGCTTCAGTTTTGGGGGAAAGTGAGATGCAGTGTCACCTGACAAATGGGTGGGTCCCCACCCCTGCCCAGTTTATAAGCCCAGGGTGGCTCCTTCCTTCTAACACCCTCCCTCTCTTTATGACCCTGTGCAACCTGTGATGTTTTCTCGTGCGTGAAGGGGTGGTGGAGGAGAAAGAAGCCAACCTCAGCCAAAGAGGCCCTGCCCATGGCAGCTCTCAGGTGAGGGAGCAGGGCAGGGATTTCCCATAAGGACAAGGTTGGACAAACTGACACAAACTGAGCATCCTTTTAGGTCTGTGTCACTTTGGGGAACATCGACATCATGTTTGGTCTTTGTGGTGTTAGAAAGAACATGCATGAGCTTTGAGTGAGCCAGACCTGAGTTCAAATCCTAGATCTTTACCATTCTAGCTTTTTTACCTTGGGAAAGTTGCTTAACTCTTTCAGCTTCAGTTTCCTAATCTAAATTGACTAATACACTATTCATTTCACAGGATGTCACGAGAAGTAAGTAAAACATGCACATAAAGTGCCCAGTAGAGTGTCTTACATACAAACCTGCTCCCCTAATTAACAGATAAGTTCCTTGACAGCAGGGATCTCGTCGGCTGGCTCCCCCCTCCCCCACTCCCCTGCCTTCTCCAACACCATAGGCCTCCTCCCTCTCTGCTGAGGTAGAGAGGCATTTTTACTGAAGCATCCCGCACTTCCCTGCACAAATCCAAAGATCTGTGCCAATCTTCTTTTCTGTCATCCGCAGACCTCATCTCAAAAGCCACCAAAAGAAAAGGTGAACAGGAAGCTTCTCCTCCTCTGGAGACTCCTGTAAACAACCCCCTGTTCACACTTGGCAGTTCTCCCTCCTCTCTGCCATGTTCCCTCTCTCCTCCATTAAAATGATTTTATTTGCTGTGCTCCTATTCTTATCCTTCTATAATTTTTATTTTATAGCTACCCCATAATGGTCTGGGGTTATCCCTACTGAATCACCAACTGGTCTTACTTTAGGATTTAATTTGGTTTTATTAAAATTACCAAAATTCTCCCTGGGCAGGTGTAGACCTGGGTAGGGCAAACCTCTCTGGGCTGTTGACTGCGAGGCCCCTCCCCACTTGTAGAGCCGCAGATCTCTTCAGGTTCGCATTCAGTCACAGCACGTGCGGGTGGAGTGTGTGTGTGTGTGTGTGCGCGCACACACGTGTTTGTCTAAATGTAGCTTGAAGTATAGATGCTTCTCATGTGGCTGGACACCACAGTCTCATAGAACTATGAGAACAAAGATTTACACTGCCCAGGGAAAGAGTTGTAATGTATCTTAAGAGGCTAAAGAAGGCACCTATAAGTAGCCACTACACCTGCACAAGGGAATATAGACACATCCTAACACGTAGATGCCATCAGAGACAGTTTTTGGTGTGAAGCCAACTGCAGTAATAGTTTGTAGGTTGCTTGGTATCTTCACTCTTTCTTTCCAGGGAAGTGGGGTAGGAAAACCTGGGGGAAAAAACCAGATTTCCATTTAAATGTTCTTATATGTTCCTTCTTCCCTTGAATAAAGATAACTCTATTAGGATTCAGAAATTTTAGCATTAGGGGGATTAAGCCCAGAAACAGTAGAAGAGGAAATAGGATTCAAAGACAATGAAAACAACAAAATTTAAAAGAAACTTCCTGAATTGGATGTCTCATACTTAGCTTGGTGGTTGATCATTGACTGTTCCCCAAGGCCACCAATCCACATGGATCCCATTGAGGGACAGAACTCAGGCCAAACTTCTCCCCCAGTCCCATGGACTCCTTTGTCTTATTCCCCTGCTTGAAGAGAGACATTTTCCATTAATCAGAGTTGTGCCTCCCTCTGCCTTCCACCCAAGCCCCTTCATCATCCTAAGATCCAGGTGGGTATTTCTCCACTCCGTCTGTCTACCCACATCCCCAAAATCTCCTAAGACACCGGGGAAGAGCTCTCCAATGGGAACCATGAGCATCCCACTTCTTTATTACAGAATCCCATAAAATCAGGTCAGAGAGCTGTTGGGCTCAGAGTCTGTTTTGGTCGCTCAACTTCCTCCAGCCTCACTGCTTCGCTTGGCTGGAACAAACTGATACAAAATCGGCTGCTACTTTTTTTTTTTTTAAGAGATGTGGGGGTAGAGATAGAGTAAATTTACAAAAAGGATTAGCTTGGTATTAGGAATAATGCAGGCACTCAAGTTTCTCCTTCAGGATCTAATGTTGAATCTAAAGAGTTGAATGAGAAATGAGTGCATTTGAGGGAGCCTAATACTGGGCACTTGAAAATTGATATTTTCTCACCATCTCTCCTTTCCTTAAAAAAAATAATGTAACTTGCAAGAATATGATTATCCTAAAACATTTGATTTTTTAATTAAAGAGGGTTCATTATACTACCCGTCTCATCTCGTCCCAGAGGAGGGAAAGCCTGTCTTCAGCAAGTTTGCTAAGAAATAATTATAGGTTCAGATCTTCCCCAGGCCCCGAAATTCAATTAAAATTTTTTTGTTTTAAATTGCTAGGAGTCACATGATCTCTGTGTGTGCGTGTGTGTGTGTGTGTCCCAGTTTTCCTTGTAACTACTCTGGGATGGATCCTCAAATGTGACGATCATTCCCAGCCCAGTTTCTTTGGCCATTTCTATGTGAGCGGATATTAACATGATGAGAAATGCTTCTGTGAAAGAATACTTATATGTTTTTCGTTTGTTGCTTTGTTTTTTGGCTAGAATCACCTTGATTGTCTATCAGTGCCCAATTCCCAGAATACTTCTCTGGCTTATACTTAATGAGGTCAGTGCAAGTCAGTAGCTCTCAACCTTCACCGTGGTTCTGAATCACCTGGAGAAGTTTTAAACCCTGAAGATGCCTGAGTCCCACTCCCAGATGTGTAGATACAGCTGGTGTGGCATGGGGCCCAGGCATCAGTATTTCTTTTTTTTTTTGAGACAGAGTCTTACTCTGTTGCCCCAGCTAGAGTGCCATGGCATTAGCCTAGCTCACAGCAACCTCAAACTCCTGGGCTGAGGTGATCCTCCTGCCTCAGCCTCCCGAATAGCTGGGAGTACAGGCATGCGCCACCACGCCTGGCTAATTTTTTCTATATATTTTAAGTTGTCCAGCTAATTTCTTTAGATTTTCTAGTAGAGACAGGATCTCACTCTTGTTCAGGCTGGTCTTGAACTCCTGAGCTCAAACGATCCTCCCGCTTTAGTCTCCCAGAAAGCTAGGATTATAGGTGTGAGCCACTGCGCCAGGCCAGCATCAGTATTTTTAAAAAGCTCCTTAGGTGATTCTAACATGTAGCCAGGCCAAGAACCACGGGAGTGATGGCAGCTGTGAGTGGATTACACAGATGATACGGGGATTTGATGATTAGTAAAGACACCCAGACAGGGTCATGCGGCCCAGTTTGCCTCCATTACTCAGCTTATTGGTGTCGTTATACGAAGTCATAGAATCACGAGGGCAGAGTGGTTACCTGTCACTTCTATCCAAACTCTGAGTTATATTGAAACCTAGGTGGGAACAGGAATCCATAGTTGTCCCCACCATCACCTCCTTCCCCGTCCTAAGAGAGAGGGCCGTTCTGTTGTAGGATTGTCCCTGTTTACATAAAGAAGATTATTTAGGGAGGATGGTGGACTCTGTATAGGTGACAGACCCTGTGAGGGAAGGCTGGCTTGTTGGGGTATTCCAGGAGATGGAGAAGTATTTATGAGTTCCTTTAAGCCACAGCTGACCTCTCCCCCAGTTTAAAGAAAACGGTAAAACCCCCCAGGCTTAAGGGCACAAGCCCTTCTGGCAGCCAGAAATATGGGAAGAGGATGGGTAAGGCTGTGTGAGGCTAGATTCTTACCAGATAATAAACTAAAATAGACATGTCTAATAGAAATCTAATAAATGAATTAATAAAATAACTAACATAAATGTGCCTATGAATCCCCATACATCTCAGCATATAAACATATATAGGTTTATATATAGTATATTAGCAGCTTACATAATGTGGATGCGTACATGTAGATTTAAATAGAATGGTATATACATTTATTTATATAACTGCACTACCCTTGTGAGACATGGGGGTAATTATGTACCTATTTTGGATGTATTTTTGGAAAATTGTAGCTGTTTTTATATTTTGACTGAAAATTTCACCAATATTCTGATGCTTCCAAATATTATACTTAGATTTATAAAGTATGTATATATTTTCTGTTTTGTATACAGATGCTTGTTGTTATCTATATTAGCCTTTTCAGAGGGAGGTACTGAGTTTGTGTAGATAGCCAAAGTGGGCAGTGCAGACACAAATAATCTACTTTGGGGCTTAGATCATGGGAATTTGCTAATGATGTCAGTCTAGTTCTAAAATCTTCACTTATTTGGTTCTGTATAGATATGGCCCCTAATAATTTGAGCCACTTGAGTGCATTTCATTTGCCTTTGAAGATGCACGTGTGTAGTGAATAGCTGGGAGGACCTTTGGGTCCATTTTGGCTTATCTGCGCCTTTGGAGGGAGGAAGGATGGAAAACTATCCAAGAAATAGCTAACAAAAACAATTTTAATTTGGCTTTATAATGAAGCTAGAATCTCAATCTCTCTCTCTTTATCCTCTTCTCACACCCAGGCACACCTGCACACACACACAGGTGCACATACACACACACACATGCACTCTCTTGCTCTTTTGTCAAACTGACCCTAATTTCTTTCTGGGCTTGACTGACAGCAGCTTGATGATCCATGAAGGGGAGGAAGTGGTGGACCTAAGCAATCCCCAGGGACAGGACAGAGTAGCACAGGATATCTGTATATGTAGGCACATGCTAAATATGTAGAGCTATGCTTTTGTCCCAAAAGCTCTTGACTAAGAAATTGTTTACAAACCACTATACAATCCTTAACTAATTTCTATGACATTTCTGCTTATCTGGAAATACAGTTTGATTCTGTATCTGAAACTGGAACAGATACTGGAACTGTGTCTCCCCATACTGCCTCCCAGAGCTGGGGCGCAGGGTTACACGGTGGACGATGCAGGGCGGGAAGGAAGCCATCCACTACCATTTTCCTGTCCTCCGTGGATACTTTGGGCTCAGCCAACTGCAGAGGCTCCCAAGACTCTGCTTTACAGGTCCATTTGTGATGATTTTTTATGAAAAAGAATATAGATGCGTTTTAATAAGATTCCTTTCTCTCTGGGCTGGTTCTATAACAACTTAGCTTTAAATATGCATCTCATTCTCCTGTTTCTCTTAACTTGTTGGCAAGACCAAAATGAGGCATATGAGGAGACAAAAACAGTCTGGCTTTGGAAAAAGACAACCCTGTCCAAACCCAAGATTGACAACTCGTGGATGAAATAAAAAAAGAGAGAGTTTTCTGGATTGTTCCATCTTAGAAATCCTGTTTTAATAAATACACACAACCTGAAATCAACTTTGTTGTTTTTCTTGAATCCAAATCTCCACTTTGGTATGAGTGTGTAGGAAGAGGGAATAGAATTGCTCTGTGAGTTTCATAGATGTTGCTCCATTTCACCCACACCACTGGTGGTGCCATTAATCACAGCGTGGACACATCAGCTTTCCAGTTTTCATCTAGGATATGTATGGTCATCTATTATGTAGGTTTGTGCCAGCAGAATGAAGTGGGGCAAGGAGGATTGGAGTAGCTACTCACTCATTCAGTAAAGGTTTATTGAGCCCCTACAATGTGCCAGACACTGTGTTAGGTTCTGGCGTGGCAGAGAACAAGATGCTTGCCTACAAGGTACTACAATATTAGTGAAAGAAACCAACATATCAACAGGTAAGTATAATGTAATGTGTTAAGTGTAGTAATAGAAATAACACACAAGGTATTATGAAAGCAGAAAGGGGCAGAACTTAACCCACTCTTTGGGGTGGGGAGTGGAGGTGGAGGGTTAGGGTGAATTCTCAAGAAGTAGCAGATGATGAGAGCAGGAACTTTATTTTATTCACCTTTATATCTCCTAACCATAATGCCATGTTTGTTGGATGCATCGATCAAGGATTTATTAAATCTCTTGAAATACAGTGGAGAAAGCATTGTAATAGGAGTCAGGATGTCTGGGTTCTGGCCCAGGCTCTGTAAATTTGTGACTTGGCCATGTCTCTGCTTGTCAAGATGAAATTAGGGGAAGATCCTGGACCAATACCTGGCCTCTACTTCCTTGTTTAAAAAAAAATATACTGTCCCTCTTTCCAATGTGTGTATAATATGTAAGAAATAAAATCAAAGTTTTCTTTCTATTATATAATCCATTCATAAAATCGTCAGCCCTCTATAATCTTGTCTTTTCCCAGTTTTCTGTGACACTTTAAAAAGTATTTTTAAGTTGTTTGGGAGAGTATTTATAACTCTGGACTGTTTTCTGCAAAAGTTAGGGCAGGTTGACTAGTGCTAAGGATGCTGGAAACTGGGAAAAAGCAAGCTGATGTTAAAGAGCCCATTTGGCTTAGTTCTGCCAGTGCTAAAAAAACCAGTTTAAAACCACCCTGCTCTTAGAGCAGTGGGCAGCAGGCAGAGCATGGGGACTGTATTGTGTTCTCCTCCATACAAGTACTGTTTGCTTCTCTGCTTGGGCTGAACAGGGAATGAGACTGGTGGCCAAAATGTGCTGACCTGGTTGGAACCAGAGAACTTGCATCCTTCTTGATCATTTTTCCTCTTCCCTTTCCTTAAAGGAAGGGAAATAAAACCTAAATGTTCTAGGTCTAATCAAACAATTCAGTGTTAAAGCCAAAGGGCCTGACCCTTCTCATAGTATCCTTTGTTCTCTGCCTCCAAAACACTAAAATTCTCATTTACCTCAGTCTTCTCTCTTGTAAAATGGGTATAGTAATTGCTGCCCTACTTACTATTTAATATACTTTCCTTTTATAGCATTTATAATTTATGTTGGACTAATGTCTGATTTCCTAACTAGATGGTCATAGTCATGAAGACAGGGGTTGTATTTGTTTTTCTCTCCATTTAATTCCCAGCATCCAGTACAGTGCTTCTACATACTAGTCACTCAATAAATACTTTTGAGTAAATGAATGAATGGTGTCATCAGAATCAAGTAAGATGAAGAATTTGAAATCACTTCAAAAAATTATAAAGGGGGAAATGTGTAAAGGATTGTTTCTCATCAACTAGATTGTAAGTTCTTTGAATTTAGGAACCAAGTCTTGTACTCTTTATTTCCCATTCAACCTAGCAAAACACTTTTCACATATTAGGCACTTTGTAAATATTTATGCTCATCACCATAGTGTTTAAAAGAAAACTATAATCCCTGTAATAAACAATCTGAAAATGAATTTAAGAAAAAAATTTCACTTACAATAGCATCAAAAATAATAAAGTACTTAGGAATAAATTTAACAAAGGAAGTCTAAAACTTATACTCTGAAAACTACAAAACACTGTTGAAAGAAATTAAAGAAGACCTAAATAAATGTAAGAACATCCCATGTTCATGGCAATACTTCCCAAATTGATCTACAGATTCAACTCAAGGCCTATCAAACCCCATCTGGCTTCTTTGCAGAAATTGATAAGCAGATCCCACAATATATTTAGAAACCCAAGAGACCCAAAAGCCAAAACAATCTGAAAAAGAAGAACATGGTTGAAGGAAGCACATTTTCTGATTTTAAAACTTACTAAAAAGCTTCAGTAATCAAAACAGTATGGTACTGGCCCAAAGATAGACATATATCCAATGGAATAGAATTGAATCCAAGAATAAACTCTCACATTTTTGGTCCATTGATTTTCAACATGAATTCTGAGACAATTCAATGAGGAAAGAATAGTCTTCAAGTAGTGCTGAACAACTGAATAGCCACGTGCAAAAGAATTAAGTTGGACTTCTATCTTACACTACATATAAAAATTAACTCAAAGACCTAAATGTAAGAGCTAAAACTATAAAACTCTTAGAAGAAAACACAGGTATAATTCTTCATGATCTTAGTTTAGGCAATGGTTTCTCAAAGGAACAATTAAAAAAGAAAACAGATGAATTGGACTTCATCAAAATTAAAACTATTTGCTTCAAAGGACACCATTGAGAAAATGAAAAGACAACTCACGGAATGGGAGAAAATATTTGCAAGTCATATATCTGATAAGAGACTTGTATCTAGAATATATAAGTAACTATTACAATTCAATAATAAATGGACAAATAGCTCAATTAAAAATGGACAAGGGATCTGAATAGACATTTCTTCAAAGAAGATATACAAATGGCCAATAAGCACATGGAAGGATGCTCAACATTATCAAGGAGATTCAAATCAAAATTACAATGAGATACCACTTTACACCCACTAGGATGGCTATAATAACAATAAAAACAAGATAATAATAAGTGTTGGTGAGAATATGAAAAAATTGGAACCCTCATACATTGCTGGTGGGAATATAAAATGATGTAACCACTTTGGAAAACAGTTTGGCAGTTCCTCAAAATGTTAAACCTAGAGATACCATATGACCCAGTAGTTCTACTTAGGTATATACCCAAGAAAAATGAAAACATGTATCTACATAAAAACTTGTATATGAATGTTCATAGAAGCATTATTCATAGTAGCTGAAAAGTGGAAACAACTCAAATGTCCAACAACTGATTATGAGCAAATAAAATGTAGAATATTCATGTGATGGAATATTATTTGGCAATAAAAAAGGACTAAAATATTGATACATGCTACAACATGGATGATCCTTGAAAACATTTTGCTAACTGAAAGTAGACAGTCATAAAAGACACGTTTTGTATGATTTCATGTATGTGAAGTGTTTGGAGTAGGTAAATCTACACTGACAGTAGTTTAGTGGTTGCCCAAGGCTAGAGGTGTTGACGGGAAATGGGGAGTAACTACTAATAGATATGGGTTTACTCTTTGGGGTGATGAAAATATTCTAATATTGATTATTCTGATGGCCGCACAACTCTGTGAATATACTAGAAACCATTGAATGGTACACTCTAAATAGGTGAATCATATGGTATGTAAATTATATCTCAATAAAGCTTTTTTATAAAAAAAGAAAATTATAATACAATACCTGCCCTTAGGGAACTTAAAAGGTAATTGGATTTTTTTTTTTTTTGGTCTCCATCTTAAAAATCCTGGTTACTCCATTTTGAAAGTTTATTTATTTTTCTATTGGCTCAGTACTGGAGTGTGGGATGAAATTTGCAGGTAGGATCTTAGAGGTGAAAAAGAGGGCAGAGACTAAGGGCAAAAGGAAATCCAAGTTGTTAGGTCTTTGGGGAAAGGCTTGGGGAGCCTGCTCACTTTCCTCGCCAATGTATTAGGTTAAGTGCTGTGTCTTCAAGCCTCCAAGCACCAATGTTTTTAATTGAGATGTCTAGTTTTGGTTGTGTTCAGAACGGAGTCAGCTCAGCCGCCTTCTTTGGGTCCAGAGACACTAGAAATATGAAACATTGACCTCCTGTCCTTCTCTAGTGTTCCACATCTGTCTGAAGATCTGGATAATTGGTGGGTGCGGAAAGGAAGCCATGAAGAACCTATGTCTGCCTAGAGAATGGAAAGGTGACAAGGAGCTGGGGAATGACTCAGAAGACTGGAGTCTAGAAACACAATGTTCTGCAAACCTCCCTAAGTATACCATGGGAAGGAACTTGGACATCTTGATGACTGATTTGACTCCGACTATGCTGCAGTTTTGATTCTAGTGTTGGTTTCCTTCCTTTCTCCAGAATCCAAATTTCAGTGACCTGAGTACCAGTCACACCCATTTGTTCTGAACAGCCCCTTTGCACAGAGCCTTTCTTGATGGAAAGAAGGTGTTTGGGTAGGTGTGGGAGGCAGAGAGATCTAGCATAAAATGAAAAAATAGAATTAGCTCTGGTCATTGGGAAACTCAGTCTGATGGAGGAAAATAACAGATTTAAGAAATAAATAATTGACAAATAGACTTTCTTTATTTGAAAAATCAAAAACTAGCTTTCTGCATGAAAAAATGTTGAGCTTCCTTTTAAAGGAAGTTCAGATCGTATATTGTTCCAAAGGAGAAGAAATTCCACCCAAGGTAGTCTGCAGGAAGTGGTTGAGGACGCATTCCCTCCACTGGGCCCCAACCACAGGAATAGGCTCTGCCCCAGAGCTGGTTAACCGTGGCCCTGTGTCTGCATGTCCTGAGTGATTTGATGTCACTAGCTAAAGTCCAGTTAAGGGCCAACTGGGGGATACTATGATGTAGCGTTTTGGTTTAGGTCTTCACTGGAGATTTCAGTGTTTGTAGCTGCCTTTAAGGGGAGTAGAAGTAAGAGAGTTAAGAGCCCTTGCTGTCATGTGGGTTACCCCACACCAAAACAGACTTGTGTTCTGCTCTCTGGCCAGCCTTCTTCTCTGCTTGTCTTATCCTAACTTGCCTAATTGATACCTTGGTCGATGGTGTCATTAACAATGCTTGAATAATAGCCTGACCGGCTGATTTCAAAATGAGAGACGTGATTAATATGTAGGAAATCCAGCCGGGGGGAGCAGGAAAGGGGATGTCCCAGGAAATTAAAAAATGGGGGAGAGGTCCTTTTGTGCCCCCTTACTGCCTGTCCACTGCTTTTGGCAGAAGGAAGAAGGTGGGGATAGGAGTCTGGTTTCCAGCTCCTTGGTTTGCTGCTCTGGCTCCATGTTCCCTCCCCTACCTCCCCCAACAGCACACGTTCTGACACCTACAAGCTAGTTACGTGATGATGGCCTATATTTTTATCTTTTTTATGAGCATCAAACACACATCGTCTTGCAAGCACATGTGTTTTTTCCCCTATTGACGTGTGAGTGCCTTTGATGGTAATTTATTGTAGGGTTGAGCAGCCAGGTCTTAATTGTACCCTAAAATTGCTTACCATTTTGATGCCTCCAAATCATCCCAAAATGTACCTTTTTCCTACAGGAGGGTGTGGGGCAATCCCCTTTTTACTGTCTTCTGTGGTGGAATGTGAAGCTTAGAGAGAACATGAGGGAAAGATTTCCTAGCTGGGTTTCAGGGACGCCATGGTCCCCAGCTTCTAATTGCAGTTGGGCTGTGTGAAAGTTTTGCTCGACTCAGCAAGATTAAACTTGTTTTTTCCCTCACGGTTTGGGCTCAACATGGCTTCACTGGTTGCTCAGATGGTCAATGAGCAGTTTCTACTCCACCATCCAGACTTTTGGGGAAATTTCCATTGTGGCCACTTGTGTCTGTGAATCTAGATGGGATTAGAAATGAGAATGTTGTGAATAAACCTAGGGAGTCTGGGCTAGGAGAGGCATCTGCCCCAAAGCATATTATGCCTTCTGAAGTCATTCTGGAATAACCTCTACTTCCACATCTGGCCACTCCCTCCCCTGGCTTAGGTAGAATTCAACATTCCCTACAGGATATCCACAGGGGAACATAGAAAGAGGAGGGTGAGGAGTGGAATACTAAGAATGTAAGTTGAGCCCAAGCAGAATTTACTTTTTAATTATAATTTGAATTTGAGCCCAATAGGCCCCTCTGCCTTGGCCTCACTCTGTCCCTCAGTACAATAGAGAGCATCATACCTTAGAACACTCACATTCATTACAGGAGGATGAGTCAATGTTCCAGAACAACTAGGAATGTAACCAAGTGTCATGAAAATATAAGGGGAGTACGGAGACTGAAATTCCTGCCTCTCTTTCTGGAGTGCCCCGTGTTGGCCCAGGCTGCCCAGGAAATGGGTCTACCTACCGCCTGTCCTTGTTCGAGCTGGCTACACTCTCCATTCCAGCTGAGTTCGTTTGTTCTGTCTTTCACACACGATGTTCATCACACGTGCTTGCTCGTACTTGCCTCCAAACATTTACATAGGCCAGTTTCCTCCTCTCCCAACTCTAGGTACTGTTTCTCTGTCCTTCCTGTTCAACCCTGTCTACTTCTTTTTCTGGACCTGGTCTTAAACTCACTTGCACCAGAAAAACTTCCTTAATTAGCCTTATTTGGCTCCTAGAACTCCATTATTCAATGATTCCTCAACATTATATTATTTGCAATTATCTCTGTGACCTACTGTTTGCCTATGTCCATGAAGGCACTTTGTGCATCCGTCCAAATGAACCTCCTGACTGAGAACAAAGGTATCACCATCACCTTCTTAAGCTGATAAAAATCTCTCTTCTGTTAAAGGCCTTCTCAAGAGAGAGACTTTATATTCTTCCTTGGTCTCCCCTACCTCTTTTTTTTTTTTTTTTTTT
>VBSM01002616.1:17141999-17171209 GCA_008086735.1 Cheirogaleus medius | reverse complement strand
ACAGAGTCTCACTCTGTTGCTCTGGGTATAGTTCAGTGGCATCATTATAGCTCACTGCAACCTCCAACTCCTAGGCTCAAGCAATCCTCCTGCCTTAGCCTCCCAAGTAGCTGGGACTATAGGCACATACCACCACACCCAGCAAATTTTTCTATTTTTAGTAGAGACAGGGTCTCACTCTTGTTCAAGCTGGTGTCGAACTCCTGAGCTCAAGCAATCCTCCCACCTCAGCTTCCCATAGTGCTAGGATTACAGGTGTGAGCCACCGCACTCAGCCTGGTCTCTCATTTTTATGTCCATGGCAGTGGAGTTGTACATATGCAAATGAACTTGATAAAGACATTATGGAGCTTCCATGATGGAGTTTGTGAAATCTGATTTTCCTTATGATAACTAGATGATTGTTGGTTCTCAAACTTCAGAAAATAATCCAGTTATCTGGAAATTTCAAAGAAATATGGCACATATTAATTACTTCATTCTCCATTACACAGAGAATAAAATCGGAATTCTGTTGCTTGGTCTTCAGAGCCCTCCATGGTGACATTACCTATATTCACACCTACACTCCTTTACATAACCCACACTACTACCTTATGGGTCCACTTGAGGTTCTTGAACTTGTTCTATGCTCTTCTGCCTCCAGACCTTTGCACATGCTATTCTTTCTGTCTGGAATGCCACTCCTTTCCTCGTCAACCTATTAAGGTCTGATCCTTCATTTGAAGCCCAGCTTAAAATTTTCCCCAAGAATACTTCCTAGATCTCTCTAGTGAGAATTATTTCTGTCTCTCCCCCAGCTGTAGTCACATTATTTAAGCCTCTATTATGATACTATTTTGTACTAGAATAACTTATATATGTATTTGTCTCTTTGGCTATCTTGTAGATTTTTGGAAGATGGAGATTATATATTTTTAAACTATATATCCCTTTATATCCCTGGGCTTAGAATAATACTTTGCACAAGATGTGCTCAACAAATACAAATTAATTTGGATAACAGAGCCAGGTTTTTTTGTTTATTTAGTTCTTACAGTTGCTTCTTTAACCATGTCACCATCTTGCTCTGTCCAAATCAGTCTTTGGGGAATTCTCCACCTCTATCTATGGTAAGACTAGAGCATCTATCTACAGTAATATAAATTAGACTGAAGTTGAAACTAACAGGTCTGAGAAACAACTCAATGATCCTGAAAACAGATCCATCCCTGGAAACTTTTTGGACTGATTTGAGATCAGCTTTCCTGCTTGGCAAAGGATATTTGAAGGGATGTCTGTGCAGGTCCACTCGGAGAAACCAGGATCAAGGAAGAGGCAGCTGAAGATGTGAAGAAATTGATTTCTGGGAACAGGATCAGTTTAAGGATTTTGTATTTCAGCAAAAAGGGCAATTTATTTTGCTTAAAGATATCCATTTCACTCTTGGCTCCAAGCGTGTTGCTTTACGCTACAATAGCGTCACTGACAGCGCTTTTCCTGTCGGGTGCCTGAGGAAGGGCTGACAGCTCTGCTCCCATTTGCTCACTGGTAGGAGGTGAAGAAACGAATGTTTGTTGAGTGCTTATATTCCATATACATAAGAAAAGACAAATCTAAACCTCCTAGATGTCTTACCAATTTTTGCCATCAGCTACTCACTCCCCCACCAGCTCAGTTTCACTGACTCCCACCAAAGCCTTTTCATTCTGACATAAACTGTTTAATTACTCCTCTTGTCCATAGTTAACCTCCCTCATGTCTGAGGGCCCACACGGCTGATTTCTTCAGTCGTACTCCTCTGTGCTCAATCCCGTAGCTTCCTTCTTGCCAAACGCTGGTCTGTTATCTCCTCTTCCTCCTCCAGAAAGTCTTCCCTGACTAGCTTCCAGAAATGCCCTTAACCCTCATCCTCTCCAGCATTGATCCTCGGTGATTATCTGCATCATGTTTTCCATCTTGCCGGGGACTTCCCCATAGTGACATTACTTTTCTTATTAACTCTGTGTCTATCCCTGTGGCTTCTAGTTCCTCCAGTCAGAGAAATCATGGATTTTTCTTGCTTGGAAAATCAACCAACTTTAGCAACTTTACTGGAGTAAAGAAGTAATCTCAATTAGTTGGAGTCAATAAGGGAAGACTCTTTGCAGGAAAAGGTTTGAACTGGATTTTATGGGAGACTGTGGGAAGAGAAATGGGTTTGGTGAAGAGATTGGGGTGCAATTGGTGGAGGACCTAGATGACCAACCTAGGATGTGTCTTCCTAGGTGAAGAAAGGGCATAAACAATTTCAGGAGGGCTAACATTTTTTTCTTCCATTTAGCTTTTGAGAAAAAAAGGATTAAGGTTTTTGGGACTCTGACTACTATCTGACCAAGGTGCTCCACTAATATGAGGTAAAGCACAAAGACCAATTATAATGTAAGGCTAATGTCTAGCTTTTTCTAAAATATTGTTTAATTTTCAGCTGTAATTATTCATCCGAGTGGACGCCACGGTTCATTTTGCTTGGTTCTATTCTGGGATTATAGAATGACCCGTGGAAGTTAACTCACCAGCCACCTGCCTCTTGTGTCCTTCAGTCTACCCACTTTTCCTCTGTAACAAGGTTTCATGGTAAAGCAAAGAAACTTTCACACCTGCCGTCTGATCATTGGCCTTTACCTTTCTGGAGTGACCATACTTGAGGGAAGGAAACCGCCTAGAAACTGCTTTTGGGTTTTCCCAGCCTACTATAAGGAGGTTTTCCAAATCTGGGTTATGCAAACTGACCACAGAGAAGGACAGTCCCAGCTCTAGCTTCCCACATTTTTATGATACTCCGACCTTGGATCTGTGCTGGAATTTCCTTTGAAGCAGAAGGAAGAGGTAGTCACTTTCCATATAGACTGTTTAAACATGAATGAAGGGGAAAATATTATAGTGTATCTACCTCTTCCTTTTGGTGTATTTAGATTTAAAAGATAAAACACGAAGAAAGGAAGTAAATTTTGTAGAGAAAGAAGGAATAGAATTACCAAAGAAGAACTTCCCAATGGAGTGGTTTATTGAGCTGATTGAAGGAAAGTGTGTAGTCCCTTTAGCTGAGGAGCTAGAAGAGCGGGGTTCATTAACAATTGCCTGCAGATTTCGGAGACAGTGGGATGGAGGAGAAGACCTCCAAAGCTCTGTCTTCAGGCCTAAGACTCAGTGATTTCAGAGGAGGACACAGAGAGAGGAAACCAGGCTGAGTTGAACCCATCTTTTTAGGCCTCTCTTCTCTATGGCTGCATGCACCTCTGGTCCCTCAGAAAGATCTCTGGGGGCCTTTGACTTCAGAGATCAATGGCTTTGAGGAAGCGAAGATGAAGTTTATTCAACCTAAATGTGCAAATGGAATTTTGTGACCAATTTTGATATGAGTTTTATATCTAGATGGATAGCCAAAGGTGAATTTTCATACTGGCATAGGATCAGCTCTTTATTCCTGACTTGGTGGATTATCCACTTTTTGGATCTTTGCAGACTCCACACTTCTATTGCCTTGACTTTGACACGAACACTGAGTCAGAAAGGGATAGACACAGAGGGCACATTTGTATGTGTGCGTCTATGAGTGACTTCGTGCAGGTATCCAAAGGTAAAGTAATGTGAATTTATTTCATTTTCCTTTGTAACACTAATTACATTTGTGAATTTGTTTAATGGTGGCCTCTACCACTAGACAGTGAGCTACATGCAAGGCTTATGTCTGTTTTGTGCACCATTGTATACTCACCACTTAGCACAGGACTTGGCGCATGGTAGGTCCTCAAGAACTGGAAACATTTAATATGCCTCTGCTCTCACCCACTTGGTTAATGGGAAGTGCGTCCTTCTTAGCTGGGAGGATGATATGCCATGGCAAATGGAGGAATCAGAGATGAGCCACAGAGCCTGTGATCTGATCTCCCCCATGAGGCTGGCAGCCCTAGGGTAGATTCCTTATTGACTGTCCTCTTCCCATCACTGGCAGCATCTTATCATAATACCTGGGGCACGGGCCAGGGAGTAATCCAGAGCCGGGGATGGGAGGAGGTGAATCCTGGCTATCAGGATAGACATCTTATTCCAGCTGCAGTTGTCCTAGATGTGGCAGGGTTCCCAGCCCACTGACCTGCAGGGCACAGTAGGGGTTAGTAGCATGAGTCAGAGAGGAATGTGGGGCCGGTTGTTTGGGAGTTTCACTCTGTGGGGAGAAGCTGGTTCCCCGTGCCTATCAGTTTTCTAATGGCATCTCCAGGGACAGAGCCTGGAAACAATTACTTGCAGAAGGCAGACTGAGCACCCACATTCTTTTGAATCCCCCAGGATGTTGGCAGGAGAAGAATTTCAATAGATTTTAACAGGTACAAGAAAATTCATAGACCATAACAGTATCATAGAATATTTTAACAGAGCGGAAATTTGAGAGATCCTCTTATCCATACTTCTGCCTCCATCCTAGATAAATAAAAATCTCTCCCTCTTGAAGATTTTCTGAAAGTGAGAGCTTTCCACTGTCAGATCTAGTCTAATCTAGCCTGCAACAGGAAGGCCATGACCAGGGCAGTGGAAGTGCGGTGCAAATTCTCCAAGCTATGGTTTCCTCCTTCCTCTGGTGGGAGCGGGCAGACACACCAGGAAGACCTTCACCCCTCCCTCCCTCCCTCCATGCTCTGCTTCTTCATTTGGCCCGCGGTGGTGGGAGATGGCAGCAGGTGCAGAGAGGCCCTCATTCTTAGATCCTACTACAGAGGGGACCTATGAATCTTGTAAATATGATGACATCGGCAATGACAGACTCTTTAGCCGCCTGGTAGTCTGTAATTGAAGCCAGGAATTCAGCACACGCTCAGACACACCCAGCCTTCACCGTGGGTTCCCAGAAGTGAGTTCTTGCATAGCCACTAGGCTGGGAGGACCCTCACTTAACCAACCCTCCCTGACAAGCTCCAAGGCCTTGGAGCTGAATCCTAAATTCCCCAACTTAGCAGTAATTTTGATCCCTCTGTCTGTTTCCTCTCTGAGTAGTGTCTAAATTGTTCTTGCTAGTTCTCAGCTGCTAAACTCCCCAGCAAGATCCAAGCTCTATGGTGGTATCATGGGAAATCTTTTATTTTGGTTTAACTGAAATTTTTTTTGTTATAATCGGAGTCTAAAATTAATCAAGCCAGAAAACTTCTACACCCAGGCGAATGGGTTGGGGATTTTTCCTGCTGTTCTCCACCTCTCTCCATAATGAGGTGCTTTGTTTCTATGAACCGGCCGGATCCAGACTTCCAGACTCTATGACAAGACATTTCATCCCTCCCTCTGCCTCCAGGCAGGACTGAACTGAACTCATCCCAGACTGAAGGGTGTCTCCTTTAGACCTTGTTTCAAGATTTCCTGAATCTTTGGCATCTTTCAGTTAAAAGTGCACAGCTGGTTGTCCCTGTTGCCTAATTGTAATTTCCTTTGGCAATTCTAGCCCATTTCTTCTCATTGTGGAAAGGAAGATTCATGTCCCCCTTATGCCTTTCCAGCTAGAAGTGTCTCCATTCTTTTACAATGCTTCTCAAATGTTAGTCTGGTCTCATATCTTCCTTTTACCAGAAGAGGAAAATTGATGTTATTTGAAATATGCCCCCATTACTTGAGTATTGTTGACCGGAGCTAGTATTCCATATTGCTGTCACTGTTGTTAGTGTGCCCCCCCCATCATATCTCATCTTTTCTTTGGACTGAGAAAATATTATTTTTCTCTGCCTGGGATACCTTTCCTTCTCTCATCACTCCTCACCTTCCATTACTTCCAAACCCTGTTCCATTCTCCCTCTCTAGACCATATTTCCTTCCAATTCTTCTGAATTCCACTAGCAACAGAGAACTTCATTCAGGTGGCCTCCAGATCTGCCCTGTCTCACTGTCTCCAAATATGAAGTATGGATAAGAAAAGCCCTGGGGGGCATGCAGGGAACCAGCTGCACAGTGTAGTGGGATGTGCAGTAGTATGGAATTCAAAAACCCAGGACTTCTAATGTGGGTCTGTACCCTTGGGCAATTCGTAACCTCTCTGGTCTTTCAGTTTAATTATTTGGAGAAGGAAGTATTGACTTGTTAGGCCATCTCTAAGAATTCTTCAGCTTTAAAAATGTTATGAATTTGTGCTTTCCTCTCTTTCTTGGTCTCTTCCAATATTACAGATAGAACTCTACAAGCGGGGATACCACAGAATAGAAAAATAATGAACTAAAAGACATAATTGATAGGGAAAGAACTCTATTTTAATATGGAGGTAGTGCGGTGTCCGTAGCTGGGAATTTGTAGTGAGGACGGGGAAAGGCTGCTGCACCTCCTTGTCCTCTTGCAATCTTACGAATATTGCTGTGATGTGTTTTAAAGGGTAGAGGAGTGGCTATGGCCCAAGTCTTACATCCTCTGCACAGTGGCCATCAGGCATATCCTAAAGATATGTTTGTTCTAATGTAAAGAGGTTGCCTGCCTTCATTCAAGTCACTGAAGAAAGATCCTACATTAAGTTCTTACTCATTTCTTTCTTAGAAATTCCCAGGTCCTATGTGAATAGAAAAGAAGACTATTTCTATCCAGAACCAAAAAGTCTTCATTTTATAAATGGATCTTAAATTTCTTCTATGATATGTTGATCATTTTGCTTTGTAACAATCCCTGTAAAATAAAACGCTATAAAAGTAGTCATTTATAAGGTTATGTGGTCTCCTGTGTGTGTGTGTGTGTGTGTGTGTGTGTATGTGTGCATGAAACTCATGTGATTACCACTGTGGGCTAGAAGAGACTTAGGGAAATGTCACACTGAACATGCCACTCAACCTAAGCAGGGATAGAATCACCTTATTATTTTTTTTAATTAAATTATTTTAAGTGTTTGGATAACATAGATTTTTTTTAAAAAGCTAAAGAACTAGGAGAGAGAGAGAGAGGAGGAAAAGACTAGTATTTATTAAATACCTACTATATTTTAGGTATTGTGAAAGACTCTATATACCATATATACCTAAACATAAAGTGAAATTTTATCATCCCAAAATAATTTCTCAGAAATGAAGAAGTTGCATGATATTTGAATCCTTACAAGTTCTTACATTATAGGGTACTTTCTCAAATACTTTTTGGGGAAGACACATTAGCCTGCAAAAACAAAAAAACAAGCAACCCCTGTCCCCAGAATGAAAAAAACCCTAATCAATGCTAGTATGGATTGCTTATAGAGACCATTTGATGGGATCTTTTTTTTTTAAAGCAGACTTCAGTTTCTGGGAACATGACAGGCTAGGTTATTTGAATCAACTTTCCTGCTAAAAACAACTAGAAATTCTGGATAAAATATTTAAAACATCTTAAAAGCATCAAAGAGCCGACAAGATAGTAAGAAAATACCAGGCCAAACTCTAATGGAAAATGAAAACTCAAAGTGGTAAGTGAAGCAAAAAAGCCACTTTTAACTAGAAGATATTTGCTGATAAAAGCAAATTTGAACCCTGGTTTGGCTGCTGGCCTCAGAAGTTAAAACTCAGGGCTGGCCCAAAGTGGGGAATCTAATAGGAGACCCTCCCCACATAAAACTGAAAAATCAAAGAGTTAAGGCAAAGGTGAAATAGAAGTAAACCTATCTATCCCCTCTGCCATGTCCCTGAGGAACTACACAAAAGTTTCCTTGGTGCTGAGCAGAGCAGGAGAAAAAAGTCCAAGCCAGCCTGATTTGCAGCCCATATATATATTACCTAGTCAACGAAAACCTCAAACCTTGAATTTAGTTTAAATCGAACCCAGACTAGTATTTTCCCTACACACCTGGCAAAAGCAAAGACAAGTTCTCCTTCAGTGAAGAAATCTTCATCCTGAACCTCAAAAATCTCCACAAGTAATTTTTTAAAGGCAACGAATAAGCAAACACACAAGGGAGAGAAGGCACCATGAATGAAAATCAACAAAAACAATAGACAGCAGAAACGGATTCACAGTGACTTCAGAGATTGAAATTGCTAGGCAAATATATAGAACAAGCCTGAAAACAGATGCAGGGAATATAAAAAGTGATCTAGTGGATTTGAAACAGAACCAAGTAGGCTGATTCTAACAGCATATTGGACCCAGTTGAAGAGAGAATTAGTAAACTAGAAGATAGGGCAGAAGAAATCCAGAATGTAGCACAGTGAGTCAAAAACATGAAAAATATGGAAGAGAGTTGAGAGATATGGAAAATAGAGTAGAAGACCTATACTGCAAAATAATTAAAGTTCCAAAACAAAAAAGAGAAAGAATAGAGCAGAGACAATATTTGAAGAAATAATTTTTGAGAACTTTCTAAAACTGATTAAAGACACTAAGAAACCCAATGAATTCCAAGAAAAAAATCCACACCTAACGTGTTAGTGAAACTGCAGAACATGAAATATGAAGAAAAAATAAGGAGCCAGATAAGAAACTTTCTGCTTCTGGCCACAAAGAAGTAACTGATATGGAACTTGTCCCTACAACATAAACAACTAGAAAAAAAAAATATATATATATATATATATGTATATACAAATCTGTTTTCAGACACTGAAACAAGAGTCAGTGTAGGACTGTGGTCCCTGAGAGACAGAAAACAAACAAGGTGAACCCTATAATAGTCCTGGTTTTCAACCTGGAGGTATTTTTTAAATAGCAACAGACAGAGGGGTCATCAAGCAGAATATGGTGGTCTTTCTATGTTGAAGAGATAGAAATTAGAGTTCAGGAAAGCTGAGGCAGCTAGAACTTGTGGGCCAGAATACTTGAGAGGAGGTAGCTATGCAGAGAAAGAGCTCCAAAAGTCTGCATAGAGCCTCCTGGAATCTTTGGCTGACTACTAATCTGTGCATGGATAGGAGAAAACTTCATCATGCTGAGCAAAGAACAATAGAAAGTAAACATAAGCTGAACAATTTCCAAAGTTTACACAGAAGTAGGGTGCATTCAAATACTATCCACCCAGAGAAGATAGACATTATTGAACATTTGTAGTAATCAATAGGGACCTCGGAAAGGTGATAGTTTAATATTAAGGCTAAATTAGCCCAGACTTACCCCTAACAAAGCCTAAAATCAAGCCTCAAAAAGATAAATCTCGTCTCTAAGAAACTTAATGTTTGCCAAAACAAACTTCAACACTTTTTAAAGAAAGACAGAAAAATTTAAACACTTAACAATGTAACATCAATAATGTGAAAATTCAATAAGAAAATTATCAGACATGCAGAAAAAAAAAAAAGGCAGCAAATTGTGATCCATAAACAGAAGGAAAATCAGTCAAGAGAAGCAGCTCTAGAAATGACATAGATGATGGAATCGGTAGACAATAACCTTAAAATAGTAATCATAAATGTGTGTAAGGATTTAAGGGAAGATGGAACATAAAGAGGGCAGAAGAAAAATATTTTTTTACATGGGTTTTCTCAAACTTAAAATATAATATCTGAAGTGGAAAATTTACCAAATGGGCTTAATAGCAGATTTGACATTGCAGAAGAAAAGATAAGTGAGCTCAAAGACACAGAGAGAAACTTTATGAACTGAAGCACAGAGAGAAAAAAATGCCAAAACAAACAAACAAACAAAAAAAGAGCATCAGTGACCAGTGAGATAATATCAAGTAGATTAATATTCATGTAATGGGATTATTAAAAACTTGATGAAATAATGGCTAATTTCCTTTCAATTTAATACAAATTATAAACTTACAGATTTAAGAAGCTCAATGACCCCAAGCTGTCTAAACATCAAGACAATTACACCAAGTTACATCATAATTGAATTGCTGAAAAATTTAAAAGTAGCCAGAGAAAACATGTTACAGATAAGGGAACAAAGATAAGAAGTGTAAGAGATGTTTTGTCAGACTCAGCGTAAGCCCGGAGACATTGGAAAAACACTTTGAAGATATTGAAAGAAAAATATGTGCCAACCTGGAATTCTATTTTCAGTTCAGATATTTTTTCAAAATAAAGATGTAATAAAGACTTTTTTCCAGACAAACAGAATTGAATGAATTTTGAGTGTTCAACAAAGATTTTTTTAGAATGAAGGAAAACAATACTGGATGGAAACTTGGGCCTACAAGAGGTCCAGAAATGGTAAATATGTGGTTAAAGACTTTCCTGTTTTAAAATTTTCTTTAAAAGATAACTAGCTGTTTAAAGCAAAAATAATAACAATGTATTGTGGGGCTTATAACATACATAGAAGTAAAGTTAGAATAATAACACAAAGGAAATGGAAGTAAACTGTTGTCCTTACATTGCAAGTGTTTGAATATAGACTTTGATAGTTAAACATGTATATTATAGACTGTAGAGCAACCAATAAAATCATGAAATGAAAAGATATAGCTATTAAGTCAGCATGAAGATAAAAATGAAATCGTAAAACTTAATTAATCTGAAATAGGAAAGAGAAAACAAAGAACAGATGGGATGAATAGACTTAATCTAAACTATATTGATAATTACATTAAATATAAATGGTCTAAACATTCCAATAAAAACTTAGAAATTGTCAGATAGAACAAGAAAGCATGATCAAACAATATACTATTTATAGGAAAAGCATTTTAAATATAGAGATAGTTAGGTTTAAAGTAAAAGGGTGAAAAAAGATGTAGCATGCAAACACAAATAATAAGAAAGCTGGAGGTGCTATATTAATCTCAGACAAAGTAGAATTCAGTACATGGAATGATAAAAGAGATAAAAAGGGACATTTTATAATGATAAAAGATTCATATCATCAAAAGGACATAATAATAAATAGTTGGCAAATTACAGAGCATCAAAATACATGAAGTAATAACTACCCTAACTGTAAAGAAATAGATAAATCAATGATTACAACTGAAGATTTTAAACTCTCTTCTCTCAGGACTTGATAGGATGAGTGGTCAGAATATCAGTAAGGACATAGAAGGTTTGAACAACATAACTAACCAACATGACCTAATTGTCCTTTATGGAACGTTACTCACAGTGACTGAAGAACAAATGTTATTTTCAAGTACATGTGGAGCATTCACCAAGGTAGACCATTGTGCTGGACCATAAAACAAGTCTCACTAAATTTGAAAGGATTAAAATCAATCAGAGTATGTGCTATGACAACATAATTAGATTAAAAACCTAACAAAAAGTGTATCTGAAAAATCCTTATATTTTAGAAAATTAAATATATAATATTTCTAAATAATCTATGAAACAAATCATAAGATGAAATAGAAAATACTTCCACTGGAGGAGGAGGAGGATAAAATTTTTTAAAAATTAAAAATTAAAAAAAAAAGAAAATACTTCAACTGTTAGGAAATGAAATGCCATATATTAAAGTTTGTAGAATGTAGCTACAGTATTACATAAAGGGAAACCTATATCTGTAAATGCGTATATTAGAAAAGATGGAATATCTCAAATCAATGATCTAAGATTGCATTTTAGAGACCTGTAAAAGGAAGAGCAAAATAAATCTAAACTAAGCAGAAAGATGAAAAAATAAAGATTAGAGTGGAAATCAATGAAATTGAAAACAAACAATAGAGAAAATCGATTCCAAAGTGGTATTGCTAAATAAACTAATAAAATTGATAAACCTCTGGTTAGACTGATTATGAAAAACAGAGAAGATACAGATTACAAATATCAGGAATAAAAAAGGAGACACGGCAAATTCAACAGATTTTAAAGGCTAATAAGAGGCTTTTATAAACAACTTTATGTCAACAAATTTAACAACTTAGAGACAACTTAGATATGGGTAAATTTTTGAAAGACACAAGTTACCAAAACTGACACATGAGTACAAAACGTGAACAACCCTAGCTCTGTTAAAGAAACTGCATATATAATTTAAAAACCTTCCCTTGAAGAAAACACCAAATCCAGATGGCTCCACTGGGAAATTCTATCAAACACTGAATGAAGAAATAATAACAGCCCTGCAGAGTTCAGAAAATAGAAGAGGAGGAAACACTTTCTAATTCATTTTATGGCACCAAAATCACCCTGACATCAAATGGTCATGCTTGAGGCTCTGCCTCGAGGGGGGAGGGGGGGCGTGGGCAATATACATAACCGTAATATTTGTACCCCCATAATATGCTGAAATAAATAAAAAAAATAAATAAAAAATAAAGAGCAGAAAAAAAAACATACAAAGACATTATAAGAAAAGAAACCTATAAGGCAATGTCCCTCATAAACATAGATATTAAAAATTTTAACAAAATAACCAGTAAAGCCAGTTTATCATCTGAACATCAATCAATGTATTTTACCATACAAATAAAAAAAAAATAGAAAAACTATGTGATCACCTCAGCAGATTCAGAATAAACATTTGACAAAATTCAACACTAATAATTCTCAACAAACTTGAAATGGAAGGAAGCTTTCTCAATCTGATAAAGGGCATCTATGGAAATTCTACACCTAACATCATATTTAGTTGTGAACAATTTCCCCCTAAGATCAGGAACAAGGTAAATATGTCCACTCTTACCAGTTTTGTTGAGCATTATACAGAAGGTCCTAGCCTGTGCACTAGGGCAAGAAAAAGAAAGAAAAAGCATTGGAAAGAAAAAAGTAAAACTGTTTTTACTTGTAGGTAACATGATTGTGTATATGTAAAATCCTGAGGAATCTAGAAAAAAACTATTAGAAATAACAAATAAATTTAGATATGTTTCAAGATATAATGTCAGCATATGAAGAAAATCAATTATATTTCCATATATTAGTTATGAACAATTAGAAAATAAGTTTAAAACTACTGTCTATAATATCATTTTTAAAAACCTATGAAATACTCAAGAATAAATCTGACAAAATATGTTCAGGACCTAAACACTGAAAACTACAAAACATACATGAAGAAATTAAAGAAGACCTCAATAAATGGAGAGATATAACATATTTATAAATTGGAAGATTCAATTTTGTTAACATGTTAACTCTCCCCAATTGGGTTTTTAAAGAAACTGAATTTAGATTCAGTGCAATTTTAACTTAATTTTGTAGATTTTAGAAATCTACAAGCTGATTCTAAAATTCATGCAAATAACCTAGAATAGCCAAAATGATTTTGAAAAAGAATAGCTGGAGGACTTACCTGAATTTAAGTTTTATTATAAAACTGTAGTAAACAAGCAAGGTATAGTGGCTCATGCCTGTATTCTCAGGACTTTGGGAGGCTGAGGCAGGAGAATCACTTGAGCCCAGGAGTTCAAGACCAGCCTGGGCAATGGCAAGATGCCTGTCTCTACAAAAATAAGAAAATTAGCTGGGCATGGAGGTGTGCCCCTGTAGTCTCAGTTATTTCAGAGGCTGAGGCAGGAGGATTGCTTGCGCCCAGGAGTTGGAGGCTGCAGTGAGATATGTTGATGCCACTGCACTCTAGCCTGGGCAACAGAGTGAGACCCTATCTCAAAAAAAACCCCAAAAAAACCAAAAAAGCAAACCAAACCAAAAAAAAACCTGTGGTAAACAAAACAGTGTAATATTGATATAAAGATAGACAGTGAAGCAGAAAAGAAAGACCAGAAATAGACCCACATATTTGGTCAATTGATTTTTTTTTCAATTTTTTATTGCTTTAAAATACATATAACATAAAATTTACCATCTTAACTATTTATAAGTGTACAGTTCAATGATATTAAATACATTCATAATATTGTGCAACCACCACCATCATTAATCTCCATAACTCCTTTCATCTTGTAAAACTGTAACTCTGTACCCATTAAGCAATAATTCCTCATTTTTTTCCTCCCCACAGTCCCTGACAACCACCATTCTACTGTCTACCTCTATGATTTTGTTAGTCAATTGATTCTGGATAAAGGTGTCAAGGTAATTCATGCAGGAAAGGATACTCTTATAACTAATTGTGCTGGCACAATTGGGTATCCATTGCAAAACAAAACAAAACAAAACCTTAACCCTTACCTCACATCCTACACAATAATTAGTTTGCAATGGAGCTGAGATTTTCCTAGAACATAAGAGGACATCTTTGTAATGTTGGGGTAGGTAAAGATTTCTTAGATAAGACACAAAAATCATGATCCATAAAATGTTTTTTTTTGAGACAGAGTCTCACTCTGTTGCCTGGGCTAGAGTGCCGTGGCATCAGCCTAGCTCACAGCAACCTCAAACTCCTAGGCTCAAGTAATCCTCCTGCCTTAGCCTCCTGAGTAGCTGGGACTACAGGCATGCGCCACCATGCCCGGCTAATGTTTTCTATATATTTTTAGTTGGCCAATTAATTTCTTTCTATTTTTTTTTAGTAGAGACGGGGGTCTCACTCTTGCTCAGGCTGGTTTCGAACTCTTGACCTTGAGCTATCCACCCGACTCAGCCTCCCAGAGTGCTAGGATTACAGGTGTGAGCCACCATGCCCGGCTGATCCATACAATTTTAAAAATGTGAATTTGATTTTGAAATTAAAAACCTTCGCTCTTTGAAAGACACTGTTAAGCAAATGAAAAGATAATACAAGACCATGAGAAAAGATTCACAGTTACATATATCTGACAAAGAACAGTCCTTTGTATAGGCAAAGAACTCTTACAACTCAATAATAACAAGGCAAACTAATTTAAAGATGGACAAAGGATGTGAACAGACTTCACAAAAAAAGATGAATGGTCAAGAAATGCATGAAAAATTGCTCACCATCTTTAGTCATCAGGGAAATGCAAATTAAAATCACAGTAACATTACACAGCACACCACTAGAATGGCTCGAAATAAAAAGATTGACAATACCACATGTTGGTAAAGGTGTGGAGCAACTGGAACCCTTACACACTGCTGGCGGAAATGAAAAATGGTAAAACCACTTTGGAAAACAAGTTTAGCAGTTTCCTATTAAGTTAAACGTACATTTATCATAAAAATCCAGCAATTGCATTCCTAGGTATTTACCCGAGATGAATGAACACATATGTTCCCACAAGGACTTGTACGCAAATGTTCATAACAACCTTATTCATAAAAGCTAAAAACTGGAGATAACCCAAGTGTCCATCAACTGGTGAATGGATATACAAATTGGGGTATGTATTAACATATACAATAGGATATTTCTCAGCAATAAAAAAGAAAAAACTACCACAAACAACTTTAGAATACTGAAGAGCATATATTCATATTTGAGTTTCCTCATGCCTTTTATATGTTATTCTACTAGAGTTATCTTTTTCCTTTTATTCACATGAGTGTTTTATATAGTCTAGGTAATTGCTATTAGGAGAATGGTCCATGACCAGCAATATTGGCAGTACCTGGAGCTTATAAGAAATGCAGAATCTCAGGTCCTGCCCCAACTCCTCTAAGTCAGGATCCGCTTTTAAACGAGCTCTCCAGGTGTTTCATATGTACACTGAAGTTTGAGAAGTACTGGTCTAGGTATTTGGTCTTTTGTCAAATTTAAATATTACAAGTAGGTTTTCCCAATGTACCATCTTTCTGTTAATTTTCCTTATGTGTTCCTCATGCTCTTCAATGGAAAGAAATTCCTATTCGATGAAATAATATTTATCAATTTTTTTGTTTTTCATCTTTCCTGCTTTCTATGTGATAGATGAAATTTTCAGAAATGCTTATAGCTTTGTATCCATATTCACGTTATTTACCCATTTTAATTTTTTAAATGTATCATTATCTCAGATCCTAACAGGACAATTCTTTAGCATCGTTGGGTTTCTTTTTCTGTAGCTCATTCCTCTACCACATTGATATCTTCTAGATTATCAGTTTATAGTTTCATGGGTATACCTTTTTTTTGTTTAATCCTGCCTTTTTTTACAATAAACTTTATCAAAATATTTAATCACTCTTTCTTCCCAGGTTTTCTTGCAGTATTATTTGTTTCTCTTCTTATTTGAGTACTTTTTCTAATACTCTTTTAATATGAATCTCTATATGACCAAACTTCTAAGGCCTTGCATACCTGAAAATACTTTTTTAATTTTTTTAAACATTCAGTTGATTGCTTCTAGATGAATAATGGAAGAAACAAAATGGAAACAAAAAACGAAAGCAAGGATTTGAGTATGAGAGAGGTTTCTCTGGAAGGACACTTGAAGATCTTTTTTTCCCAGCCTATCAATCAACAAGCGTTACCCCCATTGCGAGTGACCCCATACGAGGTTCCCTGCAGGTGGATACTAATGAAACATTAGGCATCAGACTTATCCTCTGAGAATGTGAAATATGGTCGGAGATCTAGGATGCATGAGAATGAAATAAGCCGAGATAACTACATGGATCCAGCAAGCCCAGTAGAGACTAACGCATCCAGCTGCTCATCAGCCCTGAAGTAGCCCAAATTTAATGTGTTTAAAAGAAGGCGGTCCTCCACTTCCTCTAAACCTGCTTGTTCTTTTGCAGTCCTTATTTCAGCTGGAGGCATCCAGCTCTGCCAGAAACCTGGTCATCATTCAGGACCCCTTCTTCTCTCTTCCATCCCCTCTCCACTATTATTTAAGGGACAAAATACTATTGGTTTTAACTCTTAAATATTTCTAAAATCTACCTGTAGGGGAGACAGCCTGACGGGACAGCAATCCAGGGTGAGAGTACTCTAACTTAGATACCCACTCACATTCCTTTTTCAGGTGAGTGAAATACAATGACTGCCAGCCTAACAAATAAAACCGGGAACTTGTCTACACCCTTTCATCTGCAGGAAATGGACATAGGCTACTGAAGATTGCTGTGCGTGTCAAACAAAACAGATAGAAAACATGGTTGAGGGACCCTACATGGTGTCAACACAGCCACGTTTTAGTGGACATAGTTAATAAGTCCTCCCATGACTTTGTATTGCATATGCCAGTCTCGGGATAGTCAGTGGCCATGGCTTTGGGAAGCAGAGAATTGGATAGATGAGCTTAATTATTCAAATAAAGTACATTTGACACCTAAATTATCTAGATAATTGTCTCCTTGTGGTCTAAGGCATCATGACCCCCATACTTCTGGAGCCACAGAAAATCTGAGAGTCATAATTGTCTGTGAGAAACTAAATAGAGTGTCTGAGGGGGCGTTTGCAGAGTAGGAAATGAAAACAGACTGTTCAAAGTGGCAAATGAGTAATGTGTTCATTGTGGCAGGCAAAAAATTAGTCCAGGCTGGGAGTGAGTCAGGGGAGCAAATTTTGGCTGGTTTCTGACAATTTTCTCACTCTATTTTTTGAACTTTGATTCATTCCCAAATAACTCTCACCCAATATTACTTCTTGTTTATTCTGTCTGTGCTCAGATAGCACCAGGGGACTCAGTCTGCACTGCATATTTGCACTTATTTATATGCTGCTTTGTAAGTGTTTTTAAGCCATTTTTTCTATGTGTATGCCATGCTCCCTGAAGTGGATTTATGTTCTTTCAGGTAGTCTCTTCCATAGTCATTTCCCCCTTTCCTCTCATTTGCATTTTACAACTCTGTTCATTTGAGGTTGTCTCATAAAAACCTTCATGTAACTTTTTAATACCTTTATCTACACATTGCCCTCTTTCTGTTTTCAAGAAAGCAATGCTACACATGCATGCAGTCAGGATATAGCAAATATACTATTAGGTTTTTGCTTTACGGATACTCTGCTTTAAGACAACATCTCAAGAACTCTTTGCTTCTAAAAGCCTGAGTTCCTTGTGTACACCCTGTGTCGTTGCCCATTGCGCACAACAAGCACAAGTTCCCACAGAGCATCGGGGACTTTGCCCTACTCTACTTGGAAACCACTTTCCCCTTCTGCACTTGGCAACTGAGCAATAACTCATGCGTCGAACCGTAGCTCAACGGTTGAAAACCTCGCTCCTCTCCCAGGCACGTATTCGCTCATCCCATCTGCTTTCCTAACACTTTTCAGAAACTTTACTAAGGCCCATGCCCACTTTATAATGTTTGTTTGTTTTCACATTTTTCTTCACCAAAATGCATATGTCAAGATCACAGCATATTCATTTTTGTAACCACATCGCCAAATACTACATCCACCACACAGAGGATACTCGTAAAATGTTGGAGAATAAATACTCAGTGGATAAGTTCTTGTGTGGAATGTTGACAATGTTGACAGTTCTCTGTTCTATAGTCCCATCCCTCTAAGGATCTTGCCTGGATTAATTCCTCCAGCTTCATTTTTCATACGCTTCTCTGCCTCAAGGATTGGTGTCTGGCCGGTCCCAGTCTGTCCTTGCCATCATCTCAAGTCCTCCATTAATTTGCAGAGCCAGAATGGGCCCAGGGGTGGTTTAAATAAGTCATTTGTTCATTTATCGGATATTTATTCCAATATTCATCTCAATATTTATCTCATATCTACGATGTGCCAGGTACTGTTTGTTCTAGGTACTGAGGTTACACCAGTTAGCAAGACAGTCAAAATCCCTGTACTCACGATGCTTATAGGTTAGTTTGAAGACTGGACTGTGAGACAGATTCAGAATGGAAAAGTGAGCCTTTGGCCTATGTTGTCTGATAAATTCAATTCGAAGCTACATAAAGTTTCATTTTTCCACTTTAATTTGGTAATTGAGTCCTATGTGCATGGGTCTTTCTGTCATCATATTTTCCAGCAAAAAACACCAACATATATGATCCCTAGTACCCCCAGGTCATGCTGTAGCTACACTTACACCGATATACACATACGACATGCAACAGTTACATAGTGTATGCAACTGCCAATCATACATTCACTCAAATATCAAACCTCCTAAGATACAAAGTATGTCACCTTCCCCTCCACTGACACATATACAGTTAGATGCATTTTCTAAATGCGTGTGCATGCAGATGCACATAGAACACACCTGTACACCTCATCTTTTCCTCTACTCTCCTTCCTTATTTCCCTAGCAAGGAGTAGAATGTAGAAATATGCTCCATTTTGTCAGGGGCAGAATCTCTTTGAAAACTATTACATACTTATATTGGACAAATTTTCAAAATGAGCTGGGCAAGCCCTGGGTGAAAGCATATTCTTTTAATTGCTAGTATTCTGTCCCCATTCTCCTGGACAAAGCAGGCCCCAGGGGCTAATTTGAGCCTGGAAACCATTTAAAGTGGTGCTGTGCTCCTAGGTGGAAAAACCAGGGCTCCCTACTAGGGAAGGACACCGAAGGAGAGGAACAGATTAGGGAAAAGATGTCCATTCTGTGCAAGGTGCAGCAGTCCTGTCATTCTCGCTACCCTTTAGGCATTGCTCCAAATCCTAGATTTTTCGAGATCAATGTGTTCTGTCTCCTGTCTCCAGGCAGAACCCTGACCTGCAGCAGGATGCAATGCATCTCATGTGAAGGGGAAGAGAAAGGAAACAAATGTTTAAAGATTATCCTCAATAGGCCAGGCCTTGGATATATTTAATTTGTTAGAATCTTAAAACAATCCAAATAGTAGATAGTACTTAACTTTATTTTGTAAATGAAGAAACCGAGGTTCAAAGACATTAAGTAACAGTGGCATTGGGCTGTGAACTCTGGCCTGACTGACTCCTACCTTATGATCTTTCTCCTCACATGCCAAGACTGACCTGCCATCTGGGACGTTTGAGCTTTTAAGTCCCCCCCCCAACATTGCAGTGGGGTTGCTCCGAGTCAGGGACAAGGGTTATGTGTATAGCCTATGTTCGTGAAACACATATACTGGCTTAAAATAAACGGGGTCTGCCACAAGACCCATATACACACATATATGTATGTGTACATATGTACACACACATCTATGCACATATTGGCAGTGGGTAGAACACTTTCACAGAGATTCTAACTTTTGTTTCTTTGTGCGTGGTGATTTATAGTTTCTAAATGCTTTCCCATCATTGAACTCCTTTGATCTTCACACCAAATCCTCTGAAGGATGCAGTCCATATCCATTTTCTGTTTAAGGAAACTACGGGTGAGCAAAATAAAGAGATCGATATTTACCAAATGAAATGATTCTAACACACACGCTCTACCAGCTCGGGACCACTCAAGGGGATATGCATTTTCTCACACATCATCTCTGTGAAACATTATTAGTTTACCCATTTTACAGATGAGGAAAAATATGAACTATGTGACAAAACATTGCATTTAGCCCTATTTTCTAACAAGCCCGACTAATTGGCATCTAAGTCATCCCAGATAGGGGGTGGGTAGTAATAAAGGCTGCCTAAAGGCTACCAAAGAGGGGAGTTGTTTCACCCAGGAAATTTTTTCCTCTGTCTAACTCAGTCCCTGCTTCTGTAGCTTCCTTCTATTTCCCTGTGGTTTTTATTTTCTTGGAAAGAATGAAGCATAGCTGCCAGTTGTCCTCTGAATAATAACTCTTCAGAGATTTGAAGCCCATTATATTGTTGAAGACAGTTATCTCCCAGTTCCCATCATTTCATATTACAGTGGACTGAACAGTTAAGCGTTCCTCAGCAGAGGCTCAAAGCCGTAATGTTAGGAAGACCACTCTTTTTCATTACCTGGATCCTGGAGATATATTTCACACGGGTCAGGTAACCTTACAAAAAGCTGCTGGCCTGCCCACCACTGGTGAGTGCGGATTTGTACGAGTCGCCATGGAGGACAGAGGCTAGCAGTCTAGATCTCAGAATCTCTCACAGCACGCCCCCTGCCTTTCGCATCCTAGCCTTCTCCCCCGGACCGAGGGCCTTCCCCTGCTTCTCTCCACAGATCTAAGTTCACTCCTTCTTCACCACCCTTCCCACCACTCCTTACAAAACACACCTGCAGAGACACACATACACACAGAATCTTGTATATATCTCTTCATTTTAATCCTTTACTTCCTGAATTGGTTTTTCCTCTATTTAGTTTCTTCACATCTTTCCAGCATTTGTCTCTGGAGCTGAGTAAAGTGCCTCCTGGTCCTGTCCTTGTCTCTCTTTGCCTCAGCCTCTGCTCCATGCGTGCTGTCCCATCTCCCTTGGGACTGAACTCTCCCTGTGGGAAGGGACTATATCTCCTCCTTCCTTTGATTTCTCCCTATTCCCTGAACACACAGTGATAATCTGAGAAGTGATGGACTGACCTGCACATCATCTGATGATCTCCAAATCAGTGAATTATTCATTTTTTTAAAAGTTTTATTTTGTTTTTAATTGATATCTAATAATTGTACATATTTATGGGGTATAGGGTGATGTTTCAGTACATGTAATAATCAAATCAGGGTAATTAGCATATTCATCACCTCAAACATTTATCAGTTCTTTATGGTGAGAACATTCAAAATCCTCTTTCCTAGCTACTTTGGAATGATTTCTTAAATTCTTAGGGTCTTGCTCCAATTTTGGATATGAATTCAGCATTTGTTAAGAACAATTTTTCCTGCTTGTGATATTAGCTCAGGGTGAGATAGGGAAAGTGTAAGAGTAAAAAAGATATGATTCTGGGGATGAACACAATTTCTTGGGCCAATTAACTGAGACAGTTCACATGTTTATTATGTTTAAACTCTTGGGTGATTAATTTAGTGAATTTTATAGACAGTTTAATACTCTCTCAGCATAAGGAATAAGCCATTTTATATAAAAGACGAGAGAAAGAGCCCTGAGATATATCTATCTCTGGTGATGAATATGGCACATGAAAGATAGGAATGTCAGAAATCTTCCCTTAAATTAAATAGTTCAGAACTAGGGTATAAATAGTCAACTCTTAAACATTGGCATGTTATTATCTTCAGGAAATTTAAAATCCTAATTCGACCATTCCTTGCCCTTCAGCGCACACCTTGGCTGCCCTACCCCAGTCATTCCTAAGTTGGCATTGCAAACTCTTGCCGATGAATGTTTATGTAAACTGCAATTGCTAAGGTAACTCCTCGGGCAAAACCAAGTTTGAAAATTAGTCTGATCATCTCTAATTTTTCATTGTCCACTTTTGTCTTATTAGCACAGGATCAATAGCTGCCTGGGATTAAGCTGAGATTATTTGTTGAGTGCCTGGGATTGGTATGGTAAGGGTAGCAAGGTGAGGTCAGTTCAAGACCATAAAGGAACTAAACTGTGTTACTTGAAGTGGATCTTGCTCTCTGGACCATCCCTAAACCTTCTCTATTTACTGCCTGAAAAATGCCCATTCTGCCCTACATCTTCTTCTCTGACATGTGTTTGGTTCCATCATTTTGACATCACCTTTTCTATTCTCTGCTTTTCCCACATCTGCCTTTTCAGGAATACTACACACATACACACACATAGGAAAAAACTCCCTCCCTCCTTCCCCTGCTTTTTTCCTTGCTTTTGGTCACTAAATGCATATGAATTAAGCTAGAAGTGCCGTCTGATGTTGTCAACTCTGTCTTACAATTGGTGATTTTAGTGGAGTTGGAGGAGTGCTTTCCTGAAAGGGCCACTAGGTCAGGCAGCCCGGCACAGGTCCGCCACCGGCTTGCTCTCTCTGTGTGCCTTTGCCCCCATTACTTTGTCGCTCTGCAATCATTCATTTATTCAACAGATGTCTATTACGTGCCTACCATATGCCAAGAATTATACTATTCCTGTGGCTCAATAGTGACATGATATTGCTGCTTCTTTCTGATTACCAGATATTTAAAAAGCTGCATGAAGAAAACTGTATTAGGAAAACAGCCATAAGAGGAAGTTTATTTTTCTTCTTGTCCCCAAAGGCTTTTATTAGTTTGGGGGTGGGGCAGGAGGGCAGTGGCGAGAGGACCAGAGTGGCTGGTCAGAGACTCCTTCCTCACATTAGCTCCTGCCCTGGAAAGCATGGCAGTGGGTGGGGAGTGGGGGCTGGCTGCAGTCATAGTCTCCCCCAAACATGCTCACCCTTATTTTCTTCCCCCAGGCCCCCCCCCAACCAAGAGGGAGTCTGTCACTGTAATTACGTAGTCTGTAATCAGCAAAGTCCCATTAAGAAATAATGAGGCCAGTAATGCAGTGGGTGCCATTGATGGGGGATTAGTGAAACTCATGTGGTTTCCTACAACTCCCCCACTGTCTGAGGAAGTGGGGGTGGAAAAACTGTTGACTCAGCACTGTTAGCAGTAATCCCTGCACTCTCCCCCATACTCCCAAATTCAACTCCTTGCTGAAGTTGGGTGTGTTGGATGGGACATGGCTCTCCAGCTCTGGTAAAGGCATGTATGTGAGCACCTTGCTGGCAGGGTTAGATCATAGTCTTCTCTGTATTCCCAGTGCCTGGCACATTGTAAGTACCCAGTAAGTGTTCCATGAATGCTGAGAGAGGGTCAAATTGAGCATGGGACCCACATGCCCTGCCTTCTTGCCCAAGACTTTCTCAAATAGACTGTGGCTCTGTGAGCATCAGGGTAAATATGATTGACTGAAGGGGCAGCTTGGTGCTGAGGACTATCGGCTCTTTTCATACTCCTCCCATGTTGAATCCTGCCCTTTATTGTACATGAAGGCATAAGTTCCTGGAGGACAATGACCATTTCACGTAGTTTTGTATTTCACAGAGTGTACATGGGGTGTAAAGTTCTAATGCATATTTCAAAGCAGCAAGGATCGAGGCTAGACATATGGAAAAATCACCATGTCAGAAAGTCAATGAAGGGGTCCCCAGAATATCCTTTTCTGTTCATTTTACTGAGACCAGTAAAACAATGAGAGCTAAATGGAGAGGGGACTGATCAGTCTAAAGGTTCATGAAAGGCATTATGGGATATTCTATGTCAAGGGAGCCTGCTCTGTATTAAGATGTATTTCACCCACTTTGCTACAGTGAATTCATGGAGTCTAAAGTCCTCATATGTAGAAGCAGGAGAATGACCTCTCAAAGTATGTTTCAGCCCAAGGCCCCTAGGAGCTTGTGCAACCTTAGCATCTCTTGAGCTTGTGGTTTTTATTGTTTTCCTCAGCCCAGGGATTAGAGCTGGATGAGCCAATTGGGAAAGTAAAGGTAGCAGTTCATATTATTCATTTCTTTACTTTCCAAACACTGCCTCTAAATTGTACAACTTCTTCTTTTTTTTTCTTTTTTGAGACAGAGTCTCGCTCTGTTGCCCGGGCTACAGTGCCATGGAGTCAGCCCAGATCACAGCACCCTCAAACTCCTGGGCTCAAGCATTCCTCCTGCCTCAGCCTCCCGAGTAGCTGGGACTACAGACACGTGCCACCATGCCCGGTTAATTTTTTTTTCTATGTATTTTTAGTTGGCCAATTAATTTCTTTCTATTTTTAGCAAAGATGGGGTCTCACTCTTGCTCTGCTGGTTTTGAACTCCTGACCTTGAGCGATCTACCTGCTTCAGCCTCCTGTACAACCTCTTCTTAAGCAAAGAGAGAGTCCACAACTTCTTTCAAGGTAGAAAGTTCTTGAAGAAGGAGGCAATATGGGACAGTGATTAAGGGTACCTACTTTGAGTCACATAGATGTGGCTTTAAACCCAGGAGAGTTTCCATGCATTCTCTTGCTTACTTGGGCAAGTTACCTAATCTTATCTCTCAAATGGTGTTAATAACACATATCACAAAAGTTTATGAGGAATAAATGAAAAGAAGGTATGTAAGGGACCTCCTAGCACTGTGCCTGGCTCATAATGAATGCTCCGAATGGTCGTTAAGAAGAATAGATCTCAATCTAGCTTCAATCCCTCTTTCTCCAATATGTGCTGCATAACTTTGCCTAGGTTTATGTGAGCTTCGCGAGTGTTCTCATGTGTCTTTTGTTTGTGTTTTGTTTCTCTACTTAGACTGTAAGCTCCAGGGCCTGATATTCCTTAGCATTAATCTTTGATATTATTGAATTCCACAGAAGTCTTTAGGGCAGGACCCCTGTTCACATATCAAATAATTATTATTGGTTCATCTGCCATTTCAAGCTCATGAAATGTATTATTTGATCTTTTATGTCAGGGGAGCTTGCTCTGTATTAAGATATAGTTTATCCACTTTCCTTAAGTGTATCCAGTGGAGTTTAAAAAGCCTTATATGTGGTTCCAAGAAAGAAGGAGGTCAGGAACATCAGTGCACACTGCAGGCGGTAGAGGATAAGAGAGAACCTGCAAGGTAGAATAAACCTGGATGAGAAAATTGGGCCTTTCAGACTTGGCTGAATCCACACATTGAATACAGATTTCTCTTCCAAGTTTGCAGGCATGAGCTTTGCAAGTTTAAGCATACAAACCCTTGGCCCAAAACCACAGTTTCAGGGTGAGCCTAGCACCTAGAGGTCATCTCCATAATCTCCTTCCCTTTCTCAGACTAGAGTTCCTTTTCCCTTGTTTCTTCTTCTGATGATGATATAATCCTGGCAAGAGTTGACCATTTCCCCAATGTTTTCAGTTCATTTTTGCCATTATTTGTGTGTGATTAATATTTGGAATGATTTACAGCAAACGTTTTATCTTGGCCCAGCTTGCTCCTATTTCCCTGTGTTCTTAGGCACAGCCATCTGTTTATTCTAGTAATGTCATTCAGTAAGGGCTAGAATGAAATAAACTCCTCCAAATATCCATTCCACTTAGAGAAATGCTTCTTGATGGGCCAGAACCCTAAGAGAGCACCTTTCTCTGTTGTATCAGAAATCTCCTGTTTGGGCTATCAGTGTCATAGTTTGCTACCAGAAGTGTGGATAATTGAGACAACAGAGAAGCCTTCCTAAAACAGTGAAAGGCCTTGGAAGCCTTTGGTTTAAAGGATATGGAGATTAATTCCTAAGAATGTATGAGGTGTATTGCCTCCCCGAGCCCTCATCTTTCTTGTGCCTTGATATCCTAGCATTTGTACATTTGAGACATGTACTACTAAAGAGTATGTAACAATACTGCTCATCTTCAACTGGAAGCATATTGGCTGGTTCCATGACATGTCCCACAAGGGGATATGTTGATATGGACGGTGGACAGCAAAAAGCTTTTGCTATTCAGGATATGGAAATCGGGGAAATGGAGCCAGAAAATGTTTATAGGACAGTAAGAGAAGAAAGGGGAAATTATGCAAGGTACAGCTGACCTGCTTAAAAGCAGAGTATACTTACAAGACCCCAAAGACTGAGGCTTTTGTAACATGAGTGGTGAGTATGAAAAGTAAAAGATCACTGCTTTCAAGCAGGGATATTCCTAAGCCTACCAAGCAAAGGAGAATCCACAATGTCAGTTTTGGTAGGAAGTTCTTCTGAAGTCTAACCTTAATCCCCCCAATGGGATTTTATTTGCCTGTGTTACTGTGTTGCTTTGTTCTTAGGTTGCTTTTATTGTGTGTGTTTTGCCTTCACAGGTAAACTCCTCCTAACAAGGACCTGACTCTTCAGAGGAATCTTTTAATCTCCCTCCGCAGAGGTGCTCAAGTCACGGCCATGCTAGAGAAGAAGCTCAAGAGCAATCACTACCCAGCCACAGCTGGAAGCCCAGAAAATATACCAAACAGCGTCCTACATCAGAGGGCCTTGCTCCAGACTAAGACAGAATCTAGCCATCCCCTTTTCATAAGACGAGTGTTGTCTGAAGGGGCCTGTGTGTGTGGTTTTGAGGGAGAAGGAAGACAGAATTGCAGAACGGGGCTCCTCATTGTCTTGTGTCTGACCGTGTGAAAGGGGAAAGGAAGTGAAGGCTTCCATGAGATGGCTGGGCAGGCAATGGAGAGGGCTTGAAGGTTCCTAGTGGAAAGAGGCTGATTGGAGCCTTCCTTAGAGCAGCTCAACTACTCCAGTTTTAGCCTATTCCCATTCCCACCTGTAATTCTGTCTTGGCAAGAACTCCGCACAGAATGTTCTCAAAGTACTTTGTAGACTTTAATTAGTTCCGTGGGAAGTAAGGCAAAGCTTAGCCTTCATTCTGCCAACAGAGATGGTGGTTGTGGGGGCGGGGGGAGGCAGGGAGAAGATGGACAGGCAGAGCAGTTGTGCAACTTACACAAGGCCACGTGGTAAAGGAAAAACGGGGTTAAAAACTCCTGAGTCCTGAGTCTTGGTAAAAATTTCTTAGCCTTCCAGATTCCTAAACAGGTAGTGGGTTCATCCTACTAACCTACTTTGCTAGGGTGTTGTTGATGAATGCTTATAAACCCTATCCTAGATGATAGGTTTGGAAGATTGTTAAGGAAAGCATGTCATTAAGTCCCTACTCACCCCCTCCTTGACAAATAACCCTGGAGGGAAATGGATGTTAGCCAGAATTGGAGGGCCTCTACTTCAGTGGAATGGACTGAGATTCAACAACAGGAGGAATTTTCCAATAGTGAAGGAAATCATGGATGTGTGTTGGGGGTGAAGGCGGGGGATTGGGAAGGTGTAAAACAGGTGACACCTGATCAGATCATCCAGAAAAGAACATCACAGGATAACTGACTCCTACTAAAGTCATTGTGATGGTCACTTTCTTAAAATTCAGGACACTATTTTTGTAGTAGTTCTCTTTCCTCCCTTTGTAAGAACAGAAAGCCTCTCAGGTCTATTTGGAAGACAAGACAACTGGGTGTTTGCAAATTAGGGACATGGTTTGAGCCTTGGGATTGTTCTGTGTTTTTCTAAAGGAAGTGGTTAAGAGTTTGGGCTTCCATCTGTGTGAACTTCAGTATGTTTCTTAACTTCTTTAAGCCTTGATTTCGTCACCTATAAAATGGGCCCAATAATGGTGCCTAACTCGAAGGTTTCTTGTGAATGCAGTAATGCAATAATTCAGGTAAAGCCTTAACACAGTGCCTTGCATTTAGTAAGGCCTTAATCCATTTTAGCTACTCACTCTTCTCTCTGTATGGGTTACCCACATTTGGGATTATCCACAGTCATTTCTTCGGTCAATTCCTGATCTTCTTCCTGACCCCTTTGCTATCTTCTCCCACCCTGATCAATGAGAAGTTAGGGATCACTAATACCAACTTCTTTTTCACGTCAGTTAGAAGAAAGCAGAAGGAAGGTCAACTTGCTGGTGTAAAAATACTACATAGATTAACCCTGCTCTACACATTAGCTATGTTCTCAAAAAGGCTAAATGGCCATTTTTATGTTAGGTAATCTTTAGATGCAATTTTGAAGTAATATTCTCATGGAAACAAGAATCACAGTTAAGGGAAAAGAAACTAATATTTGAATGCGAGACTTTCCACATCCAAGTCTAATTGAATCCTCCCAGGCACCCAATAAAGAAGTCTTATTATTCCCATTTTATGGATTAAACAATTGAAACTCAGAGAAGTTGAATAATACACTCAAAATCACTCTTCTAGGGATGGTGAAGCCTAAATTTGAATGTAGTCCTGGCTCCCAAATCTGTCCATTTTCTGCTATATCACACTCGAAGGAGTATTCATTCTGCTTTTGTCAATGGTCAGCCTATGTGCATTTAAATTTCCCACACAAATTCCAGAAGAATTTCACTGATCAATTCACATGACCTTGAGTATTAATTTATTTTTAAAATCTTTCCATTTATGATTTTTTAAAAAATTTACTTTAAGAAATTATTCACATTTCCTTTCATTAGTATTATCTGTCAAAAACTGTTGCCAGATACTAGAGAACATACTATATGATTCCAAATATATAAACCCTAGAAAGTGCAAGCTATTCCATAGTGACAGAAATCAGATCGGTGGTTGCGTGGTCAGGGTTGAGGGCCAGAGGGGAGTTGGCAAGGGGGCAAGAAGAAACTTCTGGGGATGATGGATATGTTTATTATCTTGAATGTGATGATGGTTTTACAAACATATACTTACGTCAAAATTTATGAAATTTTAGAAAGCTGGCTGTATATTAATTAATCCACACATAGAAGAAGTAACACTACATTAAAAGTAAAAACAGAGTACTGATTTCCCTACAGTTCATGAAAACATATCGCCTTCTACATCCCAAGAGGGAAGCTGCTCTACTAGACTGTGAGCTTCTTAAGAGTAAAGGCTGTGTTTTACTTGTCCTTTAATGCCTAGCATCTAGTGTAGTGACTGGTACATAGGTTCTCAATAAACCAGATTTTTCTCTGGGAGTTGACACTGATTCCATAGAATCCAAATGTTTAAGCAGCTTGCTAAATATTAAGCAAGTTGTCTGAACTGACAGAACCATGTCAAGGAGCTTTTATAGATGTTTCACTTTTCAGAGGTTCTAATTTTGCATTTAACCATAAAAATGGGAGGAAATGACACCAATCTGCTAATCTGAGTTGTTCTGATATCAACCAACTTCGTGAGTCTCCAGAGCTACTTGCAAGAAAGAGGTTCTGGGCTGGGCGTGGTAGCTCACGCCTGTAATCCTAGCACTCTGGGAGGCTGAGG
>VBSM01002616.1:17099290-17132008 GCA_008086735.1 Cheirogaleus medius | reverse complement strand
AAAAAAAAAAAAAAAATTACCACTTTAACTAGTTTTAAGTATATAAGTATATAAGTTCAGTGGCATTTAGTACATTCACATTGTTGTGCCCCATCCATCTCTAGAACTTTTTCATCATCCCAAACTGGAACTCTGTACCCATTAAACAATACCCCCCTATTATCTTCTTTCAACTCCTAATAATCACTGTTCTATGTATCTTAAAGTCAATTTGTCTCATATTAATACAGCAATACCATCTTATTTGATATCTTTTTCCATTATTTTACCCTCAGCCACTGTGTATCATGATTTAATAGGACATAACTAAAAGTTTAGTCTTGTCTGATAATCTCAATCTTTTAACTGGTGAGTTTAGTCCATTTATGATTATTGAGTTTACTGATAATTTTTTTTTATATGTACTGTCTTATTTTGTGCTTATATTTTCCATGTGTCTCTCTTCTTGATTTCTACTGAAATGATGAAAGTTTTTGTTTATTTATTTGTTTGTTTTTGAGACCAGGTCTCACTTTGTCACCCAGGCTGGAGTGCAGTGGTACAATCATAGCTCACTGCAGCCTTGAACTCCTGGGCTCAAGCGATCCTCCTGCCTAACCTCCCGAGTAGCTGGGACTATAGGCATGTGCCACCATTCTTGGCTGATTTTTAAAACAATTGTTTTGGACATGGGATCTTGCTATGTTGCCCAGGCTGGTCTTGAATTCTTGGCCTAGAGCAATACTCCCACTTTGGCCTCCCGAAGTATGAAATGATGAAAGTTTAAAAAAGTCCTCATTTTCCTGTTTACTGACTTAAAAGTTATATATTCTATTTCTATTCTTTTCATGACTAACTTAATTTAATTTAATTTTTATTTCATAATATTCAGGGGTACAAATGTTTAGGTCACATATATTGCCTTTGCCCCACCTGAGTCAGAGCTTCAAGCTTGTCCATCCCCCAGACGGCATGCACCACACCCATTAGGTGTGAATATACCCATCCCTTCCTCCCCACTCCCATTTGCTCGACACCCGATGAATGTTACTACTATATGTGCACATAAGTGTAGATCAGTTAATACCAATTTGATGGTGAGTACATGTGGTTCTTGTTTTTTCATTCTTGTGATACTTCACTTGGTAGAATGGGCTCCAGCTCTATTCAGGATAATACAAGCAGTGCTACTACTACCTTAATTTTAAATTTAAAAGAATCATAATGGCTTAATCAATACCTCTACTAACCTCCCAAATAATTCAGGAGTCTTGGAATACTTTAACTCTGATCATATCTCTTTCATTATATATGATATTGTTGTCCTGTATTATAATAACATCTTATTTTCATGTTCCCAAATTAGTCACTGTTTTTATTGTTTACTTGTTTAGATATACCTATATGTTTTCTTGTTTCTTTACTCAATATAACTATTCTCCAAATTCCTATTTTTATCTCACTTCTTTCTTATGGGTTGAAATTTTCTTCAGCAAATTCCCTGAAGAAAGTTCCTTTAGTGAAAGGTCTATTTGTGGAAAGAAATCTGTTTGTCTGTCTGAAAATTTATTTATTTTATTCCTATTCTTGAATGGTAGTATAGCTGAGTAAAGAATTCTTGATGATTTTTTTTTGTTACTCAGCATTTTGAATAATGGATTATTCATTGTCATCTGTTCTTTATTGTTGATTTTGGAAAGTCTGATGTGAATATAATAGTTGTTACTTTGCACTGCTCCAGCCCTTTAGAGATTTGTAAGCACCTAATTCCGTGATTCCTTTCTGTTTAAAATACCTAGAGAGATTTGTTTTCAATCCTAAACCCTGACTGATACAATGACTATGGTACTTCCATAATTTAAGATATTATCAAAGGTAAGAAGTACCATTATTTTACCCACACTAAGAAAGCCATCACTGCAATTAAACTATGACAAGTGCTGTGTTGACACTTAGAATTTTCTCCCTACCTATTTAAAGTGCCACTTTAGACTTTAGGCATAGGTTTTATAATTTATTACTCTTGTGTATTCATAAGAAAAGAAAATATCATTGAAATAATTTAGAGCATTCCTAAAACTTCTTCACACTCACAGTTCAAATCTTCGGAATGATTTTTAGATTCTATGCTTTTCCACCCAACGATGTCCTCTGTGATGCCAAGAGGTTTTTGATACAGTATTTCTTAAGATTCATATTGTCTCCAAGATTTTTTCAAAGTCACTGTTATCTATTCTGCAAATTTTGATTGCTCAGGCAATGACAACTACATCAAAAGTGTTCCTAGCCAATAGTAATTGTAGGTAATATTCCAGTTTCAGAGATACCAAAATGTGAACAAAGCACATCTTAGAATGGAAGATGTCTCTCTTCAGACAGGTTTTACATGTTTGCTTCTGCCAGGTACTTTTAATATTAATTTCTCAGTTAAGGAATTCCTACACCATACATATGATAGCAATCTGAATCCCAAACTGGCAGGAAGGGAGGCAAAAGCTCTCATAGGAGAATGTGTTTTGATATGCTAGAGTTCTTCTTCAGTCCAGAACCCAGATTAAGACAGATTAGCTTCTTTGTCCTCTCCCTCTACCAGTGGGCAGATATGTTTCCTACTCTTCCTTTTTATTTGGACTGAACTTTGATTTTATTCTTATATGACCATTAAAACCCAACCCCTTTGGTTACCAAGATCAGCAACTACCCCAAAACACCCTCTAGGGGGGCTCCAGGGTCAGCTCCCACATTTATCATCCAGATTTTTTAGTCCCTTGGGGGATTTTTCTTCCTTTCTAGCAAGCTCAGCTATGTATTTAAAAGAAGATTTTATATTTTATCCAGTATTTCTAATGCTTTATAGCAAAGCATTCTTGTTTGCTATAATGCTGGAAATAAAAGTCCATCTCATTATTATGTACTATAAAATTTCCATTTAGCAAATGAGAAAATTAAGGTTCATAGAGGTTAAATAATTTTTCCAAATTCATACAGATAACAAGTTGTACAACCAATTCAAACTGAGATCTTTGGTATCTACAACCCAGGCTGTTAACATTAAACTATAGTTAAGCAGTTTCGCTCCTTTCAATTTCCTGATACTACAGTGATTATTTGCATATGTCCACCTAATTGAATGATTACATTCTTATCTACTATAACAGAAGATTTGTGTTAATTTGTACTTTACCAAAATGCCACAATAAAACTTTTGTGAATTCCTGAATATTCTATTTTCTAAAAATAGACTTATGGGCTTGGAAGCCACTTTAAAAAGGCATTTTTTCCATCCCCTTGCTCCAGACAGAACCAACCTCCAGCCATTACTCAGGGTCTTCGCGTGATGATCATTTCCCTGGGATATGAGGTGTCAGAGAAGACAAACTACAAATTCTTTTAGTCAAATTTTAGGCTTAGTGAGTTTTACTGGCAAGACTTTTCTTCCTTAATTCTGAACTTATTCTCTCCTTCTGCACTTTCACCTACTCCTGTTCGCAGAGAAGAGACAGAAGAATTTGCCTTGTCGTCTTTAATTGTGCATTTTCCCCCTCCCAGTACTGAGTAACCACGAGCCCCTATGGGATTACTCAGACTCTTGAAGCTTTCCCTTCTTTCTTCCTTTTTGGCCATGAATTTTTTTCTTGGCTGTAACTCCTGGTGAGTTATCTCCCATTAATGATGCTGACATACAGAACCCAGATAAAGTGCTATATAAATGCTAAGTAATCACAGCCAGGCTTGACTTTGTGATACAGGTTATCTCAAGCTGTTGTGTTATGGGATCAGCCCCCTGTTGACATTCAGGATGAAGTTTACCAGCTGCAGACCTTTGTGTATTTTTGCAATGGAATATTGTGGTAAGTTCCAATGCTCTACCAGGGCTCTTCAAAAGACAGCAGGCTATTATTTGATGGTCTGTTTTTCAACATGCACATACACGAAGAATATTAAGGTATGCCAGTATATAAAATGGCTTTCAGAATGTGGCTATTCCGAGGGAGCACTGAGAAAATCCTGTTGCTAGGTATTGGGGGTGAGGGTGGAGAGACATCCAGAGAGAAAAAGGCCTAAACATCTCTTAAGGTGAAGGTGGGCACACCCCAACACAAAGACTGGATCTGCTCAAAACATCAAAAGAATTGTTTGGAATACCCAATGTCAAATGGCCAAAATATCTGATTTTTTTCACTGGCTTAACTAAATCATCCCATTATTTTGACATTGTGTAACTACAGTAATAATCAAAGGACCCATTTCCAACATTTGTGTAGAATAGGTGATCATAGACCTGTTCATTCTCAGAGTCACTATTTCCCTGTCTGCATGACACCAACTCAGCTTTTGAAAGATGAACTTTTCAGTCATTCACCCCTTAGTCCTCACAACGTCAAAAAACATGTTTGGAATTATTTCATTAGAAAACAGAACTAAAAAGTTGTTTGGGAATTTTTTTTTTTTTTTGAGACAGGGTCTCACTTTGTTGTCCGGATTAGAGTGCAATGGCATTGTCATAGCTCACTGCAACTTCAAACTCAAGCGATCCTCCTGCTCAGTGATCTTCCTGCCTTAGCATCCAGAGTAGCTGGAACTACAGGTGTGCACCACCACACCCTGCTAATTTTTTTATTTCTTTAAATATTTTGTAGAGATGGGGTTGTTGCCCCACTGTTGCTCAGGCTGATCTTGAACTCCTGGCCTCAAGCAATCCTCCCACCTCAGTCTCCCAAAGTGCTGGAATTACAGGTATGAGCCATTGCACTCAGCCTTTTTGGGAATTTTGTAGAAAACTATGGTCATCTTCTAATCTTCTTTCCCATCAAAAACTTCTCGGCACTTGAATACCATTGTGTATGTGATTTTATATACATATATATGTATATAAAATATAATTTATATATATCCTAAAACTATAGCTAGAAGGAAGTTTAGAGTTTATAGACAATGTTCATATTTAATAGAAGAGTCAGAGCCAGAGAGAAGATGACTTAGGTGACAGATGTGGACTAATAATCCATACTGTTTGACTCCTGCAGGATTCAGTGCACTTTCCTCCACAGCCCACATGCTAGTCCCAATTCCCAGAAATTGGGACTAATCCCAATAGTTCTTTCAAAAAAGAAGGTACTATGTTGCTTGAAGGAGTTGGTTGGCCGGTATTCTTTCTTATACACAAAAGAATATATAAGATGATTTAAATGCCATTTCTAATCTACTGTACTCTTAGTCTTTCCTATAACATGCCTATGAAATGGATAGCAGTTACTCAATAGCACCCGTGTCTTTATCCATGTCTAAAGTGATGTATCTTTGTATATCTGCCTTTCTAATATCTACATGAATGTTATTCAACATCTGCATATGTGTGTACGTGTATATGCGGTAGAGGGGTTTGTATTATGTTTTCCTCCATGGGATGTATATTACTCAAACCTTATCATCAGTCTACTTACCGTCTACTTACTAATTGAATGCACTAGTCTATTGTCGGTGCATCTTTTGCATACTTTTCTAAAGTGCTCAAGAGGAAGTATAATCAGAACATATAAAGACATGTGCATGCAGCCTTAATACACACACACACACACACACACACACACAGATAGGCATGTGCTACCACACATTCCCTAGCTCTTCCCTGGAGACCCCTGCTATAGCTGGCCAGATATTATTGCTGGAACCAGTGAAGAGGTCTGCTTTTTCTGCTTGCCCTGTACAGCTGACCAGAGATAATTGCATCACCCTCTATGCTTAGACTTTACCTCTTTTCTAAAGAGTAGCGAGAGCAAAAACTCTACCAGTATTTTTGTCAGAAATGCCTTTTCCTCTGCTCATGAGACACACACCATTCATAGACGACCTGCTTCTGGGTCGGGGTTTAGTACGTAGCAGAGCAGTAAATGAATGAATGAATGCCTTTTCCCAGAAATTCCCATTTGGTTCATCTTGTCCTGCCAGATTTACAATTCCTCAGCTTCCCAGCCTCTTCTCCCATGACTCCCTGATACAGAATTTCTATTCAGCCAGACTTATGCACTCTCTCCACCAATGTATACTTTGTCCTCTTCAGTCTTTAAACTGCACAAGCCATTGCCCACCCTGGGAAACAAGCCTTTTCCCACTTCTCCGCTCAGCCCCATTTGGGCTCTCCTCCCTAACCAGGAGAGACTCTCCCCCTTGGGGATCACTACCTTGTCTGATTCTTCCAGCCTCTGCTGTAGTTCCTGCTCCTCCTCCCCCTACATTGAAGTCCCTCACCTCTCTTGTCTCTCAGTCTTCTCCCCTTTCTTTCTGTCTGGGTCCTGAGTATATGCTTCATCTCCCTGCACAGATGGAGTGCAAGGATTGGGCTTATCTCTTGTTTCCTGGTGCTTCCCTCCCCCAGCCCAGGCAATGCCTCGGTCCTGACAGGGTGTTGATTGACAGACCGGCTGGAGCAGAAGCCCAGCCTTAATACTTCTCTTATCTCTCTTCTTAATTAATTTGATGTATTTGGCATCACCTCTGCTGCTGGAGGAGTATTTTCTAGAAGGCAGAGGAGTGTTGGAGGCCTTGCTCCTTTCCCTTCCCTTCCCAAATAGACTAGTATTTCAACCTGACAGCTCCCAGCCGGTCCTCTGGCTATGGAGCATTGAGTGTTTATTTTCCTGATGTTTTTATTCCAAAGTCTTTGCCAGGGTCATGTTGTTGAAGTCTGCCAAGTGACAGCAGCCCCTGACCCTACTACTGAATCTGACACATTTTACAGGTACAGCTGTTGTCAGAAAATTATAGAAGCCAAAGGCAAAAAAAAAAAAAAAGAGGCCTCGACAGGTCATCTTGGACATGCCCCTATCTCTAGTCTAGTACCCACCCATTTCTACTCAGGCAAATTAGAAAAGATCCCATATTCAAAGTGCTGCACAAGGGAAAGATGTCACATTCTTCCATTCCCATTCTATTACCTAGCAGCCCTCACTGTCAGAATAATAGGTTTCATTATATGGACCTACAACCTCTTTTTTTGAATGTCAGGCACTTTTCACATCTGCTGTTCCCAGAAAGTAGATGATGATGAATATGACCCACTATATACTTGAAAAAAGGAATTAAAAGATTAGAAATAATCCAGAGAGAGTGGGCCAAGTGGTCATCCATGATGGATAACTTAATCTTCAACACAATCCACCTTCTTTCCAAAGACCAGAGTAATTTCCAGACTGAGTTAGCTGCTAACTGTGGACATTAAAATCCTTCCTGGCTCACAATGGTCAGCAGGTTTCCATGTCTGGATTGGTCTTAGTCACAGATGTCAATGCTTTTTTTTCTGCCCACATCCCACTCTCTGGCTCCTCCCCCAGCTCAGATTTAGAGAGTGCTGGTGCCCTCTAATAGTATGCACATATTATAAGGGTCTATATACTGCCAAGTAACTGGTTGTAATCAGGAGGAAAATGTTGTCTGGTTAATCCATCCACTCGCTACCATATATCTGGACACTGGGAATTAACCAATGAAGGACTAAAGTTTTCCTTTGTCAGCATATAGACAGCCCTAAAATCTTGTGGTTGAGCAGTGTCCATGGACAAAGCTGACTGCATCATTAACACTTTTTTCTTCACTTGGCATGCTGTGTCTGCCAGGCTTTCTCCCCACCTGGTGACCCAAGACTGGCCTGAGTGGCTTGGCATTCATTTTGAAGAGAGATGCCAATGTCTCAAAATGCCACAGAGTCTGGCAGGCAGCCTGACTATAAGGCAGCTGCTGTGATTTCCATAAAAGAGTAAGCAGAATGCAAAACAAACCTGCAGGAAGGAGGCTGCCCAGTTCCCGGTGTTGGCAGGGACCAAAAAAATACAGGAACTCATTTCCTGAGAGTGAGTCTGGTCTGTATATCCAGAGAATAGGATGGAGAAAATTTGGGTAAACCAATTCAAAGCAATGTATCCTCATCACCTTTGGAGACAATGCTTTCATACCAGCCAATTTTGCAAGGGACCAACTGGGGCTGTTTCAATACAATCTAAAATGGTTGGTGGTAAATGAATGGTAAAATTAATGGTGGTTCTTTACTTACATCTGGAAATAGATCAAACCGAATAATTCAGAAAATCTACTTAAAAGCCTAAATTGTCCATACCTATATTCTTGTCTATATGTCAAGTTTAAGCAATGAATTGTCAAAACTCTGCTTCATTTGGTACTATGAAGTTTCCATTGCAACAGCCCTGATCTAGTTGGCTTATCTCCACAACACAAATCGCTAGAAAATTGTTGGAGCCAGTCTTCTACTCTCTTCAACCCTTGAGCCCCTAGTGGATCTGAAACAGCAGCTGAGTATAAGGAGAAGAAGAGAGATACAAGTTTAATAAATAAAAAAGCCAAAATCTCCCCTCTTTCTATCTATAGGCATTTAATCTGAAGCAGTCCTGAGCTAGGGAGGGGAGAAGATATGTTAAACCAAGCCTAGAGTCTCAAAGATACATTGGACTGGATGTTCTAACTACAGATTTGAAATTGTGTGTATGACTTGAAGTTGTTATAGGACTGTGTTGCCTAAGAGCAGGCAGAAGGGTCTTGGGGCCTCCTAGAGTTTTAATCCAAGAATCAAGAAGGGTTACCCAACATCCACTGATATTTATAAGGGGCGAAGGAAGACAAAAATTAAGTTGCTCTTTGTTATTTAAAGAGAGTGTAAATAAACTCCAAAATGTACAGTAGCTTAAACACAATAGAAGGTTATTCTTCCCTCAGGTAAAGTCCTAGGCAGATGATTTTTGTCAGTGAGCAGCTCTCCTCCACATGTGATTTGGGGATCCAGGGTCTTGCCCTTTTGTGTCTGCACTATTCTCTGGGGCCTCATGGTCTGCATCCTGACAGAGGAAGAGGACAGAAAACATGGAAGAGGGCAAGAGGGACACACACACTTCCAGCCCCTCCACTGGTTAAAAGCTTTGGCCAGGAAATGGCACATACATTCCATTAGTTAGAATTCAGTGACATGGCCATATTAAACCACAAAGATAGCTGGGGAATGACGTCCAGCTGTGGGCCCAGGAGAAGTGCTACCAAATTTGAGGGGAGTAGTTGCTATGGAGATAAGGAATGGCTAGAAGATCCTCATGGAGTACCACTATAATAAGCATACTTGGGAGAGTACTTTCTTTGAAAGGAAGAAAATCACTCCCCAAAGGGACTTTTCTCCAGATGGTGTATGTTGATGGATGGTGGGGAGTAGAGGGAATGGGAGAGAAAGGAAGACTTCTGTGAAAGACCAGGAGTAAAGGTGGCCACAGTCAGCTGCCTCATGAAGATGAACAAGTCTCTTGTCATTCGATTACTGAGACCTTCTGCTTGGAGGAGATTGGTTTCTTCTCCCAGTGGAACTTCCTTCCTCTTGTGTAATGAATATAAGCTTGAAACTCCTAGGTACAGGGACCCTGGAAGTGAACACAACCCTTAAAAGTCCTTTTCGCTACTGAAAAAAAAAATCCATCAAAATTTACCACTGGACTCTGAAGCCAGTAAAATCCGTGAAGGCAGAAGAATTGCCTGCCCCTTCAACCCTAAACAAAATAAACATATTTTACATCAGATTAATTCCAAAACTGGATTTAATTTTTTTAAGTGCCTCATTCTGGTAGGATCAGAAGACACATCTGGCAGGGATGAGGTCATTACAAGAAGAGTTTGACTGTTTACAACAAAACACATCCGCTGCCCTTGAATTCTCACTCATAGTGGGGAGCAAACAGCTTCCCAGGAACCCGTCACGGAAGGGAAAGCTTCCAGCAACCCGATCCCCCCTGTTACCTATATTCTGGACCTCTAGCTTGCTATTAAAAATAAAAGGGCATCTCCAGTCTCCCCCAGATGTGCCGTTCTGCAGCAACGCTCACTACTTGATTCATGTCCGTGCAGCGAGCATTTTTCTCTTCTAGTTTCCATAAGCACCCTACCCTGCCCCATTTCTTGGGACCAGCTGGAACACATGCTGGAAAAACAAAACAGGGGAGAGGGGAAGGTCTGTCAAATTCCAAAGCGAAGCGAAGTATGAAAAGGATTTGGGGAAGAAATAGCCCGTTAGTGTAAACCCTTAGGGGTTGAAATTACTCCCCTCTCCCCCAAATGCTATATGAAGAGGACCCCCCCCCACACCCAGTACCTTTGGCTGTGCAGAGCTCTGAGGGTTACAAAGTTGCAAAGTGCCATCTTTGGAGGCTGCAGGAGTCAGTAGCCCTGAACTCCTTCTAGCCAATCTACACAAAAGCCGGGTCCGAAGACTTTGAAGGTCTGGGGGACCCGTGCTGCGCCCCGGCGGCGGGAGACCTGCGGGCTCAGCTTGCGGGGCCGCGTCCAGTGGCTACCACCAGCCCGCCACGCCGGCCGCAGCTCCCGCACTGCCTCGAGAGGGGTCCGCGCCTAAAGGCTTTTGGGGGCGGTGGGTCTTTCGAGGGTGATTGCAGGAAAGTGACTCCCCACCGCCTCAATTGGAGACTTTGTAGCGGGGCCCAGCCCCCGGGAAGGGTGGGGAGGCACTGGGCAGATGCCGGGCCCTAACGCGGCGCCAACACATACAAGTTCCGCTAGGAATGTTTGGAAATACAACTTTCTCCCCAATTGATTTTTTTTTTTCTTCAAGTGTATTCCCTTCAAAAAAACAAAGACGTGGATTGGCAGGCGCCACCCCGTCTGTAAGCTGAGGTTTGTAACTGTTGCAGATTTCGTTTGGTTCAAGTTGAGAAAATAATGGTCGCCCAGTCTCAGGCCAGGAGCGTGGGGACTTCGGTCTCTGGACTATGCAAGCTGTCTGCGGATCTCTCCCAGAGAGGCACTCTCTCCCAGGTACCTGAACCTTAAGGAAGGTGCCCTGGAGGCACTGAAGTGCAGGTCCCTGTCGGGACGGAAGGAGAAAAAGCCCTCAGCGGCACCGCCCGCATCCCTCCCAGTCTCGGGGCACGAGAGCAAGTCGAACGCACGCGGCTATGGGGCAGGAGAAGGCGAGTCCTCAGCCGAGAGCTCCCTGCGCAGCTCCTGCCATTCCCTCCGCCTGATTTCGGCTGAAGGAGGTAGTCAGTTTTCGGGAGCAGAAGAGCCGCTGGGGAATTAGCCAGAAAGGCAATACTCCTGAGCTCTTTGAACGGCCCTGGTAGAGAAGAAAATTAAGCAATGTAACTAATCTCTGCAGTAAAAATCTAGAGCGAGATTATGACCTCACTGGCTTTTCCACTGAGGCTCCCCCAGAATACGTCTGCACGTTAGAGCTGGCTTGGTCCCAGAGCGCATGGAAAGGTGCCTTTTCGGCCTTGAGAAGGGGGACTGTCCTCTGCAGCTTTCGGTATTTGAAGCTGAAGCTACCAAGTAAAGGTCAAAGAAATGGTGGAGGAGATGCCTGCTGAAGGGGGTTTTCTTACTGTCCTAGGTGTTTGTAACCAAGGTAGATTTTGAGGTTATTACAGATATGTTCCCTGTTCACATAGTGTGGAGTATTCTTCAGGCTCCACTACGTGGGAGTGAGTCACAGGCTTAAGGTTCTCCCTGGGGGTGAAGTCGGGGACTATATTCCATCATTCTAAAAAGCATACTGAAAGTGTAATCCTGAAAGGATTCGGACAATTCTTCTCACTTACCTTTTGCTTATTTGAGTGATTCAGGAAAAGGCAAATTCTGATTGTTTGTGCTGGAGAGGAACAAGAGAGAGAGAGAAATAAGGAAAATCTAGAGGAGAATGGTGCAGTGTGCTCCGAGATGGTGAAATGGGTCCTCCGTGCATTTTTCCTGGTGTAAATGGACAGAGTCTGCCTTCCTGGGCATTATTTCCTGGAGGATATTGTTTCTGTTGTGATAAATGGTGTATGCCTGGCTCATATTATCAAAATGTATATGTATGTGTATGTATGTATGTGTGTGTGTGTGTATATATATATATATATATATATATAGAGAGAGAGAGAGAGAGAGCGCGCACAAGGGATTTCTGCTTATGTCGATGGAAAATGTATTTCTTGGTTGGAATAATATTTGTGCTCCAAGTTTTTTTCCAGGATGACTGAAGCTGGGTAGGAGTAGCACCTCCAAATAGTCCTTAAGTTGAATATGCACTTACAGAATGAAATTTGGGCATCACCTCACACAGCCTTCAGGTGAAAACTCAATTTGAAATTACAGATTCAAATCCATATTCCAGGTGCACTGAGCTGAGAGTCTGAGATACACTGTCCAGTTCAGAGTGAGCCCCAGAAGCCAGCCTGGAGACCAGAGGGGGTGTTTCTGGACTTGGAAAAAAACCCCACTTCCCTAATGCCTATACCCAGAGAGCCAGACCCTTGGAGGATCAAGGGAGCAGTCATCTTTAGGGGGTGAGAGGGTTGGTTGGGTTTTCTTCTTCCCAGGATGAATTATATTTGGGAAACTTTTTTCAAAGGTAGGGCTAAACTTTGGAAGATAGCGAGTCTGCCTTTCTTACTGGCAATGTTTGGAAGGAGAAATTCACCATGGTTTATGATCCTGTCCCTACTATTTAAAGTACAAAGCATTCTCAAGATAAGATTTAATATAGGAAATTTGTAGACTTGTACTGCACCAAGTTTAGAAGTAGATTTAAAACATGTCCAGCTGTATGTAGATATTGTTATTGTGAGCTTCTGTTTAAGATATAACCATGCCGTTTCATATGATTATATTCAGCAAATTATAACAAATACACAGCCACACAGAAATTGATACTAAGATTCCTAATATTGAATAATTTGCTTTTCTCTTTTGCCATTATGCCAGCTAAGATTTACCCAGGTTTTGAGGAGTTTGTGCTCACCAGCTTCTATCCCTCTGGCCCCCATCCTTCCCACCACCTCCACCCCATCCCTCACCTTTTTTTTTTTTTTTTTTTTTTTTTTTTTTTTTTTTTTTGAGCCTAGTGTTCACTCAGCCTTTTTTGGGAAATCTTTTTAGGTGTATGATTATTTTTCTTAACCACTTCTCTACTCCAAGACTGAGCATAAGGAACAGAAACTTGTTTGTTTCCCCATTGGGGAGGAGCCCTTTCCTCAGGGAGCAGGGGACAGCGGGGGAGAAGGGAGGGAAAGCTGATTCTTGGTCTTGGCGGTACAGTTGCTGACAAAAATAGGCAGTCAGGGTGTGTCCCTGTAGATAAGCACAGGAGCCCTTGGGGACACAGGGTCCTAACTCCTGACACCCCCACATCTGTTCACACGAGCACACTCAGGAATGCCCAGGCGCTCGAGTAAGTCCGCTCCTCTACCCACAAGCCCAGAGCTCTCAGGGCCCACAAATAAACGTACCCCCCTGTGTGCTCGGCTCTAGGTGCCCATAGAGTACACAAGTTCGCCAGTCTGGAATAAGTGTGTGACTGTGCCTGTCTCGCTCCATCTGCTCTGGCGCCCAGGAGTGGAGCGGGCACTTCCCAAGACGGGCACTCACCCTGCTGTGCTCCGTGTCGGCCATTTATTGTCTTGTGTGCAAGCGGCTTTCGTGAGAAGCTTGGTCTAACTTAGTGAAATAAAATACTAGATAATTACCACATGGAAAAAAAATTTTTTAAATCAGCATATCAAAATAAACTAAGGGACTCTCTGTCTTGGGAACAATCCAGGGAAAAAGAAAGAGTAGGAGTTAGATGCTAGTGCCGAGTTCCTGGCAGAGCAGGCGGCTGTGCCTCCTCAGGCTGAGCGGAATCGCCATCCAGGCTCTGGAAGTGACCCAAATCTTCCCAAATCCATGGGAGAAAATTACTGCAAAAGAACAGTGCCAATGCTAGGGTTCTACCAAGTTTGGAGAGATAGCAAGTTAGTTTCGGGAGCACAATTCCGATAAGTGGTGCCTAAAGGAAAAATGGACTTTAGAATTGCATGCTACAAACTTGCTCCTGGATATCCAAAGACCTGGTGTCTTTATTGTCTCCTAAAAATGTATTTTAAAAAAAGCATCTCTGCACTTACATATGCCTGAATGCCACTTCCACTTAATAGCTAACTGCATCAGGAAAAAAATAATAATGGAGATAGATTAACATACATGTCTGTGCCAACATGTATTTTTACCCACAGAACTATATGGGTCCACCATTGCTCCCTCTTCTCAGCATGGGCAAAAAGACAATCAGAGGCTTTAAAATTTCTTAATTAAACATTATTAAGTTGTCATATTCAAGGGAAATATTTTAAAAAACAAAAAAATTTAAAAGATTACATAATTATATGGATATGTGTATCTGAGGGCACATATCTTATGTTAATATTTATCTAAAGTTCCCTTAACACCTAACAAAGCATATATTACATTCTTGTCTAGAAATGAAAAGTCTATAATAAATGAGAGAGGAACAAATTTGTATTACTTCTTCGGAGGGAAATTCTATTGATAAACCAAGCACTGAAAAGAGGGTTACAAATACTTTAAATCACAAATACAGATTGCAGCAGAAAAGGATTTTCCCAACACCTAAGAGTAGGAGAAGAATTGCACAAAGTCCCGTCCTCCTGCACCTTAAGAATTGCATCCTCTGTGAAACTTGAGCATGTTCTTTTTTCCCATCTATTTGCTTATAATGGCTCAGCCTAGGGAGAGATGACTGCCTCTGAATAGAACAGGGGTTGTTAGGTTCACAGGGTCTTTCTCAAGCTCTCATTAGAACCTTGTGTTTTTTTCCTGTCATGCCCACCCCATCAGCCTGCCCCAACTAACACCACTGTTGTGATATCCACAAATGTTTCTGTGCTGCGCAAGCACAATGCACACACGTTCCCCAGCAAGTGCACTGTCCAAAAGCCAGGACTCAACAATCATGCTCTCCAGAAATGCTAAAGGCCATCACCTGGGGTGGTCTCTATGCCTTGAAAAATATTTTCTCTTATCTGAGTTAAGTTATCTCTGACTATGAAAGTGACTGTAGTAATCTTTGGGAAGAGGGAAAGTGGATATCCCGTCCTCCTTTCTAGTCCTTTAAAATTCACCAGCTTTGCTGCATGTACAAGGCAACACCACAGCTAAGAGAAAAAAGTGCCTCTAAATACTCCCTAAAGAAGAGGATATTTGGATGAAAGGGAGGAGGCAGTAAGGGAGAGAAAGTCTAACATCCCCCACCCCAAGGATATCAGAGTGATAGTTTCCCTCGAGTCACTAAGACTGCACCAAATTATATCTTTTAAAGAAGACTTAATTAATTATCACCAGCAGGAATCCTGCCCCAGATACCCAGACACACAAGCTCCCTCTGCCTTTTTGTTCCATAGATCCCACCCAAGATTGGTCATTTTAGCAAAAAGCAGTTTCTTTTCCCCCTTTAGTTGAACCTGGGGTCTTCTCTCTCTTTTGGAGATTGACGAATTAAATTTTCTTTCTTCTGAGACATCTTCTGAGGGTCCTTTAATTTATTGAGTTCTGCTCAATGGTTTTCAGATTAGAATGTGGTTTTGCTGTGACTGCTGAAGGTATCTGGTAATAGGGAGAACTAGGTTGTGATCCATTTAGGATATAATTTTTCCTCTTCCCCATGATGACATATACACACTCTCCACTATCTGTCTTTTGGACTTTGCCAAACTCCAGTTCCCACATCATGATGGCACCAAGGAGGTCCCTCAACTCCTTAGAGATGGAATGCCCAGCCCCTCAGCTATGACTTTTATATTTAGCATTCTTTGGGGCAGGTTAAACAGTCTACTTTGACCCAGAGGAATGCTGTATTGGGGTTCTCCTTGCCCTGAGAAAAATGTTATTTTCCATATTTTTTAAGTAGTTGAAACTCTTTAAAAAGAAAAAATAAAGAGTGGTTGGTGTGTCTCCCTTCTAGGAGCCCCAAACCTAAACTTTAAAAGATGGAGGAAAGATCAAAAGTGATAAATACCTTTTTCCAGGCATTTGGTTTGTTGGCTTTTTGACCAAAAGGGGCCTTTGTTAGATCTCTGTGAGGAAGCCAAATCAGCCCCCAGCAAACACTCCTCCACCTTTTCCCAACCCCCTTCAGCTCCCTTGTCTAACTTGAAAATGAACTTGGACTTCCCTCTCAGACAGGCCCTAAAACCAGGAGAGATTTTATTTGTCTGTTTCTGAAGGGCTTCCTAAAAAGGGGAGGTGTCTTGGGGGAGGGGAAAGGGACAGAGGACCTTTTCCCTCAGTAGAGGATGGGGTGGGGGTAGGAGCTCTGAGGGGCCAGAAGGGGGGGGCCGCTGGAGATACTTTGTTAATTTCTTAACTCCTGTTTATTCTTTGAACTTCTTTTGTGAATGAGGGGTAAGGGGGGGCAAGTGACAGACTGAGATATTGCCCAAAAAGAAAGGGGGGTGGGAGGGTGAGGATTAGAAAAGGGCTGGGGAAGCAGTGTATGAAGGGAGGGGTGGGGAAGGGGCTCTGTGTTGAGCTTGGTGGGTCAGGGAGGAGGGGAAGCTATGAAAGAAAGAGGGCTGGGGTTGGGGACTCTGGGAGGCCACTGGAGAAGGCTTCCTGACAGTTCCCCCATGGAAGAGGCCACCTGACTTCCCTGAGCAAACCCCATGCACCACCAGGCAGAGTTTGCAATTAGGGGCAGGCTGGAGGAGAATGCAGGAAAAGATTGGTGATGGCCTAAACCCTGACCCCTGTATAGATCCCTGCAGAGCCAGATGGGAAAAGTTTGAGATGGTCCCCAAACCTCAACCAGCACTGTGAGGAGTCCTAACTAGGCAGCAGAGAGGAATGGATTTCCCTGATATCTAAAACAAGGAAATAAGTGGGGCCTGGAGGAAGGCAAGTTTGAGTTTGAGTGCAGAAAACTCTGAAACAAGGAGCAAAGTGATGCTTCAGCAACCCTGGTCCCATCTCAAGCTGGGGGCCTAGGGAGGGAGAACAATAAAGGTGGAAGATGCCAGGATGGCAGCTGCTGTCCAGGAGGTGAGTTTCCAGGCTGGGAGAAGAGGCCTGGTGGCCCTCCTCTGAGGCTGGACTGTGTGGGGTGGAGAGATCAAAGTAGAGCAGGTTGCAGAGGGATCCAGGAGCCTGGGAGGTAGCATCCACATCTGCATGCTCCTTGGCTGCAATGATTTGGAGCCCAAAGTAGAGGGAAAGAGGAGAGGAGGAGACCCGGAAGGGTCAGGGAGCTCCAGGATCAGCCACTTTTATTTCCTTCTCCACTAATATCATCCTTTGTAGCCCATCAGGAATTTTCTCCCAGTGTGCCCGAGGGTCTTCCCATTCAGAAATGCATTCAAGGGTGCCCCCTCATAGCTCCTTTCTGAACCCCAACCACTTCCTATAAGTGGCTTCTCGATCTCAAACATCCCTTTCTTTCCTGGATAGCTCAGGCCCTATCTCCTCTGTCCTCCACAAATCTCCTCTTCCATCCTCAAGCCCAGACCCTGGACAGGAAAGGGCCTCCAAACTCTTTGCCTGCCCTACAAGGCCCCAAGTCTGGGCCAGAATCCAGACCCCATGGTGATGAGGCTCTTTGTTCTCCTACAGGCTTAACCCACCCCCTCCTTTTTTTAAACTGGAATTTCTCCCATTAAAAAAAGGGGGGCAGGAACTTCAGGGCTTCAAGCCTTTATTTTCTTTCTGGGGAATATGGAGGAAATAGAGAAGAGGGAGGCAAAGAGGGAAATCATCTGATGCCTAATTTTCAGAGGAGAAATTTGGGCATTGAATGAGGGACACACCAACCCCATTTCTTTCATCCTTTTTCCTAGTCCAGTATTCAAGCTATATCCAGCCCTTGAGTGTGTATATCAGGTTTGCACCTTCCAGCGGCCACTTTGTCTTTAATACAGTGGGCCAGAAACTACACCCCTCAACTTCAGAAAGACAGACATTTGCTTCTTCATTTTTCTATATTTTTCCTGGGGAATATCTTTGAGTAGGATATGCATGTAAATTAAAAGTGTATACAGACAGAGAGCTTTATTTGCATATAGAGGATTTAGGCAGAGAGCTGGATATCTTTATGAACACATTTGGGCTGTTTCCACGGGGCATGTGCTGAAACAGTGCATGCAGCCTGCACACGTCCCCAAACCCACAGGTATGCGTGCACACACACGCACACACACACTCCCACTGAAAAGGCACATTAAATATCTCCTTTGTATGTTGGAGTATTTGAAGGAAAAAATTTCAGAGTTGAACTTAGCTGGGAACTCGGTTCACGGGAGGAAGCTGAGGGCAGAGTGGCTCCTGCCGCTTCGCGGTTGCAGATGTCCCTTTGAAAAAGCAGCCCAGAGCGGAATCAGGGCTTCCCGGCCGGGCCGAGGGGCCATTTTCCATTTTCCTTCGGTATAATTACTTGCTCCGTCTTTCCCCCCACACCAGCAGCTCAGCTAGAGACCAAGAAGCCACATTCCTTCTCATTTCTCTTGATTTTCTCTAAACTTCATCCGTAGTCAAGCCCCATCGCCTCATCCCCGAAGCCGGCGGGGCGAGGCGTGGCCGGTGGCGGGGGGTGAGCGCGCGCCGCAGCCGAGGGTTTCAGCGCCCGGCTTTCTAGGGCGGGATCGCCTCGGAGATGTAATTACTACGTTTCCAGTGGTGCATACTCTCCTGGAGTGTTTAATTTGATTTTATTTGTGTCTCAGCAAGATCCACATATTTTTCGGGGGAGGGGGGAGAAGTGACCCCAGGCTTAAAGTTAATTAACCAACAAGGCTTTACTTTCCACCGCCCGCCCGCAGGCTCTTGCATCGGCGCCTCCCTCCCTGATCCCGGCGCGCCCCAGACTTGGAGCCTGCGTTTGCAGGCGCGGAAAGGTCTTGGGGAGCCAAGCGAACGAAGGGGAAACAGTTCAGAGCATGCGAACTTCCCCAGCCGATTTTAGCTCCCTTTGCCCCAACTTTGCCTTCCAGCCTTTCCACTCCCCCAAGTCGCTGCGGGGGCGGGTGGTTGTTACATCTTAACCTGGTCTTATTGACGAAGGAGACTAGATTCGCTTTCTTTTCCTCTTGCCACTAAATTTTGGCCGCTCGGTGCCCCTAATAAATGAAATTGTAAAGTTGCTGGGTTAATTAAATCTATATCTCATTGCAATAGGAATAGTTAATGCCCTTATATAAACCTGGAAAAGAACATACTATTAATTTTATTTATTGCTGGGCCGCCCTGCACCCAGATCCTTTCCGCCGTTCTGCCCCTACTCCCAAAGGCTGGAGGGAGTCTTTGAGTCCCGGCCCGTGGGAGACGCGTCTGGCGTTGGGCCGGACCTGGGAGGGAACCCCAGGAACTGGGTAGGCGTTTCAGGCCCTTTGTTTCTCCCGGCGGCCCCACAGAGCCCAGTCCGCGGCGCCCCATATTCTCCACCGGGGCGCAGTACTTCACAGGAGGGGAGGCCAGGCCTCTGCGCCACCTCTAAGACCGGCGGCTGGAAAAAGGCAGACCTCCCCACCCACCCACCACCACCAGCCAGGCCCCAGGCAAGGGGGGCAAGGTCACACGAGCCAGTCTAGACTTGGCCAGGCCCTGTTTGCTCTCCTCATTTTACCTTGACCTTGGACTCCAGCAGCAGTATAACCAGTTTCGTAGCCCATCCGACTCCTAGCAAGACCCCACCTTCCACTTGGCTTTTCTCTCCTCGCCCCACCATCATTGCCCCCAACACACACTTAGCAGCCCCGCTCATGTTCCAAACCTCTCTATGTTGCATTTTTCCTCCTACTGTCAGCCCAGCCAGCCCGCAGCCTGCCTTCTGAACTCTGGAGCTGACCCTTCTGGACGAGGATCGCGCTGATAAGAATTATGTTTCTTATCCTAACTCACCGACCGGGCGCTCTCAACCGGCAAACACCACCTTCTCCCTACAGGGAGGAGGGGGGCGGCCCTGGTGGTCTCAGCGCAGACCTGGCCATTTGCTCTTGGGTTTGAAGGGTCTAGGGGATCCGGCTTGGCAGGGGGCTACTTCGTGGCCACGGCCTGTGCGCTATCTGGCTAGGAGCACCCAGCATTTAAAACCTGTGGCAGCCGCAGGAAAGAGGGAGATGCTGCAGCCCCTCTCCTCTCTTATTTCTCTCTCTTTATTGCCTCTTCTCCTCAGGGAGGCCCTGTGCTGAAAGAGAACTTGGCTCAATTTCACAGAGATGCTGCCCCAGAAAGGGGTGACTCACTACTGATGCCCCTGACAAGTCGGGAGATTCGGAGGAAAGAAGTAGGGTAGGGGGTTGAAAAATCAGTAACTTGGTGTCAATCTTTTCTTCGATATAGGGGCAGTCTTAAGAGCATGAAAATACTCAGCACCAAAAGGGAGCGACTCAAGAAAGCCGAGGGAACTAGAGTGAGGTTGTTCAACTGGGAACTGCATGGGTCTGGGCTCTGTCTGGCCCCTGGGCTCTCACAGCAGGGCTCAACCCAGGCCGCTGATGGCAGAGGTAGGTCCTTGGAGACGGAGGTCGGACTCCTGGGGTCCCCCAGAGTTGCACCAGGGAGAGTTCCCTCCAAAAGGCAGCCCCAATTCTCTCTCATTCTCCATGTTTTCTTTTGTATGTCTATATGTATCCAGGGCTTTTAGCTTTTCCGAGACCAAATTCCCCATCCCAACCCCAATTCTTTGAAAAATGTCACCCGAAGCTTTTATTTCTATTGTATATTGAGATATGTCTTATATTGCCATTTCCCTCCTTTTATTCTTTCTCCATTTCCGGCTGAGAGTATTCCACCGCTTCACAACCCTTCACCCAGTGTATTAGAGTCTGTATTTGGGGGTTATCACATCCCCCAGTCCTCTCCGCTCCGCTTGAGGAAGATCCACTAGCGAGATAGAGAAGAGGATCCTTTTCAGACAACTGGGGCTTTTGGGAAAGTGGCTGAAGGTTCGAAGTGGAAACACAATTCCCGCATCAAAGGCTCGCCCTGCGGCATCGGCATCAGTTCTTTCCAGCCACGAACTGGAGGGGATCCTGCCAGGGCCAGAGCACTCCTGCCAGTTTTCTAGTTTCTCCATTTATTATTTTGTAAAACCGGGTTTCCTCCCGACCCTTAGCTCCAAACCCCAATCCAGAGAATTCAGCAGTCACGGTGATAGGTTTGGGAGTAGGGGTCTGTCTCCCCTGTGCACATCCTAAGCCTAGGGGGAGGCGCCCAGTTACAGTCCACTCCTCCCTTAGACCCCTTTGCGTCGGCCAAATTCAGCCTCCCCCTCCTCCCTCTCTCTCCCGGGGGCCTGCCAGGGGGCGGCGCCCTGTCCCTTTAAATTTCCCAGTTCCCGCCTCCTTTGCCCCTCCTGAGAGCCAATCAGCAGAGACCTTCTTCTTTTCGCCCCGCCCCACCTAGTGGGGAGGGAACCCCAGGAGACTCGGCCAGGGCGTCACGTGCGCGGACAGTGTCACGTGGGTGCAGGAGGGGTGTCAAGGGGAGGGGGGCGGGAGCCGGCGGATTTCTTAATGAAGTGTCTCCGCATGCGTAGAGGGAATGTGGTGAGGGAGGTGGACGCACCAGGAGGAGGAGGAGGAGGAGGAGGAGGAGGGGAGGGGTGGAGAGGGAAGGGAGGAGGGATGGGGGAGGGGAAAAGGGAGCGAGGTGTCTCCCCAGCTCGCTGCCTCAAGCAAGTGGAGTTTTTAAAAAGCTCCAGCAGATCATGTCATGACGACTTCGCTGCTCCTGCATCCGCGCTGGCCGGAGAGCCTTATGTACGTCTATGAGGACAGCGCGGCGGAGAGCGGCGGCAGCGGCGGCGGCGGCGGGGGAGGCTGCGGCGCGGGCGGAGCGGGGGGCGGCTGCAGCGGAGCGAGCCCTGGCAAAGCCCCGAGCATGGATGGTCTGGGCAGCAGCTGTCCGGCCAGCCACTGCCGAGACCTGCTTCCGCACCCCGTGCTGGGCCGTCCGCCGGCTCCCCTGGGCGCACCTCAGGGCGCCGTCTACACGGACATCCCAGCCCCAGAGGCGGCGCGCCAGTGCGCCCCGCCGCCCGCGCCCCCCACCTCGTCCAGCGCCACCCTGGGCTATGGCTACCCATTCGGGGGCAGCTACTACGGTTGCCGCCTGTCGCACAACGTGAACCTACAGCAGAAGCCTTGCGCCTACCACCCGGGCGATAAGTACCCAGAGCCGTCGGGCGCCCTGCCCGCTGACGACCTGTCCTCCAGGGCCAAGGAGTTCGCCTTCTACCCCAGTTTCGCCAGCTCCTACCAGGCGATGCCCGGCTACCTGGACGTGTCTGTGGTGCCCGGGATCAGCGGGCACCCAGAGCCGCGTCACGACGCGCTCATCCCCGTCGAAGGCTACCAGCACTGGGCTCTCTCCAATGGCTGGGACAGTCAGGTGTACTGCTCCAAGGAACAGTCGCAGTCCGCCCATCTCTGGAAGTCTCCCTTCCCAGGTAAGGAAGGGGCCTGAGCGCTGCCGCCGCCGGGGACCCCTCCCCGCCCTGCCTGCCCCGGGGCTCCGCGCCCGAGCCACCCCCGCCGTCTGGCTGCGGCGCGCCCGCTCGGCTGGGCTGCCGATGGAGCCGGCCGGGCGAGCTGCGCTGAGGAATGCGCCGGGGAAGAAATCTGCTCCGACACGTTCCCTGGAGCTGCCGGGCGGAGAGTGAAGCAATCACAGGCGCCCGAGCGCCGGGCCGCGGGCTCTGCTCGGTCAGTAGCTCATCTCCTCCCCCTCATGCTCCAGCCTCACACGGGGCTCCTGGCCCCAAAGCCTGCTTCCGGCCAGGGATGGGGGTGGGGTGGGCCTCCAATATCTTGGAATCCAGGAGAAAACCCTCAACCCACCAAATAATTGGGGGGAAAATAAGAACCCCCACTTTCTTTGCCTGAATTTTCAGGATCTATCAGGCACTAGACAGTATTATTTTTTTAACCAGCGGTCTAATTTGCCATAGTCTACACAAATGTAGGATTTCTTTTTTCTTTTATTTATTTTTAAAAATCAACCACGAATTTCTTGATTATTGAGGGAGCAGAAGAGCTAACATCTCTCAAGAGGGAGTGGAGAGAAGGGAGCTTGCATTCCTCTCCTGGAATGTAAAATTTTCTCTGGTATACTAAACTCAAATCCTATGGACGTTTCCTTTGCCAACTCTCCCAGATATGGTCGAGAGAGTTAGTTATCCGTGCCCCAGACACAGAAAGAGGGATGTGGGTATGAGAGGTGGGGAATCCGGTGCTGCGGACCCCTTGGTCTTATCTGGTTATGTATGAGAGGGGAGAGCTCACTGATGTCCAGTTCCCTCTCTTATTGAGGCCATCCCTGAGCAAGAAAGGATCCTGCAGCATCCACCACTACCCAGGAGGAAATACTAGTCCCAGATTTTCCAAAACCACATCAGGAGCTTCGGATTCCACCCTGCTCTGAGAAATCAGGATTCAGGGTCTAGGGAATTTGAGTCTGTTCTCCCTGTAAACAGAGCTTAGTGGGAGAGGGTCCTCCTTTCTGATACCTAGAATGGGGTGAGGGCAACCACAAATGTCTCCACATACTGCCCAAAGAGCCCCCCCCCCAGCTTCACATGCCAGGCTGTTTTCATTGGAAAGCATAGACCTGAAGACCTCCTAAGGGTGGGCCTGAAATTCCTCTGCACCCGGGACTGAAGGTGGAGATGGGTGGTGAAAAATCACTGAATGATGTTAGAAAGTGTAGCAAATAACACTCTTGTAAATATTATGAAATTACTTAGTATAATACAACTCAGTACCAGGGTGTGATCCACCCCAGGCATCCCATTTCTGACTGCCAGAATTAAAGATGGTATGATTTTAGTACGTGGTATCATGCATCACCTACTCGGCATTGACTGTAATATTTTTTTTATAATATCATTTTGTATTAACTTAACTACCTAATATGAAACACATAGCATTTCTAGAAGTTAGGCAATTCACATGTAGATATACAATAATGTATTATAGACAGATGGCTCCTTAATTGTTCGTCTTGCCAAAATAGAAAGCTCCTTAAGAGATGGGGATCCAACAGGAATTCCTGGGACAGGGGAGCTGATAGGCCATGCCAAGGGACCAAGGGGCAGGGGAGCAGATGCTTACTAGAGCCACTATGTGTGGGGGGTGGGCACAGGCCTAGAGCAATGGGCAATGGGTTTAGAGTGAAGAAGTGGAAGAGAAAGTGCTGTTCTGGCATCCTTATGTATGCTTGTGGAGTTGGGTGGGGATGAAAGATTGTGGAGAAATATCTTTGAACAAAATAAGCATCTTGAAGATTCCCAGAAAAAAAATAACGCCGCTTAAAAATAAACACTTTTTGATCACAGCTTCCTAGAGAAAAATATCTTGGAAATAAAAAAAATACAGCCCAATTGAGATTTAATGCACTTGCAAATTATAGCATGGAAATGGATATAAAACCCTGGTGTGCCTCAAAAGCTCTGTGCTCACACATTCCCTGTGTGGAAATAGAATTGGGCTAGTGTATTCAGTGAGTGCAGAGGTCCAAGCAAGAGGCAGGTAAATAAGAAATTATCTTCAGACACCACCCTCCATCTTTCTACCCACTCAGAGATCTTTTAGAAGTAGTGAGATTTCCAGATAACTCTGTCTATGCAATTGTGGTTTGTTCGGCAACATCTAGGCATAAACACTGCTGTCTGTCTTCAGCGCCTCTGGCTCTGAGAAACCTCATCTATGGCAGTCTGGGCTGGTGTGGGAGATGGAGGCAATTGTTCAGCAAGATCCAGATAATTAGAGCTGAGATGTGTTGTGGCTTCTTCCTTTTCCCAATTATACAGATCCTTCCTTCACTGCTGTTTTTTTTCCCCTCCATATGATCAGTGTAGACACTTTTTTTTTCTTTTGACATGGAGGAAATTTCAGGAGAGATTCAGAGAGGGGGAAAAAGAAAGATGGGATTTGGGAGAGAGAAAGAGGGAGAAACAGTGGGCTCTTTGGGCCATACTAGAAGTCCCTAGTGACGAGCCTTTGAATTTTGGTTGAGAAGAGCAGCTGGCTGGATTTCTAGCTAGACAAGATATTCTTCAGAGCCCAGAGCCCACTTGTGGGGGTGGGTGGCCAAGAGTGGGTGGGCTGTGGGAAGCTGTACACAGCAGCCCCTTGGCCCTAAGAGAAAGCTATAGCAGAGAATTGATATGATTTATTCACTCTTCGAGATGTCTGTTAGGCTCCTAGGTAGGGAGTGGGTTGTGTATGTGATCTGGAGGGAGACTAGGGAAGGAATGATTGTAAAATTAATACCCAAGTCCCCACTCACTTTAGGCAGTATAGACACAACTTGAGGTCTAAGCTACCAGATGTTCCCACATCTGTAGATCCCACTTCCTTTCCAGACAAGGCAGCAGACAATGAAAGGGGGCTTCTTTGAGAAGGCAAGACTGGAGCTATTTCCCCAAAAGACCAAAACAACCTGCAGTATGGTCTGATCCATGAAAAATGTGGCCAAATCAATCTCTGGCATCCCATAGAGAAAAATAACCAGTTTAGACCAGTTGGCTGCTTTTTTTATAACTGATTTTTTTAGAATTGTGTTGATTAAGCCTCATTAGAAATATAGAGTTGGAGTTTAGAGAATCAAAATTGGGTAGGTAATTGTGAGAGTTTACAGAAAGTGAGGTAAAAAAAATTAGGGGCCGTTATCTGGTTAATTCAGAAACTAAAACCCACCTTTATTCCCCTTCACTTTCCAGGGAAAAGGAGATGTTTTATTGTTAGATTATACCAGGTGGCCTGTTTCCATTTAAAACTTACTGTATCATTATGTTAAAAGTCAGAAGAATCTGAGTTTAAAGTCTGGCTCTACCCTACCAGTTATTTTATGCACTCTTAGCCTCAGACTCCTGATCTTATAAAGTGCATTTAATAAAATAAGCCTGAAGAAATGTTCTGAAGATTAAAAACAAAAACTCAAACTCATGGTATCACTACTTACCTTCTTCATTGTATTCTTCTCCCCAAATCATCAATTTCTGGAATAATGGTTACATCTGTAAGAATAAAACAAATTTGAGAACTGAGAGATTTAAAAACAAAAGATCTTGTTCAGAAAAATCCTTTTTAACCTAAAGGATCTAATCTGTTAAAATGAAGTTGCTTTGTTTTTCAGATTTTTAAGAAATGTTGGCTTATTCATACAGAGGCAGAAAAATGCCAAGTCCAACAATTTTCCTGAGAAATTGTCACTATGATGACACCAAACCAAGCCATTGGAACCTCTCTCCCATTTTCTTCCTGAGCACTTTATTTCCCCCTGCATTTCATCATGACTGCTTTTTTCTCCATTCTGTATAGACAAGAGTCCCTGGGAGAGAGCAGACCCAATTGGGATGGGTATAGGGAAGGTGCTTTGTGAGGGTGGGGTGGGAACAAACATTTCAGGAAGAACTTTGTGTCCTTGCTGTGGGCCGTGCCCAATAGTTCCAAAAGGCAGTAGGGATGAAGGGAAAACCCCAAATATTCGGTCCTTCTCATTAGCTTCCGCCAGAAGTCTAATAATTATATGGGAAAAAATGAGGGCTGAGTTATTCAGATAATTCCCCACTTCCACTTGAAAGTGTTGCTATGACCTTTTATTGACAAGGGTGAGGGTGGACTGGAAGATGGGGTTATAAGTGACATCTGTTGTTTTTAGTTTCTATGAAATTCTCAGAACCGAAAGAAACTGAACTGGTGGTTGGTAGTGGTTGGGATGACAAGGTATTTAGGGCTTAGAGTTAGAGCTGGTGCATGGAATGTAGACAGTTTCCTTCAGCCTTGAAGGAACAGAGAGGGAGAGAGTTGGAACAGAATTTGCTGTTCTGGTGGGACTGGATGTGGAGCCCGTACTTCCAGGGACCTGACTCCCTATGTCTAAAGGCCAGGACCTCCCACCTTGGGTGTTGTGAGGTTGTTCATTACATTGGGCCCCAATTCCTAGAGTGATTGGTCCCCAAGCAGGCTGGCTTCACCTGGACACTTTTCTTCTATCTGTTGGTGCCTTGGGTTGCTAGTGCCTCAGATCCCTAGTGCAGGGCTAGTGCCCAAAGGCATGAGGACCCATTTGGTGGTCTGTGCCCACTGAAGCTGACCCCTTGCTTGCCATGCCCTCCCTGAAACATACAACAGAACTCCTTCCTCTGACAATGGAGTAGAGTATAAGCTGATAGGCACTTAAATAACCAACCTGCAGGAAGAAGGGATTTTTCGGAATACCTGAAACCCTGCAGGCTGGCAGGCCAGGGTAGAATGGGAGTGAGGGGCTCTAAGGATTCAAGGATCCTAATAGCAAGGCTGTGCAGAGCCACGTTGGAGCCTGAAACAAAAGGAAAAATCAGTTAATACTGATCCTGCATTTACTTTAAAAATTGATATTTTGTTCATTATGGATTTTTTTGCATTCGTTTTGAATTTTTTAATCATTGCATTAAAATGTTATCTTGATTGCTGAGTGGTCCCTGCTCCCTTAAAGTTTTCGCTGGAGGCGAGTACCCCGGTGGCCTCACCGTATCCGTGGCCCTGCTAATAACAGAGGTGCAAAGGATTAGGGGGCTTTATTAGGCAGAGCAATGCGCTGGCCCCGTCTGAACCCCTGCCGAAATCCTGCGCCTTGGCAGCCTCCCTGGGCCCCTGGCTCGGTCCTGCCGCGCTTCACTTCCTACCGCTTGCCTTCTCTCTTCCCCAGACGTGGTTCCCCTACAGCCTGAAGTGAGCAGCTACCGACGTGGGCGCAAGAAACGAGTGCCCTACACTAAGGTACAGCTGAAGGAGCTAGAGAAAGAGTACGCGGCTAGCAAGTTCATCACCAAAGAGAAGCGCCGGCGCATCTCGGCCACCACGAACCTCTCCGAGCGCCAAGTCACCATCTGGTTCCAGAACCGGCGAGTCAAAGAGAAGAAGGTGGTCAGCAAATCAAAAGCGCCTCATCTCCACTCCACCTGACCTCCCACTCAGCTGCCCACCCCGTCTATTTATGTCGCCGCTTTGTACCATAACCTAACCCTATGGACGCTGCGCCAGTGCAGCGGAGTATTTAATGTTAACGGGAAAGAGGAACCGCGCCACGGGGAGGCAGGGAGGCTTGAGGCTGAGGCATGCTTGGCCATCCCCTACTCCCCATCCCATCCCTAGCCTCTACTCCTATTCAGACAGGACCCACCCGGCTTCAGCAGCTTTGGAGGTGGGTCCAGGCAGGCTGTGGGAGGAAGGCTATTGCCGCTACTCCTGGATACTCTCCCCTCACAAGCAAGCCAAGTGGCAGCGAAGAGCCCAGTCATTCCAACGAAATCAGGGTTGGGGAACAATTCCAATTCTTGCCTCATCCGATGACCAGGCTGGTAGAAGACCCTCCTTAAGGGTGCAGCTTTGGCAGAGGATCTGGCAAGCTCATACTTTCCTTCCCTGTCCCTCCCATACTCCTTAGGCAAGGTTTCCCAGTAAAGATTTTCTGTGCATATTTTTAAAGTCATGTTAATATTAATGATAATTATTAGTGATCTGGCAGTGTGCTTGGAGTACAGATGGCACTCGGAGCTGGTAGGTTTTCTTTCTTTCCTATCTGTTTCAACCCTCCATCCCAAGAAATGAATTTCTCAGGAGCTGCCTTTGCCCCCACTGCCTCCCCTGTTCTGCTCTCAGTCAACATGTGGACGTCCAAGGAGGACCAACACTCCAACCACGCTGCTAAATATGGCTTATCTTTTCTCTTTCTCTCTCTCTCTAGCTGGGGAGGTTGGGGATTAGGCCAGGCACAGAGGCAGAACTTTTTTCCAAGGACAAACTTCTCTTCCAAGGGGATGGAGAGTGGGTCCTTCAGCAGAGTCCCTCCCCAGTCACCTCTCCACCCAGGCAATAGCTCAGAAGAGAGGTCCCATGTTTTCACTTTCACTGATTTCCAGAGGAGAGCTAGAGGAGCTAGTCCAGGAGGCTAGAATAACTGGCCCCCAATTAGCCAGCTAAATGTAGATGCTGCCTAACATTTCCTTCCTCAAAGACCAACTTGGTGCTGTGGGGGCCCCCTCACCTCTTCCCTTCCCACTGGTGCATTACAAAACAGTGTTCTTTTGAAATGTCCATCAGAAATAGGCTCTTTTTTTAAAAAAAATGTTGTGTATCTGTATATAGTATTGTGATGTCTGAATGACAATGTACTGAATGCAAAAAGAAAAAAACCCATAAACCTGTTTTTAAAATAAAGTCTTTTTTTTTTTTTTGCCTTGATTTTATTGCTTAGATTTCTTCTGAAGCCCTTTCTGTCCACTAGCTCTTCAGGACAGCCTAGGATACCCTGATTCAGCCAGAATAGGCAAGGGAAAGGGTATACACGTCACCCCCAGCTAGTTGGATTCCAAACCAGTATTTTTCTCCACTTAAGTTTTGAATTATTTTGGTAATCTATACTGTCTAAACAGGAGAAAACTCCTTCCTATCCTGACGGCCAACTTAGATGAGTGTATGTTGAGGAGGGTAAGATGTAATCGGTGACAAAAAGGCCTGGAAGCAGGTGAGTAAGAAAAACACTTTGCCGGTGGTTTCAGTTAATAGTTGGAGCTCAGACCTGGTTCTGGGTGCTGAGAAGTCAGCATCCCAGCTGGGAGCTGGGTGGGTAGTGGTGGAAGCCCTGGGGGTGGACATAACCTTAGACTTTTGGTGCCCTACTTCCCCCAGAGGGTCCCAAATACCTTCAGCCATTTCTGGGCTGGAGTTAGGGCTGGGATGGGATCAGTACAGTCTGCCGGGTGGGCACAGCTTCAAGCCCAGCTTTCCCTGGCTGCTCTCTTTTCTTCCCCCACTAACCTGTGCAGAGAGGTCAGGATGCTAAGACTCTTTGAGCGCCCAGTTTGCCAAACCAACCCCTCTTTTACTCTCTAGCATTCCTGGGAACCCCAGTCTTCTAGGCAATCAGGAGCCTATGTAGAGGCTGCCACTAATTTGTTTTCCTTGTCGCGTCAGTGCCTATCTCCCTATCTGGCGGAGTTAATGAGATCGTTAAATTGTCAGGTTAAGAGACTTTTAAAAAGCAATATAGCCTAAAACAATGTTATCTCAGATTAAATCTTTACTGCAGCAATTTTTATTTATATATATTTTTCCTCTCCTGAGACCAGAAAGACTGGAGGCGTCAGGTTGGAAATCAGAGTTCTCCGTTTTCCCTTTGCCTGATGGGGCTGAAGACTTTAAAATTTCACTTAAATAAATATTTCTGGGGGTGAAACACATGCATGCATGCACACATGGAGTCTGAGAGACAAAGAGCCAGAAGAATTTGCCCTCAGTGGAGCTGTGCTACTGAGGTGACTGCCAGTCCTGTTCACTCAGTCTCAACTCTGGGTTAACTACCAAAGAGTCACACTCTTGGCAGTGGAGATTTGAGAGGGAATAGAGAAATCTCCCAGGAATAAGATTCATTCTGAATTCCACCTCCCTTCTCTCTCCCATCTACCACGCCAACCTTTCTCCAAAAACCCCTCGGATCTCCCTGAAGATGGAAGGAGTTGGAGACTAAATGTGTACATTTGGTCAGAAAAAGGAACTTAGCAGACAAGAGGCCTTAGGGCTCTCTTACTATGGGTCCCACCTCTCTTGATTGCTTTAGGTACTGCTTTAGGTAGTACCATGCACAGCTGTAGGCACAGTGGAAGTTGGAGACACAGTAAGTAAAGAGAAGTCTAGAGTTCTCCCAAAGGATCCCTCTGTTGCTATATACAAACTCACACATAATCGTATGAGTGAGTCTTCCCGTACAGAGTGACCCAACTATGTCCCCAGAAGGTGGTAATGAAAGGAGAAGAGGAAACTTGTGCAGGCTCCTGGGGGTGCATTGGGACACTGATAACCCTGGCAATGACTGCTGCAATTCCTCTGAGTGTCTGTGAACTCCAGTGTGCCAGGGTGTTTAGGACTCTATCATGCACTGGATTAAATATAACTGGGTTAATTTTGGAGAATTATCATGCCTGGATTAATTTCGGAGATGGCGAGTCTTTCATAAGAGTAAGCAGGCATTGTGTGAGGGTGAGGCCGTGTGTTTGGGGAAGGCAAAGTGGGGAAATTTATTATTCTTTACCTAATTGTACTGGCCCCTTATCTTTCCTTCCCCCATGAATTGGCATTATCTTTGGGGACTCTGAGATATTCCTGGGAATGTCATGTGTGTGTGTGTGTGTGTGTGTGTAGAGCCTTTGAGCAGTGGAGAATGTCCTGCCTGCATGTATTCCATGGATAAGTGAGAAAATTGTCAGCCAAGGTGCAGAGTATATTTACATATGTAAAAAGTCTTTATCTACAAGGCCAGTCTCCTGGTGTTGTGTTAGAGTGTGGTTGTGTGTGAAGGCAAATATGAGGGTACAAGAGGGTAGGGGAGGTCTGAAGGGCTGGTGAAATCTCTGTGTGGGAACACAGACAGACTGAGGGACAGAGGCTCCTGCTATCTTTCGCATAATCTGATGGCACTTCCCACTTCCCCTATCCCCCTGGTTGAGGACTGGGAGGGCCAGTGGGCTGGGGCCTCAAGAAACTCCCCATCTGGAAGTCACTCTCCCAGGCTGCCAAAGAAAGCTTAGCTAGGACCTTTCCTGAGCTGAGGAGAAAGAACCCTTACCCACCAAATTTTTTTCACCAGACCTAGGGCCAGCAGAATGGGCCTTTCAGCCAGTAGTCCCACAACCAGGAACCCACCTGAGGGAACAAGGCCAGCAGTTCTCTTGGCAGATCCCTCCATGACTGTCTGCTCCTGAGACCATCTGCTCCTGGGGTTGATCCACAGGCGGTTGGGTCAGCAGTGCAGGGACAGCAGGCCAGTGTGGGTGCAAGGCGGGGGGCAGGCCCCTGGGGCAGCTGCCATCTCTCTGAGCAGCCCTCCCATTGGAGCTGGGGTCCATGCGGCAGACAGCCCCCTCTGTGGCTCCATCTGTTCAAAAGAGAAAACCCCCACCCCAAGATCCGCTGGGGTCTGTCCTGAATAGTATCGGAGCCCACCCCCAAGAAAACTCCAAGTGCGATTCAGGCAGATGTGTATCTGGACGGCCAATGGTGGCGAATTGAGGGGCCCTGGGGAGCGAGGGGCTTCTGGGAGGAGGAGGAGGGGGCCAGAGCCTTTTCGCAACCAACCAGGCTCTTCCTCTTTTAGCCTTGACCGTGACTAGGTCTTTCTGACCTTGACATCACAGGGAGCAGAGGGAAGGGGGGAGGGTGGAAAAGGCCTTGATCTTCCGGTGGCCAGCGAAGGGGAGGGCCGCTTGCCCCCTTGACGCGCCATCCCCCTTCCCGCCGGAGCCCGCCGCCTCTGTTTACACACGGAGGAGGTGTAGTCTCCAGTCTAGACAAGGGCGCTAATAACGCCCATAAAAGGCGGCTTCTCCAGAGATGCTCTGGCAACTCAGCTCCCGCGCGCCTGCCGCTGGCCGCTTCCTCCGCCTCCCCCGCCTCCCCCGCCCCGCCCTTCTCCGATACCTCGGCTGGGCCTGCAGGCGGCCTTGGGTGGGGGGATCCAGAAGGTTTCTGAGGCTGAGAACCCCTGCCCCTCACCCTTCTGAACCTCTTCTGTCTCCAAAGGTAAGTGGACACCCTCTCTCCCCGCTTTCCTAGACCAGCCAACCTCGCCGTTGGTAGTACATCTGCTACCCCCACCAGACTCCTGGGCTGGTTGCTCCCGCCCCAATTCGCTCATGGCCCCCTCCTTGAACCCGGACAGGGGCCCTGGGTTTGGAAAGCAGCTGGGTAGCTGTGCGGAGTAGACCCCAAGCAGATCTCAGCCCCTCCGCAGAGCTGGGCCTGGCCAGTGGACGTCGTCACAGCCAGAGGACCAGGCTGAGGGGCGAGGACGCTGGGGCAGTCCTCACTCCCCGCCCAGTTTAGAGATCCGCGGAGACCAGCCCTGATCTCTGTTATGTTGCAGGCCTCTGTGGGTGTGGCGTTTGATGAGGCT
>VBSM01002616.1:17076858-17099263 GCA_008086735.1 Cheirogaleus medius | reverse complement strand
AGCTTGGTTCCCACACCTTTCCTGACACTCAGTAGTTCACTAGGTGGAGGAGATCCTCTGCTGGTGGAGGGGGAAAATGTCAGAGCTGCGGCACTCTAACTGTTAGCGCTCCACTGAAAGGACAGAGAAAATGGGGGAAGATAGTCCATTTAGGGATGCTGAAGTGGGGGGTAGAGTTGGCCTCCCAGATGTGCTGGTCTGGGGGCTCTCACCCCTCCCATTTTCTGAGTGGCAGTTGGGCTGGGGTCTTTTGGTGGGAGTGGGCCAAAAGAGCCAGCGGGCAGGAGGATTGGGGGAAATAAGGACTCTGCTGGCCCCAGGCTATTTGCTGTGCCTAAAAGCCTGGCTGGGCTCCCTCACCCAGCGTTCCTATAAGTCCCCCTCCTCCAGGCTGCAGATCCCTAGAAAGCAGTACCTAGCGAAGGGGTTTCCCAATCTGGTCCTAAGGTCCTGGGCACTGCCAGCAAGGGCTGGAAGTCAGGTGGGCTCCAGCCTTTGAAGGAGGCATGAAGTGATGAAAGAGGAGATTGAGCCCCCTACCCCTAACCCCTAGTCTTGTCTGCAGCCAACAAAGGTCTGGTCCCAAGCCTGAGCTGCCCCAAAGGGGTGAAATAGAGGGGGCTGAGGTGTCAGGCAGGGGGCCCAGGCCCTCCCAGCCGCTTTTCATCTTCCCTCTCCACCCCGCCCCCAACTCCTGCTCACAACACTTCTGGGGCCCAGGCCCTGCCTAATTTGCATATGCAGCCGAACCGCTTTCTGCAAACTAGACAGTGACCTTGAACTGGGCCGATGTGGTCTCTCAACCGACCAGGGAGAAGACAGCACCGCGCAATAATTCCGGATTCGAGTGGGCGGGGAAACCCGAACGCAGTCTCTCCCAGCCGATTCCTGGCGGCTCTAAGCGGGTACCCGAAGCCACTTTGTCCCTGCCACCAGAGCCGGCCGGTGTTTATTTTATAATTAACTCCTTTCACCGGCTCAGTAGAAGCCATGAGGACGCGGGAGGGATGGTGGCACAGATAGAGAAGGTGTGAGAGAGGATGCGGCATCCAGCTGGTGCATGTGCTGAAGGACGCAGGCTGCACTGGGTCTTCAGGGAAAGCCTTGGACCGCATCCTTGCCTTCAGCTTTAATTAACCCCCGAGTTAATGAGCGGGCATAGTTGAGCCTGTCCAGCTGCGGCGGGAGCCAGTGGTCCAGTGGCCAGCAGGGAGGCTACCCATTCTAGCCTTGTGATTTGATGAATGTGTGGGAGAGTCTGGACACTCCAGTAGCTCCCGGTTCCGGAGCCTCAGCCTGACCAACTATAGGTTTGCATGAGGGCAGCCAGGGGTCGGCAGATTAAACCCGGCTAGACACGGCTAGACACGACTGCCCAACGCCGTGGGCTGCGACACCCTCCCAGTCTTTTCCCCAGGCCCAGTCCGATCCAGGCGAGCAGCTCTCACTGAGGCTGGATTTAGGGTTGAAGCTTTGCACCCGAGCCTCCCGCCGGCCCCGGGGACCCAGGTTGGAACCGGTGTTTATGTTTGAGCCCGTTTTAAAAAGGGGTGCTTGAGCTGTGTGTGCGGCAGGGGGGTTCCTTAACGGCGAATAGGGCCTTGCTGGTGTACAGGGAGGCTGGACGCTCAGATTGTCTGGGTCCTTGCCAGGGTCCTGAAAACCCCTAAGTTCACAGTGGCCCTACCGTAGCAGGACACCAGGAATGAGAATTTTGCTAATGGTTCTCAGCAGTTTTCCAGGAGAGGAATTAGGATCGGCCGCACGGAAGGAAGAGAGAGGTTTGTGCGTGCCTGTGTGCCCACACAGTCCAAAACCGGGGGGTAATAGCCTGTTTTGATGGGGCCAAACCGGGCTAGGAGAAGAGTGTGTCTGGAAGAAGGACGCCCTCACTCAATCTTCATTTCTCTGGCGTTGCATCTGCCGCCCTGTGGCCGCTGCTCCTCGCGCTCAGCGCTGGCCCCGGAGGCCAGCGAACAGAGCTCCTGGCCCTGGATTTGCGAGTTGGGGAGGCTTGGGGAGATGCTGAGACTTTCCTCCTGGGGTCCCTCTTCTAGGAGATTGGAGTCATCTGGGAAGGGAAAAGAGAATGGGGAGAAGACTCCATCCCTCAAGGGATAGTCATTATTCGGCAAAGCCCAGCTCGGCATCCCTCACGCCAACAATAGCGGCTGAGCGCCGAGGCCTGTAGAGCCCGAGCGGAGACCTCCCGGCCGCGCAGTGTTCTGATTGAAATCAGCAGCAATATTAAAGTCACACCCTGTTTATATTTATGACCAAAATAAGCCCCAAATAAAATTTTAAAAAACTGAAATTTGTAGTGGCGCTAATGCATCCTGTAAAAGAGAAATAAGATGTTAGAGATGCTGTGACATGGAATTTGCAGCTGAGGGATGCTCCTCTCCACAGCCTCTCAGCCCCTTATCAATTAGGCACAAAAAGGCCAAGTCTTCTGCCCACTCCTCGGTGCCCCTGGCTCTCGGGCTCTAAGTGGAGGTGACTGGTCAGGGCTGGCATCCTGCCGCTCGGCCTGGGTTCGGGCGTGTGGGCCCTACGCGGGGCGGGCTCCCGGAGCGGGAGGGGCCGGGCAGCCTGGCCAGCCAGGGCGGGGAAGGGGAACCGGCCAAGCAGGGCGAGGGGCGGGCGCCGAGCTGGTAGCTTCAAGCAGCTCCGGGCAAGGCGGCGCCCGCGGGGGACACATTTCTGTCGGAGTGAGCAGCTATAGTTTGGGATATGAAATCGCCCAGGGAGCGGTGGAATTCGAAGAATCTGCGTTTCTCTCTGCCGGGTCCTGCATAGTAGAGAGGGGAGGGAGAATCTTCTCTGTTTCCGTCTGCTTTTGTAGCTTGGGCTCATTCTCAAATATTTAACTTTCACCTACATGGATTTCTTTCTCTAGTATTCTCTCAGACTCTCAGTCTCTCCATTTTCCCCCTAAATCTTCTGGTATTTTTACGTATTTAGACATTTGCTGAACTATTTATCCAACCCTGTATTACTTGAGCCGTGGATTGGTTTGGAGCTTGAAATATTCGCATAGAAATTCGAGTGTTTTCTCTACTAGACCCCAATAGGTTGCATCTGGTTTGAGGGAGTTTTGTCTCGTTTCTCTTTTTAATCTACTTGGTGTGTTCTGTGGACCTAGTTGAGATTGGATTGCGGTTTTGTAGATGATTGCAGATTATCTTGCCAATGGCCAGCGCTGGGCTCTCAGCCTTCTCTGGAAGGAGCTTCTGAGATTTGCACCATAAATATAATTTAAAGCCCCCAACAAGAGAATTCTCCAGGAGTTCTTTCCCTCACTCCCAGCCCACCTCAGGAAGCAACCTACTGCTGGCCTCTGCACTGCTATCTGATGGGCCCAGCAGCAGGCTGGGCCGGTTCTGGGCTGTGGGTATCTCCTCTGTAGTGGGAAATGGGCCCTTATCAGCTGGTCCAGCCCTGTCGGGGCTCCAAAGCCTCCTGCTGCAAAGACTCCAGGAGACCCCCCAAAAGTTCTGTGGTCTCCTGGAAGTGACAGTGGAAGAATAGTTCAAGCCTCCAGATTTTCAAGAACAGGCAGGCAGATCTATGCGTAGCTGGCGCCTCCTTTTTCTGCTTTCTCTTCGTCCCCTCCTCGTCCTTCCTCTAATGGTGAGTGGAGGTGTGAAGCTGGGGGTCTCCCGGCTCCCGCGGAAAGACCTCGAATTATCAATTCTCTCTGAGTCCTTTTTGGGGAAGAGGACCCCAAATATCTCTACGAATTCCTGAGGAGAAAGCGCAGATGAAGATGAGCGCAGCAGCGGCAGGGCTGGGAGAGATATGAGCAGGGAAACCTGTCCTAACCCCCACTTCTTCTCCTCTACTGTAAATAAACCCCGAGCCAAAGGGCTCATCCGTCTCCTTAAACAGCCAGTAAACTTTATATGACACAATATCTAATAGTAATTTATTGGGGAGATATTGTAAATTCCAACGGTTTTAGTTAATAAAGGAGCTAATTAAAGAGGGATGGGCTGTGCTCGGCCAGCTGTTGGCGATAAGATAATACATCTGGGGGGTGCTGGGTGCAGGGGTGTATATGTGCGCGTATTTTTGGTGTGGCTATTTTCCTCTTGCCCCATGTTAGGCAATTGCTTTACTCTGCGTTAGATTTTATATGATTTTTTTAAAAAACGGAATTCAGCGAATAAACCTGCCCCCACCCTTTGTTGCTCCCCCATCCCTCCCATTGGGGATGGGGGAAGTTGGAGTTAGTGCGGGGTGCGGTGGGGGATCGGCTGTCCCCACCCCTCCCCCTGGCGGCGGCGCCCACGTGAGCGGGGCGGCCAATGGGTAGCTGGTGCAGGTTTAACTATGTTTAATGTCAGATAGCAATAAAGTAGAAGCTGCCGGTCGGGCCCCGCGGAAATGGGCGAGCATAATCTCCTGAATCCCGGGTTTGTGGGGCCGCTGGTAAACATCCACACGGGAGACACCTTCTACTTCCCTAACTTCCGCGCGTCCGGGGCGCAGCTGCCCGGGCTGCCTTCGCTGTCCTACCCACGCCGCGACAACGTGTGCTCGCTGCCCTGGCCGTCAGCAGAGCCGTGCAATGGCTACCCGCAGCCCTATCTCGGCAGCCCAGTGTCGCTCAACTCTCCTTTCGGCCGCACGTGCGAGCTGGCGCGCGTGGAGGACAGCAAGGGTTACTACCGAGAGCCGTGCGCTGAGGGCGGCGGCGGGGGCCTGAAGCGTGAGGAGCGCGGGCGCGATCCGGGAGCCGGGCCCGGGGCAGCGCTGCTGCCGCTGGAGCCGTCGGGGCCGCCTGCGCTCGGCTTCAAGTACGACTACGCGGTGGGTGGCGGCGGCGGCGAAGCCGGCGCAGGAGCCCCGCACGACCCACCCTCCTGCCAGTCGCTGGAATCCGACTCCAGTTCATCTCTGCTCAACGAGGGCAACAAGGGCGCCAGCGCGGGCGACCCGGGCAGTTTGGTATCGCCGTTGAACCCCAGCGGCGGGCTCTCCGCCAGCGGTAAGGACCCTGGCCCACTCGTGCGGCGTATTCAGATCCGACATCCTACCAGGGAGGGCTGGGTTTGACTGAGTTAGGGCTGCCTGGGGTGACAGAATGTGCAGTGCGGAAGCGCTTCTTTTAAAATGAAGTGCGGGTGGGGGGAGCCCTATAAACATGTAAATATCCCCATAAAAGAACTTGGGAGATTTCCTTTTTCTGCGGCTGGAAGGAGCAAGGAGTAGGGAGAAGGGGGATCCTGATTTGGCCTTCCCAGGCCTGGGGGTGACTGAGAGCCTTGTCCTTGCTCTCCCAGATGCAAGGGAGACCAACATTTTTTATTTTAAGAAGTGCCAGTGGGTACTGGTTTACTCTTCACTACTTGCCCATGTCTGTTCTGACTGATCAAGGATCCATCCAGTCCTGGAGGGTATGAGAGGAAGGAGCCAGGAAATAAGGAAGAAGAAAATTGGGAAGAGGTTTGGGGGGAAGCATGGGGACAGGAACATAGATGAGTCACGGATACTGCAGCAGGAGGTAGGATTGAGGAGGCAAAGGCAAGGAGTGAAAGGGAAAAGAGGAATGAAGGTGGAAGAGTTGGCGGGGATGGGAGTCTGAATAGAGGAGGGTCTGGGTAGAAGAGGCTAATTGGGATGCCTGGCAGCAAGGAGAAGGCAGAGGAAGAGCCTGGGGTCCGGGCGTGAGGCCAAGGTGAAAGGGTCTGGGAAGGGCCGAGGGTACTGGACTGGTCACCCCTTGATCCTCTGGCCAACCCTGCGGTTCATCTCCACCCAGGCGCGCCCTGGTACCCGATCCACAGCCGTTCACGGAAGAAGCGCAAGCCCTATTCGAAGTTGCAACTGGCGGAGCTGGAGGGCGAGTTTCTGGTCAACGAGTTCATCACACGCCAGCGCCGGAGAGAACTCTCAGACCGCTTGAATCTTAGTGACCAGCAGGTCAAGATCTGGTTTCAGAACCGGAGGATGAAAAAGAAAAGACTTCTGTTGAGGGAGCAAGCGCTCTCCTTCTTTTAGGGGGTGGGATACGGGTGCCAGCCCCAGACTGAGCCTGTCCCTGGCAGAGAGCAAGAGGGGGCGCCGCCTAGGACACAGTCCCCGCTTAGAAATCCAGGCGACTCTGGCAGGCCCTCCCTGGACGTCGTCTTGTCTGTTTTGTTCGTGGTTCCCTCCCACACACCCCCCAGAAGACCCTGCCAGGTCCCAGAAAGAAGGGAAGAAAGCCAGCCAGAGAGAGCGAAGCCCACAGCTTCGAGCGGGTGGCAGGGGCAGGGAAGGCAGAGGCACTTCGGAGGGGCTGGTTTATTTAAGGCGCTGCGCCTCCCGCTGAGGATCTGGAGAAGTGGCGGCCCAGACATACCCTCCCTCCATTTCCCTTCGGTGGTCTTAAGTCTCTTTGCCTGCAGGAGCAGATGAGCGCGGGGACAGTGGAACCAAGGCGCCCCAAACTCACATTTGGTGGGGTTAGGAGAGTCTGGGAGGAGGGAGCAAGAGTGGAGGATCCGCGGAGAGAGCAGAAGGGGTCAGCGTAGCTGTCGGCAGGGCTGGAGGAAGTGGCAGAACCAAGGGGGAACTGCGGTTTGGAGAAAAGAATGATCAGCAAGGCCCAAAGTCTGCTGGGGTCTGGGTCCTCCAGGACACCGAGAGGGCTGAAGCACGGGCGTTTGGCAGACTGGGCTGCGGACAAGGACCATCAGCCTCATGTCCCCTCTCGGATAGGTTACCACAAAGGTCTCTAGGTCCCCAGCCCTCTCCCAGCCCCCTGCCCGTTACGGGCGAACATCCGCTCACAGGTGTGCTGCCATCCACTCTTCCCGCCGCCTAGGCCGCTTCGGACCGGAAGCGGCAAGAAGGGAACTAAGAGCCCAGCGGATGCAGCCTCAGGTTCAGTAGCCACTCCAGGGACCCCCACCTGGCCCTCCGGAAAGTCCTAGAGGTTGTGGATGGGGCTGTGGAGCCCGGCACTGATTGGTCGGGAGAGTTTCTGGCAGCTCCAGCGGCGGCCGTTGATTCTCCCTTCCCCGCTGGCGTTCACGGTCATGGCCGGAGGCTGGACCTGCGTAATTTACGAGGCGGGAGGAGAATTCGCCCTTAAAGGGGCTACCGGTCGCTGAGGCCCCACTCAGCCCCGGTTTCCCAGGCTGGTGACAATAAAGGAGGGGGAGCGCTGCAGCTCTCCATCCAACTCTTTTCTCTCTTCCCCCCACCCGCCCCCCAACATTGCCCTTTGTCTTGGGATGGCTGCCTCTGTCTCCAGGCCAGGGAGCAGCCACCAAGTACAGGGACCAGAGCAGAGGGAGGAGCACGTCCCTAGAACCGGCTCAAAGCCAGAGAATGGCTGCTCTGACTGGGAAGGCCTTTTATCTATAGATTCCTTCAGACCCCAGCCCCAGCCCAGTAGATCTTGGGCTGGCTTGGAGGAGAGGAGAGAGGAGTGAAAGAGCCCATCAGCCTTTCAGCACTTCCTTTTAATCCTGCTCCCCAAGAATCCCCCAACCACCCATCTGCTGTCCCCTCTGGCCCTGGCCAGGAGCAAGAGGGGTAAGAAGCAGGGTACTGTTGGGAGTTAAGTGCAGCCTGGACAGTGTGAAACTGACCTGCTGGCTTGGAGTGTTTCCTGCCTGGGGAAAGTCTCTCCTAACAAACCCTTCAAGGGCAATTCACAGAGTCCCCCAATCTCCCAGCAGCACACAGCTTCAAGTTCCTATACAGGATTGTGCAGAGGCACCAGCAAACACATAACACACAGCTGAGCCCAGCACAGCACTGGACTCACCCCACTCTCCCTACTGCACTTGCAAGCAGACAGCCTCATAAGTCTGAACACAGCCCTTCAGAGTGGAGATAAAATCACAACCATCTCATCCCCCACTGGGTATCTGACACCTGACACTTCTCCACCCATATACACTTTTTTCACCCACATACAAGTTCCCAGAAATCACTACCATTCCAGCTGTCTGCAGCCTCCTGTGGGCCTGCTCTGGGCATGAGGCACTCCTCGCCTTCACTGGTCATCCACTGTACCCCTTCATGTATCCCTTCCTGTGACCCGGTGGGCTCTAAGGTGATGGATTTGAGCTCTCCCACCCAGGCCTAACTCCCACAGCCTACTAGAGAAGGCAGACCAGAACACTCCAGAAGGAGTGGGGGGACAAACATATGCAATATTCTCTTCCCATCACTTTAAACTTGACTTCCCTGAGCTTCTCTGTCAATCTGTGTCCTGTTCTCTGTGTCTGTCACTAGTACCTAGTGTAGTCCCCATGGGTAGCTACCCTTCCCCCAGTTCTCTGTAGTGTACTCTACTATTCAAATGTCTGTCTTTAGCACGTTTTCCCTTCATATAGTCCTTGTACAGAGTTGCTTAATCATATTAATATTGATAATAATAATAATTAAAACATGGATGTATGATGATGTGATTTTTTTTTTTGAGAACAAAAATTCTACCCAAAATGAATGGAAGCCCCAGCCTCCTAGCTGTTCGCCACTCTATTTTCTCCAGATCAGGTGAATAATAAAAATAATAAATGTATAATAACAAAGGAAGAGTGGTTGCAGGGGTAACAAAAATATATGAGCAGACAAGATCTGTTGATGAGCTGTCATCTACAGTCCCAAGCAATTACTAGCAGAGAGAAAATTGGGAGGCAGTAGAATGGGGGGAGGAGAGGAGCTCTGAGGAGTCATGGGGCCATAAAAATAATGTGGACAGCCCAGAGGAGGCTGAAACCAGCTTCAGAAAAGGAGGTCTGTGCTGCAGGAACTTGAAGAATAGAAGCTGGGGTAGGGGCACTGGTGGTCTGAGCTGGGACGTGTGGGGGAGGGCAGTGAGAATGACCTGGAAGCTGGGATGGGTTAGGATTGGTGGGTGCAGAGCTTCGACTCTGGTCCTATCCTGTGGGCTTCACTCTGAGAGGACATTTTGTGCACTGCAAGATGCTAAGATGGGACTAAAGATCCCTTGGAACTGGTGAAATAGGCTCCATCTCTTCAAGCCAGTGACCCCCTCCAGGCCATGCCAGAGAGTCACCCAGGTCTAGGCCAATGATAGAGTCAGTCTTACTATGTCCACGAGCCCTCTGCACCTCCACCCACCAGTGCCTTCTGTAAGGAATACCCTCTTTTCTGCCACCCCTTTGCCTTTTGCCCCACCCCCCAGCAGTTACCCTTGCTAGCTGTCTGGCTCCAGTCTAGGGAGTCTCCTCCAAATTCCTCTTCCACCATCCCAAGCCTGTGGTGGAATATCAGGGGCCCCCACTGAGTCCAGCCTCTGAGCCACACCTCCTGCCTTGAAATCTTTCTTTCTCTGTGCTTCCCTTTCCTTATTCCTTTAATTAGAGAAACTAATGAATTTAGACCAAATCTCATTCTCCTTTTACCCCTAATCCCGAGCTGCCTTGAGAAACTGAGGTGTGCCAGCAGAAAGGAGACCCCAAGCCTTGGGGTGCTCATAAAAATGCCCCATAGAGTGCGGGAAGGCTGAAGATGGACAGCTTGGCAGCCATGAGCTGGGGGAGGGGCCTGGTGGCTAAGCCTGAGTCTGAATAAAGGAGGGAGGGGAAGTCTGAATCCCAGAGAATCCAGGCAAAAAGACTATCCCATTCTTAAAACACATCTACAGAGGAAGGGTCAACAATGGAGGCATTTCTGGCTAAACATAAATGAAGGAATTTAGGGAGGCCTTGAAAAAACTGACTCTGAATTTACTGCCTTGATTTATTCCCAGAGACCCCCTAAATTGGAGAGAGAAGACACCTTGTTCGGTGGTGTCTGTGTAGGCCCAGAGACTCAATAACTGGGGAAATTGTCAGAGAAGGAAAGACACTATAGCCTCCTTCTTATGGCTGAAAAACAAGTCCCTGAGTGTCCCGGCCAAAAAGAAGATCATGGTTGGAACCTCGACTCCAATACTAAGGGCTAGGCTGAGCTCTAGATCTGGGTGAGGATTGCGTCTGTGTTGCAGCTAATTGTCTATTTTAAGCCCCCAAGCTACAATTTACTCCACTAACTTTAAGATAAGGCACCCCGTTTCTCTAACTGGGTCTTGAGGAGCAAAATAAGGGGGAGAATTATCTGGATAGTTGAGGTAGAAAATAATTCTGCTGTTGTTTGTGTGTAAGTGTAGTATCACCCAAACGAGTTCTGTATTTGGACCTGATTATCCGTCCAGTTCTGCTCCACTCTGACTCACACAGATGAAACTGGGTATTTAAAGCCACTATTGAGCTGGCAGGAGATGGGTCCGGCAGTCCGGGTTCTGTGGATGCTAATGCAGCCGGAAACCTGGTGCGATCGATGGCTCAGATCCAGAGCGGAGCAGGGACCCGCTGCCCCGATGCGCAAACAAAGCAAACCCCGGGGACTTTGGGTTCCGGCCAGGCCTGAGCCCCCGCCCACCCTCCCCGCCATGTCCAGGAAAACTGGAGCGGTGTTTAGGCCCCAGGCCGCGCGGGAAACGCACCCTGGCGCCGCCAACCCTCTCTGCAGGCGGGCACCTGGAGGCGCGGGAGGTTCCGGTGCGATTCAGCGTGAGGTGGAAGGCAGGCGGGCGCCCACCGCCGCGCATATGCCGAGCCTTAGGTCCGAGCGAGCGGCCGCCCTTCTGTGTCTGCTTCGGTCGAGACCGAGTTGCTGGTTCTCTGAGGAGAGGCCTGCCGCCCGTGCCCGCCGCCGCAGGACTCCCCCGCCAGCTTCGCCCGCCCCTCATCGCTGCACCCCACGCCGGGCTCGAGGTTGCTGCTCTAGGGGAGGCCCCGAGACAAAGACTCGCCGGCCACTGGTAAATGACGCGGGCGCCTGGGCCTCTCCCCAACTCACGCCTGGAGCCCTCAGTGCCCGGGCCGGCTGGGTAGAGAAGGCTATGGAGACCTCAGTCCAGTTCCCTGTCCGTCCTGGTCCCGGCCACAGTCCTCTCCAGGGTCCCAGGGAGAGGAAACCCAGTGCGCCCACAGGCCAGGCTGACCCCAGCAGCTCCCGCCCGGCCGCGCCGGTGGCTCTGCCGGGCCCCCGCGAAGGATGAGATGACCCCTGCTGGCCGGAGCAGTGGAGACCGGCTCGCCGTGGCACGGACCTGTCCAGTCGCTTGACCCTGAGCACCCTAGGCCTGGAGGACGCCCCGTGAGTTTGTGAGAGACCTCGAAGAGCAGCTGCAATTTGAGGCACTGCTCGGCTGCGGGAGCCAGACCTTTCTCCTAAGTGCCTTCCCTCTGCCAGGCACGCAGTGTCCCCACAGTAGCGGCCCCTCCTCTACTCCGGTTTCTCGTCAATGGCGGCTCTGCCCCGAGGCTCCTAAGCCGATGCCGCTCGCTGGGGGACCAAACACAGCTGGACCTTTAGCCAATCTGAACCAGCACATTGCCTGCGAGTGATTTCTCCTCTTTCAGCCAGAGTCGCTTAGGAGACAAGTCTTCACTTTGTCAGTTTCCCTGGCCTGGAAGTGGAGAACTTCCTTCAAGGACCCGTCCCTGAGCATGGGACCCATCAGCAATCCTCACTTGGGAAGCTCTCTGTGAAAGGTGCATAGTCCACATGTGGAGCATGGAAAAGATGTTTCATAAAATATACACCTGGTCGTAGTGCCGCCATAACCAATATATTGAAACACTATCTAAAATGCACAGACACCTAAGTTACATTCTAGGCATGGAAAATATATTTATCTGTAAAATATACATACAGAGGCACTTTTATCTACTGCATGAGAAAGCAACCTACTGGGAAAAGATTACATATAGCATGTATATTCACCACAGGTAAAAATTTATTTACACATATAAACACTACATATGCACATATCCTACACAGGAAAGGTGCAATACTGAGTCTGTTTAGCTACATGTATGTATATACTACAAAGGGTATATAAAATCAGTGCATGGAAAATGCATTCAGATATTACTATATCTACATTAAAAACTGTATGGAAAATATATCGTATTATTAGACATACAAAAATTCATATCTACCCAGTGTATAGAAAATATATTCTGTAAATTATGTTTGCATACATGATGTATATGTATCAAATACATTGAAAGAACATTCTTTGAGTTCACATATTGTATTTACAATACATATTTCTTTGGCAATCTTAAAAACAATAGCAGCAGGAATTTCAGGCATTGGCAATGACAGTCTCCATCTGTTGGGCCTTTCTTCTATTCTTCTGTATTTCTATAATTTCTCTCTTCTAACCCCCCTTCTATGTCTATATGCATCATTTATATAAATGGTCTCCTATCTCTATTTCCCCTCTGCACCTCTTGTCTCAAACCCGGGTCTGGGTCTATATTTAGAGGGGAAAGTCCTGTTTGCAGCAGGGTCCCACTGCATAATCAGTTCAGTGTATGTTATATGCATTGTATAATTAAGTTACTCCATGTGTCTTGAAATGTATTTTTCTAGACCTAATATTAGTATATTACAGAGTTACTTTGTGCTGCCAGTTACGAAAGAGGGTTCCACGGTGGTCTGACAAGGTGTGTAACAGGCAAGAGAATTCCCAGGTGTGTGCTGGGCACTCAAGGGCTCCTGAAGGCTAAAGTTTGTTTAATTTCTGTTAAGTTTATTTTTGAATCTTGAGTCTAGGAAACAAAGGCTGAACCTTGGCTTCTATGTCCCTCTCAAATCCCGCAGCGGCTCCGTTCCCCTGCATCCAGCGAGGGCAGAGAGGCTTCTGGCCTACCCAGCCCTTTGGCTTCCTTGTCATCTTTAAACTGGGCCAGGTCTACACAAGTAGCTGAGAAAGGCTATCCCATAACCCAAGGTTTTTTTCAACAAAACCCACTCCTAACGCTTTCGGAGAGACATTTTCTGGCACTGAGCTGACTATGTTTTGGCATCCTAAAGATTATTCCCACTTGGGTCTTTCTTGAGCAACTAGAAATCTAAAACTCCCTAACACATTCCTGTGGAAAAATTCTTTGAGAGACAATGCGCTCACACCCAGCAGAGATATTGTTTATGAGTCCATGGGTTCTGTGTAGACGCGGCCATATTTTATAGTCCAAAGGAATCAATTAATTAGCGCCTCCCAGTCCTCGCGCCGGCCGCTGCTCCACTGAGCTCAAGAGCTGAGATAGATGTGCGTGGCCAGCTCGCTGGTCTTGTTAACAAGCCTCATCATAAAGATGGAGATGATAAGGAGAGCAAGGGAGCCGCTGCAGCCCAAGGGGGGGGCTCGGAGGGCCCAGCCCCACAGGGTGTGGGGCAGCAGCTGACCCGAGCAGGAGCTGGGTGCTGCCCTGGTGCCCGCACAAATTTATCCAGTGTTCTCTATTTGGAGCATTCATGTTGTAAGCTAGGATGGGGACAATTCCCTCTCCTCTCCCCTCCCCTGAATTTTCCCTTTTCCTCATCAAAATCCAAATCAGATTTTTAAAAATAAAAATATATAAACCTCTGTCCATGAATGCCTGTCTTGCCCTCTGCCACGTTTTTTCGGGGGACCTGCCGCCTGGTTCCTTCCCCTGCATTTCGCTGCGTGGTTCACTTTCGTAGTCTTCTGGCTCACTCTTTCCTCCTCTGGCTCTCTCTCTAGCTTCGTGGTTGCTTTTTCTACCAGGTCGGTGCTGGCTCAGGCCCCAACAAGCTTGTAAAAAAATATACAAATACCCCCTGGTTATCTCATGCCAGAGTGAACACCCCCAGATAAGCCAGACCCAATGAAAATAAAATTAAAAAAAAAAACTTGGGTGTAATTGCTGGTTTGGGTTGCAGCACTTAATTCTGTTTATTCTTGACTCACCGATGTGCATACTTAATGGAGAGATATTGATATTAAAGGGCAGGGGGGAATTAATTTTACTTTTATAGACATCTATTAAGAGCAGAAGATGATCTGAGTCTCCTTTAAAGGGACCCAAAAAGGGAGGGAGGGAAAGAGAAAGAAGAGGGGGAAGGGAAAAATATGACTAAAGGCGAACAAAGATCTTTGCCTGAAGAAACAATGTAACACTAGACAGAACTATAAAGTCTGGGAATGTAAGAAAGCAGGACTCTCTCAGCTTCCCCTGTTTGGAATCCTGTCCCCTGCACTTCCTGCTGAAATCCTGACCCTGACTACACAGTGGTATTCCAGGAAGAATTCATGCAATTATTTGGATAATTGTAGGGGGACAGAGAGAAAGCATTTCTCTTTTATTGTCTGACCCTCTCTGGTGTCTGTGCAGAGGAGGAGGAGGAGGGGCTGGGGGTGTATGGGATATAGAGGAAAATGAGATGGTAGTGTCTTCCAATATCACCCTAAACCCTACAAAATGGCTACTTTTAAATCAAGGAAGCCCCAGGCAGGAGCTTACAGATTTCGGAACATACGCAAGAAGGGACAAGAAATACAGTTTGAATGCTTCTGATCCAGTTTCACTTTCCAGGATATTTGCTTGGTTTAACTTTGTCTGCATAGACCTGCCTCCTCTAATATTGTAATCATTACAAGTAAGTGGATAATTATAGGGGTGTCAATAGTATTATTTTATAGCCACACAAGATATGATTAGAATTAATGTTGGAAGCTCTGCTGGAGCCTTGGGAAACAGAAAGAGACAAGGTAGAGAGGCTGGGATAGTTTTTCTCTTTTCTATTTTTACATGTGTGTGAATCTCCAGAAATCCCTAATTCTCTCAATTCCCTCCCCAGATGTCTTAAGGGAAATCTGTAGGATTTTTAAGGGCTGAAAGCCCAGAAAAGGGCAAACAACAATTTGGTACTTGAACTCTGCCCCCCTTAGTCTCAGGAACAGTGGGCTCTGTTCTCCCCATGCCCCCACAGTCTAAGGGCTTTACTCTCAAATCCAAGGCCACTAGACTTTGCAGGTGAAGTCAGTGAGAGGAAGACAGGTTCTTATCAGGACCAAGTTCATTATCATCCCCAAGTGGGCATTGGGCCCAAAGTGAAGCCCCCTTTGATCTCAAACTGGCACTTCCTTGGAGTGTCCTCCCCCAGGCGCTTGGGTGGGAGCAAAAGCCAGGCTGGGGCTAGAGGTCCATTTGAAGTGGATATGAAGGGAGGATCGAAAATATTTTTTCTTGTTTGGGGGATTTAAGAGACCAGAAGGCTGTGGGAGAGAAAGAGAAAGAGATTGCCATAGAGGCGGTGCCAAAGAGCAGGACAAGAGAGAATTGAGGGAAAGTATGAAATCAGCAGGCAACAGTAAAAGGAATGAGTGGAAGAAAAGGAGGAGGAAGAAGCGTAAGAGAAAACAAAGAAAGGAAGGAAATAAAAAGGGAAAGGTAGAAAAAAGAGGAAGAAAAAGAAGGAGGGAAATGAAAATAAGAGAGAGAGTGAAAGAAAGAGAGGCTAGAGGGAGGCAGAAGCAGGGGTCGGCGGTTGCTCTCGCTGGGCCCTCTGCCTGCAGCAGTCTGGGTGGGCGGGGGCGCCATGACAAAGTGAAGGTCAAGTTAGCATCGTACCTTATAAGGAAGGCGTCGGTCCTCCATTTCAGCCTTTCTCTCAACCAGGACGTGGCCGTGGCATTTCTGGTCTTGTAAACACCGGACTCTTTGGGGCCTTGAAAAAATAAAGACCCCCCTCCTTCTTTTATTGGGGGTAGGCTCTGCCGGCCTGGAAAGCGGAGGACGGAGAAATCAACTAATGAAGACTCCGGGAAACTTTTCTCTCCTTTTCTCTCTCTGGCTCCGCTCCCCGCCAGCTGGGGCACCCTCCCTCCCTCCTTCCTCCCCGCCCCCCGCCCCCCCCCGCCTCTTTTTTTTTTTCTCTGTATCTCCCGGTCTTCCGTATCTCTCCCCACTGTCGGGAACTCTGGGCTCCCTCTCTCCACTTCCCTTCTCCCCTACTGCAGACTTCTAAATCCGTTCCATTCCACTGCGAAGCGGAGCAGGACGTAAGAATTGGAGCGAAAATTAAACGTCATAAAGAAAAGTTCATTTACAGCTTAAATGTCTGAATTTACGGTTTCCTTCAGAATACAAGGCGGTAAGGAGAAGTGAGGCAGCAGGGGCGGGGAGGGCTGGTGCGGTAGGAGACTTGATTTTATTTACTTCTCAGATCTAGAGGGGGGAAGAAAGGGGGAGAAGCAGGAAAGAGAGAGAAGCGTTTTAACGCGGCAGCTCCAAAGAAGAAGGCTGCAGCTGGTGGCGTTAGGAGCAAAGCGCGACTGCACAGGGACCCGGCACTGCGGCAGCAGCGGCGGCGATCCCCGAGCGCTGAGCCGGCTCAGCCGAGGCCGTGGGTGCGGAAAGAACAAGTATCTTAGATATTTGTGGGTGTAGGGGAGGAGGGGACAAGGACCCAGGGAGGCAGGGAGACACTGAGAGTAAGGCGGCGCCGCAGCCGGCCAGCGAGACAGAAAGTGAGCTCCGGAGAGGCGGCGGCGGCGGGCGGCTGCTGCCCGGGCGGTGGGCAGTCGGCAGGCTCAGCTTGAAGGCGCTGGGAGGAAGAAGCCTGAACTGAGATCCTTGATCCTTTTCCTCCAGTGGAGCGAGCGAGCGAGCGAGCCAGAGAGAGAGAGAGATTGAATATGAATATGTGTGGGCATATCTGGGAGAAAACTCACCTTTTTCCCGGACCTCACAGTTGTTTTTGCCTTTGGTTCCTCTGGGCTCAAGAAGCCCTTTAAGGGCCTAATCACTGCTTTTGAAACTGGAATTCTAATGGCAAGGGAAGGGAGGTGTGCACAGAAAGCAATGGTGGAGAATTCTGGTTAAATCGGTGCTCCAAAAGCACTTAATTGTTGTCACCTCCACTGGCCTCTTGAATCAGCCCCCTCCTACTTCACCTACCTGATAGAGAGTACCTCAAGGTATTAGGGACCTGAACTAGAGCCTGGGGATTGGTGGGGGGAGCAGCGCGGAGTACAGAGATGGTTAGTGGAGCTCGCAGGCCTTAGTGCCTGCTGCCCTCCTACCCTGTGTTCTGATAATGAAAAACAAAGGGGGAGGGTTTGATTATTTCTGGTGGTGTTACAGTATCCTGGCTTTCAGAAATGCTTCTGACCTCCAAGATCAAAGGTGATAAGTGTCTCTCCCAGAGACATTTAACCTGGGCAAAATGCCACTTATGTCACAAAGTGTCTGGGCTCAAGGGGCTGAAGGAGTAGCCAGGGTGGGGACATTTGTTGCCAGGAAGTCCCAGGGAGGGAATGGCAGGCCCTCTGGCAGTGGATAAAGAACAGTTGAAATGGACTTAGGAGGAGGCCCTTTCCGATGTCCCTCCAGCCTGGTAAGGGGACCCCCAGGAAGTGAGGTGGTTATGAGCTGGGATGTTTCCCCTCAGTGTGGGAAAGATAGAAACAGCCAGACCTCACCCTGCAAAAATGTCTGTGACATAAAATTGGCAGGCGCTTTGGAGATTTAGGGACTTGCAGAGAGTGGGGCAGGGCCAGACACCCTGGTGAAGGCAGAGGCTGAGGTGTGATTCAGAGTGGGTTGGGGAATCTGAGGGGTAAGGCTGGGAAGGTATCACCCAAAACCATTTCCTCAGAGAAGCCAAGTACACACACTGGACTCCAATATTGAAAAACACCAGATGATCTGCTTTGAAGGGACATAAACAGGCCTAGCGGATGCAGGTTAATAAAACCCGAAAAAGCCCAGACAGGAACACTTAAAATGCCCGAGAAACAAAGCACACCATGACAAATTCTCACCCAACACACAAGTACACGCACCAGAATGTTCCCAGACACAGGGAGAAAAAGACTTCCCTACCTTGGGCCTCTACCCATGGACACTCAGGCATACCTGCCCAGTTCCAAGAGCACACACAAATTTGTGCACTCTCCTAAACTGATCCGAAGAAACCCCTGGGGGTCAGGGGAGCAGGCATGGGCTGCATGCACACCCCGCAGAGCCGGCCTACGTCTCCAGAGCCTCACTAATGCACGATCCATACTGAGAGATAAAAGTCTAGACAATAGACGGCTGTTTATGACAACGAGTCTCTCCAAGTTTGGGGCCAGGCGATAAATCTCTGGGAAATCTTCCTGTAACTCATCTTCTGGCTATAGTGATGAGAGAACCACGGAGACCACAGAGAGGAAAGCAGCAAAATGGGGGAGACTTTTAAATCATGAGCAGAAGGCACCGTCCCTGCTGGGGTGAGTGTGGCATACTGCCACACTCACCCCACCCAGTGAGTCCACACTGTGGGAGCTTTTGAATCAAGCTTCAGAGTGCAGACGAGTCAGGGTGCTCAACAGCCTGTCTAGCTTCCAGCCACGTGGAAAGTGCAGGCAGAAGGCAGGGCCCAGAGGCTGGAACAGACCCACAGACCATTCTTGCTGGGGGCAAAGGGTCTTTTTTGTTGGAGACTAGAATCTTCTTGCTCTGTGTCACCTGAATTTTTTCACCTCGCTCTTGCCCCCCATGTCTGTCTGTCTGTCTCTCTGTCTCTCTCCTTCTCCTTTTCCTTTTTGGATTGATGGGCTGCTCCCTTTTGCATTTTCGACCCAGGCGTCTGATTACAAGTAAAGAGCCACTGAAGTTGATCTCATAAAAATGCCGCGAGTTCACTTTGATCAGCGCAGACTGGGTCTGAGCCTAAAGTAGGCGCTAAAGCTGGGGAATGGGGGCTCCAGCCAACCAGGCCTCCGCTGTGCAACCAGGCGGGAGACCCGGGTGGCCCAAAAGAGCAATCCCACCCACAAAAGGTATTTTGGTGCTGCCGCAACTAGCTCTGGAAACTAAGGCCCAATACCAGCGGCTCCATTTCCAGACCGCTTTTAAGACTTTTTCTTCAGTTTGGAGCATTTGGTGAGGGGGCCAGTGAAACGGGCTCGTAAAATGGGGCTCTTATGGGGAGAGATGGGGTTTCGTTGCTAGCCTCCTGGGACAATCTCACCGAGGAGGAAGATGGGTGGGGCTGCAGGGTCGGAGGAGCCACCCTTTTCCCTCTCCACTACCTGGTCCATCTATCTGAGGAACCTCCAAGCAGGGTCCACCAACTTAGGTGGTCTGACCTGGGGCCTCTGGCTTGGGGTGATGGCTAAGTCTGAGGAGAGGTGGAAGTCTTGACCCAGCAGTCCCACACCCTTCTCTTTTCCCTAGCTGGGAGTGGGAGTAGGGTGTTCCAGGTGCAAGACAAACTGCTAGCCTGAAGAAAGCACACTAAAGTGATTATTAAATGCAGCGATATTGCTGGAAGGGAAAGAAATGTGCCCAAGAAAGTGCAAGCCGATTTCTAATGAGCACTCTTGTCAGCCCAGCCTGGAGACAACTGAGGGTGTCCATGCATGGGACTCTCTCCACTTATCTTTTTATTGACTCCACAAGGGGCTGAATTTACAATCCAAGCTCACTGGAGCTCTTACGGGTCCCTTTTTCTCTTCTCAGGGTTTTTCTCCCTGCTCATGTTTCTGTAGGGTGGTCCCCTTTTCCTATGACAATCAGCTTTCTAGAACCCAGAGCAGCGGGAGGAGGTAGAGAATCAGCAAGGTGGCCCCCCAGCACTGTGTGCATTTGTTGGGGGCGGGGGCTGCTCTGGGAGCCACCCAGGCCAGAATTCAGGAGATACTGCCCCCTTCCGAAGCCGCCCCTGTTTGTTGTCCATTTGTGGGAGAGAAGGGTGCTGGAGTCTGTCGTGGCCCCTGTCAGACTACCACGGAAGCTGCCCAGACTGCAGCCGCCTGCTAGTGGCCAGGCTGGCCGGCGCTGCTGAGGCCACCAAGAGCCAGTGGGGAAGGCAGGATGGCCCTGCTGCGGAGGATTTCAGGTGAAGGCTGGGGACGCCAGGCAGATAGAGGGGCCACAGGCTCCCAACAAGTGAGGTAAAAAATGAATCCCCTGGAGCAGGGCTTGACAGGGGAGGTTGGGGGCCAGAGACGGGGCCCATGTCGGGGAGGCACTGATGCCCTGGCCAGAAACTGTGGACTGAGAAGGTGTAGCCTGAGGCCAGCAGCCCAGCAGATGCTTCCCGGTGGCCTGGACCCAGGGCTGGGCAAGAAGGCCATTACCTCACACCATGGGCATTTTTGCCAGTTAAATTCTAGTTGACCTTAGCCACTAGGGCCTTTTCTCCTTGACCCCAGCAGCAACCATCAGTTGCTGGGATTTTTTTTTAACTTGTTGAAAAATTAAAAGTCAGATCAACACTATAGAACGTTTTAAACTTCATGCTTTACTTTTAGGGGGAAGAATATTACTTTCCACAACTCTCTGTTGGGAGACCTGAGTTTCCTAGATACCAACTCCTCGACATTCTTTTTTGCCATTCTTTTTTGTTGCAAGGAAATAGGGCCGCCAGCAGCTCCTTGCAGCCGCCTGGCTCACTTTTATGGTGGCCCCAGAATAAACTTTGGTGGTCAAATTCAAGTGCTCAGACCCACAGCTGTCTCCTCACAGGAAGCAGCCCCCTCCACAGCCCTGGCTGTGCAGACTATGCCTTGGGGAATTGGGCCCCATATCACCCTGGAGGCCAGGAGGGGGAAGGAAGCAGAGCCCTGGGGGGCAGTGGGGAAAGTGGGAGCTGAGACTCTGAGCTCCCATCCACACCTCTGCAAGGGATAGGGGTACCTCTCACCTCCCTCTTGCTAGTTCCTATCACTGTTTGGGGAGCATTTTGCCTTCAATAAACTAGAGTTTAATGAGGTCAGCACGAACCCCATAAAAGCCACAGTACATAGTTCCCCACCATTATAATTAAAAATGCTGGCCCCAGCTCACCCTATAAAAAAGGCTAGAGGAAAGAGGCAATGCAACAGATTTTTCTTTTTGTGGTCCCTTCCCGACAGAGAAATCCTACACTTTAGCAAAGCCCCAATCTAGTTCCTCTTTGACTCAGTTAAGATCTGACCAGGACTAAAGAAGCAGCGCCCAGCACTGAGTGGATAGAGGGGTTCCTGAGGCCTATCCAGGAATATTCCAGAGCTGCCCCAAGAATGAGACCCACATCTGAGGCAGACTCCACCCAGGTATAATTCTAAAGGCTGAGCAAGTTTGGGGAGGCAAAAACATTCAGGAGGAATAGATATTGAGGGTTACATCTGGAGACAAGGTACAATTTTTTGTCTTCCCTATGTGGTCAGGGAGCCTCAGCATCTCATCATGTTTCATCAAGAAAAATCAAATCTAAATATTTTTAAAGTGAAAATCAATTTTAACCAAAACTTATGGGTGTAAAGAAGGCTTGGGCTGTTTTTGACTTTCTCTGAGTGTACAGTGGGCTGAGTCCCTGAGGGCTTTACTTCTTCCCCTCCTTCCCAAGCAAGTCATGTCCTGGCGGCTCTTCCCTGGATCTAAGGCTGCTTTCTGCTCATGCCAGTTACTCTGGTCCTTTGGACTCAGTCAGAACCTTTCAATAAAGTGATTTTCAGCTGCCCAGATGTGTCCTGTGGTGCCCAGAGGGATGGAAGACAAGGGAAGGCAGAATCACTGAGTCTACCCCTTGGGCCACAGCCATCCAGGAGGCTGACAGGCTCTGAGGAGGGCAGGGCAGGACTGAGAAACAGGAGGGAGGCACTAAGATCTGTCTGAAGCCCCAGGGAGAGGGGCTGGGGGCTTTGACTAGGGAGTGGCTCCTGCTCCTGGTCTGCCCTGCCCTGCCCACCCCAGGGTCCACAGCTCCCTTCCACTGTCCTGCTGGTCTATACTGGAGATGCATACCTGGCCCAACAGCCCACCCCACACTCCCCTAAATCATTTAAGGATAGGAACCCCAAACCCAGTCTCCCTCACCATATCCTCCTGAGCCCCGATTGCAGGCTTTTTTCCAGCCTACTAGCGAAGGCTGAGCCCCCAACTCAAAAGGCCCTGACATAGAAGATACATGGCTCTCATTCTAATCCTTTTCTTTGGGGTTTGGGATTTGAAAATCCACAGTGGATGTAGCTTTCTTCGCATTGATTGACAATAAAGGCAGGCATGAAATATTCACCCAGGGCCACTCTCTCATACTAAATATTTAACACAACATTAGAGAAGGTTTTTCCCAGACTTCGCCAGGCACCGGCTGGGCGGCTGGCGCACTGCTCACCACTCATTTATGACTAATCGGAGTCCCTAGCCAGCGGCAGCACAGTAAGCCAGACAAAGTTGGGACACTGGCTTGCAGCTGGGCTGCCTCACCTTTGGGAAACTTCAGATACTCTTCTGGGGAGTCTCTCTAAAGACTCCAAAAAGGGAGTCTTGTCACCTAGCTCTGGGCAGGAAAAGAGTCTACTTCTTCAAACTCTTGTAAACAGTCGCTGACTCTGCGTGTTGGAGGGGTAAGAGTCCCTGAGACTTGGTGGGGGTGGTAAGGATTCACTTCTCTTGGGGAAATCAGGCAGTGGGGAAAGAAATCCTCACTCCCATCCGTCTGGTGCTGATCACAGGGAGGAGGCAAGACCCCCACACTTGAAAGCCCTCCTCCTTCCCCCAATCCTGGGGGAAAAAAGAGCAGCAGCTAGAAAAAAATACAATTACCCCCTCCCAGCCACCACCCTCGCCCATCCCACCGCCCACCCCACCCCAACCCG
>VBSM01002616.1:17065345-17076758 GCA_008086735.1 Cheirogaleus medius | reverse complement strand
CTCCTCCTGCTATGCGGCGGCCGACGAGCTTATGCACCGGGAGTGCCTGCCTCCTTCCACCGTCACCGAGATCCTCATGAAAAACGAAGGCTCCTACGGCGGCCACCACCACCCCAGCGCCCCGCACGCAGCCCCCGCCGGCTTCTACTCGTCAGTCAACAAGAACAGCGTCCTGCCTCAAGCCTTCGACCGTTTCTTCGACAACGCCTACTGCGGTGGCGGCGACGCGCCCGCCGAGCCCCCTTGCTCGGGCAAGGGCGAGGCCAAGGGGGAGCCCGAGGCGCCCCCGGCCTCGGGATTAGCGTCCCGGGCTGAGGCGGGTGCCGAGGCCGAAGCCGAGGAGGAGAACACAAATCCAAGCTCGTCCGGTTCAGCCCACTCCGCGGCCAAGGAGCCGGCCAAAGGAGCCGCCCCCAGTAGGTAGCAGCGGCCGGGAACAGGCGGGCAGCGAGGGAGGGAGTGAGAGAGGGAGGGCGAGAGTAGGGGGGAGGCAAGGGGAGCGGGGACGGCCTCGTGTTTTGGGTCAGTCCGATTTTATGTGGAGTTTTATAAGCATTCAAAGGATTTTATTATAACCTACAAAGCCCTCTCTCCCAACGACTCGACTTTTTACGATGGAGAAGGGGTGGGGAGGGAGGGAAAAGGGCTCTTTGGAAAAGCCGGGTGAACCCCCCCCTCCCCGTTATCTCCCTCGGTCTGTGAAATTTTTAAAAGCGCCACCATTGCGGGCGATATTAACTTTGATCGTGAACTTAGAGGAGCATTTAAGGAAGGATGGGGAGCTGGGCTGTCGGGGAGTGGGAGGAAGGGGAGGGGTGGAGGGGGAGAAAGGGGAGGGCGAGGGAAAGGCAGGGAGAAACCCAGAGAGGGGGAGAGGTGGGGGAGAGAAGCAATGGAGCAGAACCTGAGGCCGGAGAAGCGAGCCAGGGCTGCTCTGATTCTTTTTAAAACTACTTTTGAAAATGCTCAAAGTATGTGTTTGGGGGTCCTTGAGCAGAAACCCAAGCAACTCTGTGGTCAGCAGGCTATAGGGGAATAGGGAGAGGCGACTCAGGGCTCCACTGCGCCCCAGGCGGGGGTCTCAGCGTTTCTCCTCGGTCCGCGGCCATGGTGCGGGCCTAGAACTGCAGCCGGGAAGGCGCTGCCCGGCGGGCGTCCCGGGTCGCCAGGGCCCCGGAAGGGACTGTCTGGTGTCTTGATGCCTGTTTGCTGGCTTCCTCCCTGCCTCCCCACTGCGTTCGCCAGATCTCACTTCTTTGCGCCGGTTCTCCGCCGTTCCCCTAGATTTCTGGAGAAGGGGGTGGTGGGCTTTCAGAACCACTGGGAGGGCGGCTCGGGAAGGGGCAGAGGGCTGCAGGGGAGCAGGCAGGGGGCCCGAGGGGACGCCCATGGCCCCGGCGGGCTTTCCTTCTCTCCCAGACTCGGTCAGCCACCGCTCTCTCTGGAGGGGTAGGGGTAGGGGGTGCCGCGAGTCATGCAGTGACCCAGGATAGGGGACAAGTTAGATATGGCAGGGGGTCGAGGCTTGCCCCAGCATTGCGCCCGCGCGAGGAGAGCTGGCCGGCCCGGCGGGAGGGCTGCCTGGCGGTTAGGCTGGGAGAAGGGCCGCTGGGGGCTCAGCTGGCTGGGGTCGCCCGGGTCTCACGTGTCTCTCTCCCCCCTCTCCTCGCACTTGCTCCCTCCCTTCCCTCCAGACGCCCCCCGCACCCGCAAGAAGCGCTGCCCTTATTCGAAATTCCAGATCCGGGAACTGGAGCGAGAGTTTTTCTTCAACGTGTATATCAACAAAGAGAAGCGGCTGCAGCTGTCCCGGATGCTGAACCTGACGGACCGACAAGTGAAAATTTGGTTTCAGAACAGAAGGATGAAAGAAAAAAAACTGAGCAGAGACCGGCTGCAGTATTTCTCGGGAAATCCGCTGCTGTAACCGCAGACCGGGCCCTTTTGGGGAAGAGGGAAAGGGGGAAATTATTTTATTTTATTTTTATTTTTTATTTTCTAACTCGTCTTCTTTCCGCGGGTGGAAAACTGGACTGTGGCCAGGGCTGGCCCCCACTGCCGTTGCTGGCACTTCTTTCCGGAACCTCCTTCACCCTCGCCTAACTCTCACTGTGGGACAGGGACCGAGCCTGGAAAGGGGGTGAAGGGAAGTGTCTGACTAACGGCGAGTGGACACCCTTGGCACCGAGGCCAAGACTATTTAAAAGAAAACACACCTCGGCGACAATGTCTTGCTGCTCAGATTGGGTGGGGGAGGGGCGACAGTAGCGAGCGCCTGAGCCGAACACTCCTCAAACTAAAAGCCTTCCCTTGCCCAAGTGAAAAGATCCGCTAAGACACCATGTCTGTCAGCGGAAACCTCTCCGGCTCCCCGCCCCTACCCCACCTTGCCCCACTATTAGGGGGCAGCTAAATGTGATCCTGCCTTGCTGTGAAATTCCTGTACCTTCGACCTGGTGTTAGGTGTGCAAAGTCCGTGTCCTACCTCCGTCCTCGCCCAGGCCCCGCCCGAGCCTAGTTGTCCTCCCTGTGAATGTGTAGAGCCCTCCTTTGAAATTTCTTAACTGGTGCATTGAGGTTTCCTAACCTTTTTCCAAGCAGTGCCCCACTCCATGGATTTATAGCTATAGTCTATGCAGTTGTTACCTCCTTTTTTTATTTTTAAGGACAAAAGAAAAGATTGGGGTGGATGGAGGCAGTAGGGAGATGGGATTGGGCACCTCCCCAATGCTGGGGCCCCAATTTTTGTAAATAAATTTCATAAGCGTTTCTTTCTACCCAGAGGGGATGAGGGGAGGACGCCTGGAATGAGATTCGAATCACCCATCTCCATGTGCGTGAGTGCGTGTGTACATAGGCAATCCCCACCCTGCTCCCATCCCAGAGGGATTGCTGTGAATTTTTTTTTTTTGGTGGCAAATAAAGATATTTCATTCTGTTCAATATTATGATTTTATTTGACCCTTTTATTAACCCCTCTCCTCTTAAAACCCTCCATTCTCCCAAGGCGGTGGAGGAGGAGGAGGCAGGCGGGCAGAGCCTAGCCGGTGAGGACAGGCATGCAGAGGTGAGGTAGGCCTGTGCTGGCCGGCCTGGAGCTCCTCTGCACTGGCAGGGCCAAGAGTGTGGTGGCAGCCTCCTCTCCGCTCTCAAGCTGAGGACATTCCACAGCTACTCTTAAGCTCTCCTTCCTCACGTGCAGCTTGAGCTGTGTCCAAATGCCCAGCAACGGCTTTCCGTTTGAGTACACGTTTGTTGTGGAGTTAATTGTAACCATCATCGAATTTAAATTTATAGGAATTTTTTTGGCTCCACCGCCCTCCTGCCAGATGTCTCCGTCTGTCGCAATTAAATGTGTAGGGTTGAGGGTAGGACTTTAGTGGTTTTATTCTCCATGAGAAGACTGTATTGAAATTTTTATATACAGTTTTTAAGGAAGGAGGGAAGAGGAAGAAACCAGCCCCCTCCTCCTTCTCTCTGAAGCCCCTGAAGGTGGGAAGGTGGGGCCTGGCTGATTCCCCTCTGGCACAAATGGCCAGGCTCTGCCAGACACAACAAGTTGTAGAGGCTGGGGCCACCTGATGTTTATACATTGGGGGTCCCAGAGTAGAAAGCCCCAGAGATTTGTTTTGTGGGGGTTGGCATGGGGTGGGGCACCGGGGAAGGAGGTGACCTGTGGGGATAGTCACCACACCCATCTATATTTGCTCCTTTTTCTTCTGTGTAAAGATAATCATGGTCCTTTCAGTCCTTTCAGTGACGGTACTGGGTTGGCGTCTGTCCCAAATTCATTCGTTATTTGGAGGCAGAGATTTGGAACCAATTCTCTCATCTTTTACCTCTCTTTCTATTCTTGTCTTATTCAAGGCAGATTTTTTGATCACTCTGATTCTGTTGGATGAAAGGAAAAAGCATCATGACTATCAAATGAAGGTTCTCTCTTTTTTGATGGCAGGGATCCCAGCTGTCTAGGGGTCTGAATCTCTAATTTGTAAATGTGGGTCTTGAGAGAAGATTTGCAAACTGGGGTGTATATGCATCCCACAATTCCCTCCTGTGCCCACAAGCATTTGATTTTAATCAGTCTGCCTATGGTGCAGGTGAGGAGTGTATTTGTATGCTTTTGCCTGAGTATGAGGAGTAAACCTGACCACATGCACATCTAGAGCTTGTGCCTCTATGGTGTGTAACCACGGGCAGTGTTTGGTGAGTGTGGGCAGGAATGCAATTGAAAGTCCTCTGTGTGTTTGTGTGTGTGACATGTCTTTAGGTATGAAGTTTAGCCACTAGTCTTGTTAGGGAATATTAGCTTTCTGGTCATGTTTCCTGTAAAAATAGGAAGGAGATAACTATACAGAACAAAGCTGTTTATAAAGCAAAATATTAACCTCCAAATGGCTCCTGATTTTGGAGAAAAATATTGAAAACCCACAGCTACCACTTTCTCTGCAATGTGCAGCCCAGAAAATGTCCTCAGCTCCAGAAGAGATTTCTGATAGATGAGAGGAGAGGATCATCATGAAAGAAAAACAAAGGCTTCTGTGACCCAGGCCCAAGAACCTGCCAGTCCTTGGTGATCATCTAAAAAGGGAAAAAAGGGGGGTCTTTGGCCCCCTAAACGAACCCACTTTCAGACTCCTGGGATGTCCAACCCCCCTTGCAGGTCAGGGATACTCTGAGCTCAACCTCTTGGGGTAATCCCCTCCAGCCAGAGCACTGCCCAGGAACAAAAGATCCTCGTCTAGACGCTGCCATAAAGCGCCCCCCGCGCCTCTAAACCCAGTTTCATTTCGTTCTTAACGACCCAGTCTGGCCTGTATTAGAAAACGCTTCCGCCCTAAATAGTAAACAAACCTGTAGTGGAGGGTCTTGGCTCTTCCAACACACCCCAGACCCCCACCTCATCACCCCCTTGCCCCACATTTTTCCTCTTTTCCTTCTGTCTTTTTTAGTTCCCAGCTCTGCAACCCTCCCCCCCACCCCAGTAAATAAACCCGAGGCCGAGTTCAAAGTTTCCTGGAGCTAAGGAGGAATGTTGGTTGTAAAAATCCAAGTTTATAGCACACGTGGGAGTTTACAAGGGTATTAAGTGGTGTGGGCTGAGAGAGCACTCTGGGCCGCATCCCCTCCCACTATGGGCTTTGGGGGTACAGGGAGAACCAGGACACTTGAAAGGAGAAATGGGTTGGGGGACAGCCTTGGGATTGGGATTTCTTCTTCACTCAGACCTTTAGGTTGCTGGGGAATGATGATGCCAAGGCTCCTTGGAAGAAGGCTCAAAACCCCCACTGAAAATATCTGAGAGAAAGTCCACAGGTTCTCGGTGCCCCAGATAGGGAGGTGGGGAACCCTTGTCCTGGGGGAAGTGGAAAAAGGTGCAGACCAGGTGTTTCAATGGTAAACAGAGTTGGGGATACCTGGAGCCACTTCTCAACTAGAGGGGGAGAAACTACCTTGGGCTAATTTCTCGAGTGGGCAGAAGGCAAAGAGGGCTTTTCTCACCAGGGCAAAGAAGAACTTTGAACTTCAAGGGAGTCAAGGGCACCACCCCTTCCTTCTCCCCGCCCCTCTCAGGAATCTGTAGGGCAATTGTTTCTGGGCCAATATTCCCTGAAGGGGGCAGCCACTGGGGTTTTCTGGTGCCTGGGGCCTGGATAATGCTGTTTGCTAACCCCTCCCTGCGCAGAGCCAGCCAGAACCTTGTGCACGCGACTACAATCTTTATTATTCGTATAAACCTTTGGAAAAGGCAACGCCCCGGGAAGTATTTATAACTTTGCTTGGCATAAAAATTTTACAAGATTACCCCTCCCTTTAAAAAAAAAAACTTAAAGTTTTGGTCTTGCCATAGGATGAAATCTCAGGTCTTTGGGAGGGAGGAGAGGGGCTCTGGGATTCGGGGTTGAGAGGGGAGTATTTAGAGGTGCCTCTTTTTGCCTAAGGCAAAAAGGTTTGATGGTCTGGGTCGCTTCTTCCTGAGGCTCACCTTGGACCCAGCTTTGGGGGCTGCCAGCCAACAGAGGCTCCAGGCCTCCCAGAGAGTCCTGTCTAATCTGCTCTTGAGACACACCTATATAGACCCCCAAAGTTTAGACAATGTCAGCATGACAAGACCTTCCCCTATCACACTTGGTCTCCTGTAAGCGCTGTTTCTCTCTCTCTCTCTCTCTCTCTCTCTCCACACAGATACACACACACACACACACACACAGCCCTGCACACTCTCCCCTCAACCCACTGAACAAATCTGAGACCCATAACCTTGACTCAGATTGCTGATTTGGGAGGGTCTCTGCACACACACACAGTCTCAAATCTGTGCCTCCTGTGAAGTCAACAATGGGTTTGAAGAAAGAATCAAAATGCCAAGAAACTCCTGCCCAGAGGTTGCAGTGGTTGCAGAACTAAAGGAGACAGAGGGACAGCAGGGCTCCAGCCCAGGAGCCCAGAGAACAAAGGAGCTCATGGGGGGACGTGGCCTTGAGCTGTCAAGCCCACGGATGACCCCTTGGACCTGCCCCCCACCTGGGACTGGCAGAACCTCACTCCTTCATTTCCCCTGACTCTAGCCTTGAGAGCACAAATTGAGCTCAACTTTGGGTCATTTTAATGTTTAGCTCTGGACAAAAATGGAGTGACTTTGCCAGAGGTAGGCCTGGTAGACAAGGCTCCTTTGGGGCAATGGAAGTGAAGATACATGACCCCTGGACTCCTGGCACTTCAGAGAGCCATCAGCGTGAGTGGGGATGTGCCCCGGAGCCGATTTTCCTTCCCTCTAATGGCGACGGCTGAGGCCTGGCGGCAGCCGGCAACCACTAACAACCCTACACTTCGCCTTGTGAGGAGCCTGGCTAAAGCTGAAGGCGGGAGAAGGTCAACTCCAAGCCTTAGCAGCCCGGCTGGTGAGGCATGCCACTGAGCCTGGCGCATTCTCCCTCACTAAGCCCAGCACAACAGAGAAAAATCGCAAAGGCTAGGAAAGAAAGTCAAAGGGAAGGAAAGAATTGAAGAGAAAAAAAAAGAAGCAAATAATAAATTTGGTAATAGAGAAAGAAAGAAGGAAAAGAGGAAATGGGGAAATAAGGAAGACAATGATTTAAGAAATAAAGAAAAAGGATCGGAAAAATGAATTGCAGGGGAAAGGGGAAGAACGAAAAATAGAGAAAGAAGCAAATAAAGAAAAAGGAAGAGGTAGAAACAAGAAGGAAGGAAGGAAAGAGAGAAGGAAGGAAGGAAAGAAGAAAGGAAAGAAAGAAGGAAAGAATGGAAAAAAAGACTAACAGATCTTAGAAAAGGAATTTAGCCGGTTAGGGAGACTCGGGTTTTTCTTCGGAGCAAGCCAGCCCAACCACAGCCTGACTCTGTCTGGAAACCTGACCTATTTGGGCAACTTAGAAACAAACCATTAGAGTGGAGAACAGGGCCTTCCCCCCAAGACATCCTCTCATCTGTCCCCTCCTCCCAAAGCTTCTCTCCGAGGTGTTTGTGGTCTGGTTGCAATTCAGGAGGCAAAGTTAAATAACTGAACGGCTGCGGCAGAACCAGGAAGCAGTCAGGCTGGCACGGCTTATCAGACTTCAGGATTCAGGAATCTCAGGGAGCACTTTGGGTAAAAGCGAATATTTGTGGCTGTGTACACACAATTAAATGCAAGTTAGACACGTGCATAGATGCTAAACTCCACAGCATCTGGGTACAAGTGTGTACATTGTGCTGGCTGGGCTGCCAGAGTGGCTGCGAGATTCGGATTAGACCTGAGGCCCCTCTGAGCCTCCTACCTCCCTCTCATACCTGTTTGAAAATCTTTTTTTGGGGGGGCCTCTGAGCATTCCGCATTTAGCCTGGAATTTCACTGCTTCCAATTCAGCTGAGGCAGAGCCTTGAATGAAGCTAATGAAGAAAAGCAAATCTTTCCTTCAAGTTTTGGGAAGAGAAGGATTTATCTTGGTCTCCAAAACAAGAGGAAAAAACCTGCAATCACTGGTGTGATTTTGTTTTCCACTTTGCTTGAAGAGATTTCAATACACACGCTTTATTTTTATTTTATTTTATTATTTTATCCCAAAGGGAGAGACACGCTTCCTTTTTCAGTTCATCTTCAGAATTTCCTAGATGATTTTCTTAACCTCTTGGGGAAACTCTGATAATTTTTGTTGGAGAAATCAGGATGCGTCTGGGGTGCTTTGAGGGCTACAGCCGGGAAAGCAGCGAGGTTCCTTTCTGTTTGTTGAACACTACATTTTCCTTCTTCTGCTTTCACACCGGGACCCTTAGCACCCCAGCCCTTGACCTGCCCTGTGGAACCCGCTGGATCCTCCTGGAGTATTTGAGGAGTTCCCCAACCCTCCTCCTCTCCCTTGCTCACAGCCCCACAAGCAGAAGGAGGCCCAGCCGGGGCCCTGCTACCACTCCAGGGTCTGGGTACCTGGGGAAGGTCTCTGGGGTGGATGGGATTTGTCAAGACATATGCACAGCCTGAGCCCCTCTCTGTCTACAGACTCTGGATTTTCATTTCCCCAAGTTGAGGTAAGAAGGGGGAGCCCCAAAGTTTGAGAGTAAGCGCAGGTCTCTCCGTATTCCAGAAAGTTGGAGAAATGGATTAATAAGAGTCGGTATGGGGGTGATTCTAGCAACACAGACTTCCCCTGGATCCCAATCCAGTGGCCAAGGGCACCGGCTGGAGGGTCTCGGCCCTATGCGGCAGGGCGGTGGGTGCCTGGCAGCAGCGGCAGGAGGGGTGGCTGTGGCGGCCCGCTTGCCTTTGAACGCCAGGCCCGGACAATAGGACGGAAACGGCCTTTGCTCGTGGCCTCGGGAAAGATCGAGCCCAAGGGGGCAGGGCTAGGACCCAGACCCGCACAAATGCTCCCCTGGCCCAGTCCTCAGGCTCACTTCTTCCTTCTTTTTACCTCCACTGAGGCAGAATCCCAAAATGTGCAAAAACCCAACAAGTTATTCAAGTCTGCGTCCGAGCGGGCTCCTGTTTAACAGCGCCAGGTTTTCGTTTATCTTGCGTAATTAGAGGCAAACATTTTTCCCACCGGGGGTCCCACTTAGGCTGATGAATTTGATTTCTTTTTTCATTAATGGGCCGTGTTTATCATACTTCTAATTATTTCAACTTTAAACACTATTCCTTCTTGTGAGGAGGTGGGAGTTGAGGCGGGAGGCTCCTTCTCCCGGGGGTATTATTTCCATTAGTAATGGCAAGGATTCTGAAGTGACTCCATCCCCTCACCATGGCTGAGGTGAGAGGTGGGCTTGGGATGGGGGGTCAGGCTTCTAGGAACCCTGAGGCCCAGTGACTCCACTCCCTTCCTGCTGGTTCCCTAGGTTCCGTCTTGGGGGCTTTATCTCCTCCACCCTCCTCCGCCAACTCCCCCAACCCCCTCCCAAGCTGGGCTCAAACCTGTCCCCTGCAAGGTTCTTCCCTCCAAACCTTCCACGGATCCCAGCCTGGCCTGGGCAAAGGCTCCTGTAGTGCCGTCCCAGCCCCCAGCTGCTAACACCTAGAGAAAAATCAGGAAAAGCTGAGGTGACCAAGGGGCACCTGGCTGTGGGGGAAATGGCCTACCAGACTCCAAAACCCGGGTGGGGGGGAGCAATGGCATGGGACTGGGACACTAAACTCCAGGGACAAGCACACCAGGCAGGAAAATAAAGGAGATGTGAAAGAGGGGGGAGGGAACCCCCCAAAGCCATATAATTCTCAATTGCTTTGGTCTTTAATTTCATCGTCCCATAAATGAGGAAATATCAGTTCCCATACTAAATTTTTATCCCCGCCTGATAAATATGACGGGAAATTTTCGTTGGGTCCTCGTAAAAGGGAACGGTTTCGATCAAACTGGTGGGGGAAGACTTATGCAGATAATACAAACAGAGTGGCCATAAAGTCTCGGCCGTTTCCCGAGGGATGGGCGGTGGGACAAATGGCTCCCTGGATTGACTGCTGCCCGGCCTGTCCCAAGTCTCGTCTGGGGCCTAAACAGCCTAACCTTGCCCTGGACATCCCCCATGCTGAGGCCACGGCGACCCCTGCAAATGAAAACACAAAACCATTTCAAATCTCCTCTGGCCGGTCCTGCAAGCAAGTCACATACTCCACATTTCCTTCCAGTTTTCCGGAGGTTCAGAAACCCTTGCGCCTTCGCTCGCCACCCTTGGATGGGGGAACTCGGCGGATTTCTTTCCGCAGTCTTCTAGCCGCGCCGGCTTGGGCCTCCCTGGAAGCGATCTAGCCTCCTCACTCCTCCTCCGGGGCGCTCGGGCTTCGGTGCGCCCCCGCCAGCATCCAGCCCCTCAGAAAGTCGAAACCCGAGGCTCTATCCAGGGAAAAATGCGGGGCGACCGGAAAGACAAGTTTTTCTCCGGATTCCGTTTCCTGAGGAAGGGGTGGAGAGTTTAGTTCGCTTTGGAAGAAAGGCGACGGAGAAACGGAAAGAACTATTTGGAACATACATTTCCCTTTATTTCTTCCCCTTATTAAAAAACAACAAAAATAGACTGGTCTTTCTTCTTTCAAAAACGCTCCTAGCCCATTCGCCCTGTAAACATTTCTCTGGGTCGGATTTTGTCGCGTTTTGTGTCCTGGTTTCCCGTGTGATACATGACTCCTCCAAACTGGCCGAGGCTCCGCGGTTTCCCTCTTTCTCTCCAGGAATCTTCCCTGTTTTAGTGGGGGCAAGGTCAAGCGGAAAGCGAGGGCCGCCAGGGCCTGGAGCAAAGCAGCCGAACCGGCTCCAAGGCCAAAGCCTTGAGATAGTGACCCAAGAGCCGCACAACCCTCCAGGCCCAGGCCGCAGCTCCGGGATCAGGGAGCCGGTGCCTCTGGTCGCCGGCTTCCTCCTCGCCCTACCCCTACATCCACTTGGAACCTTCTTTCCTGAGCAGCCCTGAAGTGACCGTGAGCACCTCCCTGACCCACCCCAGAGACTGGAGATTCCCCCGTTAACCCCCATAAGGAACTTGCAACTCAACCAGCCTCCAGCACCCGCGGTCCCCAAGCTCCCAGCCTCAAGGGCCAAGTCCCGGGGAACGCGGAGCCAGGAGAGCAGAAACTTTAGTGCTGTCTGGGATTCCTTAACTTTTTCCCCTTTCTGTATCCGACCTCCCCCCACCAAAAGAAAACAAAAACAAAAACAACCCTCACCCAGCTCCCACCCCAAGGGAAGAAGCGAGAGCAGGATCCGAAGAGATGAAAAGGGGAGATGAAGAGAAGGGAAGAAGTACCTGAATCGTGTCTTGACCTTTTAATTTGAATTTGACTGTTTTGAGCCCTGGGTTGCCTTGCTGTCTCCCTCTCTCCCGCATTTTCCCCCCTCTCCGCCCCCCTCTCCCCAGGAGTTACAGACTGGTTCCCGGGTAAACAAACCCCACTCTCCCCAGAACCCCCCCCATTCCCTTCCACCCC
>VBSM01002616.1:17042888-17065245 GCA_008086735.1 Cheirogaleus medius | reverse complement strand
CCCCCCCGCCCCCCCCCCGCCCCCGCTCAGGTCAGAGGCTTGCAAAAAGCTTAAAATGGCGATCTTGGGCCAGGGACTAGGGAAGGCTTGGGAGATAGGGGATTTCTCTTTACTGCGTTTTCCCAGTTGAAAATTGTTTTCTGCAAAACGCCATTTGTTGTTTGTGGGTCTGATTTGTGCGTGCGGTTTGGTCTCCTTTGGTTTTTGGCTCAGCTAGGAGCCTTGGGCAGCGGGGCTGGGGCCGGAAGAGGTGGAGGTGAAGGGCTGCCCGCCACGCCACGTCCCTCCCTCCTCCAGATGCCTGGCTTGGGGATGGCGTTGGAACAGGGCATTTGGAATGTTGTTTTTTGTTTCCTCTTTTACATTTTTTCTTTTCCCTTTTTTCTAGTTAAATTACACTTTTTTTTATTGGTTTCCAAAAGCAGCTTACAAATGAGTGGTTGGGAAATTTCTGTGTGCGTGGCCAGAGGTTTTCTCCTGAAAGGGAGTGTGGCTTTGGTTGGATTTCATTGTGATTTTGGCTGGAGAGAGAAAGCCTAGCCAGAGTTCAAGCTCAGGGTTCAAGATTCATTTCTGCTGTAGCAACTGGAGGCCTCAGGACCTTTCTCTGACACCTGGGGAAAGAATGTGGAGGAAACAGGAGCATGGGAGGGAAACTGAGAAGAACGACTTTTCCTGAAAAGTTGGAGCCAAAAGCATTGGAAAAGGAAAAGGCCCAACGGGGAGGAATAACCCCGTTCCCCACGATACTGGCTACTGGCCACAGTATATAAGGGAGGCTCATTGGGTGTAGAGGCAGATGAAATATTGAGAGCAGAGCAGGCTGGGGTGGCCTGGATCTTCTGGTGCTTTGTATATGGATGCGACGCACACGCATGCCTGACGGCGACCTGTGTCACACTCACACACACCCATCTTGCATGCTCCTCACACACTCACACATGCCTGCTCACACATGCACAGGCAGTCTTTTGGGGGACAAGGGCAGAGCCTCATCCTCTTGGATCTGCTCTCCAAAGGTGTTTTTGGCAAATCAGCCCGTAAAGATACTGACTAGAAGATGAGCACGGTGTGTTCTTGAAGATGAGGAAGAGAGTAAGGTGCCCACACCCATTAGCCTTCCCGGTGGCACATGTGCAATGTGAAAGTTTAATTTTATATCCTCTACAGACCCTGACTGGGCTTGGTTGGGGAGCAGATTTAGGATAGGAAAAGCTGAGTTTTAGCCCCACCAAAAGCAAAGTCAAGGTTAACAAGTTCACCTCTTAACTCGACCTGCACCCATTCTGTTAAGCTTCCCTTTCTTTCCTGCTGTCCCTATAACAATTTGAGTGAGCCCTCCCATCCCAATTAATCCCCCTTAGCCTATCCTTTGCCAGTGCCCTTCTCACCCCTCCCTTCATTTTTGGTGTCCCCACCAGCAGAGTCAAGAGAGCTTTCTTCTAAACTTCCCCATTTATGATTTCTGCCCTCCCCCCAAATCCAATAACCCCAATAAGAAAATAAACAAGGCACAGGTAGATGTGGAGAGCCTGTAATCAATTTAGCAAGAAGCTGCAGGTGCAGTGGTATGCGAATAATTAAGGACATTCAGATTTTTAAGACTGCAGCCTCAATTTTTTTTTTTTTTGGTGTTTCCTAGTTTCCTTAGGGCCCTCACTCTACCCCACCCCCAAGATAAGATCAGGAACTTGGTAGCTTCATTTGGCATAGAAAGGAGAGAGAGAGAGAGAAAGAGAGAGAGAGCTCAGAACCATCAGCAGAGTCCTTTTCTAGGTTCCCCTTTGGACACTATGATTTTCCCTAAAGAGATGGCTAAGTTCCCTTCTGCTGCTTAAGGAGCAAGGCTGGTCCATTTCAGCAAGAATGTGTGCCATGGAGAGAAGCTGTCCATAAGATATGGGAAATACACACCATACTACAGTATTTCCTTATATAAGTAGACACGTGTATATATCTATGTGTATGTGTACATATGTATAGGTGTGTGTATATCTGCAGGTATATACATGTACTTGCAGGCATACACATCTACATATACACAGACTGGGCAGGAGATTTCTAGGTGGCTACATTTCCTCAGGATATCTCTCTCCCTTGACCTTAGGTTCTCTGTCTGAGACCCCTCAGCATTCCCCAGAGCTGTTGCCCCTGACCTCTGCTGCTCCCACAAGCTCCCTTGCCTCAGCTACACACACCTGGGGGAAATGACCAGGAGAGGAAGAGATGACAACTGGGGAGATCTAATGGGGCAGAGTCACTCTGTGGCAACTCAGGTGGGAGTAAGAGCTGGGGGCCTGGTGCAGGGATAGCTGCAATGGCCTCTGGCCACAGCGGCTGGGACAAAGTCCCTCCACTGAGTTGAAAGGGGTCAAAACTCTCTGGGAATTGCTCTGGACTGTGGGTGGACTCTGTACTCTGGTTTGGGCCCTAGAAAATGCTTTTCCATCTGGTTGGATTTTTCCAAAGCTTGAATGAAACAGAGTGAAGGGAGGGCTTGGCAAGGTTTAGGGTACCCCTCCAGGAAAGAGAGATAGAAAAAAGTGAGAGTGCTCAGGATCTGATAGGTTAAGGTGGACTTGGGTAATTTAAATTTAATAAAAGTTTGGAGACAGGAACCTCCTCCCTTTCTCCCCTATAAGTTTAAATCCTAAAAAAATTTTAAGAACCCTGAGCTCGAGAGGACCCCACCAGCCAGGCCCATGGGGCAAGAGCAGCTCCCCTGTGCTCCCTCAGCCACCCCACAGCAGGCTGGCAAAGGCTGCAGCACTGAGAGGGATTGCGTCTTCGAGGGATACTTATGTAAATAATGTTATTTTTAACAGAGGAGATAAAGGCAGAAAACACCACAGGAAATTGGCTGACAGCAAAGAGCGGAAGGAAGAAGAGGTGCCCCTATACTAAACACCAGACGCTGGAATTGGAGAAAGAATTTCTGTTCAATATGTATTTGACGCGAGAGCGCCGCCTGGAGATTAGCAAGACCATTAACCTTACAGACAGACAAGTCAAAATCTGGTTTCAAAATCGCAGAATGAAACTCAAGAAAATGAACCGAGAGAATCGGATCCGGGAACTGACCTCCAATTTTAATTTCACCTGAGTGTGCCGTCTCCCCTCCTTCCTCCCCCCTCCTTCCTTTCCCCGCCCCTCCTCCCTTTGTGCCTGGTGATATTTTTTTCCTTGCCTGAGTATAAATGCAACGCGCCTGCAAAAAAGGCAAAGACCTCAGACTCTCCTTCCAAGGGACCTATGGTTAGTGCTGCGAAGATGCTTCCACCTAAAGCATGAGAAATGGGGTGCTGGGGTGTTGGGTATGGTGTGTGCCCTCATATATGGGGATGGGAGTGTGATTGGTGTGTGTGTCAACCCCTCACTCACCCACGCACTCACACACAGCATTCTGTTCTACATGCAAAGTTAAGATCGAATCCACCCGCTTGTAGGGGAAAAAAGAAAAAAATCAACCAGAGAGGGTCTGTAATCTCGGAGAGCACAGTCAGAATCGCTCCTTCCTTGCTGCATTTCCTCCTTAGAATAATAGACGTTTTGGAAAGTTCAGCTAGTGTTTGTGTGTTTGTCGTAGCACCCAGTGCCTCCACCAAACCCTCTCGGTGTCTTTACCTCCCAGTCGCTCTGAGAATCTGCTTGAAGTCTCGTATTTGTACTGCTTTCTGCTTTTCTCCCGCCCCTCCCAGCACCCCCACATCCCTATCCACTAACATCTCAGAAATTTCATCCAGAGGAACAAAAAAATTAAAAATAGAACATAGCAAAGCAAAGAATGCCCCCCCAATATTGCCCTGTCTCTGTCTGGGACTTGTGTTATTTAAAGATATTCTGTATGTTGTATCTTTTGCATGTAGCTTCCTTAATGGAGAAAAAAATCCTAATAAATTTCCAGAATCGTAATCTTCAAATGGGTGGTTTTTTTGTTTTCAATGTTTTTTAGCAACACCCCCCTCCCCCAAAGAGGCTGAGTGTGTGGATATGTGTGTTTTGTGTTTGACTCATCTCCTAGAGCCTTTCTAGAACGTCTCGTGGCGGGTTTAATGTAAGTGAGAGACCATAACGTTGATTTAAATATTATCCAGGTGACCACAATAAGTCAAGGTCATAAAACAGTAATGTCAGGACGGTCTTGGTGCGCGCGAGAGGTGGATTTTATGATCTGCAAATATAATGTGGTGCTGCAGTAAAAGATGCATTTAAAGGTGACTGGAGGAGGGAAAGAGGCAGAGAGCAAACTGCAATCTTGAGGAGCAGACGGATCTGATTGCCTGGGGTGCTGGGCTGGGCGCACCCCACTGCTGGTGGGGGGCACCCCAAGAGCCCCCCACCTATCCAAGGAGAGGAATAAACTTAACCGCCGGAGGGGCATGAGGAGCTCAGCCCCCCACTCGACAGCAGCTAACAGAAGCGCCAGCAGCAGCAGGAGGAGGAGGCAGCGACAAGGTAAGAGAAGCGGTTTCTTGTTCTTCTCTTGGCGGCGGAGTGGGGACTAACGGCGTCCCCAGGTGCTTGGCTTGCAGCGGGCAGAGCCTAGAGGAAGGTGTTTTGGGCATCCGTGCTTGCTGAGAGCCCAGGCTTGCCTTGTGGCTGCTGGCAGCGGAGGGCAGCAACCGTGAGCTCCCTCTCCTCCCCTCCCCGGTCCATTGCCGTGGGGTTAGGCAGTTAAAGAGGTAAATTGGTGGCTTTTTGGCTTCTTTATCTTTTTGGGCACTTAGGGTCGCCTCGAAGTAGACACTCCGGTTTAGGTGTTGCTCAGTCTGGTCGTCTGCTTGAGGGGGGAGGGGGTAGAGAGGGTTGGAGCTTGAAGCTTAGGTTTTCCTGCTTTCTGCTGGTTTGGGTGTGAGCTCTTCCAGGCTCTTGTTCCCTACACTCCCTGGCTGTGGGGCTTTGCCAGGCAAGTGGCCTGATTGGAAGTGGCTCCAGAGCACAAGGCTGTGGTTCGGCCACCTATTTTCACTGAGAAGTCTAAACCAAGCTGAGAGAGGGAGAGTATAGAGGGAGTCTAGGAGGAGAGTGCAGGAAAGCCAGATGGACAAGACAGGGGACCCAGCTCCAGAGTGGAAGGAAGATCCAGCTTCCCCTAGGGCTAGGGCCAGATGCAGGGGAATAGCTCCACTGTGGTGCTGGGGGTGGGGCAGGGATTTGGCCGCTAGCAGTCCCATTTCACCAGATCTTCTCAGAGCGATTTGCTTAGACCAGAAAGTGATGAAGGCAGTCAGACCCCCTACCCCACCCAGCCACCCAAAGTCTACTCTCTAGTCCTTAGGGAGGTTGTGGGGGTGGAAAGGGGGACGGGGCTGAATTTCTTCCTTCCCCCACCCCCTTCCCTTCTCCTCCGGATAGATGCAAAGCTGAATCTCCCGCCCTGCTTGCTCAGCTGATCTGTGGCTTAGGTAGTTTCATGTTGTTGGGATTGAGTTTTGAACTCGGCAACAAGAAACTGCCTGAGTTACATCAGTCGGTTTTCGTCGAGGGCCCCAACCCACCTCTCCTGCTCCTTCCCTCCCCAGTGGGACTGCCCCACAGCCCCCTCCTAGATAGGGCAAAGTGGGTGCAGACCAAGGAGGGCAAGCTGCAAGTGGGGCTGCGGGACAAGTCTGGAGAACCCTGCTTTATGCGATCCCCTCTTCAGCCTATCCCAATCCCTGTGACTGAGGGAGAGGAGTTTTTCCTGCAGCTATTGTCTCCTGGGCCCAGCTGATGGACACAGACAAAGACTGTCCAGTCAATTCCAAGGAAATTCAGGAGTTTGAGTAGAGGTGGCCTGGCGGGCCAGCTCAGTTGGGCAGCAGGGTGGGGCAGAATCATTAGGAGAGAGAAGAACACAGAAAGAGAAGGGAGTCTCTGGAATGGTTAGCTTCTCTCACCTGCCACCTCCAAGGAAAGAATATGGCTCCAGTTGGCTGGGGCTGGAGCTTCCTTAGAAAAGCGGGGGATGCCTGGAGGTCCCAAGAGTTGGGTAACTCTAAGTGTCAGCCACTTCCAGCCCAGCCACTTCCCCTTCCCCTCCTATAGCTCCATCTCCGGGGAAAGGCATATCTGGGGTGTTAGTAGGTTAAAGGAAAACCATCAAGTCCAAGTAAAATCACCCCTCACTCACACACACACACCTTACTGGGAAACATCAGGACAAAAACCTGACTCTGGTCTCTGTTTAGCTGTCTGTGGTCCGTAGGCCTTGGTCTGTGTGTCTGTGGCTGTCAGACATCTGCCTGTCTTTGCGCTGTGTGGAAATGTCTGGATGAACAGAGGCTGCCCGTGTATGTGCCCACCATTACCATGTTGTTGGCTGATGCCAGGGGGAGGAGGGGAGGATAATGGGGTAGAAGGAAATCTGAGCAACGTAAAACTTTGCAAAGCTTCCTCCACTCCTTTTCCCCTCTGGTTCTTCAATGCTGGCCCAGGTTGCTAGAGAGAAGGTTCTCAAAAGAGGTTTCTGTGCCTCCGGAGAAAAAAGGGGGAGGGCTCAGGGAGACTGAGGAGATACACCCCTGTTCTCAGAGATGCTGGGAAAGAGAAGCCACAAGGTCAGGTTCTTGGTTCTCTTACTTGGTAATTATTATGATTATTAAAGCACTGTGAACTTTCAAACAGGGGAACAAAATCATGTCCCTGGAACAAAATATATAGAGTTCTATATTATTGCAGTCATGTGCTGGGGGTGGTGGTGGAATACATGACCTCGGATGAGTGTAGGTCTCTGTTTCTATCTCTCTGTGTCCTCCATGCTCTCTCAAATCCCCTGTAGATATTTATAGGCATATTCGTTTATTTTTTCCTCTCTCTTTCATACAAAGAGATTTCTTTTGAACCCCAGGAAAGCTGGAGGAGAAAATGGGAATAGAGATTTTCATCTCCCCAGTTGACTCGTCAGCCTTTCTGTCCCTCATTCCTCTGTGGGAGTAAAACAATTTCTTCCCTTGCAGGAAAGTACTCCAATCTCTCTATAGCTCTCAGGGAAATGGAGATGTTTCCAGAGAGGCAGGCCAGCTGGTGGGAAGCAGGCAGGGGCTCCCCTGGTTTGGGAGCTCCCAGCAGCCTCTGAGTCTTCAGGCTGCCCCAGGCACATAGCCAGTTGGGGTGGAGGGAGTTCCAGACAGGGATAGGGTGCTCAGGAGCACTTGGCTTGGAGATAGTGTCCCTGATGGGCCGAAATTCACCCATGAACGACTTCTGTGCTTTGGGTCCCTCTGTTCCCATTCTTGTTTCAGAGCTGGTGGGCTTATGAGTGAGTGGTCCATGGAGCCAGAGGTTGGGGTATCCCCTTCCTGAAATCCCAAGAAGTGGAGCAAGGTCTCATAGGGCCAAGGTGAGGGCCAGTCTGGTGGTCAGAGTCCACCCAGGGCCCTGAGGCCGTGGATCATGGCTAAGGCGATGGTAATTATTTATTCGCTTCGCTGGAAGGGAGTCTTCAGAAGGAACAGCGTGAAGAGGAGGGAAAAAATTATCTATCTCGTCTGCGGATATTAAGATGGATTTTTATTTCTTAAAGGACCCTCCCCGCCGAGAGCGCATAAGCGTAAACTTAATATATGCTCTGCAGCCCAACTCCAGAAATCGCAATAAAAGTTAAAACCTCCCCTACTGGTTTTTTTTAATTATGATATGGGAAAGAGGAGCAGGATTTATAGAGCTGAACTCTCGGCGTGTGAGTGTTTGAGACTTGTGGGAGAAGGAGGAAAAGGCAAGAGCTCGCCAAGGAGAACCTTGGTCTCTGAGATTTCTCCCCGGCAGCGGGGCCTGGGGCTCAGCCCAGCCGATCCGCTGTGGCCTCCCTGGGACCTCGCCCAGGCCCACGGCCTTGTTTAGGCTCGGAGATGCAGCTCTTCTCAGGAACAGGTGAAGGGGGTGGCGGCAGCGGGGACTGGGGGCTGTGGGTGGGAACGCCAGGGTAGGGCTTTGTGTGGGTCGTGCAGGGGACGAGATTTGAAGTCCCGGGCAGGCAGGGCCGCAGCTCGAGTATGGCTCGGAGGGCGTCTTGGCTAGGAGGGGTGTCGGGGAAGGGCGCGAGAGCTCGGACAAGGTGGATTGTGTGTGGACTTTGGCCGTAGACAGAGCGGAGGGCTCCGGGGGCTGTGGCCAGCGGCAAGGCGGTCAACCGGATGTTGAGTCTGTAGGAAGGACCTTGAGGTCTGTTGGGTGTTTGGGCTGCCGGGGGGCGGCGGCCCAGAGTGTGGAGCGTGCAGTGCGCTGGGAGCGGCGGTCAGCGTGGGCGAGGCGGCAGGCCCCGCACACCTCTGCGGCTGCTGGGCCGTGTCCGGGACGTCTGAACTGAGGCAGACCAATAGTCAGAGCATGAAAAATAAATACAGTTAAGGGTCTTTCTTTTTTTTCTTTTCCACATAAGAAGTCCTTTCTTTTTTCTCTTTCGGAGATACCTGGATTTGGTCCAGAGCAGGTTGCCCGCGGGAGGGCCCCGAGAGCGGCAGCGCGCAAGGGAGGGAGAAAGGGAGGGAGGGCGAGAAAGAGGGAGGGAGGGAAGGAGGGCGGGAGGCAGCGGCTGTGGTGGCCGGGTCTTCCCTCCCCAGGCGGGAGGCGGCTGCCCAGCATCTGTGGCCATGGGGAGCTGAGAAGCAGGTAACGAAGGCGCTTCCGAGGCGGGATTGGACCAAGCCAGAGGGACCGAGTCTTCTGGGTCTCTCTGCCTGAGGCCCCGGAGGGAGAGAAGGTAGGGAGATCGGCGCCCGCCAGGCCTGGCAAAGAGGCCTCCTCCGGGAATGTTGAACCTGTATATGATTTCAGGCTCACACTCATGTTGTGAGTCTGTCTGCCTCAGGAGATGCGGTTTGCTTGTGTGTCTGAGACGCCTCCAACACTGGGCTCTCGTTCCAAAGGCTGAGGGGAAAAATCGGGGAAATTCGTCGGAATGTGCACTTTCATTCATTGGATTCTCTGCAACTCAGCGGGGATGGTTAAGGCGCCCCCAAGTTGGAAGGGAGCTTTCCTCCTGTTTTCTGGATGTGGAGTCCTCTGGCTGCCTCTGCCACGGGCTGAGTTTCCGGCTCCAGGTTCGCGTGTCGCCCAGAGGTTTGAGGCCAGACAGCTCGCAGTCGGGCAGGGAGGGCGGGGGAGAGACGAGCTCTGGCCCCTTAATTGTACTTCGGGTCGGTATTGTCTCTCCTTTCGCCACCTCTGCTTCCTCAGTCTGGGCTCCAAAGTCACTGCAAAATCTCCTTGCGACACATACATCACACAAAAGATCAGGTAACAACGCACTCAGGGCCACTGGGGCTCCGAGCAGAGCGCAGCCCTACCTCTGGGGCGGCTCCCCCTCCAGCCACTCCCCAGGCTGGAAAACCAGACTGTGTTGCGGGAGCCGGAAATAGCCCCGTTTGCTGCGGAGCGGCAGGGCGGGGGCGCAGGCGGGAATGCAGGCCCGGCAGGCCATGGCGTTGAAAGGGCCATGTTCACAGGCCCTGGGGGCTTCACTCCTGCTGGGCTTGGGGGCCTGACTCCTGGCGTGTAGGGATCCCAGATACCCACCTGGGGTGGGGGCAGGACGCGGGTCTCCTCGCTGCAGGCCAGGAGAACTCAGTTTCTGCTTCCAGCGCAGGCCTTAACTAGGAGGAGTTGTGTGTGGGTGTGTTTTTCCCAACAAAGAGGGATCAGGAGAGAGAAGGGGGGAAAAAGGGGAACTAGGGAGGGGGCGGGGAGGGGGAGAGGGCAGCGGAGAGGTGAAATTAGCCCATTTCAGGGGGAGAAGGAAAATGAAAGCAAATGGAGCACGGCCTCCTCCGCGCAGGGCGGGTGCTGAGGAGCGAGGAGCCGACTCCCAGCCTGCCGAGGCCAGGATGGCCCGCTGGGGGCACCGGGAAAAGCCTGTTTTAAATTTAATCCGAACTTGACGGTGCGGATTGAACCGGAGGGAATTTGAATCACTAAAAGGAAGGCTGGGGCAGGGGGAGGGGATGACTCTAACCTGTCTGTCCGTCCTTCCCACGGTGCTAGCTTGGTTGTGGTGGCAGCTGCCCAGGTTTGAAGTGATGGAGTAAGACTGCCCCTCCCCCTCAGGGGGCTCTCTGGTGCCCAGTGAAATCTTTTGGGGGCGGGAGAGAGCTCTGAGAAGCAGAGTGTACGCAGAGCTGCTAGCAGAAGCTGGGGCTTCCCCCCTACCGAACAGGGGCTCCCAGCAGCCTCCAGTCCCTCGGTTTGCCCCAGCGGTGCAGCGGCAAATTGAAGGGAGTGGCGTAGGTGAGGGGGAGTTGTGGAGTTCCACAGGAGATTCAGGAGTAACTAAACCTCAGGAAGATGAGACTCTCCTTCTTGGTGCCTCCATGTCCTTTGTGCCCCCACACCTATAAACCTGGATTTGAGGGAAGCCTGAAGGTCTGCTGCAGAGCCCTGACCTGCCACCCCACCTCCAAATGTGCAGAATGGGGGGCTACAACCCACATGCAGCTGTGGAACCTGCAGGACCTTGGCCTAGTGGACTCTGGGACTCCCAGCCTCTTCTAGCCCCCCTCCCCAAGACCCCTCTCTCCTCAAGGCATAGGGAAAATGAGGCATTGGCTGGGAGGAGGCTGTGGGCGAGGCCTGCCTCCTGATCCACAGCCGGGCCTGCGCCTGAGTGGGGAGGGTCCGGAGTTCAGGCTCCCAAAAGGAAAGGAAGGGGACAATCTCCCCCTTGGTTTCTCAAGGGATTTGAGGGCTGCAGGCATCCTGGTTGGTGATACTGACTGCCCCGCTGCTGCCTTCGCTGGGTGGGCAGGCAGGGTGCACAGACAGCTCAAAAGTTGAAAAGAAGGTGGTGTTCAAAAGGAGGGTAGGAGAGAAGGGGGTGTCTGTTTACAGCCACAATATCTATTTGAGGGACTCTCTCAAATAGGGGAGGCCCATAGGAGAAGATCCTTAGGGACTCTTTCCTCTAGGGAAGCTGAGGTTGAGGCAGCAGGGCCCTGTCGCCTGGAGAAGAAGCAAAGGAAGAGCAGGCGTGAAACCTTTCCTCTTCTGTTTCTTTGCTCCTTGCCTAGAGCGTGGCTCAGCCCCCAGCCGGCTTGGCGGCTGCCTAGGCCAAGATGAGATTCTGTATCTTGGAGGCCTGGTGTACCCACCCGAGCAGGTCTCCCGGGAGTGGCAGGAGTGGAGGCCTCTTCCTCCTTTGTGTCCAGACAGAAGTGGCCGCTGCGCCCGGAGCCGGTCCCGCGGCAAAGGACCGGAGAGCAAGCGGACTGCACAATGCCACGGCTGCTCCGCCAGCTCGCGCCCTGCCCCGTCCTGCCTGTGTTTCGCCGCCCTTCCTCCGCCTGGCTCTCTGCGCGCCTCCCTTTCCCTGCTCTCCTCTCTCTTTTCTTCTTGCTTTTCTTCTTCTCTTTAATTCTCCCCCTTTTTTCTTTTTATCCTAATTCTCCGTTTCCTTCTTTCCTTTCTTGGGCCTGGCTCCGTGTTTCGGTTGGTCTGTCTCAGGCTCAGTCTCTCTCAGGCTCTGTCCCTTGATGTCCTCTTGGTCACAGTCTGGCCCGGGGCCCCGCTGAAGGCTAAATGTCTCCGCTCATCGCTGCCAGCAGCCGCCCAAGAGCCGGCCGGGTCCCCAGCCGCCTGGGGCTGGGGGAGGTGCTGGCTGTGCTGGGGATTTGGAGAAAGCCTCCACAGGGGGACTGGAACCTCCTGTCTTTTCCTTGAACTAGCGAGGGAGAGTTTTTGATTGACAGCTAACGCAACTCCATCAAGGCCAAAGAGAGATTCTGTTTCTTGATGTAATTTGGGTTTCCCAGTTTAGTCCAACCCGAGGGAGGGGAAGACAGTTGGAATCCAGGGAACAAGGTTGAGGCCCCCAGGCCGCCGCCTGTCCCCAGCCAGACACATCCTTCATCCCCCCCCATCCGTCGAAATCCCAGCCCCGTTAGGCCGAAAAGCAAAGAACCAGAGGAGGGGAGGAGCAGGGACTGGGGAGGGGGCCTGTAGAGATGGGATCCGTGCTGTCGCCACAGCTGTATTCTCCTCCCCAACTTTCCTCCCCCCAACACACATACTAGGTACACTCTCTCCAGCCCTTCTCCACCCCAGAGGAGAAAGATCGACAGATATGCAGGAGAAAACCAGCCCCCCCAGTCCCCATCCCTACCCCTGGCATTTGGTCCTCTCCTGGGGACAGGAGAGGGAAAAAAGAGCAGGCGTGGCTGGGTCTGGGAAGCCTCCTACCCTGCTGCCTTCAGAGCCTGCATCTCAGCCTTAGTTCCTGCCTATTTCCACTAGCACAGACTGAGACACTTCCCATCTGACCCTGAAATTGCACCCCTCCTTTAAACTCACTCTACCCTACCTAGGTGCACCAGGTCTCTGAGGGCATCACCTGCCTCTCTCTTCCCCACAGCCAACCTCCCTACCCCTTCTCCTGCACCCACACTGAGAATTTCCTGCTTGCCTAAAGCCCCCTTTTACTATACCACCTTGGGACAGTCTGATGGAAAGCAGAGGGCTGGGCAACAAATCCCAAATTCAAGGAGGAGGGTAGCAACCAACTTATTGGGGGGAGGGATCCAAGTTGTCTGATATTCCCCTACAATCACACTGCCCCCTCTGGAATTCCTGAATCCGACCCCAAAGAAACTGCTTTCTCCCATCCCTCCGTTGCTTTCTTCCCGTTCCAAAAACAGCCTACAATTTTATTTAATGAAAGACACATTTATGAACAATCAAATGATCCTCATAAAAATTTTATTGAAGGACGTAAAAACAAGCTACTTGCCCACGACCGAGGTCGCTCTCTCGCCTTGCCCGATCTCACCCTGGCTCTCTGCAGATAGAACCCGGGAGTGACTTCTTTTTTGGGGGGAAGAGTGTCGCAGAGATGGAGGTGGGGGCAAAAGAGGAAGAGCAGGAAAGTGGGATGGGGACGCCCCACTAAAGTTGTGTAGATCTCTCATCCACTTCTTCAAGCTGGCAAAGAAAGATAAATAGACATAGACAATAAATTTAAAATAAAGGCGCTTGTATATCTGTGCCAAAGCAAAGAGAAGACTTCTGAGGCTGATGATAAAGGTGTATGAGATCCCAACGTTCTACCCCTCCCACCCGCGGACCACCTTCCCCTACCCCAGATTTGGGGGCTGAGTTGGCCAGTGGCAGAAGGACGCTCCCCTTTCCCTCCTTCCCTCCCTCCACCCCAGCTTCCCCAGTCCCCTCCCACCCTCCCTCCCTCACTGCTGCTGCTGCTCCTGAAAGAAATACATACATACACACTATTTAAAAACGCATTTTTAAAAGCCACGTTCCGAACTGACAATCGCTGATCTCCGCTCGCGCAGGGACTGCGGGAGCGTCAGGGCCGACAGAGACGGATTACGTCAAGAAATAGTTCCTCCACCTACCTCGGCTGGCCTCCCCGCCCCTGTGGGTCTCCCGCGCCCAGCTCGGCCCCGGGGGTCCAAGAACCCTGGCTTCGGGGACTGGCATTCTCACCCCATTAAAAATCCTCATGGTTGGGGGGAGGCCATCTGCTTATGGGTGGACATGGGCATAAGAGGTTCTCTGATGAGATATGAGCCCTCCTGAGGGGCTGGTCGGTGCCTTGGGTCCAGAGTTCCGGAACCCCAGGAAAACGCAGGTCGCGGGGATCAGCAGAGAGAAGGGGGTGGGAGAGGGGGGAAAAAAAAGCAAGGAAAAAAAAGCCCCTGCGCATTGATCCGCGCCGTATTTTTGGGTAAATACGATCACGTGGGGGCCGGGGAACCAATGAGCTGCGGGGAAAAGGCTGGAAAAATAATTACCTGCCTTGATTGTTCTGTGAGCAGATAAAAAGTACATATACAGTTCATACAATAATCTTATGTATGTAAAACCCTGTTACGATGTCGGCGACGGGGCCCATCAGTAACTATTACGTGGACTCGCTCATCTCTCACGACAATGAAGACCTCCTAGCGTCCAGGTTTCCGGCCACGGGGGCTCACCCCGCCGCCGCCAGACCCAGCGGTTTGGTGCCGGACTGTAGCGATTTTCCGTCCTGTAGCTTCGCGCCCAAGCCGGCAGTGTTCAGCACGTCGTGGGCGCCCGTGCCCTCGCAGTCGTCCGTGGTATATCACCCGTACGGCCCCCAGCCCCACCTCGGCGCCGACACGCGCTACATGCGGACTTGGCTCGAGCCGCTGTCCGGCGCCGTCTCCTTCCCCAGCTTCCCAGCCGGGGGCCGTCACTACGCCCTCAAGCCGGACGCCTACCCCGGGCGCCGCGCCGACTGCGGCCCGGGCGACGGCCGCAGCTACCCGGACTACATGTACGGCTCGCCCGGGGAGCTGCGCGACCGCGCCCCGCAGACACTGCCCTCGCCCGAGGCGGACGCACTCGCGGGCAGCAAGCACAAAGAGGAGAAGGCCGACCTGGACCCCAGTAAGTTGGGAGCAATTTTCCTTTACAACCAGCGCGGGAGGGGAGGGGAGGACGGGCGGGGGGAGCCGGATTACAGCCCCTCTGAACGGCGCAGGGAGCGCGGGAGAGGGGCGAGGGCGAGGGGGCGAGGACTCAATAAAAGCGAATTACCTTGGGGAGCTTTCAGGGACAGGAAGGTCTGAGGAGGAGGCCCAGGAAGACAGGTTGGGAGAGGGTCGAGGGGCGCCCCTCTCCCAGGAGCTGGCTTTGATGAGAAACCCCTGTCCCCCTCCCAGCCCAGGCTTTTTGGCTCAGTCGCCACTTTCTAAGAAATGCAGACAGGGCCAGGGGATGGGGCGGGGGCGAGGTTCATTTTATGATTTGAGATGGGACGGGGGAGAGGTGAGTAGGACACGGGACAGAGAGGAAATACTCTAGGGAGAAAAATCACCCCTACTCCCAGTCAGCATGGGGTCCTCATCCCACTAGAGATTCATAAAACAGAAGGTCCGTGGACTTTTTCCCCAGGAGCACTGGGTGAGGGTCTGGGGGATTTTGAAGCCTGGGAACTTGTAGAGATCAGGACTTCTAGAGAGAGAGAAGTGGGGACAAAAGTGGGGTCTGAGTCTCATTAAACTTGAGAACACTGTTCTGAGGGTCTGGGTGGGGGAGGGTTGAGAATGGGGATCCTGGATGAGGAGTGGGAATCTCCCCAGATTAGAGAATTCTACCCCACACACACTTCAATCAGGGAGACAGGAGCCTTCTGAGTATAGCAAAGAAGGACTAGGGTGGGGGCAGGTGGGAGCTGCAGGGCCAGAAAAAGGGGGAAGAAGGAGAAACAGCAGGGGAGGGGGTGCAGCCCCCAGGGTGTGAGGAAGTGTCTGGGGGAGTCTCAGGAGGGGGCTGCAGGAAATCTTTTCCTCTAGCCTCATAAGGGCCCAGGGCCTAATTATATCCCTCTGAAGGCTTCCCTCCCTGCCCTCAGCTACTCCCATAAACCTGAAATTGGAGGCTTGGCTCCTGCAGAGCCTGTCCTGGGGCTGGCTGGAGGGGGGCACTGGAGGCCAAACAGGGAAACTTAGATGTAGGGGAGCCTGTCCCCAAGGCCAGCAGCTCTCTGGGGACAGGAGAAAGACTTTTCCTGTCCCAGCATCACCCTGAGAATTCGCCTTAGCAGGGTTGAACTCAGAGCGGGAGATGGGCGCTGGTGAAGGTGGTGAGGGGTTTAGGGACACTCAGGGTCAGGAAGCAGAACTGCTAAAATTTCAGGACTTGGTCGTGGGCTGGGAGGATGGGAGGGGGCAGAGGAGGAGGGAGGTGGGGAGGAGAGAGACCTTGCTATAAAAATAAAAAACAAGAGAGAAGCGTTTATGGGCCTATGAAACGGTTGGGAATTTGGACTTTTTATGAGGATATTCTCGAATTACTACTCTTGAAGCTGAGGACCAGACTGTAGGGGCTTTGATAGCTTCAGATTTCCTACAGTTTTAGGTGCTGGAAACTGAAAAGGGGGGAGATGGGGAAGAGGCAGAATGCAAAAGGAGGAAGGGGAAAATTCCTAAAGCAAAACGTGTCCAAATTCAGGTTCAATTGTTGGGTTTGGGGAGCCTGGCTAAGTCTGGGGGTGGAGTGGCAGAGGTCCTGGGCTGGAAAGGGGCTCCACTGACCCCTGCCTCTATTTGGCCCTCCAGGCAACCCCGTGGCCAACTGGATCCACGCCCGCTCCACAAGGAAGAAGCGCTGCCCTTACACCAAGTACCAGACGCTGGAACTGGAGAAGGAGTTTCTCTTCAATATGTATTTAACCAGGGACCGTCGGTACGAGGTGGCCCGGGTTCTCAATCTCACTGAGCGGCAGGTCAAAATCTGGTTTCAGAACCGAAGGATGAAGATGAAAAAGATGAATAAAGAGAAAACCGACAAGGAGCAATCCTAAACCCTGCCCACACTGCTGCCTCAGCACAGCCAAGGGAAAAACAAAAACCCCAAAAAATACCCCAACCCAGGCGGGAGAGAGCACGAAAAAGAAAAGGAAAGAGCAAGATAGAGAAAAGCCAATCAGCTTAAAAAGAAAAAAAAAAAGGAAGGGGAAAAGGAAAACTCTTGCGATTTGGGAGGGTTCAGTGTTGAGATATTGGTGTTTTAGAGTTAGTTCTACCCATCGAGGAAGAGGTGGGGAGAGAAACTGCGTTCTCTTCCCCCAGTGCAACCGAAATAAATGACACACACAAATGTGATTTTTTTTCTCCTTTCTTCAGAGAAGCCAGTACTTGAATCGCCATATTTCTATTTTTTTTTTCTCCTGTATTGTATTTGGTCCGGGCCATCCCTTCCTGGGCCTGGGGCACTCTGCGTGCAGATTTTGTACAAAAAAGACACACACATACATGATAATGATTCCCAGCCCCGGAGCTGAGTGGCCAGGGCCAGACCGTGGCGAGGGCCGGACCGTGCCGAGGGCTGGGTCTCGGGCGACGCAGGCCAGCGCCTTGGGCTGTACATAGCAGTGTTTCCTCTCACCCCCAGCATTCAGCGTTCGTCCCCAGCGTCGGTCCTGTAACGTGCTTCTGTTTGTTATGGTAGAACAGCTCTGTGTTAATATATCGAAGTCACTTAAAAAACCAGAAACCTAACTGTATTCAGTTCTCGTTATTTGTCCTCCCTGTGGTTCCAGGCTGCTGTCGTGGAGGAGGCAAGTGCTCAGATCTTCTAGGGGAGGCTGGAGCCAGAGAACGGGCTCCCTCTACCTCAGAAGGGCAAATGCCTGCGGCTTCTCTCCAGGCAGGGCGGGGTGGGGGTGGGGGCTCCAGGGGCGGGGTGGAGGCTGCTGAGGCCCAGGCCCAGCTTGTGCCTGCCCCGGCTGGCTGCCTACAAGTCTCCTGGTGGCTAGATGGAGTGCGGGGAGAGGCTCGGCATGAATGGTTTTCCCTGGCTGTAATTAATTGTAATAATTTATGAGTACATGAGATCGGAGGGAAGAGATAGGTGAAGATGAAAGTTGGGTGCTGGGTGAGGGCCCAGGCTGGATTCTTGCCTGACTGCATTGGTGCTTTGGTGCTTCCAGGGATGGCTGGGAAAGAAGGCTGGGAGGGGGCTGGGTGCAGCTAGGAGAAAGGCCTGGCAGGCCTCAGGGAGCAGGACAGGCACTGGGGACTGCAGTGAGAGAAAAAGACAAATACAGAGAGAGAGAGAAGAGAAGGAATGGAAGGAGGGAGGAGAGAAAGAAAATAAAAGTAGAAAAAGGAGAGAAGGGGGAAGGAGAAAGATGTCAAAGCCAATACAATCAAAATTAGATTTAGTTTCTACTTCTCAATGCAGTCTCAGCTCCTCTCGCCTCCTAGTTCTCCTTTCTTCCAAATCTTTGTCTTCTCCCTACTCTGGTGTTTGGTTTGAAGGTTGGTTTAGGGGTAACCAGGGTCATGCTGAGCAGCTCTAGCTTTTCTGGGGGATGGCCCAGCCAGTGGCCAAGGAAGCTGGTCAGGGATTGTCCAGGAGTGGAGTGCTTCCTGGTAGCTGTGGGACCCCAATCGCAAAGGTGTGGGGATTGTGTGTAACAGCCCGGTGGGGCTGGTCGGCTGCACTGCACCCCAGAGCGCCTTCCTAAAACCAGCAGTTTTCATCTGCTAATCAGAAGCAGACACAAGCTGGGTATGCCTCTGCCCGGCGCCCCTTTTCTCGGAAATCCCCCAATCTGGAAACTATTAAAATCAGACTGCTTGAAATATAGCCCTTTAATATCTCAAGCTGCCCATTCTGATGAGGGTGCAGGGTGTTGCTCTGAATACTTGGGAGATACCTCCGTTAAAGAAAATAAGTGGGGGTCCCAGCCCATGTGCTGCTCCCTCCATAGCATCACCTTACACGATTGGTGAGACACTTGTAGAGACCAGCCCCTTCCTCATCATTTGAATCTCCTACCCACTACTTCCATTAAACGCTCTAATTTGGGGGCCTGGAGGAAGGTGGGAAGGGGTGAAAATTTTATTTCGATGATATTGTGGGGATCGTGAATCAGGTCGCAACAAGGGACTTGGAAGTCGCTGAAGCACTGAAAGCTGAAAGCTCCTCTTTCTGGCTTAGGAGACCTCTTCTCCATTCCAGAGCATTGTTTTTTTGGTCCTTTTGAAAGGTGCTTTGCCTATTTTTTTTCTCTTTCCTCACTTTTCCACTCCTCCCTTTGGCCATTTTGCTGTTCTAGAAGCCTGGCCCAGTTCTGCACCCCATGGAGGCCAAGATACTCCTCTCTCCTCGGGTCTGGACCGCTGGAGACGCGGGCTTCTTTCCCAGCCCGAGCGCGGCGTTTCCGGGCTTCCACCCCGCCCCTGCTCCAAGGCCCTGTCGCCTCCCCTCGGTGTCCGTCAGCGCGGCCTGCTTCCTGCAGCCCGCCGGAGCCGGCCTTACTGTGGGCAGGAAGGAGGTCCTCAGGGCTTGGAGGACCCCGAGGAGAGCATGGGATCCAGAGCAGGCCCACCCAGCCTGGCCCACTGTTCAATCCCAGCCCAGTCTCCAGCCTGCAGATCAGGATTAGATTCAATTTTTATTCGCTATCACTTATGAATTAAAACAACAACACGACACACATCTGGGGGAAAAAATAAAAGCTGAGGGGAGAGATGGGCTAGCAAATGCCCTCCTCCCCTAACCTTTCCCTCCCATCTCTCCTCTGCTCCTTTGTCAAAAATCACAAAACCCTAAAGGTTGTTCCACTTGGGAAGGCAGAGGATAGGTACATTTCCGCAGCCCCGAAATGCCACTTTTATGGCGCTGTTTGTCTCCCTGCTCTGGGTTCTGAATGGAGCCGAACAAAACAGCAGCGCGGAGCTGGCTAGACGTCTGGGCTTAATTGTTTTATGGTTTAAATAAGGTGGACACTCTTTCCTTTGAAATCGGATTATAGGAATGTTTTGTCTATGGCCCACGGAGAACAGGACCTCACTGGCTGGGAGGGAGAGGTGGAGAGAGCGCGCGCAAGAGAGGGATGGGCTACAAACCAGGGGGCAAACAGCCTGAAGTCAGAGTCCCACCCCAAAGTCCTGCAGGCGGCGTCGGAATAGGCGGTGCGGGGCCAGCATCAGGGTAAGAGGAGTGAAGACTTTAGGGTGCGTGCCGCGGGCAGGCGGTCGTGGGGACTTCAGAGCGTGCCTCCGCGTGTGCGGAGGTGTTCCAAGCTCAGAAATGCGCCTGAATGGGGGAGATCGCGGCAATTCCTTTGCACAATGTCTCTTAATTGGAGAAGGGAGGGTAACAAAAAGAGAAAACAGTGTGGAACCTTTCACAAGGTTTATTTCAAGAACTTAGAAAGCAAAAGAATAAAGGCCCCCGGGCAACTGTCTTCCGGGGAATCCCTGTCCTTCGCACCCATTTGGAGGTTCCTTCCTTTCCCTTTCCACCTTTGGGCCAAGTCTGGGACCTCTGTTGGTTTTTTCACGGCCGGACTGCATTGAAGCAAGTGGACGCGAGGTGGCGCTGTTGCTCAATGTTAGAGGCGGCGGTGCCCGGGGCCAGCCTGGCCGCACTGACATTTGAGGCCCGGCCGCGAGCGGAGGCGAGAAGGCCCCGCGCTTCGGCGGGCCCGGCCCCACTGGGTCTGAGCAAATCAATTCTCTCACCTGCGAGGTGTAAATAATTCGCGAGTGGCAGCGGGAGATGGGCCCTCGCTCTGGCAGCGGGCTCGGAAGGCGCAGGAGGGCGGGCATCAAAAATAATCTCTTTGCGGAGGAGATAAGTGCGAAGCGGGCAGCGCGTAATTAACACAAAAAGGCAGAATGACCCGGACAAACGAACATAAATCCGTGGTACCTATGAGGGCGGTGCAGGCCTCGGGGAGAGGGACAGAGACGGCCTCGGCGAGAATGGCTGCTTGCGGTTCCTTTATTTCCAGGCCCAGGGAGCAAAATAAACCAGATACGTGTAAAAGAAAAAAAAAATCCAAATGAAAGAAAGGCGAAGGATCCCCCCGCAAAGGGGAAACCAAGTCCGGCCAAGGGTTGCGGGGACTGGTGGGTTCTCCGGGCAGGCGGCGGCGGCGGCGGCACACTCGGGACAGTTGCATTCCAAGACACAAAGGCCCTGAAGAATAGCTCTGTGGCAGGGTTTTCGCTAGACCATAAAATGTCAAAATATCCCTCCACCCCACCCCACCCCTTAAAAGATAAGGCGCCAGCCCCAGAGGGATCCAGCCCTCTGGGCTTGCTCTTTCCAGGCGAGGAAGAGAAAGTATTTATGACAGTCCTCAGTGACACAGATGCTGGGAGCCCAGAGTCCACCCTGTTCATCTCTGCACCCGAAGAGCAGGATCAGAAAAGTCAGGGCTAGAGCCATGGCCGAAGGGGGCTGGGCTCTGGTAGTGGAGACACCCTGTTGTCATACACCCCTGTTCTGAACCCTAGGGAGCCCTGCAGCCCTGGCATGGCCCTCCTCTGAACCTTCCCTCACGCTGCTCCAGAGCCAGAGTTCTGGGTGTCTAAGAGTTTGGGCAGTTCCTAAGTCAAATCGGGGTGGGATTCCCCAAATGCAGAAGATTCTAGAAAGGTCTCTTGACTCTCCTTTGGGAATTTGTCAGGGAGTGGACATTTCCCCAGTAATCAGTAATTATTTAGATAACAGAGGGAGGGAGTGTTCATTATTTCTAAATCATCCTGCTCTGCACCACTATTCCTTCCTCCATACCCAGAACTGGGATCCGGATGGGGAGAGAAAAGATCTGGTTGTCTAACCACCTCCTTCCTCATCCAACCCTGAAATCCTAGGATGTAGAAGAAAAATAGGTAGCAATTCTTTTTTCATGATGCAAACACCTAGAGATGCTTCTGTGTTTTTCAGGCATATGTGCATGTGTGCGAGTGTGCACATGTGCATACAGTGTCTGTGAGGTGACAGGGATCCTTCCAGGCTTGGAAGTATGCTAGCTTACAGTTAGCATGCATTTGACAGGACTCAGGGTGAGAAGGTAGCAGCGCATACAGTATGTGTGTATCCCCAGTGTGTGCCAGGATTTCCCTGTGTTAACAACCTCACACACTGTGGAGTGAGAGGACCAGAAAAATTCTATTCATCTTTTTCATTCATATGCACACGGCACACATATACATGGCTCTCTCATTTTCTCCCTTTTTCTCTCTGTGTTAAGCCCACACAACTGTACACACTTATGGCTAAGGAAGGGTGCTGATGGACTAAGGTTCTTTAATCCATTAGAATTAAATTTTTTCAGTCTTTGGGATGGGGGAACCCCCCAGAGAGAGTGCGGGTGTCTGTTGACAGATCCCATCCACATCCTGGCCTGGGCAGCCTGCCTGGGGAAGAAGGGGATGCAGTGAAGCCAGGGGGCCCCTGCCAGGCTGAGCTGGCATTTCCTATGGGGTGGGGGATATATGGGACCAGTAAGAGGTCTGCTCCAGTTCCCTCCAACTCAGATGCAAATAGTCTCCTAAGAAGAAACATCCTGGATCAGCCCAGGCAGAAGCCAGGGACACACAAGCTGCCCTTTCCTTCTTAGTCCCCATAAGCAGCTTTGCTATCAGAGCCCCCCAGCCAGGCTTTTGCCTGCATTTCCTGCTTGAGATAGGGACTGGTGTCTGAAGGGGCATTGTGGCCCTAACTGGGTATATGGAGTGCCCCCACCACTACTTCTGCTCTTCTCTTCTACGCATAGCAGGCAAGCAAGAGCGTCTTAAAGGTGTAAGGTAGAAGACAGGACAGCTTTCAACCCTGGGAGGGGCCAGGAGATGAAGGGTCTGATGCTTGAAATATCTGGGGGATATGGTTGTGATTCTTCCTCCTTAGAGTCCCCATACTTAAGGACCCCCCTAGGGAGTCCCTCTTTTGGATTAAAGGCCCTGCTTTGGCTAGCTGACATTCAACCCCCTGGGGGTCTTATACCTGTTGAGGTAACCTGAGTTGACCTGCTGGCTCAGGTCGCTCTCTCTCTCTCTGAGGAAGGAAAAGAGAAGGGGGGGAGGCATCTTCAAATCTGAATTCGTACCTTGAAAAAGCTGGCCCCAGCCATTAGCTGGGGCTGGCTCACCACCCCCCTACA